>JAZKLR010000079.1:1200000-2400000 GCA_037103525.1 Ganaspis brasiliensis
TCTAATTTCTCAGCCATCTGATAGCAAATAGGTTTATTTAATTGTGAATAAACTTTAATCAATCTAATATTATTATAAATATTAAAATAATGATTATTTGTCCGCCAGATAAACAGTAATCCATTTAATCAGCTACTTAATTGTACAAATTTTTAAAAATCAAAAATTCAATTCACTGTAAATTCGTTAAAATTAAATGATTCTAATTTTACTTTATCTAATTCGATAATAGTAAAAAAAGTATAAAAATATAGTATTATTTACCAATTAAAATCAAAAGATTGATTTATTTCAAAATGCTCCAAAATTCAAAAATTGAAAAACAAGTTATATTTTGTTGCAAAATGTCAAAAAAAATAAAATAAATTAAATGTTTATTAATTAAATGAAAAACTGTCTATTTATGTAGAATACTTTTAGAAATAACGAAAGAATTTACAGAAATTGAGGTTAGGTTTACAAATGTCAGTTGTTTGACAGAGTACTTACTTTGAACGATGTGTAAACAAAATATTAATAACACTCTCGAAATAAAAAGCTTTTTAACGTGGGTAACTATAAATATTAAAGAATAAATCGAGTAAAAACGAATAGGCGTATTTACCGCCAGATAATTTTTCGCATGTAAACGATCAACGTTTTTTCATTTTTCAAATAGGAAGTTAATCACGGAAAGTTCAGTGATGTTGATGCGCAATGTAGTTCCCGGGAATTTATAAATTTTAATTTGACAGGATAAAACTAAAATCATTATTTATTGATTTATCATTATTTTTTAACAAATATTTACACTCAGTTTAATATAAAATTTCTTTATTTACTAAATAGTAGAAATTTCTCTAAAACTGCGCCTTTGTCCAATTTCGAACTGTTTTTCTCATCTACAAATTTTACACAGTTCGAGGCTAAACTAGAAAAGGAATTTTCGTCGTCTGCAGTAAATAGTTTGCTATTTGACATAAAAATCGTGTGTACAAGTGACAGTTGTGATCTCTAGTTAGAAAATTACCTGTCACAAAAGTGTCAGAAACTCAGAGACACCATTTGGAGGAAAATGTCAAAAATCGAAGAAGGAAATGCCCACATTCGTCAGGCGGAAAAGAGGTAAAAATTAACAAAAATTGGAAATATTGACAGATTTCTGGAACGTCATATCTGTCCTCATTAAATAACTATTTGACAAAAATAAAATATTCCTTTTTTTGATAGTTTGAAGACGACTTTGCTCAAGTGGAGACCAGATTATGAAGTGGCAGCTGATGAATATAATCATGCAGGTAATTTTAATGGAAATTACTTCTTAGAATAGACTCACCCAGTTTTATTTTTGTTACAGCAACTTGCTTTCGTGTTGTCAAATCTTATCAACAATGCAAGGATTGTTTAATGAAAGCAGCTGATTGTTTTAAACAAAACAGATCGTATCCTTTTACTGAATTTGTTTGTTTATGACATTTTTCTTTTTAAGTATGTTGTTTTTCTTTTTAACGATGAATTTTTCTTTAACTGTTTTAAATAAACAGATGGTTCCATGCTGCCAAGTAAGTATTTTCTCGTTTAAAAAAAAAACAAGTTTTTAAGAAGTTTAAAAAATTGTGTTCTTGTACAGAAAGCTTCGTTTTGATTATTTTTATTTTGTTTGGTTCTAATCTTTTGATTTTCGTTCAAAAATAATAATTTTATCAATATTTCCAGATGCTTCGAGCAAGCTTTATTAATTTGTAAGGAAATGAATACTCTCAATGAAGTTCCAAAGCTAGCACATTCTGCATGTTCTCTTTATCAACAACATGGTTCCCCAGAGTCTGGAGCGACTGTTTTGGACAAAGGAGCTAAACTGATAGAAGCTTCAGAGCCTGAAATGGCTTTAGAATTATATAAACGAGCAGCTGACGTAGTCATGGTAATTTTAAAGTTTATATCAAAAAATTAAACTATTTACGGACATTTTTTTTAAATTAAAATAATAAATAAGATGATAATTAACAGAACGTTCAAATATATTACTAAAGAGAAGAAAATTTTAAATTCAGAAAAATTATAGTATTATTTCACAAATTAAATAAATTAAAATTAAATTAATTATTTAATAATTAATAATTTAATTAAAATTAAATTAAATTCAAATGAGAATATTTAGTACAAAATTAAATTCACATAATATAAAATAAAAGAATAAAAGCTTTCAAAAAACTAGAAAATTAGGAAATTTAAAAAATGTTGATAAAAGCACCAGATAATTGTTTTTAAAAATTCGAAATTATAATATAAAAACTAAACAATTGAAAAGAAGGAAAAATGCTTCTTAAAAATGGAAAAATGATGTCAAAAATTTAATAATTAATAAAAACGCAAGGCAAAACTAAAAAAATAGTGAAACATCAAGAAAATTAAATAAATAGGAAAAAAATAAAGAAATTTGTTTTCCTTCATCTAACAAACTAAAAAAATGTAAAAAGTACAAAAAATAAAAAAACCACAAAAGAAACTTAAAAATCCTTATAAAATAAACATGTTTAAGCAAATTAAACCAAACACTTTTTTATAATTTTACACTTAAAATAAGTCCAACAATAAATTTAGAAAAATGAAGAAAATCTAAAAACTTTATGGCAGAATAAGTACGTTTGCAAAAATCTCGCAAAAAAATAGACAAAAAAAATTGAATAAACTTACCTACAAAAAAAATGAGAGTATTTATTTTTAAAATATTTAAATAATTATGAAAATCAACGAAATAAAAAGTTTAGTGAATGTTATAATAACAAAATTGTGTAAAATATTATTAAATAATTTGTATCAAAAGAGGAAAATTAAAGAAAATACTCAAATAAAAAGACAAATAACAAAAAAAAAATAGAAAAAATATCAAAAGTAAAAGTAGAAAAAAACTTAAAATCTTGTGAGAGTATTAAATAAAAGGATTATTGTGAATATGGAAAATAATTAGTATTATTTAAATTTTTTGCATTAATAAATATAAATTTAAATTTGAATTAATTGAAATTTAAAAGTTGAAAAAATTTGAAACATGAGTTAATTGACGTTTGCAATTTATATTATTAAAATGACTTATAGATATAAAAATGTAATACTATTTTTTGCCATCTTCATACCAAAAATTTGTAAATCGTAGGTATTTTGACCATCTGTATTAGCACAATTTTTTAAATTTTATAAAGATAAAAATATTAAAATTGAAATTTTTAAGATTTATTCACAAATTTGTGGGTTTTTCTTTAATGTTTGCGATTTTTTACATGCAGTATTACACATTCGGAGAATTGTAAAGTTTTTTTGATTTAAAATCATGATTTTAAGGCAAATTTTCCATTGATTTACATCATGATTTAAATCAATAACAGCCCTGCTTATATTCCAATTTGTTCCAACTTGTAAATTTCAACTAATTGAAATTTAAATGCATATTAATTAGTGCAAAATAATTCAATAATATTAATTATTTTCCATATTCACAATAATCCTTTTTTTTAAATATTCTTACAAGACTTCTAAGAGATTTCAATTTTTCAAAACTGTTTAATTTTTATTTTATAATTTCTTATTTTTACAAAATTTTAAATATTTCTACTTTTACTTTTGATGTTTTTTCTTTTTTGTATTTGCTTTTTTATTTTAGGATTTTCTTGAATTTTCTTCTTTTTATGCAAATTATTTAATATTATTTTACACAATTTTGTTATTTTAACATTCACTATACTTTTTATTTCGTTGATTTTCATAATTATTTCCATATTTATAAAAATAAATACGCTCCTTTTTTTTTGTAAGTTTATTCAATTTTTTTTTGACATCTTGTTTATTTTTTGCGAGATTTTTTGCAAACTTAATTATTCTTTCAGAAAGTTATTAGATTTTTTTTATTTTTCTGAATTTATTGTTGGATTTATTTTAAGTGTAATATTATAAAAATGAGTTTCGTTTAATTTGCTTAAACTTTTTTGTTTTTAAAGGATTTTTAAGTTTCTGTTGTGGACTTTTTATTTATTTTGATATATATTATACATTTTTTTTTTGTACTCTTTACATTTTTTTATGTTTGTTAGATTAAGGAAAAAACATTTCTCTATTTTCTTCCTGTTTATTTAATTTTCTTGATTTTTCACTATTCTCTTAGTTCTTCTTTGCGTTTTAATTAATCCCTTAATTTTTGTCATCATTTTTGTATTTCTAAGAAAAAATTTTTCTTTTTTTTAATTATTTAGTTTTTATCATATAATTACGAATTTTTGAAAACATCTATTTGTTGCTTTTATCTAAATTTTTTAAATTTCCCCAATTTTCTACTTAATTGGAAATTTTTATTCTTTTATTTTATATTATGTGAATTTCATCTTGTACTAAATATTCTTATTTGAACATCGTCGTTCTTTAATTTCGTGGACTTTCTTTTCTTTTAAAATTTTCCAAAATTTTATTCATTTTTTTTTTCAATTTGAAAAATAATTCTCTAATTTTTCTAATTTTAAAATTGTTGTCTCTTTAGTAATATATTTTAACGTTTTGTTATTATCATCTTCTTTATTATTTTAATTTAAAAAAATGTCTGTAAATAGTTTAATTTTTTTAAAAGAGTTTTTACTTTATTATATACAATTATGTCACTGTTTTATTTTTGTGTTGATTATTTAATTTTTCTTTATTTCTTTAAAAAACTGCCTACAAATATACATTTGGAGATTTTATGTAGAGATTATATTAAAAAAAAACAATCAATTTTTGATTTTAATAAAAAAAAATCGGATTTTTTAATATATTTTTAAAAAAATTATGATGTTTATCAGCCCTGATTAATAGGTCAAGTGAATTAAAAGTTAAAATAAGATTTACAATAATATAAAATAACAAAATTCAGGGAGAAGACAGTCCGAGACAAGCAGCGGAATATATGAGTAAAGTTGCAAGGATCCTGGTAAAATTAAAAATGTACGATCAAGCAACGGACGCTATTCGAAGAGAAATAGGAATGCATCAGCAAATCGATCATATACCTTCAATGGGACGATTGGCAGTGGCTTTGGTTCTGGTGCAACTTGCACGAGGTGACCAAGTTGCCGCTGAAAAAGCATTTAAAGAGTGGGGAAACTGCTGCGATGTACCCGAAGTAAATACAAAATTAAATGAAAAATTTATGTAATATAAATTATTTTTCTCATAAAACTAATTTTCTTTTTTCAGGTTCAAACACTAGAAATGCTACTACAGGCCTATGACAATGAAGATGCGGACGCAGCTAGAGCGGCCTTAAATAGCCCTTTTATTAAACATATGGATGTGGAATATGCGAAATTAGCGAGAGGTCTTCCTCTCCCTCAGCAGGAATATGCGGTACCTCCCGCAGGAGTTCGTCCGAATGCTGCGGAATCTTATATTTCTCCCAACGCTAGTAAACTCACGGGACAAGCTACTATTGAAGCAGAAGTTAATCATGTACGTTATAATTAATTTAAACTTTTAATTTTATATTTTAAAATGTCGTTTAGATGGTATAACTCACTAATTACTAAACAGGAAAGCAAAGAAACTCCAAAAGAAACCGATGAACCAGAAGTTAAAACACCAGAATCAGCACCAGTTCATACAGAACCGGAAAATCAAGATGAAGACGAAGAATATGAAGGAGGATTATGTTGATCATTTTCGCGGCATAAAATGCTAGCTCAGAATTTAGCTTTCTTAAGAAAACTTATGAGCTTTCTCTCTGTAAACATTTTACTTTTAAAGATACGTATCCTTTTTTAAAAAACTAAAATTTACGACTAGTTTTAACTCTAATATACGTATGCAACAATCAGGAGTTTAAAAAAAAGCTTTCACCAAGAATTTGTAAAAATTCATTTTTGATTCTTGCACGTCTCAAATAGTATTTGGCTAAGTGTGGACTTACGAAAAAACAACAAAAAAATTGTGTTAGCTCTTTTAGTGATTTAAAAGGTACACTTATAAAGACAATGTCGTAGCTAAAATAAGCATAAAATTATAATTCATTGTAATTAATATTATAATAAGAGCTGTGCAAAAGTTCGAATTTTCTATGGGTTCGAAATTTAAACCGAACCGAGCCCATGCTAGTTCTAATGAAACAACTCAAATTCCAACAATTTGCACACCTCTAGTTATAATTAATCATTTAATAATCGAACTAAAGTATTTAAAAAAAAGTGCATTTAAAAGAAATTATATTACAATTAACAATGAATTCTAGTCGATTGTCGTTGGAGATTTGTTCATTCTCAAGCGAATGTTTTTAGTGTTTTTTGTTAACTTTATATTAAACGAATATATACTTGCATGAGTTAATTTTTTTTAACAGTTATGAGGAATGTATCATATTAAAAATATTTAATGTATTATGATAATCGTTATAATTATTTAGATTTGTCCTATTGCAAGTATAATAAATAACGTAAAAATTATCACATTTAAATAAAAAGTTTTTAAAAATACGATTTTGTTATTTTTCAACACTTATGATAATAAAATTAAAATAATAAGTATTATTCAAAAAAACGAAATTTAACCGTTACACAAATTAGGTTATGTACCGGTAAGCTCAAAATAAACAATTTCAACAAATATGACTTACTTGTTTGCTTAATTAATCCTTTTTTAAAAAGCAATCCGAATATAAAACTTCACAAAATTCTGTTTTTCTTTACATTTTTTAAATTTTAAACAATTTTAAAAAGAACAAAAAATACAAAACACAAATTGCGTTACTGCAAACGGCCCTTTAGAAAATCAGAGTTGGGATTGTACAACCTGTCTCAGGGTTGTGTATTTAAGTAAACAAACTTACCTTATTTTATAATTTCCGGTTTGTGAGGGCGCAATTACATGTCTGCGTCGAACGTTGCGTTTTTGCGTTGAATGGTGAGAGGGAGAAAGATGTGACTATATTTCTGTCTTTCTCTCTCTTACTATTCAACGCAAAAACGCAGCGTTCGACGCAGACATGTAATTGCGCCCTGAGAACTATTCTAAAAATACCAAGAAACTAAAGACCAATGAAGTTTTAGTGGTAAAAACTCTCCTTTGTATGTACAAAAAAAACAGTTGTTTGACATATTTTTTTACAATTTTTACAAGTTTTTTACGCAAATTACATTTGCTACGTAATTTACGACAAAAACTCCAAGTTAAGCTCCCCTAAAGGCCTAAGGGTGCCGTCTCATGCTAGGGATTAATGGATTAGAGATTAGAATAGACCAATCAGATAATTGGTCACATTGGAAAGCATTTTCTGATTGGTCTATTCTAATCCCTGATCCATTAATCCCTAGCATGAGACGGCACCCTAAGCAGATAGAAATACGGTTCGGGACCAGAGCATGAGACAGAAAAGGACAGAAACAGTCTCTGTCCTTTATTATCTCATGCCCTGCTCCCGTAACCGTATTCGTTGTGCTTTGGGCTTAAGCAGATTGAATACGCGTACAGGCCCAAAGCATAAGACAGAAAAGGACGGAAACAGTCTCTGTCCTTTTTTATCTCATGCCCTGCACCCGTAACCGTATTCATTGTGCTTTGGGGAGGTATGTTACATAGTTTGTTACTGTATGTTACTTGATGTTACCTACCAAATTTGTTACATAATGCATTTTTTTGGTGGGGGGGGGGGGGTAACATACCTAAAACAGGTATGTTACTTGATGTAACATACCGGTAACATACGTAGAAAACCTCGAGTGACGCGTCATTACCCAACCCTGCTCAGGCGTCGTGGTGTCTAAAGTTCAGAGTGGACACCTTGACCATTGTTCTCCACTGACCTTTTAATTTAACTTTTCTGTCTTCTTCTAACACATGTGCCATTGCACGAGCTGAAAAAAGACAGAAGAATTAAAAGGAAGGCGCAATCCTATGATCGCGTTTCAACGCACGTTTTATCACTAGACCATGAGTGCAAAAAAGATGCAGATATACTGTTGTCACTTTCTCACTAATGGTCTAGTTACAAAACGGACGTTAAAACGCGCAATCATCAGACTTTACCATGAACTTTACCCCACTACCACGCAGTCTAATGACGTATATTACAAACGTAAATCCTGACGTAATTTAAGTTAAAAACTCGAAGTTACGTGTAACTTCCCAACTCTGCTCTTGTTCTTTTAAAACAAGGAAAACAATACAAGTTGATTTACATACACCACCCTGATAACCTCCCAGCTGTCATCAGCTGTCAATTGGTATCTCGTATCTGAATAAAACATCCGCAAGTGAAAGAAAATTAACTGTTTGTTCATTGAGAGGAGGTCAAAAACAACAACACCCAGGAAAACGTCACAATTACGGTTTGTACCCAACCCAATAGAATTGCATTCTTAGATAACGAGGATGATATTTTATTGTTTAAAGTACAATAATTCATTATAGTGAGTCATTCGTCAACTATTTGACATCTGTCATTAAATACTTTATAGCCAAAATCGTTAAGAACTTTTAATTTATTCACAAATAAAGTCATTATATATTTCAAAAGAATGAAGGAGAAGATAAATTTCTTTCTCTCTTAATCCACTTTGTTATTTATCTTTTTCATTAACTTTTCATTAGATGATGAAAATTCAGATTTACTATTTATTAAGAAAACGTCTTTTTATGAAAAAATGATATTCCTATAATTTATCTATGACTATATTGACACACCTAAGTTAATTTATTTATTTTTGTCACGTACTATTTTAATTAAATTATGCTCTTGTGTTTACTTATTTTGCGCAGTTAAAATTCGATCATTGTTTTGAAGAATTTTTACAAGAAAAAAGAATTTTCTCATTTAATACTTCCTGAAGGTTTTATTAACTTTAGAGAAGAATTTATTTCACATTAATAATTACTATTGTTATTGTCGGACGATATAAGCAGACACATTAAAGTTTTAAAGGATTGTTATTTTTAATGAGGCTTAAGTTCAACTTTCTAGAGTCATTCTTATAAGAGAACTCATTAAATATGTATTTTTACATAAAATAATAATTTAAATTATGATCTGTCTTTCACAAAAATTGTATAAAGAGTAAAATTAGAAAAAAATTCTAAATTTATTTACAAAATATTATAAGATTATTAGAAAATTGTTTATGATATTGTTAGCTTTAAAAACTAAATTATAAACTGCAAATAAACAAGTGTTTTTTAAAAAGGTATCAAAATGGACGGAGGATTCTCATCTTATCATAATGGGGGTCCCACCTCACAACAAGATTTTGGACGACTATCACAGACCATAGGCACTTCGATATTAAAAATTTCCCAAAATGGTAAGGTCAAAAAAAAATAATAATAAACCTTAATTTTTAATTATTTTAAGAATACTGTGATCCCTGTTATTTTTAATTGAAATATTTGTAATTTTATGAAAAACTAAATAATTTTTCCTTCCAGTGTCGTCAATGCAGAAAATGGTCAACCAACTCGGTGGTTCCACAGATTCTCAGGAATTCAGGAACCAACTGTAAGAATAAATTAGTCGTTTATATTGAATTTATTAATCAAAGAATAAACATTTTTTACATTCTGGTAAATTGCAAACGACTTAAGTCAATAAATTGAAAGAAAAAAGAATAAATTAATTCTTAAAATTTTCTTCAGTTACTTATACTTTTTCTTTTTCAGGCACCAGATTCAACATTACACTCAGCAGTTGGCTAAAGATACTAATGTTCATCTCCGAGATTTAGCAACTTTAGCAAGTAATTCTGGATCAAGTAGCCCTGGAGAGCAAAGGCAACGAAAAATGCAAAAGGAACGACTCCAAGATGAATTCACTACTGCATTGAACAGTTTTCAGGTTATTTAAATTATTGTTTATTATTAAAAAAAAGCTGTCAATTTGGTAATATAATTCCATTTAAAAATTATTTGTCATAAATGTAATTTAAAAATACGTTATAGGACAAAATTACTTACTTTTAAATCATATTCCAGGCCGTGCAAAGAAATGCAGCTTCCAAGGAAAAGGAAATAGTCAGAAAGGCAAAGGCCAATGCTGGTGTTGGTTTTTTGAATGAGAGAAAACAAGAAACTCTAATTGAATTACAGGATAATCGAACGCAAAAACAAATTCAACAGCAGCAAATGCAGGAAGAGCATAATCTACGAATGCTTGAGGAGCAAGAAGCCAACGTTCGCAAGTTGGAAGTAATTAGAAATGATTTATCAGTTTAAAGACCAAAAGTGTATAACAATTATATTATTTAATTAATAAATTTTATTTCCAGAACGATATCCAAGACGTTAATCAAATTTTCAAAGAGTTGGGATCACTTGTACACGCTCAGGGCGAAATTGTAGATTCAATAGAAGCCTCTGTGGAACGAACCGAAGTTTTTGTTAATGAGGGAACACAGCAACTGAGAATGGCAGCTACTTATCAGACCAAGTTACGTAAAAAGAAATGTTTTCTCCTAATCATAGGCATTGTTGTATTAGCTATTTTGATTGGAATAATCGTTTGGCAGAGCAATTAAAACGGTCTCTTGAAAATTAATTGAATATCGACGCTGCCTCGTGGGCAAAATTTATTACCAATGAAAATCCTCCTTTATGGCTTAAGGAAACTTTTTTATCGCAGAAGGAGGTTGTGGTGGATCCATAACAAAAGTAGGAAGCTTAAATTGTCTCGCGAAAGTAACATTTTCACTTAAGAAAATGATGTAAAATGCAAATTTTCAATGAAAAAAAGCCGTTCCCTACAAGAGGACACAGCTTTTGCCTCAATCTGTACGATAGTTTAATCGCCATAAAATGTTGAATTATATTACTAATGTTTTTATTATTCCAACCATGTAAGGATATTATTATTGTAATTTTAATTAACTGAAGAAAACTTGTTTGTCGTCGCAACTAGTTAGATATTTTGTAACATAAAATATGAATTGGAAAAAGTAACAACAGGACATTTGGTGGCCGATGCGAATTGAATGTACGAAAGGGCACTTTCGAATGATCTGTAAATCATTCCTTAGTTTTATTTTAAAACTCACTTTTTAGAATTTATCTTTTGCAGTACGTTAGTATGTAATGGTATATTTATATATAGAATGTTAATCTATAATCTGATAAAATGTGTCAAAAGAGCGGATTATTATTTTAATCAAAAATGGAATAAACTATTTATCGAAACACATTTTTCTTTTAACGAGGGACTTTGTTTTTATTCTTGAATTTTAGTGATGTAAATTAAAAAGGTTTCTTTTAATGTATAAATTTAATATTATGTTATTTATTATTCTAACAAATTGTAGAGATTATTATACCAAAATTTATATTTGACAATATTCCCAATAAAGAAAAGATATATACACATTTAATTCATTGTTTATTCATTTGTTAAAACATTTCATTGTTAATTGAATAGTGGGCTGAAAATAACTCATACTTGGGTATTATTTTTAAAATTATATTCGATTTTGTAGTATATTTAATAAAAAAATTTGATTAAAAAAATACAGATTTTTAAGTAAAATATCTTTTTAATATTATTTATAATAGAATATATACTGTTGAATTGGATAATTTGACTGTTCCATATGCTCATGAAAGAAATTGCACTGTAACATCATTTTCAGTAAACATTTCTAATTTTCAACATTTTGTTATGTAAAATATACTTACTCATACATTATTTATAAATCCTTGACCTCAGACACAACTGAACATAACCTACAAATTTAGAGTTAAGTTGTTCTTTAAAGTGTTGTGTTGTTTTAGTTATTAAATAAATAAGATGAATGATTAAGCGTAATAATTACCTTATTAAGTTGGCATTTTAATTTATTTTATGTAAATAACTACGCAAAATGTATTATTTTATGTTAAATATCCTTTAAGTGATATTATTGACATCTAGTTAAGTTTTTTGGATATAACTAAAAATTTATTATTGTAAGTACTTGCGAGATAAATAATTAATTTATTACTGATAATAAATAAGAAATAACAAGAATAATATATCATGATTACTATATATATATAATAAGTAATTATATTATTTTCGAGCTTAAATTTAAAATAAAAACTTCTTTATTTATATAAACATTTTTTATTGGAATTAACAAATCATTTATTTTATTCATGAAAGATGTGGCAAAGATCGAGATTTTGGTCCCAATTACTGCCAGCAAAAAAATCGAAATCGCGATGGAAAGAAATAGTACGTTTTGGATCTTCAAAAGCAAATGACAATAATTTAGAAGGTGAAATTCCTCCAAAAGATTCCCAGGTTGTAATTTGTGGAGGTGGTGTAATGGGAGCCGCTGTAGCGTATCATCTGGCTCTAATGGGACTTGGATCTGAAACTGTGATAGTTGAAAGTAGTAGGTAAATATCAGAATAATTCCAATAAATCCGTAGAAATAAATTTTTATTAAATTTCGTAATTCTAGACTCGGTGGAGGAACTACTTGGCACGCTTCTGGTTTAGTTGGAGCATTTAAACCCAGCCTGGCTCAAGTCAAACTAGCACAAGACAGCATAAATCTTTACAAGGATCTTGAAAAAAAAGGTCTTTCAACTGGCTGGAAGCAATGTGGAAGTCTTTCTTTAGCTCGCACAAGAGACAGAATGACTACTTTTCGAAGAATGAAAGCGCAATCTGTGTAATTACGTGTATTTATTTGTCATAATTATTATTTATAACGTAATATTTTGTCACCTAATTTTAGAAAATAATTCACCCAATTATTTTGCGTAGATCAAGAAACATAGAATGTCATTTAGTATCTCCAGAAGAAGCTAAAAAATTATGTCCCTTGCTTCAAATTGAAGATTTAGTCGGTGGTTTGTGGATTCCAGATGATGGTGCTGCAGATCCGTATCAAATTTGTTTAACGCTAATCCAGGAAGCCAAAAAGAAAGGTTTAATTACTTTAAAATTCGAATTTTTCAAACACTTTGGTGTGTTCTGTTAAATATTATTTCGACTAATGATAAAAATTAATGTTTTTAGGAGTTAGAGTATATGAGAATTGTAAAGTAACAAAGATCTTTAATCTTGATGGAAAAGTTAAGGGAGTAGAGACAACTCGGGGTAAAATTGAATGTCAACATTTTATAAATTGTTCTGGATTTTGGGCTCGTTCTGTGGGAAAATTTAGTAATCCTCAAGTGAAGGTTTGAATTTTTATATTGTACATATAAGTTTTTTTTCCCTATTTTATATTTATTTTTATAGAGTTTATTTAAAAAAAAACGCATTTAAAAATTCATTTTAAGGTGCCTCTTCATCCAGTAGAGCATTACTATCTTCATACGAAACCAATCGAAAATTTGGACCCGATGACTCCCGTGGTTCGTGATTTAGATGGATACATCTATTTTCGAGAAAACAAAGGTCGAATTTTAGCTGGAGGCTTTGAGCCTATCGCTAAACCGGCTTTTGAAAATAGAATTATTCCCGGTGAGGATTATTTAAAGAAAAATTTTATCTCTCATTATTGACTTTTTATAAAAGAATTCCAAGCTTTTATTCTTTATTCTTTATTTTCTTTCCTTATTTTGAATATCAATAATTATTGTCTTTCATGTTTTTTTTTCATTATTCGAAATATACTGTTTTCTTGAAATATAAATTGTATTTTTCAATTATTTTTACAATTTTAAAATTATTTTCTTCATGAGACTATTATATTTTTCAATTTTTTAATTAATATCTTCATTACTCAAATATTTGTATTATTTCTTAGCTCCGTCGTTTTTTAAACCATTTTTTTCTTTTTCTAGTTAGTTTCCTCAAATTGCAATTACCATTTATGAAAATTTCAATTATTATTATTAAGGTATATTAATTTTTTCTCATTTTTCAATTTGTATTTCTTTTTGTTTTAATTAACGTATTACATTTTTTTCATTTCCTTGAAATGTTAATTGTTTTTTCAATGATGTTCCCTGATTTTCAATCATTTTCTATTCTTTTTTTTTTATTTGACAGAATTTTCTTCATATTCTTTAATTTTTAAAATTATTTTTCACCGTTTTTCAACGATTTTCTTCTATTTTTGTTAATGTGAAATTTTTCAATTATTTTTGTCAATGTTTAAGTGTATACTTCAATTTTAAATTAATTTCACAAATTTCAGTTATATTTTGCAATTTTTAAAATTTTATTCTTCCATTATCAATTATATTTTTCAATTATTTATGTTCAGCATTTCCTTGTTTTTTTTTATTTATCAAGTATTGTTTTCAATTTTCTATTTTTTCATTATTTTTCAATTATTTTCTTCAAATAAAAATTATTATATTCTTTAATTTTTTCAAAAAATTTTATAAATCTTTAGTATTTTCTAATTTGTTTCGTCATTTTACAACTTTGCTTTCTTCAATTAATTTCTTCAGTTTTTAATTGTTTTCTTCAAATTTCAATCGATTTTTGAATGTTTTTTGTTTCCGTTATTATTATTTTATAAGATTTTTATTCTCTTTCTGGAAATATCAATTGTATTTTTCAATTTTTTTCAATGATTTTCTTTATTTTCTTCCAATCTAGTAAAGTTTTTTAATTCTATGTATATTTTCTTCAATTTTTCTTTATTTTTTTCAAATGTCAATAATATTTCACCTTCTACTAAATTTCAATCATTTTCCTCAAATCTAGTTAAGATTTTTAATTTTCTTAATCTTTTCTTAAAATTTTGTTCTTTAATTATCGATTATATCCTTCAAAATTTTCAGTTATTTTTGTTGAATATTACTTTTTTTATCAAATATTGTCTTTTATTTTCTAACTTTTTAATTTTTTTTTCAAACTACAATTATTATATTCTTTAATTTTGTTAACTAATTTTATAAATCTTTAATATTTTTTAATTAGCTCCGTCATTTTAAAAAATTCTTTTTTCTTCAATTAATATCTTCAATTTTTAATTCTTTTTTCCAAATGTTAATCAATTTTTTAATGTTTTTGTTGCAGTAATTTTATAAGCTTTTTTCTTTCTTGAAATGTCAATTGTATTTTTAAATTTTTTTTCAATAACTTTCTATTTTTTCTTCAAATTTAGTTAAGTTTTTTATTTTTCTGTATATTTTCTCCAATTCTGCATTATTTTCTTTAAATTTCATTAATATTTTCCATATTTGTAATTCAAATTTTCCCAGAATTTTTTATGTTGAATCCCGGCAGAGCTAAATATCCGATATTTTTTTACAGAATTTTCTAATTTGAATATTTTTTATTATTTGCGTTATTGCTTAATTATTTTCTTTATATTTTTAATTTTTTATATATATTTATTTTTTCTCTTCAATTTTGAATTATAACTTACATTTTTTCAATTTTTTTCTTAAAATTCAATTATTGTCTTTATTACTTTTAATTATTTGTTTTTCTAGATACTGCAGAAGAGAGATACTTAGCCGAGGATTGGGATCACTTTCAAGTTTTATTGGAGCAAATGCTTCACAGAATTCCCAGTTTAGGAGATGCAATTTTAGAAAGACTGTGCAATGGACCCGAAGCGTTTTCGCCAGATTGTAAATGGATTGTTGGCGAAGCTCCTGAAATTAGAAATTATTATATTGCAGCTGGAATGAAGACGGTGATTTTAATTCTAATTATACAAATCATTTTGTTAATTATAAATTGTATAATTTTATAATTTCCGATTTACATATTTCAAGAAGTACATTTTTAATTAAAGGTAGGAATATCGGCTGCAGGGGGAGTTGGAAGAGCCACAGCGGAATTAATAGTAAATGGAAAAACTTCTCTGGATATGTACGAACTAGACGTCTCTCGTTTCCTGGGTTTGCACAATAATCGCGAATTCTTGCGAGATCGTGTGAGGGAAGTTCCTGGAATGCATTATGCATTGCAATATCCTCATCATGAATTTAAAACCGGAAGAAATCTAAGAATGTCTCCAATTTATCCAAAACTAAGAGAAGCTGGTGCAGTTTTCGGACAAGTTATGGGATACGAGAGACCTACTTGGTTTGAGGATGATGATGTTGAAGCTGATTATGGTATTTAGATAAATATATATAAAATAATTTGAATTTAAATTAACTCGAGAATCAGATTTTTCAAAGTAACTCAATATATTAATTTAAAATTTCCATCTAAACTATATTAACTTAATCTGGAGTTAAAGTTTAATACAAATTCTCTTTTTTAGATGTAGACCCTTTCGAAGGTACGCGAAAATATAAAATTGCGTATACGGATACTTTTGGAAAGCCACCTTGGTTTGATTATGTTTCTTTGGAATATGCAGTTTGTCGAGAAACAATTGGATTAAGTGATTACTCTTCATTTACAAAAATCGACTTATGGGTGAATATAATTTTTATTGCTAAAACTGACTAGTCTCGATTTAAAAAAAAGAATATTAAAATAATATTCAATAATTTAAAATATTTTAGTCAAATGGTCTGGAAGTGGTGGATTATTTACAGTACTTATGTTCAAATGACGTCGATGTCCCAATCGGGAGTATAATTCACACTGGTATGCAAAATCCTTGCGGCGGATACGAGAATGATTGCAGTTTGGCAAGACTTACTTCAAATCAGTATGTAATTTTTATTCTTAAGCTTTAATACTAAAAATATTAAATAATAAATTAAAAATACTTCCTCTGTGAGGCAGCAATATAAATGCAGTTGACATAAAATTAATTAATATAAACTTTTAGTTACATGATGATTGCTCCAACAATTCAACAAACTCGATGTAAAACGTGGTTAAAAAGACACTTACCCGCAGATGGTTCTGTGGCATTTTCCGATGTTACTTCAGCATATACCGCAATTTGTATTATGGGTCCTTCCACTAGACATTTATTATCTGAATTAACTGACACAGATTTGAATCCAAAGAACTTTCCATTTTTCACTTACAAGGTAAAAATTCCTCTAATGTTTTTATCATTTAAATGTACAATAAATGATAATCATTTAGAAATTTTCGTTAGGAACTTGATGTTGGTTTAGCGAATGGAATTCGCACGATGAATTTAACTCACACGGGAGAACTTGGATATGTTCTTTACATTCCGAATGAGGTAACTTTTTTCAAGTTATTTTAACTCATATTATTACATTATTTTTTATTGAATATTATATACAATTATCATTCAATTCTTCTATACAAAATAATGAATTTGATATATATCATATTTATTAAAATTACACTTTGAAAAATTGTCAGAGTTTTGCGTGAAATAAAAGTAGAAAATATTTTTAAGTTTGCTCTTCATGTTTACAAAAAATTAATCGACGCTGGTGCAAAATACGGAATAAGACATGCTGGATATTATGCGACAAGAGCTCTGAGAGTTGAAAAATTTTACGCATTTTGGGGTCAAGATTTGGACACTTTTACGACTCCCTTGGAATGTGGTCGAGCTTGGAGAGTGAAATTCGATGTTAGTTAAAATTTGAGATACTATTAAATGGATTAATTATAATCATGTTTTACATATTTTAAAAGAATTACAAAGTTTAATTTTACAGAAAAATATCGATTTTATCGGTCGTGAAGCTCTTTTAAGACAAAGAGATGAAGGCGTTAAACGAAAATACGTTCAGCTTTTACTAAACGATCACGACCAGGAAATTGACCTTTGGTCTTGGGGCGGAGAACCCATTTATAGAAATGGAAAATACTGTGGTATGACCACAACAACTGCCTATGGATTTACTTTTAAAAAGCAGGTAATTTTACAAATAAAACTATTTTTTTACAGAGTTGAATTACAAAAGTTAATATAAATGACAAATTTAATGAAATTTTTCCTTATCTTTTAAGGTTTGTCTCGGATTTGTTAAAAACTACGATTCAAATGGGCAAGAGTTGGAAGTGACGAATGAATATGTTCTATCTGGAGACTACGAAGTAGACGTAGCTGGAATAAAATTCCAGGCAAAATGTCATCTTCATAGTCCGAATTTACCAACCAAATTCCCTGATAAAGAACGTGACGCTTATCACGCAACGCGTGATCAACATGTAATATAATTTATAATAAGATAAATTTATAATTAGACAAATTCAGAATTAGATTAAATAATAATTATGTACAAATTACACAGAAAAATTGCATTATTATTTAATAAACGACATTTACATAATGATTGTGTTGAACTCATCCTTTCGAAATGTAAAGTTACAAAAGGTACACGTTCGTACAATGCCACAGAATTATTTTTTACCTACTAATTGTGTGAAAAGTACACATTTGGAGACTTAATTAAGTTTGTCTTTTTAATTCTGATGATACTGTATAATTGTTGACCCTCCAAATGTATCACAGAGGTCTTACCAAAAAATTATTAGTCTATTTAGTTCTGATCGTCTATTACATTAGATTTATATTATAAACTTGTAAATTAGTTGATAAACTAAAAAGATCTTTATATCATAATCTACTGAACACTGTAGTTCTCCTTAGAATAATCTCCAAAATCGGTTGCTTTTTTAATATTACAACTAAATGATAATACCTACGGTATATAAAATACAATACTCCGCACATTTATTGGCAAACGTCATTTATAAGACGCAATCTCGGAGATTGAATTAATTTCTTTTTTCATTGCTTATTGACAATAGCAACGATTTCATTTTATTAAAATATTAACACATTCGTATCACGTATTATCTTAATTTCTTTTCTCAAATTATTAATAGTATTATACTACAACCTACCTATAGAAAATGAAAGATTTCATTCAAAACCTAATGTATAATACACCTAGTCGTAATTTAACAACGTTTTTACACGCGATTTTATAGTATTTACGAGTTTACTGTACACAAAATTGACAAGAAAAAAGATAAAATGTACTATCACTCTGGAATTTCTGATTCGGTATTAGGTTGCACCTGCTTCTGAACCATACACGAGCGGGCCACAGACTCCAATAATCTGTAAAATAACATTAATTTTGTCACTGCTCAAAATTAAAATAGAAATTATATATATAATAATTTACAAGTTTCATGCGTTCATTCATTCAGTCCACACCTAGAGTTTGCAATTACCGATTTAAAATTTTATCAAGTTTTAAATTTATAACAATTTTAAATTCTTCAAACTTTAATTAATTTGAACTTACATTGTTCATTAAAAATTCCATTAATCCACGCTTTAAAATCATTTTTCAATAATTCTCTCCACTTTTTATTATTTTTTAAATTAATTTTAAATTTTTTTCACAAATTTCAAATGTTTTCCTTAATTTTTTCAAATTCATTTTCAGTTTTAATTGTTTTATTCAACATTAAATCAATTGACAAATTTGTCACATCACTGCGAAAACTAGTCCTAGATTTTTAACTAATTATATTTATTCTGGGTAAGTCGTTGTAAACTGTTAAGATTCTATTATAATTTTAAAAATAATTGTAAAGGGTTCTAACCCGTATATATTTTTCAAATAAATAAATAAATTTCAATATTTACAAATTATTGTAATTTTTTCAATTTCTTTCATAATTTTTCAATTAATTTTACAAATTATAATTATTAATCAAATTATTATTATGTTCTTCAAATTGCAATTAATTTCTTCAATATCGAATTATTAAGGCATATTTACTTATTCATTTCAATATTTTTAATTATTGTTTTCTATAATTATTTTCAAAATGTTTTTCAATATTAAAAACAATTGTTTTATTGATTTAAATTTTATGAAAGTTTTATTTATTTTCTTGAAATATTAACTATATAATTAAAGAACATATTCTTTAATTTTCTCAAATTTCAATTATTATCTTCAGTTTTCAACTATCTTTATCATTTTTCAAGTAATTAAGTTTATTTCAAATATATTTTGTAATTTTTTCAATAGTTTATCACAAATTTTAATTATTTTCTTCAATTTTCAGTTATTTTCAGAATTTTTCAATTACTTTCCCCAATTTTGTTACTTTTTCAATTCTATCTACCAAATTTAAATTATTGTCTTCCAATATTTATAATTTTGCAATTATTTTCTCCAATTTTTAATTATTCCCGTTTTTATTCAATTAATTGTGTAAATTCTCCATTATTCATCTTAAATTTTAATTATTTTTTTCAATTTACTACTTTGTAAAATATTTTTCAATTAATTTTCCCCAATTATTATCTTCAATTTTTTATTTATTTATTTATTTATTTATAAACGGGACAAGCCCTTTAATTAATCCTAAAGTTAGAAATGGCAACTAAACTTAATAGCAAACAATATATGCTAGGCTTACATTAATGTGTTTGATTAAAGTCATTTTTAATTACTTTAATCATTTTTAAATCTTTTTTCTGACTTTTAAACTATTTTCTTTAATTTTCAATTATTTTTATCATTTTTGCAATTATTTTCTTCAATTTTCTATTATTATCATTATTTTTAAATTAATTTAAAAAATTTGCAATTTTTTATCTGGAATTTCAATTATTTTTAATTAATAAAACATGCAATAAATGCACACATAAATGATTCAATTATTTTTATAATTTTCCATTTATTCTCCCAAATTTTTTTATGTTTTCAATTTTTTTCTCCCAAATTTAAACTATTTTCTTTCAATATTTACCTATTATTTTTATAATTTTGAAGTTATTTCTCCAATTTTCAATTATTTTCACTTTTATTTAATTCATTTTTACAATTATTATCTTCAATATTTAATTATTTTAATTATTTCTAAATCTTTTTTTTCAAATTTTTAATTACATTCATTTCTGAAATTTTTTTCAATTATTTTGATCATTTTTGCAATTATTTTCTCCAAATTTTGATTATTTTGATTATTTTAAATTAATTTAACAAATTTGCAATTACTTATCTGAAATTTCAATTATTTTCAATAAATAAAACATGGAATAAATCTAGAAATAAATTATTCAATTATTATTCAATTATTTTTTTCAATTTTTAATTATTTCCACAATGTATTAATTATTTCCACAAATTAAAATTTTCTTAATTCATTTTTCAATTATTTTCTTTTATTTCAAATATATTATTTACAATTAATTTTCTTAAATTTTAATTACTTTTTTTTCAATTTATCGTTGTTTTTATCATTTTGCAATTTTTTTTTATTACATATATGTTCTATAATTTTTTCAACTATTTTGCTCATATTTCAATTACTTTTTTTTTAATTTTCGATTATTTTTGTCATTTTTCATTTATTTTTCTCAATTTTAAATTATTTCTTGATTGATTTATTTTATACTTTTTAATCTAGAATATTTTCTTTAAACGAACTATGGTTAAGAAATAAACAGTGTAGAAGTTATAAAAAAAAATTTAATGTAAAAAAAAAAAATCATGAATTTTTATGCGAATTTTTGGTGAATTATATTCTTTATATAGATCAATCGATTAGTTTTGAGATAAGAAGTATGATTTTTTCATTTGTTAAGTTGCATTTCAGCGTGCAAATTTTTTTTTTTGCAAAAAACGATATTTTTTTGATAAAAAATGGTGCTCAAAAAAATTTGGTTGGATATTTTCAAAAACACACACACACCTGGAATTTTTCTTAAAATTGAAAATTTAGGCTTGTTAGATGAAATTATGTCGATTTTTGGAAAATCGAAAATTTTAACGATCACAAAGCTTCCTCTATGAGAAATCAAAATTAATTAGTATATAATATTTTAAAGTATTTTTCTCAAGTTTCAATTATTATCTTTAATTTAATTAATATTTCTATGATTTTTTAATTATTGTTCTTAATGATTATTTGTTTTTATTATTTTTTAATTAATTTGCAATATTCGCAAAACAAGCTTCAGAAGATAATCGTGCGCTAGCGCGCGTTTTATAATCTAGTTTAAAGTAAAAAAGGAATTGACTCACTTTTCGATTTCGGGAGCACAGTGAACGAATTCGTGCGTCCAGAATTTGTAAGTTGGATTCTTAATCAGTTCAATGAACGTGATGAGTAAGCCCCAGGGATGAGGTCTGTTGACGATAAGTCTTTCAAGGAGCACTCTGGTGATTTGTTCCTGAATGGCCTCAGTATTGGCTTCAGCGAAAAGGTACAAAAGTGTACAACTGAAGTAATGAGTATGACTGTTGGGATATCTCAGCTGATTAGCAATCGCATTTAAAAACAAATATCTTCCCTCAGTGTCCAGATCGACAGCTAGATTCTGGAAAATATCCATGTGTGCTGAGTGGGCAATCGTTGACATGTTGGGCGTGTGTCCCTTGCCTCTAATAAAAGTAATCGCCGTTGTTCCAACGTACAAGACAAGAGCGTTCATCAGCTGAATATTATATCTCGATCCTGCCTCTTGCGAAATTTGTAAATTACTTCTTAATTCAGACAAGAAAGTGACTGGTGCTCGAGCTTTCAAATAAGAATCCAATTCCTTTTTGAAATTTAAGGGTTGGATCATTGACGCAAAATTGGTGAGAACTCTCGGTGCGTGTGCAATTTCAGGCAACATATCGACTTTCAAATTTGGCGTAAACGGATCCGGTAAGCGCATATTTCTTGGAAATGCGCTCAGGATCAGGTTCCTCATTTGTATACAATTTGGGGGAATCACATCACAAAAACCGTAATGATAATCACAGAGGAATTCTGGGAAATCGTGAAGAAGAACCAAAAGCACTCGGAGAGTTCCTTTGTAGAGAAATGTGACGGGTTTTGCAAGCTCGGCATTTCTGAGATAAGGCGCAAGATATTTGAAAAGATCTATCAGAAGTTGAGCGTACATTCCCCAGCATTTTTGTTGTGGCGTGATGGCAAGCATTCGTCCAATGAAGACACGATGTGACACAAGTTCTAACCAAGCGTAGCAAAAGCCGGAGGCTTTAGCTGGACGAAGTATATGAAGTGTGTGGCAGAAGGCAGTTAGTACTTGGAAATTAATAGCCTCTAAAACTGGCTCCGGTGCACAAAGTTCCAGGAAGAGCATTATGAATATTCTGTAAATGAAAAGTAATTATTATTAAGCAGATCAAACAGAAAGCGGGTTTTATCTTTAGGTTTAAAAATGGGTTAAACTTTAAATAAATAAAGCAAACAATTATGTAAAAATATGAATTATTTTACGAATTCTTGATCAATTATAAAAGCAATATAGGTCAATCGATTCGTTTTGAGATGAGGAACATGATTTTTGTATTCTTTAAGTTGTATTTTTAGCATGAAAAAAATTTTTGTCAAAAAACGATTTTTTTCGATGAAAAAAGGTGCCCAAAAAAATTTGGTGGGGTATTTTCAAAAATCCCTGTGTCCAAATTTAGACATTCATAAGCTTAATATGTCATCCAAATTTTATTGGAATCCATTAAAGCGTTCTCGAGATATCTTGTACACAAAAAACGCTATACACACACACACATACATACATACATACACACACACACACACATACATCTAGACATTTGCTTAGGAATGAAAATTTACGCTTTTTAGATGAAAATAAGTCGATTTAGACTATTTTTGGAAAATCGAAAATCTTAACGATCACAAAGCTTCCTCTATGAGGAAGCAATATTAAATTGCAAATTGAAAAATTAAAAAAATTATAGGAATAATTGTTGGAAATAATTTCACATTTAAAAACTAAATTGGAAATCGAAAAAAATCATTAAAATTAAAAAAAAATAATTAAAAATTGAAGAAAGCAATTAGAAATTGAAGAATGGATTTGAAATCTCAAAAAAGTAATTAAAAATTGAAAAAAAGTAATTGAAATAAGCTGAGAATTAATGAATATTAAAGAAAATAATTGAAAACTGAAGAAAGAAAATAAAAATTGAAGAATGGAATTAAAAATTAAAAAACTAATTATACAATTGTATTTAAAATTAAAGAAACTTAATGATAATCGAAAAAAATAATTTAAAAAAGGCGATAATTTCTTAATATTAAAGAAAATAATTAAAAATTGAACAGTTGAATTTAAATTTGAGGAAAATAACTGAGAATTGAAAAGAATAGTGCTACAATTGAATAATTGAATTAAAACTTTAAAACAATTTTTCTGAGTGAATAAAATAATTAAAAAATCCGAGAATTATTCAATATTGAAGAATCAATTAAAAATCGATCAAAATAATTAAAAATTAAAGAATTAAATTGGAAATTAAAGAATTAAATGGAAATTTCAAGAAAATAATTAATAATTAACTATTAAAAAAAATTAAATATTAAAAAAAAAAAAATTCGAAAAATGGTGAGAATAATCGTCATTTGAATAACTTATTTTTTTAAATTAATGAATCATAAAATTGAAGGAAAATAATAAATTGTCAATTGAAAATTGATGAATATTATAGAAAAAATTGTAGAAAATAAATGAAAATTGAAGAAATCAATTGGAAATTGTAGAATTGTATTGGAATTTCAAGAAAATAAATGATAATTGAGAAAATGCGAGAATTATTGAATATTGAATAAAATAATTGAAAAATGAAGAATGCAATTGAAAATGAACAAAACAATTGAGAATTAAAGAAAATAATTAAAAATTAAAGAATTAAATTGAAATTTTAAGAAAATAGTTGATAATTGAAAGAAAAATTACAAAATTACTAAAATAATTTAATATTAAAGAAAATAATTGAGAAACGAGGAAATTAATTGACAATCGAAAGAAAAATTCTAAAACTGGGGAGAATAATTGTCAACAGAACAAAATGATTAAAAAAATTAAAGAATAATAAATAATTTAAAGTGAATAATTGTATATTGAAAACTGTTGAAAATTATATAAAAAATTATAAATTTATTTATTAAAAAAATTAAAATTATTTAAGGAGGATAGGTTCACGACGGTAGTTAAGATAACTATTTTTTTTTTTAATGTTCAAATATGAAATAAATTTTAAATTAAATTAAAAGATCGTTTTTTAAAATAATGTTGTGTACATTTTTATGAAAAATCTGTAAATAATTAAAATTTTTAGAAAAAACAGTAATATTTTGAAGAACGTAGTGCTTTGCAGTTAGAGATCTGGCAACATGGCATGAACAGCTGATGCGAGCGCATCAGCTTTATTTGAATTACCGCGCTACTCCGCTTCTCCCACCGTTCTCTTAGGCGATCTCAACAGTTGCGATGTTGCCACGTACTCCGCGTCACTCACGTCAAAAAAAAAATTACAAGTAACTTTAAGTTTTGGATAAATAATACTCTGCAACTAAACAGACGATTTCGTTCTCTTTGAAGTATTATGTTCCTTAAACATTGAATTAATTTTGCTCTAATTTTGAGTTGAATCTCTCCGCTGTGTCAAAAGTTATTAACCAAGTTGTTATTTTTTTTTCATTTTTTTTTGCGGCCATTAGCTCAATGCTAAATACTGAGAAAAATAGTGAACTTTGGCCGTCAATATCTCGAAAACTATACAGTCAAATTGGCTCAGATTTAACAATAATATGCATTAATATGTCATTTAATTTTGCTGCAAATTTCAAACGAATCTCTATGATTCATGATTTTGAACTAACCTCCTTAAACTGATATTTATAAATTTAAATATTTATCAAGTTAAATGCATTTTTTGAAAGTATCTGATTCAAAACAAAAAATATCTATGTGCCAAACTTTAGATGTGAAAAGACAAAAAAAGAATGAAGGAATGAAAGAACTTGAAGATTATTATTAGAGATTTGTGATGTATGAAAAAATTGGTTTTCGATAAAATTTCTCAAAATTTTTAGATCCACGAAGAAATTTCCGGTTTAGTAACAAATTTCTCGGTTTCCCAGGCAAAGCAGCCACTCTGATAAATTGAACAAATCTGGTTTCAAAAAGTGGGTAAATTCTTTAATTTGACAAGAAATGTTTAGATTCCTCACCTGTGGTATGGCAATTGTTGAAAATCAGTTTGTCGAATTTCATGATCTTGAAGTAAGACTCCAGCAACAATGCCAAGAACTTTGTTTAGTAAATTGATTTTCGTGTGAGTATTTGTAGTGTCGCCAGAATGTTTGACGAGAAGCGCCACGAGACGTACAAAAGCATCGAGAGTGTGGAAGCACTTGGCGCGGATGGCAGATGCTGCTGCATTAGGTTCTACAAGAGCTCTATAGCACAAATCTACACACATTTGAGTACTAATTTTGAAAAATCTCGTAATTAAGTCGTCTGTTTTCAAGATGCCATGAATATTCATGTGATGGACAAAGGTTCCGAATGCTTTGGTTGGATCTCGAGCATGAGTGGTACTATGATGCATTTGTACCCATTCTCTCAGTAGAAATTCGGTTTTTTCGTACAAGCCTGGAGGATCATCATAATCACGAGCCTGTTAAGAAAAATCATCATTAATTCAAGATTCATCGTTTAATAATAACACAGGTTTACAGTGAAATTGCCAATTGAATATTTCTTGTTCACCTCGATTAATTTGAGTGTTCTAAGAGAGAAAAAATGGTTTATATTGTTTTCCCCTCGTGCAATTTTGCTGAAATAGAAAATTACTGTTTTTTATAGTAAAAATGACACGTAGGGAGAACAAGTAGTAGAACATCGTTAGAAAGGCAATTAAATTAGCTTTTAAACTATCTATTACGCGTTTAAATCGAATAAAAGACAGCTGAGTTATAGTCAATCAAAGTTTAAATTTCACACAAATTTGTGTGACAAAGTTTCAAAAAATTTACGAAATTTGAACTTTGATTGACTATAACTCGGCCATTTTTTATTCGATTTAAACGGGTAACAGATGGTTTGAAAGGCAATTTAATTGCCTTTTTAATTATGTAATATTCGTTGAAATTAAACTACTTGTTCTCCCTACTTGTCATTTTCACTACAAAAAACAGAAATTTTCTATTTCAGCAAAACTGCACGAGGGGAAAACAATATAAACCATTTTTTCTCTCTTAGAATACTCAAATTAATCGAAGTAAACAGGAAACTAGCGATTGTCAAAAAAAAGTTTGAAATTTGTAAAGCTGTGTAATCAATAATAATCACTCTGTAACCGATATTTATATTTTTATGTCTCTTAAATAAATTTTAAACAATAAATTCACTCACTTTTGCTTGCATTATTCCAGAGTGGATATGAGCTGTTGGTCCAGCTGGCATTCTGTCTGCAAGGACACCGGGATCGTGATTCGCTCTAAGAGACTCAATCAAGTTTGTCAATCTGTAGAGCAGAATGCTGGAAGAAGATTCTAATGTAATTAATTGAATAACAAATTTAGACGTTGATGTAATTCATTGAATAATTAGTTGAAATTTTAATTTAACTAAAATTGAATCGAATAAATCTTGATCGAATCTGAATTTAAATGCGTTTTTTTTATTTGAAACAAATATTTACTAACCCTTCTGGTGGAGTTCTGACGTGTGCCATCCTCACGAGGATCTCAATGGTGTTATAGAGATCTGATTCTGTAACATGCGTGGTTTGTCTTTCTTCGACTAAATAAAGTTGTACAAGTTGCATAGCGAAAGCGGTGACCATTGCATTTCCATTTTCCATAGCTTGTGCGAGAGCCATGTCGTATTGTGACAAAACTACCAAATGAGATCTAAAATACAAAATTGTAGTCATTAATATTATTCGGATATTTATTAATAATAATGATAATAACTCGGTCAAGTACTTAAATGGCATTTGAGATAGGGTTTCTGACATCCCAATCGGGCGCCTCCCCAGGTGGCGGACAGGGAAAGGCCTATTAGATATGAGAGGTACCGAGGAAATTAAAATATGCGGGGCGGACCAAAGTCAGATAGAGGTGGGCAGCCGATATAATTTTTCACTCTGTGTTTGAATAACCTCCCACACAGAGTATTTGCGTACTTTGGTAATAGGACAGAACCCAGACAACGCCCAGACATTGACCCGGGATAAGCTCGAGGACGTTTTAAATGGACGGAACAACTTCGTAAGGATATCATGTTATGTTGTCAAAGTAGTCCTAGCAGAAGAGAATATTTATATGCTAAGGTTGCATGAGCGATGGGTCAGTATGTACCCACAAAATGCTCAAACGACGCCTCAGTATTCAAGAGTATTAAAAAGTGGTATCCTCTCTGCGGAAAAGGGGGATATGAAACTCTTCTTCAGGAAGAAGAACTCTCAGAAAACCTTCAGGTTCCAACAGTAATACCTACGCCAACGATCGAAGAAGGAAACATGAGATCTAGGGAAACCAAAGTCCATCTAAAGGTTTTTATTAAAATGGACAAAATCGCTTAAGAGAAAAACGAGCTCTCATCACTCCCAGAAGATGTAGATCTGTGGACATTAAACTGTGCTGTATGAAAAAGCAAAGTTCCTGCTTCTGGAAAGTAATAGACAGGACCGCGTCCTTTGAACAAATCAGACAAGTACAGTTTAAAATTGGGGTGGCTCGACGACATGCTTCTCAATTGCAGAGTGTGATTGCACATGTAGAATCAGAAAGAAAATTTACACCAGGAGTTTTGGAAATATCCCAAACTATAAAAAGGTTGCATCACACTCTATAGAAATCAAAGTTGCAGACGATCAAGCAACATTGGATTGAGAATATACGTTTTCTTGTTATCATAAGGGGACGTTTCAAACGACTGGTTAAATGGATATAGCAAAATAATATCTAGGTTACTAATCCTTCCCGTCTGTTCAGCTTACCATCGCCAACAGTTAAAAGACCAGTTAAAAGTATCTTTGATACTTTTTTGTAGCTTCTACTCTAGACAGGGGATTGACCATCCTGCAGAGGTAAGCCCGCTAATTACTAAGGAGGAGGTAAGAAATGCAGTTAATAAAACCACGAAATTTTTAGCACCTATGCCGGATAAGATTAATAATCTATTGTGGAAGAAGTTTACTTCAACGTACAAACATTTGGCTTGTTTATTCTCTACCTTTCTCAACGTTAAACAAACAATACCACAGTGGTTGGTGGAAGGACGAACAGTACTCTTACCAAAATCAGAAGATTTGTCTAATCCAAAAAATTATAAACCAGTAGCTTATCTTAACACCTGCTACAAGCTACTCACTGGCATCCCCAAAGAGAGAGTATTGACATTCATAGAGCCAGTTTGAAAAGCAATAAGTGAACAGCAAGGGTGTAAGAGATCATGTAAAGGAACTAGGTTCGTTATAATATCCAACTAACAGCAGGTTATGACTATTATCATCTTATTCAAAAGAGGCGTCTTCCAAGGGGACTGCCTCAGTCCTTTACTGTTTTACACCTCCTCCCTCTTGCCTCTGTCTGTTGTACACCGGCAAAAATATTTTGGATACATGTGTAGCAAACCCAAAAATAGACCATAAGATCAACCATCTGTTTTATATGGACGATCTTAAGCTCTATACATACAGTAAGGATGCAGTAAAAATTTCCACAATCGGAAAGTCAAGATTTGTGTAGGCTTAAAGATCATCTCCATATAAAATACCATGGTCTTCTCAGAAAAATTTGGTCATCTGAATTATCTGGAAAGAATAAGAAACAGACCACAAATACATTAGCCATTCTTTACTTCTCTATACATTTGGAGCAGTTAAGTGGCATGTGAATGAGGTGAAAGAACTAGATAGAGAAACTCGCAGGATGATGACAATACATCAAAGTCATTATCTTAGGTCTTTCTAAGATCTGTCTGCGGGATCCTCAGTGATTAACAGTAGAGTGCGTCAGAAAGAGCTGCAAATGAAATTAGTGTCCCATTTGAAACCAGTGATATAGAACACTGCTTAGTATCGTTAACACTATTGTCGCTTAAAAAACGTGTCAAGGAAGCAGAATATGCGTTTATGTTACAGGAACATGTTGGCAGACCTGTGCATGGATAATTCTTCAGACTCATAAAAGAAATGAGATTGCCTGTTTGTTTGTCATTTGATTTCTTCAAAGCTGCTGGTTTGAAATCGGAGACTAAAGGATTTTTATTTGCTTGTCAGGATGGACTAATAAATACTTTGATGTACTGCAGTCGAGTGAGTTGTACTATACCATCGATACCAATATGGTATAGACAAAGAACACATCTTGCCGTATGGTCATGGGGATCAGGAGTCCGTTGAAGAAAATGATTAGTATAAGATCTAAAGGAATTTTTCTTTTTCCATCATTCATCGTATCAGAGCCACTAAGTCTGATATAGTGTTCCAGAATCATAAAAGTAAAGTTATTTGTGTGATAGAGTTTTCGGCACCTGCTGAGAGCAATATCACTCAAAAGGAGGATAAGAAACAGACAAAGAATCATGATTTTTTGTTTGAATTGAGCAGATTATGTGCAGGCTATAAAGTCTGTTTAATTGCTCTTATTCTCGGTTGTTTGGCAAAGATACGAGCTTTATTTGAGAGCCAATTAAAGAAAATCCCTAGCTGTGAGCATCAAGCTGATGCATTAGCGGTTCACATGCAAAAAGATGTTTTTCTGAAATAGAATTTTTACCTCTTGTTCTCATTGAATTATGCCCCACCATTCCTGGTACTGCGGACAAACCAGTGGGAATAATACGCCATCCATTTATTTTATACCTTCTATTTTCTTTTATTGCTCTAGTCACTTAATTGCGGTACGTACGTTCTTTACTCGCTCTTACTGTTAAATTCACCAATTACTTCACTTTAACTTACTGTTCTCCGTCTTATCTTTTTCCCTTTGCTACAGTTGCCCTTTCTCTTTTTTTATTGCTCTTATTACTCTCAAGTTACTACCAACTGCCAGCGATTCGCCACGAACCTAGAAAATTAACTTAACGGAGTCCTCAAAAGAGGGTTTCGGACTTATTTACTCTTAAGCCATTGGAATATATGGGGAAAACAACGTGAAGGTGTCCGCCAAGGAAGTTAAACTTCTTCGGCTCTGCCGCCGTGACGCGATGGGGTTTTAAACCAACCTCATGTCATTCGACTTGCAGCCAAAACTTGCCACCTCAAATGGCAGATTGCAAAGGCGCTAAATTTGCAATTTAACTCCACACTCCGGCAACAGGAGTTAATCTTTGTTATCGCTTTACTTAATTAGTACCACCTTTGGCTTTCAAGACCTTTACTGCAAACTCTTCATGTTCTTCTGAACTCTCTTAATATGATTCGGCAGCATTGCTGATTATACGATCTTATTCGGTAGTTTCAAAAAAGCATCCAACAACGTTCGCGACCACCGCTTAAGAACATTGTCAGTTATGGATGAGAATAACAGTGCAGAATAACATAAATAACGTCTCTAGAATGTGAATCACGCTTTTGCTTACCTTCCAGAACGGACGAAGCAAAAGCGGAAAAGAGTAAGTAAAGTAAGAAAGGAAGATGTTGATTTAGTGAGGTATTACAACAGAAAGTGGTTGAATCCCAAACAAACAAGTGAGTAAATGTTTTTTTTTCTCTCCTAAACTGGTTTTGAAAAAAAGCAATAATAATAATAGTAATAATTTACGTACCTAATTAAACAATCAACAGCTTCGAAATTATACCGGAATTCTTCTCGGCATTCTATTAAACAACGCGTGACATTTTTATTCGTCCACTGCATTCCATAAGCTCTTTGGTCTTGAAGGCATTTCAAAATTCGAATGTGTAAATCCCGAAACCGTAGGATATTATCGGAATCCATTACTCCACTTGAGACTGTAGGACAATCCAATAAACCTTCGACAGACTGAAATTGAAGAAATAATGATTTGTTTAAAAACAAGTTTAATAATCAAGTATTAAGAGATAATTTTTGTAAAATTTATATTACATCATTTACATCTAATTTTTTATTTTCATTATTTATATTTCGGGCATTTGAAATGTACTAAAGACTCAAAAAAGTATAAAATAAATTGTATTTGAATAAATCAATATAGCAGAGTAAAACTTGAAGGCAAAAAATAAAACGAGACAAATTTTTCTAAAATTAAAAGAAAATAAGTAAAAATGCAGATAAAAAGTTATGGGAATAACTACAAAATTAATAGAAAATAAAAGTGAAAAGAAATTCAAAAAAAAAAGATAAAGTCAAGATAAAAACTTATTCAAAATGAAAAATAAGTCTGGAAAATGTAGAAAAATTAATGAAAATGAAACATAAATATACAAAAATTAGGTCTTTTTCATCGTCTTTGAAATGGAAATATTACTTTTTTCAATAAATTGGATGCGGTGTTAGTATCTCGAGCTCTTCTGGTAGCAATGATAGCTTCGAGAAGACCATGAAGAGCAACTTGCTGTGGAGGATGGGCAGCTGGACCCATTGATGTTAAGAAAAGTTCTACTTCCGTTGCAAGTTTCTCCAACATGGATCCAATTTCATCAGTACTAACTGCCGCCGCTGCTGCTGCATATGCTGCCACTTGTTGTACTGCTGCTGCAGCTACTGCTTGATTTGCAGTAAATGCCATTGGTCCCTATGAAAAGAGGTAAAATAAACATTAAAACACAAACAAAATAAAGTAAAAGAAGTTAATTAACTAAACAAACACAACAAATTAACAACTAAATTAGCAGACTTACACTAATTGGCTTGGGCATAAACAGCGCTCTTGAGTCTCGATCAGAAAGTGGTTGAAATCCAGGAATATTTCTGGCAAATTCTTCATAAACTGCCATTTGATGAGGCGTGACTCCAGTCAGTTTCAATCTGATTTGCTCAGGCATTCTTTCCGATTGATATTTAACCAAAGGATCGCAGTACCTTCTGCCCTCTTGACGTGCGATTTTTCGTAGTTCGAATTCATTGATAAGTCTCTTGTCCATTTCAGGAACAGCTTTCTCAATTGCAGTTTTTTGAACAAAAGCGCAAGCGAGTTCCATGTTGTCATTAGCAATAACATTGGCAGCTTGGTCGACAAGTTCTTTCTGTTGTGGAGTGTGGCCTATCATAGCATTCAAAAAATTTTGTTTTAAATTTGTACTTATTGATGCCAGTATTTGATCTCTGCAGGTTATCATGGCCATGCCTGCTGTTAAATTTCTGACCATGTGACGAGCAGCTTGACGCATTCTATTTTCATCGGAATCGAGAGCGAAGTCTTTTCTTACAATTTGTTCACTTGTCGTGAGTGCAATCTTGATAGAACGATCTACTACTGGATGGATCCATTCTTGGATTGCTCTTTCTACAGCTGGACGGACAAATTGTTTCAATTGTGGATGGGCTTGTAAAATCGGCAACTGAAAAGAAATATAAATTTGTTATTGAACCGAATATGAAAATAAATGACGAAAAGGTGATAGCAGGCTTCACAGTGACAATGAAGAATATTTTAGGGGAAATAGGGTACTGAATAGGGGACTTTTAGGGTACTTTAAAAAGTTAATAAAATTAGATAAATACATTATATATCCTAATTAATTTGCAAGACAAAAACATTTTCTAGTCCAAATTTGAAAAAAGTTACAATATTTCTTCTAATATTATTAATTCTTATGATAAAAAATCAATATTTTCTTATAAATACGTACATGAAACAATAAGACTGCATAATCAGAATTATGGGACTACTTACTATGAAATGAATAAAAACATATTTAAACGTAAGAAGTATGATAATTATTTTTTTTCTTATTTCTTAAAAGCTAAACAATTCTTAAAAGAATAAAAATTTAACTCGACTGAAATTTGAATGTAATAAAGTTTAAATAGATTTAAATTCTGATAAATTTACGACTGGATTATTAGTAAATTTCAATCAAATAATATTTAAACAAAAAAGAGAAAAAGAAACAAAGCAATAAGGTAAGTGCGCCAATACTCGATCAGCCCCCAATAGTCGATCAGTTTGATACAGTTTGATATAAGTCGATTAATTTGCGCTTTACATGTAATTTTTATTTGTTTGTTGTTAATTTTATTTGTAAAACTTATAAATACATTAATTTTTAAGTACTACGATTCATTTTTCTAGTTAATTAACTAAATAATTGTATTTCAAGTTGTGTGATCGACTATTGGTGCAAGATTGATCGACTACTGGTGCAAAAGGTTTTCAGACATTTTTGACGCTGATCGACTATTGGGTCCCTAACCCCCAGAAGAAGGTCCTTTTTAAATTTGAATTTTAGAATAAATAACTTAAACTAAATAATTCGATTTCAACGGTTACGCATTTACAGATCTTCCACTACATAACTTAAAAAAGAAAATTCAAAATGCATAGTTTGTTTCGAATTTATGGAGTTTTATTGAAAACCTTACTTTTTTTTCTCAAGATGTTGATCGACTATTGGTTCCATTACCTTATATTAAAAAATTGGCGAAAATCTTCAAAAAAAAGTTTACCAAATTATGGAAAATATAAAAATAGCGAAAAAGGAACTACAAAATAAAAGATAGTACGAATACAATAAAAAAATGTAAAAATTGTATAAACAGAATGACAAATTCCTTTCAAATGAAAAAATTTAGAAATTTTAAAAAGGAATATGTAAATAAATTTAAAAAATAAAAGAAACAAAATTTAAACAATTTCAACAACAAAAGTTTGTTTAAAATGTAGACAAAATGTACAGAAAATTGAATAAATTTACATAAAAAACGAGTTAATCTAAATGTATTCATTCAGATAAATGAAAAAAATTGTACTTTCCTTCCCCTAAAATTATTAAACTACATATAAGAAAATTAATAAAAAAAATTAATAAACTTCTCTAAATGTTATAGAACCAAAATTATATCGAATAATTTAGAAATTTCAAAAAGGAATATGTAAATAAATTTTAAAAATAAAAGAAACAAAATTTAAAACAATTTTAACAACAAAAGTTTGTTTAAAATGTAGACAAAATGTACAGAAAATTGAATAAATTTACATAAAAAACGAGTTAATCTAAAAAACTTTCCTCCCCCCTAAAATTATTACACTACATATAAGAAAATTAATAAAAAAAATTAATAAACTTCTCTAAATGTTATAGAACCAAAATTATATCGAATAATCGGAAATACTTTGCATTAAAAGAAGAAAATCAACAACATAAAATATATTAGAAGCAAATTAAATAAAAATATTCAAAGAGTGAATAGCATTGAAAAATTGTAACAAAAGAAATAATAATAATAAAATACTGACATTTTTTTTAAGAATAAGCAATTGTAAAAAAAAATTAATTTTTTAATAAATTGATACATGCAGTAGCACTGAATATTCCAAGGGAATATTCCATTCATATTCCGGGAATGTAGAAATTTCCGACTACTAGAATATTTCTTTTTTATATTCCTGGAATATTCCAGCGGAATATTAAAAAATAATTCTAATGAAACGTGTGATAAATATTCTCATTAAATATGCCGAGAATATTTCTATGGAATAAACTAGGTATATTCCATTGGGATATTCATAAACTTTTCAAAGCAAAGAAGAAAAAAAATATTTTTAATTACTAGGAATATTTTTGTGGAATATATCAGGAATATTGCAGAAACTTTTAAAAGCAATGAAAAAAATATTTTTAATATTTCTAAATTTATTAACTTTTATTAGAATTATTAATTTTTCTATTTGTACTCCTTATAACAAATTAAAAATTCTAAACGCGACGGGAGGATTCGAACCCTAAACCTAAAACCTATCTAACGATTTAACATTCGCAGCTATTTTATCGGTATGAAAATTTTACAATAAAGCTGGATAAACTGCAACTATTTTAGATATGTGTTAAAAGAATATCTACTCGGTTTTGTTTCTTATTTTTATACCGATAAAATAGCTGCGAGCGTTGAATCATTAGATAGGTGTTAGGTTTAGGGTTATAAGGAGTACAAAGAAAATAATAAATAATTCTAATAAGAATTAATAAATTTAGAAATATTAAACATTTTTTTTTTCTTTGCTTTGAAAAGTTTATGAATATCCCAATGGAATATTCCTGCAATATTCCTGATATATTCCGCAAGAATATTCCTAGTAATTAAAAATATTTTTTTCCTCTCTGTTTTTTATTACATTGGAATATTCCTGCACTATTCTTGATTTAGTATTAATAAGTCAAACAATGATAAAAAATATCAAGGAAGGAAAGAATTTAAATTAAGGATTATTTACATAACCTCAAACTAGAAAGTCGTTTTTCGCCTCAAATAAAAATATTATTCAAATTAATTTCACCAAATTTTGAGAGATCCAGTTGTATATTTTTCAGAAAAAATTATGTTTAACTAAAATTTGTTGTCAAATAATAATTATTTAACATTTTCTTTTTTCTTTAATTTTAATGAAAAACTGTCATTTTCATCCAATTCTGATATTTAACAAAAAATAGCAAATAAATTTGTAGAGAATGTTTCAACGAGAAAATTGTGCTATTATTTGTCAGAATTGGATGAAAAGTGCAGTTGTTCATTAAATTATAAAAAAAAAAATGTTAAATAATTATTATTTGACAACACATTTTAGTTCAACCTAATTTTTTCTGAAAAAAGGTAAAACTGGATCTCTCAAAATTTGGTAAAATTAGTTTGAATAATATTTTTATTTGGGGTGAAAAACGACTTTCTAGTTTGACGTTATATGTAAATGGAGAGAATCTTCTTTAGTTAAAATGAATTACAAAATAAATAATTTTTGAATTTTAAATGAATTTTAACTGTTAAATTTTGAAATAATTGTAATTTAAGGTTAGGTCGAACGAGTTAGTCAAGGTAACGACTTTTTTTCTAAAACGTCGAATATGAAATAAAAAGTATTATGTAAAACTAAAATTTATATTTTTAAATAATATTCTTTGTGCTGCGACATTAAAAACTGCAACTCATAAAATTTTAAGAAAAAAAAGTAACTTTTTGTAAACACCAACAGAATTTCAAACTTTTGGTTTGTAGCTATTATTTGAACATTATTTCTTTAAGTGATTGTTATTAAAACTTTAAGTAAAAAAAATATAGTTTACTATCATTTATCTTTGTAACTTTTCTTTTTTCAGCAAAAAGTTTGTTTTTAAATTTGTTGCTTTATTTGAATTTTGGCGGAATTTAACTGTTTCTGCTACATACTTATTTGACAGAAAGAAAATTTATACATAATTTAAATTTTTGGCTACGTAATACTCTACAATTAGACGATAAAATTAATTGTCTTTTAAGAGTTGTAACCCTTAAACATTGAATTAGTTTTTCTTTCATTTCGAGTTAAATCCTTATTTTGCATCGAAAGTTATTAACGTAATTGTTTCAAAAATCGAAATCATAGAGAATAGTATAGGTTAAAAAACATCTTTTTGGTGACAATTTTTTTAATATCCAATAGATAAATCATTCGCATCAAGTTAAAAAATTAGATTTAAATAATTAAAAGTTTGTAGATTACATAAATTTTAATTTTAACTTATTTCACCGCAAGATAAGAAAGTAAAATTAAATAAATAATTAAATTTTTCAAGTTTTGTTTTTGTTTTATCGAAAGTTTACACATATAGCAACATCGCTTTTTTAATGATTCAGAAATTATTTTTAAATTTTCATTTTTAACCTCTTTGTTTGGCATTTGTAAACATTTAAGGTATTTCGCATTTAAAATTGAAATTTCGAATATGAATATCTCTAATTTTAGACGGTAAATGTTCCTAAAATTTTAACCAGATACAAGGCACATATAAAATAACGTTTTCTCACAATTTAAAGAAAATTCATAGAAAATCGATTTTTTCGAGTATAACTCCGAGAGAAATACCTTAATGTTTACTATTAGTACAAAACAATTGAATGTAATTTTGAAGTTAACTTTTTTAAAAAAGCAACGTTGCCACAATAAACTATATAAAAATTACATCGGTAATCAAATAAAGTTTATTTTTCACACTTATTTTTATTTAATTAGTTTTTCATGTTGAAAGTTTATCATTCAAATTTAAAAGATGTTTTTAATATTTATTGACTAAATCTAAATGTAGTTCTGATTACCATTTTATCCAAAAAATCAATTTGACTAGTAACGTTGGCTTATAACTACGTTAAGTGATGTACATTCTTTTTTCACTTTTTTTTCGCGTCGTCCATTAGAACAGTGTAAAGCAGTGAGAAAAATAGTAAACTTTGGCTGACAATATCTCAAAAACTATGCTGTAAAATTAGCTCAGGTTCAGCAATAATGTGTATTAAAATGTGATTTAATTTTGTTGAAAATTTCAAACGATTATCGATTATTAGTTTCACCTAACCATCTTAAAAATTTCAATTAATTAAAATTTGGGATCAAAAGTTTTTTGAAGTTTTTTTTTTTTACAAATTCACAGTTTTTGTGAAAAATAGGGGATATTAGGGACACATTTTCAAAATAGAGGATTTTTAGGGACTAATTGCAAAATAGGGGACTTTTAGAGGAAATAGAGGACACTTGTGAAGCCTGTGATGGAAATATTGTACACGAAAAAGGATTGAAATTTGGATTAATTAAGACCCATACTTGATTATTGATGGTAATATGTGGAGCGATGTTTGTAATTCCAGTAACCGAAATGTCCATGTAATTGAACCTCGGTTCAGGCTGACCCGAAGGTAACGAAGGTGTGGTATTGATAGGTGGAGCTGGTTGTGTGATCATCGGAACAGTAGTCGTTGGACCAACTAATTCCTCAATTTGTCCTTGCTGCTGCTGCTGCTGCTGTTGTTGCTGCTGCTGTTGTTGTTGCTGTTGTTGTTGCTGCTGCTGCTGTTGCTGTTGCTGCTGTTGATTGTTGACAGTCTCGTGTTTCTTGTTAGGATGGGACAATTGATACTCTAAACTACGTAACCTTTCAGGATCTTTCAAATAGACTGCCGGTTTCAGTTCAGAAACGTCGATACTCAAATTTTTGCAAAGTACTTCAATTTCGAACTTGAGATTAAGTTTCAAGTCTGGTTCCTGATGGAGTTCCGCGAGAACATTCATGATGGAAATAGTCCAGGGATTAGGTGGTCGAAAGACGCGACTTTTTGCACAGCTCTCCAGAACCTTGGCAACAAAGGGTACGACGTAGAGAAGCTCTTGTTGACCTTTATGATACGCTTCTGCCAAAAGACTCTTCAAATCAATATCAATTTGTAAAATTGGTTTACTTCTTCCAAGAGTCAACATTCCTAACCAATGACCAAGATTCTTTAAAAGAGACCTATCCGAAAAATTAGCAATTCCCTTATCACTTCGAAGCAGAACTTTGATGTTCCTGAAAGTTTCTCTGGTAACCATTTTGTTGATTTCGGGGATTTTCAAACAATCGAGAAAGTTTGAGTAAAGAGCGTGAAAATTGAGTTCGATACTGGCACGTTTCATCACCAAATACTGAGCCATCCAAGGCCAATATTCTTCCGTGACTATATCTTTGATTTCATCGCATTTTTGTTGTAAATTTAGCTGACTTAGATTATTGAAAATAAAGGCAGTTTTGTCTTGTAATGCTTCTGGCGGAGATGTTATTTTCTCTTCTTTGTCTGTGGCTACAAGAAGAGTATCGATGTTTGTTGCATTTGCAATGGAAGGCTGAAAAAAATTAAATAATAATAATCTCCGTAAACTCCTGAAGTTAGTTACTTTTTATATTTATTCATTTTTTGTGTCCACGTTTTAAAGTCTGAAGTGAAGTTAGTTAGTATTAATATTTATTCATCTTTTTCTGTCCATGTTTTAAAAACTGAAGTGAAGTTAGTCTTACTCCCTGTTATTTTATTGATTTTGACTCTATTTATCAGGAAATATTTTGAAATTTGAATTAAAAGAATAAGGTAACCTTTTTCGTCAGTGTCGTGTTTTACTGGTTTTTAATTGTCATTTGTGTAAAAAAACAGTTTCGAAAAATGCTTTAAAAATTTATTATGGTTTTTGAAGAAGTTTAAAATATACATAAACACATGCAATTAATTTCCTAAATTTTCAATTATTATCTCAAATTTAGATTATTGTCATCAATTTTCCATTATATAACAATTTTTTAATTATTGTCTTTTGCTTAAAAATAAATTCTGCAATTTTTCTTGATTTTCATCAATTTATAATTATATTCATTATTTTGGTATTACTTTTAATATTTTCAATTATTTATCCGATATTGCAACTATTTTCATCAATTTTCGATTATTTCTGCGATTTTTTAATTATTCTCTGTAATTAAAAATTTTTAAGTAATTTTGTAATTATTATGTTTTTAAAACATATATTCTATTTTTCAGTTATTTCTCTCAAATATTATTAAATTTTTTCAAGTTTTTATATTATTTAAATTATTTTCATCATAATTCAATTTTTTTTTCAATCTTAAATTATTTTCAGCATATTTCAATTATTTTTGTCAATTTTTGATTAATTTTATCATTTTTCAATTATTTTTTTCGATTTTTAATTATTATACTCATTTTCTAAAATTATTTTCCAAGATTTTTAAGTATTTTTCTGAAAATTCAAACATTTTCTTTAATTTCTAATTATTTTCATTTGTTATCAGAATTTCAAATTTTTTTTTATTAATTATCATAAATTTCAATTATTTTTAGCTTTCTTCCAGACTTTTCTCCAATTTTTAGTTTTCCTCATTTTATAAAATAAATTTCTAAAATTTTTTAAGTATTTTTCTCAAATTTCTATTATTTTCTTCAATTTTTAATTATTTTTCTTTGTTTTCATAATTTCTAAAAAAATTTATTAATTATCGTAAATTTCAATTATTTTTAGCATTCTTCCAGTCTTTTTTCCAATTTTTAGTTATTCTCATTTTCTAAAATTATTTTCTAAGAATGTTTCTAAAATTTAAAATTTTTTCTTTAATTTTTAATTATTTTTCTTTGGTTTTATAATTTACAAAAAATTTTATTAATTATCGTAAATTCCAATTATTTTTAGCTTAGTTCTTCAATTCTTTTCTCCAATTTTTAGTTATTTTCTTTTTTTTTTTCATTGAATTCTAAGATCTTCATGTATTTTTTGTCAAATTTCAATTATTTTTTTTTTATTTATTTAAATAATTTAAATGAATCATACTTTAATTATTTTCGGCAAGTTATAAAATTTAAAAACATTTTTCAATTATTTTCCAAAATTTATTTCCTTCAAATTTCAATTCTTTACATTTGTTTCATAATTAAAAATATTTTTAACTATTTATCTGACTTTTCAATTATTTCATTATTTTTATTATTTTCTTCAATTTTCAATTACTTTCGTTCTTTTTCTCGTTCTTTTTCATAATTGCCAAAAAGTTTTTACTTATTTCTCTTTAATTGGAATTTGTTCTGTTCAATTTTAAATTATGTTTATCTTTTTTCATTTATTTTCTCTAATTTTTAATTATTTTCTTTTATTTCAATGAACTTCTGAAAGTTTTAAGTATTTTTCTCAAATTTTGCTTAACTTTCCTTTATTTAAAATATTTTATGTAATTTGTTTAATTATTTTCCTAAATTTTAATTATTTCTTTTAGTTTTAATTTATTTATCTCAATTTTTAACCATGTTTTTTCAATTTTGAATTATTTTCTCTAATTTTTCATTATTCAATTTTGTTCTAATTTCCTTTTAAGATTCTCAAGTATTTTTCTCAAATTTAAATTATTTTCTTTATGTTTAAAGCATTTTTATGATTGTTTAAATTACTTTCCCCAATTTTTAATTGTTTTCATTTTTTTTTCAATTAATTTGCAATATTTGCAATTATTTTGTTTAATTTTAATTATTTTTTGCAATTTTTTTAAATTCTAAAATATTATAAATTTTGTCCTAAATAAATATTTATTTTATTTATATTACCTAATTGATTTTTAAATATTATATTTAAAATATTTATTTCTTCATATTAGATAAATATTATTTACCGATTTGTTATATTTTTTATTGTATTTTATAATTTCTAAAAGGTATGAAAAACGAATCGCGCGCTGGCGCGCGTTTAATTTTGCTAGTAAATAAATAAAGAGAAAAGCAAAATAGACATTTATAAAAATTAAATTAAAACATACCCTGGTTGAGAGGGACGCAGTCGATGTTGTCGCAGGTTTTGATTGCGTTGTACTTGTCGTAATGGTAGTCGTTGTTAAAGTCTTATAAGGAGTAGTAACAGGAGGCAGCATAACATTTTTCGGTGCAACAGGACCTTGAGGTCTGGAAGGTGGCTCTTGACCTTGAAGTCCGTATTCAATGTACTCGATCAGATGATTTGGAAATTCATTAAAATGCGGAATAACTCGGACGTGTTCACAATAAGTCTGATATTCTTTTAAACGACTTTTAAATCGATCTAAAGCAGCAATGCCAAAATAATACATTTTAGTGCCTTCTGGTTTTCTGAGACCATCCAAGACAAATCTCAGTGCAAGTCCCAGAGTCACATAACTATTCACTAAACCCCGTTCAATTATTCCTCCAAAAAGTTGGGCGGTTATGTGCAATTCTTTATCCGGATATCGGGGAAAAAATTTGTACTCTTCAAAGAGATTGCGAAGCATGCAATTGACAACATCTCGCTCTCTTTTACTTCCCGAATCCTGAAACTTTTTCAACATATCAAGAACCTCATCAATCGAGAGAGTTGGATGAGGTGGATGATTGTAAATTCGTTGAAAGTAACTGTTGGCCTCATCCTCAATTTCTTTCGAGAAGTTTTGCGTCATATCCGGAAAAAGATTCGTTGTATCTGAAAGTCTTGCTTTCTCGATTCCAGCCAAAGGTTCAAGTCGGGTTAACCCACCGATTGCTGTTCCACTGGCAATGACTGAAGGTCCTGGAGTTCCAACTGGTCCTGAATGAAGTTGAGAAGACAATGGAATTATTGGAAATGGACTCGGAGATGGTCCCATTAATCTTGATGGAGATCCAGGTGTAGAAACTAAGGGCCCGAGTGCTCCAGGCAAATTAAATGCGGAACTACTTGGTGGACCGAGACTAGAACCAAGTCCCATGGAAGCAAGGCTTGTTCCCAAATTTCCAAGTGGGTCCACTTGTTTTGAGGTAAATAACTGCAATTAAATCATTATTTTCAATTTAACTTTAAGTAAATTCAATTTTTATTGATAAGGTTATGTATAAAAAAAAATGATTCATTAATGGTGTGTCCAGCGACTCTTGAAAAAATAACTCATGATCTTTTCAAGCTCTTCGTGGTCGAAAATAAATTCTATCAATGTCTGCTTTTTAATAATTAAAACAATAGCTGCATATACTTGAAAGCTTTCTATTAAAGAAACAGATTAAAATTGAAAAAAATAATTAAACCATAACGCAAATAATTTGAAATTGAGAAAAAAGTTGCATATATAATAGAAGCTAAATTAGACAGGGCTGCAAAATTTCTTTCATGTCTGTCACAAAAAAATGGGAAATGTTTCTTGTAGATTTTTTCACACAGAGTCAGAACCTGACCTTAAAAATGGCCCATTACATCAGGATTTTTTTTAATATTAGCTTAAATGGAAAAAATGGCCATTTTCTTGAATTTTTTGTAGCTTACCAATTTTTTTATCAGTTTCATAAATGGTATCGTATATAGTATGTAGTATAGTATATAGTACCCATTTTTGCAAATTAATTTACGATTTTTTAAAAGAAAGTTATGCAGATTTGAAATTTTGTCATTTCGTCAAATATGCAAATAGAACTATAGTTCTAAATTAAGCTTAAGAATAATACTATACGATACAATTTAGAAAAATGAAAAAAATGTTGGTAAGCAACAAAAATTCACGAAAAATTCTTATGTGATGAGCAATTTTTAAGATCAGATTCTGATTCTGTGTCAAAAAATCTACAAGAATCACTTCCCATTTTTTTTTTTTTTTTGCAAGATATGAACGAAATTTTGCAGGCCTGTGTTATAATTTAAATCTATAAATAAAATAATTACAACAATTCTAGAAAAAAATTCAAAATTGAAGAAAATAATCTAAGTTTGAAGAAAGTCATTGAAAATGTTGGAAAATACCTACAATTGAAATTTCAAGAAAGAAAATTAAAATTTTATAATTTTATAAAATAATTACAATAAAAAAGAATACCTATAGTTGAAATTTGGAGAAAATCTTTTAGAATTAAAGAACATTGAAAATTAAAAATTTAAAAAATTAAAGACTGAGGAAAATAATTTAAAAACCTGAAAGATGTAATTGGGATTTGAAAAAATAATTAAAAATTAAAGAATATATTTGAACAATGACGAAAATAGTTTAAAAATTACAGGGATAACTGAAAGATTGAACAACATTATTGACAGTTGAAGAAAATAATTAAAAATTGAGGAAAATAATTGACAGATTGAACAATATTATGAAAAATTGAAGAAAATAATTGAAACCATTAAACAATACAATTGGAAATTAAAAAAATAATTAAAATTTGAAAAAATTAATTAAAAAAATCCAAGAACACAATTGGAAATTCAAGAAAATAATTTATAAATAAATATTGTAAAAAAACAACTGAAGCAATAAAACTTTTTCTTTTTAATATTGAAAAATTGAAAAAAATATTGAATGTAGGATACAATAAAAATTGAAAATACAGAAATGGATAATTGAAATTTGCATTATAAATTTAATATTAATGAGATTAATTGAAAATTTATGAATTTTTCTTTTTTCCCTATTTTATAATACATTTTTTTTTACTTAGTTTTGAAAATAAAACGCAATCATTGGTAAATAAAGAAATTGATTTAATATTGAAGAAAATAACTAAACCTGAAAAAATAATGGAACCAATGAAAGAATATTATAATAAAATTTAACGGAAAGTAAATTTAAAACTTGGGGAAAAATTGAAAAATAATTAAAAATTAAAGATAACAATTGAAAAATGATAAAAATAGTTCAAAATCGTAGTGCCTACATAAATCCAAAAATCATAGATAAGAATTACAATTTATTAAAAGAATTATTAAAAATTGAAAAAGATTTAAATCATTTAAAATTTAGTATACCTACTCGAAGTTTGCATTAATTGAATTTTGAATCAATATAATGTAAATACAAATCGATTCAAGTTTGAGGAAATTAAAATTGTTATAAATTAACAAAAAAAGATGCCAAAATTTAATATAATTGAATCTAAAAAAGAAATATGTATTAAATCCCCCCTCCCCCGACCCCAAAATTTCATTTTAGAGCTAAATATAGATTTTCTGCACTTTTTATTTTAAAGCTGAGAAACGAGGCTTTCTACGCCTAATAGAGGTTTTATGTTTTAAATAAAATTTATAGTAGAAAAAGAGTAAAAAAGTTCGAAAATTGGTAATTTTGTTGTTGAATTTTTTTAACTTTGGCAATGATTCACGGTTCAATTTTGTTTATCTTTTTTTCTGTGGTAAATTATTTAAAGTGTATTTAATTCTGCGTCAAATGAGCTTTTTTTAAATTAAATTGGTGAAAAACTGTCTGAATTATTGTATTTTTCGTCTTTATAATCACAGAATTTTCTGGAAAAATCAATTTTCAAGAATTTTGGTGCAATTGTTAATTTTCAAAATTTTACCGAAATTTACTAAGATAAATATAAAAAAGTTGTTAGAAGATAAGTATCACTTGCAACAATGAAGAAGTAGTTTTTTACTTGAATAAAATACTGTGATTCTTGAGACAAAAAATGCAATAACTCAGCCAGTTTTTTATCAATTTAATTCAAAGATAGCTAATTCGACGCAGAATAAATACACTTTAAATAATTTACTACGGAAAAAACATTCTAAGTAAAATTGGACCGTAAATAATTGCCAAAGTTAAAAAAAAATTTTAAATTGACAATTTTCAAACTTTTTTACTCTTTTTAGGGTTCCGTACACAAAGTGTTCAAACGGAACCCTTATGTTTTCACTCGTTTGTCCGTCGCCCAAAACCATTACCCCCCCCCCCCCCCCCCTAGCGGCCAAACTATTTGAGATAGAGAGTTGAAATTTGGTACACTTATGTATTTTCACGTGTAGATTACAGGAAAAATATAGCGAACATGACTGAACGTGATGTTCATAGCGTTGTCAAGGAAATAACAAGATTTTTTTCAAAAAATGCATTAAAATACCTATTTACCCCCCCCCCCCCTTATCTCCTAAACTATTTGACCTAGAGTATTGAAATTTGGTACACATATGTATTTTCGCGAGTAGAGTTCAGGAAAAATATAGAGAACATGATTGGAGGTGATGGTCATAGCGTTGTCAAGGAAAAACTTTTTTTTTAAGAAAAAAACGTGCCCCCCCCCTTATCTTCCAAACTATTTGACCTAGAGGTTTGAAATTTGGTACACCTAGGTATTTTTACGTGTAGATTACAGGAAAAATATAGCGAACGTTGCTGGACTTAATTTTCAAAAGTTATTAATGAAAAGTTGAAAAATGACAAAAAACCCCTATGCTAGCGCTCAGCGTATTTATCCTGAAAGGTTGGGAATTGGTTAAAAATGTGTAATTTTATGCAGAATTTTTTATAAAACCATAAAAATTGTGGTTTAAATTTATTATCATAACATTTTTTCCAAAAAACTGAAATTTTACCAAAAAAAATTTTTTCTTCTAAACAGCTACAATATTTTATAGTTTCAGATTTTTTTTTTGTACAAAATGTTTATGTTTATGTTTAAATTACTTTAAAAGTTAAAAAATTAAAAAAAATTAAAAAAAACATTTTTTTGGCTTTAAAATTTAAAATTATATAAAAAAGCTTAATCTATTTAATAGGAAATTTTTAATCTTATAAAAATCATTAAGTTTATACTTAAACTTCTTTAAAAATAAAAAAAATTATTTTAATTTATCATTATTTAAATTATTATTCAAATAATCTCTGACTCATATAATTGAAAAAAATTAGAGCGGTACGGAACCCTTCGACTTGGTACGAGTGTAACTCGTACTTGCCCGATATTTTTACGGTAATTTTTACTTGAAACATAAAACCTCTTTTAGGTATAGAAAGCCTTGTTTTTTAGCTTTAAATTAAAGAAAAAAAATTTGAAATCGGACCAAAAATAACGAAGTAATAGTATATTTTATACAAAAACTGGAGAAAAACTGTTTTTTAGCTCTAAAATGGGTAAAACCACTGACTTTAGACCAAAGGTGGTCACTGACATATTTAAAAAATATTAAAACCTATATTATATGTAATATTGAAGTATCTAAATTCAACTTCTGAAGTTGTTTAAGCCACATTTTTTATTTTTCAGCCCTAAGTTGTAATTAAAGGTGCAAGTAACAAGAAAAAATAGAGTTTCTAATGCATGTTTTCCAAGCTTTTAATTCAGCGAAAAAAAACCATTCAATTCCTGTGCTATAAAGAAAATACGTTTAATCAGTATCCAAATATTTATTTTTATTAATATAATTTTGTGTAAAATGAAAAATAATAAAAATTAACTTAAAGTTGATAAAAAATTTGTCATTTTTTGTCACTTTTAAAAATCTATTTTTTATAAATCTACTTAACAAATATTAACGAAAATTACCGTAATTATTTATTTGTGCACTTTAATCATGTTTTCACTAGAAAGAAGACGAATATTTATTTTGTTATTGAATAATTTCATTTTCAAATTTCAAATTTAACCACAATACACACATTTTTGAACTTACACAGCTTTTTTCTGGATGGATTTAAAAAATTAACACTTTCCACATATCTAAAAAATAGACTTTTAAAAGTGACAAAAATTGACAGATTTTTTTATCAACTTTAAGTTAATTTTATTAAGTATTATTTTTCATTTTACACAAAATTATATTAATGAAAATAAATATTTGGATACTGATTAAACGTATTTTCTTTAAAACACAGGAATTGAATGTTTTTTCTGAATTAAAAGCTTGGAAAACATGCATTAGAAACTCTATTTTTTCTTGTCACTTGCTCCTTTAATTACAACTTAGGGCTGAAAAATAAAAAATTTAGCTAAAACAACTTCAGAAGTTGACCTTTGGTCGAAAGTCATTGGATTTACTCAAATGTAATTTTGGGGGTGGGGAAAAAATTTAATATATATACCATTTTTTTTAGTTTTTCATGACGAACAATTTAGGCTAGGTCCAATGAAAAGTAATTTTTTGTTTTCATTTTTTGTAACACAAAAATCTGTGATGCTTATTGTTAAACGAGGATTGGTTTCAAAATTCAAGGTCATTTATAGCTTTTCAAGGTCCCTGGACACCCTTTTAATTTACAATAAAAAGGAATGAGTGAATATATTAGAATACAATACAACATTAAATTAAACTAACTTGGCTGCTTAAAGTCGCAGGATTAAAAGGTTCAAGACTTCTGTGCCTCAGAACTCCTGGTGGAGGAGGTCTACTCATCGTTCCTTTGCTTAGCATCATACTACAGTTTTGTACCATTGTCATAATTGCTTCAGCGCAATCTGGCGAAACATTTCTAAAACCAAAAACATTTAACATTAACAACAGCAATCTATCGAGACTTTTTTCTTTAGAACAGTAACAAAATGCTCAAAAATGACTATATTTTAATTAATTAAAAAAAAAAACGTCTCTAGAAATTTAGAAAAGAAATTAACATATTTTAAACTATAATATAATACAACTTTTACAATATTTAATTAATTTACCGTACGGTTGTTAAGATAATGTTATTCAAGACTAGTAATTTTTCTCTTGTTTGAAATAATCAGAAAGAAGAAATTTTATTAGCTTAAAGTTCTTAACGTAATATTTTGTTTTAACAAAATTCGTTTGTATAATAATTTTAACTATAAAATACTATTTAGAAATCAAATTATAAGAAGAAATGAAATTAAAAAGATATTGAACAGGGTGTCTAGCAAACTGAAAAATTTAAATTCCCGGATTTCCCGGATCTTAGAGTACAATTTTCCCGGATTTTCAAAAATGAAAAATTGTAGATTACAATTTAGAAATAATATAAATTATAAATTACTTAAGTAGTTTTTTTTAATGTTTTTGTTACATTTCATATTGTAACATAAGAAATTGGTTTGAAATATTAAAAATTATTTATTAAAAATTATTTTTTTTAACCTTTTAAAATCTTTAAAGTAGGACTATTTTATATTTTCCTGACATTTTCAAAAAATTCCCGGATTTCCCGGATATATTTACAAATTCCCGGATTTTTTCACGAAATATTAAATTCCCGGCAATTTTCCGGATCGCTAGACACCCTGTTGAATATCATGGTCCGATATAATGAGAACCGCTTGAGGGTAAAAGCGTCCTTAATTAACATTACTCAAAACATAAAACATTTTTCAAATCAATTGAAACTCCTTACCCAGCACAAACTTGGAGACAGGCAAGAATCGTCGTAAGAGTCTCTTGAGGAAGTTGACTGGCTTTCGGAACGGTGGGATCTTCCTTGATGCCTGAACCAGTGACTTGTGGACACCTTCTTTGCAAGAACTTGACACAAGCAGTGACAAAGTGTTCGCCATGTTCTCTAATCTTATCAGTTAACCACTTTTCAAGCTTCAAATATTCTCTCCTCGAGGCTAAACACGCAAGATCGATAACAAAGGGAAATGACTGTGCATTAAGAAGAGCTGATAATGCTTTGAGATCCTGAGCTACATCTAGAATTCGAGACAGTCTCGTTTGGTCATGATCACCTCGTAAGTACCATTCAGCCAAAGCTTGCATTATAATAGACTTTATCATGAGATTATTTACATGCCAGGCATGATGCAATATCACAGCGGAATTGGGGTGATTTCCAAAGAAAATCGGCATTAGTGTACTAAGTAGTTCTTGCCTGAGTAACGTGAATGGTGGATTTATTTGGAGTAAGGCTAAAACAAGAACGTCAGGACAGTGTTGAATTGGCCACTTAAATACTTCTTGAACTGGGGCATAGAACCCTCTCTCCGCGATGTACAATAACAGTTCAATAACATTTAATGACCTCCAACTCTGAGCCTCTTTACTGTCACCTTCAGGTGCAGCCTTCAACACATCGACTGTTACCGAATGATATGGATAGTCCGCAAAACAAAAAATATCCGGATATTTTAGAATTTGTTGTACTAGAGAAAATTGACCTTCCACATTCTCCCAATGCCTGTAAAACAGTTCCACAGGAAACACGTCGAGAGGAAAACCCTGCAGCTGAAGACCCAGTTTTAAACCAGTTATTAAAAGCTTCAATCCTTGTCGATCTTTTACGAGGAATTTTAAGTGATCCAGTTGTATAATCACATCGTTCCATTGTAATGACGACTGCTGCCAATCAAAATAAATTTCTCATTAATATTATTACTTTTTTTTAATTAAAATTATCATATGTGATACGCTTCGAAGAAAGGTACCTCAGAAGCAAAACGGTAATTTTACAGAAGAGACTAAAATGGTAGTCTGTATATCCCGCTGATGTTTCAATTGTCTTAACTTGAAAAATATTCAATAAAAACCTTTTCTGGTTCAACTTAAACAAAATGGAAGGATTTACATCTCTCTCATCTAATAATATTTATTTATTACTTAAAAATACGTAAACTATGTCAATGTGACGGTAATTTTTATGATTTCCGGTCACACTTATTTGAATGTTTTTAAAAAAGCAAAGAAATTAGAACGTAAAAATAAGTTCTAAACTTATTAGTTTCTTGTTATCTTCATTTAGAATTTTATTAGATAGAATTTTCTTTTAGACGACAAATTCTTCGAATTGGCTTTTAATCGAATTTAAATAGTTTTAATTTAGCAGAATTTTTTTTTTTTACAGACTTTTAATTAAAACGAATTATTAAATATACCAGAATATCAATTTCACCAACTCTTTATTTATCCGAATTAATATTTAATAGATTTCTTAAAACCTCGAATTTTTATATTTTCAAAATTGCAAACGGCCAAACAAACATCCGGCCATTTGTGATTTCAGAGAAATGGAAATTTGGCATTTTAAAAATTATATAAAATAACAATTGATGCAAATAAAATGTCGGACAAATGAAGATTTTGTGAAATAGATATTCTAATATTTAAAATTTTAACTTACTTAATTTCTAAATAATAAGAATTCTGTTAAATAAAAATGCGGTTAAATTTAAATTCTTTTAAACAAAAAGTATGTTAAAAAGAAATTGAGTGGACTTCTTATTTTGAAATGAATAACAAATGTGTTTAAACGTAATAAGTATGGAAACTTAATTTTTTTTTCTTATTTCATAAAAGCTAAAAAAATGATAAAAAAAAATGTAAATTTGGATCGATTGAAATCTGAATCGATTGAGAATGGGATAATTTTAAGTTTGAATTATTAGTAAATTGGAACCAATTAATATATAAAGAAATAAAATAAAAATAAAGAGAAAATCTAAAAAAGAAGAAGAAATAGTGGAAAATAAACTAGAAAATAAATAAAAAAAAATAAGAATAAAATAAGAAAATGTACAAAAAGATGAGTAAAAATTATAATAAAAGAAATGACAAATTCCATTAAAAATGAAACAAAGCTTCCTCTATGAGGAAGCAAAAGTTTAGAAAATTATTCACAAAAAGAAGAAAATTTAAAAAGAAATTGTAAATAACTTAACAAAATAAAAAATACAACATTTTTTAATATCAGACACATTTTTTAAATCAAATATTGATGAAAAGTCATATAATCTAAAAATTTTATCAAACAGTAAATAAATTTGCGAACAAATAGACAAAATGTAAAAAAATCAAGTTAATGAAACTGAAATTATTAAAATCTAATATTTTTAACTTTCTTTTTACCAAAAATTTTTAGATCGTATTCTGAACCATTGTCAATTCAATTATTTGAGTTACTGAAGAATCTATAATAACGCAAGATTAATTCATTCTTTCATTTTGACCAGACCTGAAGTTTGGCTTTTAGATATTTTTTTTGTTATAAATCAGTTATTTTTTAAAAAAATTCATTTAAATTGATTAAAATTTATAAATATCAATTCAATTTTAATTTTATTATTAAATAAATCTATAATTTTTTTCTATAATTTTCAACAGTTTTCAATACACAATTATTCTCCTTGAATTTTATAACCTATTCTTGAAGATTATTTGAATTATTTTGTTCTTTTGTCTATTATTCTCGACAGATTTCGACTTTTTATTTTGATTGTCAATTATTTTCCTCATTTCTCAAGTATTTCCTTTAATATTCTATTATTTTCGTGATTTTGTAATTTTTCTTTCAATTATCAACTATTTTCTTAAAATTTTGATTAAATTCTTTAATCTTCAATTTATTTCTTTATTTTTTAATTATTTTCTTCAATTTTAAATTGTATTCTTCGTTTTCCAATTATTTCATTCTATATTCAATAAATCTCTCATTTTCTCAATTATCAATTATTTTCTTGAAACTTCAATCAATTTCCAATTGATTTTTTCAACTTTCATTTACTTTCTACAATTTTTTCCATAATTTTCATCAGTTTTCAATTGACAATTTATTATTCTTCTGCAATTTTTTGATTATTATAATTTTAAAGTATTTTTGTGTTCGAATGCCGATTATTCTCACCATTTTTCGAATATTTTTTCAATTGTTAATTATTTTTTTTAATAGGTAATTATTTTCGTCATATTGTAATTATTCTTTTAATTATCAATTATTTTCTTAAAATTTCCACTTAATTCTTCAATTTCGAATTTATTTCTTCAACTTTTAAGGGCATGTCCCAGATCTTGGGACCATTTGAGACTAAAATGTAGAATTCTATCTTATCTCCCATATTTAATTTGTTAATAATTTAATTGTTTTTTAAAATTTGTAATAAGTCAAACATTCATGACACACTTTATGACTTTCGAAAACGATTCCCAAAATTTCAAATTGATATCTTCTCTAGTTTAGGCTTAAGTACGTGTAAAAAAATTAATCAATATTACCGACTCTTTTTTTAATATCGGTAAAATTTCAAATTGATATCTTCTCTAGTTTAGGCTTAAGTACGTGTAAAAAAATTAATCAATATTACCGACTCTTTTTTTAATATCGGTAATATTGATTAATTTTTTTACACGTACTTAAGCCTAAACTAGAGAAGATATCGATTTAAAATTTTGGGAATCGTTTTCGAAAGTCACAAAGTGTGTCATGAATGTTCGACTTATTAAAAATTTTGAAAAACAATTAAATTATTAACAAATTAAATATGGGAGATAAGATAGAATTCTACATTTTAGTCTCAAGTGGTCCCAAGATCTGGGACATGCCCTTAATTATTTTCTTCAATTCTCAAATATTTTTTTCATTTTCAACTATTTTTATCGATTTTCAATTAATTCCTCAATATTCAGTAAATCTCGGATTTTTTCCATTTTTTTTTTACTCATAAAAATTGTTTTAAAATTTCAATTTAATTATTCAATTACAGAACTATCCTCTTTAATTCTCAGTTATTGTCCTCAAATTTAAATTCCACTGTTCAATTTTTAATTATTTTCTTTAATATTAAAAAATTATCGCCTTTTTTCTATTATTTTTTTCGATTATCATTAAGTTTATTTATTTTTAAATACAATTTTTCAATTATTGTCTTCAATTTTTGTTTCCATTTTTAGTTTTCAATTGTTTTCTTCTATATTCATTAATTCACGGCCTTTTTCAATTACTTTTTTTAATTTTGCTTCCTCATAGAGGAAGCTTTGTGATCGTTAAGATTTTCGATTTTCCAAAAATAGTCTAAATCGACTCAGTTTCATCTAAAAAGCGTAAATTTTCATTCCTAAGCAAATGTCCAGATGTATGTGTGTGTGTGTGTGTGTACGTGTGTGTGTATAGCGTTTTTTGTCGCCAGGATATTTCGAGAACGCTTTAACGGATTTGAATAAAATTTGGATGACTTTTTAAGCTCGTGAATATCTAAATTTGGACACAGGGATTTTTGAAAATACCCAATCAAATTTTGTTGAGCACCTTTTTTCATCGAAAAAAATCGTTTTTTGCCAAAATTTTTTTCCAAGCTAAAAATACAACTTAATGAATAAAAAAATCATATTCCTTATCTCAAAACGAATCGATTGACCTATATAACTTTTATTATTGATCAAAAATTCGTGAATTAATTGATGTTTTTTCATTTTTTTGCACTTAAAATTCCTTTTTTTACAGAATTTCTCAAATTAAATTTTATATTATTAATATATTGCTTTTTCTATAAGAAAGCAAATTTAATTGCTAACTTTGAAACGAAATATCCACGAAATGGACATAATTTCCACCTAGTAAAATAATGATAATAATAATAATAATAATAATATTACTAATAATATTAACCCTCAACTGCTAGACTATTGGGATTTAACGTAACTGCTAGATTGGGTCTACGGAACCCGAGTGATTTTCAAACGCTGATTGCTCAGAGCCTAATGAACATACCGGGACGCCTTTTTTTTTAAACTTATTGCCAGAACCTGTAGAAAAAGAATATCTAGCTTAAATTAATGTGTCTTTATTTTTTTTTTAAATATTTCAAGAAATGTAAAGATACTTTTTTAAAAAGTCGTTTTCTTCAAATAGCTATAGTAACACCAAAAATAGACGTTAAATAAAATTTCTAAGTGGATTTTTAAAGCTTTAAACATGTACCTTAAGTCTGTTTAAGCCATTTTTTGATTGGCTGAAAAAAACATATTTTTTGGGAGAAATGAAAATCATCAAATTTGGTTCATTAAGTTGAGTCACCTGATAAATTTCAACTTATCGAAATATATGTTACTTATCGGTGCCAATTTTTTTTCTGGGACTATTTTGGATGTAAAAGAATGCCATATTATCAAAATTAAAAAAAAAAATTTTAAAAAAAAAATTTAAAAAAAATTTCTTTTTGTTGAATTTTTTTTTTTTTTTGTAAAAATCTATCTCCTCCTACAATTTTTCATATTTTTTAATGCTAATTTTTTTATATGCCTTTTTTAAGATTTCAAACAAAATATCGTATGGGTTTTAACATTTTTTAATTTTTTCAAAAAAAAAAAATTTTTTAATTTTTTTTCAAAAAATTTTTTATTCAAAAAAATTTTTTTTTTTTAATTTTGATAATATGTCATTCTTTTACATCCAAAAGAATTCCAGAAAAAAAATTTGCACTGATAAGTAACATATTTCGATGGATTGAAATTTCTCAGGTGACTCCGCTTAAATAAGGAGAAACCACATTATTAAGAATACAATATTTCATTGTTTCTAAAACATACAATTTAGGGATTTTTGAAATTAACTAATCAAATTGTTTTAGTATCTTTTTAATCAAAATAATTCATGTCTTTTTAATTTTTGTTTTTATTAACTTAAAATATTTAAAATATTATTAAATTATTGCTTCCTCTATGAGGAAGCAAATTGTTTTGCTTCCTTGGAAGCGAAGTGTCCATGAAATGGACAGAATTCACACCTAGTTTAAGTATATATTCTTTAAATTTCAATTCCATTCTTCAATTTTTAATTGCTTTCTTCAATTTTCAATTATTTATTTCACATGTAAACGGGCGTAAGTACAAATATGCATATATTTCCAACAATTATTTTTACAGTTTTCTTAATTTTCCAATTTGCAATTATTTTCTTTAAATTTAATACTTTTTGTTTAATTTTTTCAGTTGTCTATTAATCTAGTCATTTTTCGAATTTTGTTTTCAATTGACAATTATTTTCGTCATTTTTCACACATTTTCTTTAATTTTTCAATTATCCTCGTCATTTTTTTAACTATTTTCCGGAGTTTTCAATTATTATCTTAAAATAATTGAATTCTAGCCGCTTTTTGAATTTTGTTTTCAATTGTCAATTATTTTTGTCCTTTTTATTTTTTTTCTCCATTATTAATTATTTTTTCAAATTTTAATTTAATTCTTAAATTTTCAATTTATTTCTTCAATTTTTTATTATTTTCTTCGATTCCAATTACTTTTTTCGATATTCAATTAAATTTGCAATTTAATTTGCAATTATTTCCAACAATAATTTCTATAATTTTTCAACTATTTTGTTTAAGTTTAATATTTATTGTTTAATTTCTCAAACTATTCCTTTTAATTGTGTAATTATGTAGCCATTTTTCGAATTTTGTTTTCAACTGTCAATTAATTTCTTCATTTTTCAGATCTACTCTTCAATTTCGTAACTTTTATTATTTGAATTTGCACAAATATATAGTTTCAAAAGACCAACAACAGTGCAGTTTGTAAATATTGCTAGTGCAAGATTAAAATTAAATTATTCTATATACTTATCTACGAATTTCTGGAATTTCTTATAAATTTCCGGATCATTTTAAAAACTTTCTAATCTTTTATAAATTCCCAGTTTTGATCTTGTTGTACTAAATTGCCAGCAATTTCTCGAATTACTAGATATCCTAACTTTAAATAGATTTTTGTGAAAAATAGGGGGTATTAGGGCAAAATTGTCCAAATAAGGGACTTTTAGGGATCAATCGCAAAAATAGGGGCCTTTTAGGGATAAATTGGGACTGTATTTATGAAGCATATTATTTAAGCTTTGCTTAAAGTTTACATTTTTCCAGCATTTTTTATTAAGTTTCCTGACTTTGCTGACACGTGTCAACCCTGTTTAAATCAATCATAATCCAAAAATAGATTTTTTCCTTCTAAGGCACCATTCTTCGGAGCGCTTCACATATTATAACTATTTTTGCACAAACTACGTACCATTTCTTTTAAGGTTTGAACAAAAACTTCCACGTTCCATGTCTTTGGTCCATCAGAGGATTTATCTTTTATCGAATCTTGACCAGAATTAGAATTCGACCAAAACGACTGCAAACCACCAGCATCGTCGAGGCCAGTGCAGGTACGAGCCATATGGGATAAAACTCGCGCCACACATGACGCGGAAATTTCACGAGCCCCGAGTCCATTTAATGCCGATCTACATTCTTCAACGCTGTTGGTGAACCCATAACCTAATTCCATTATGAGTTCAGCTAAAGCGTTTCCGTCCTAAAAATAGAAACAGTTTATTTAAAGATTTGTCTCATATTCATAAAACAATTTAAAATAGAATTAGTAATTAATGACAATGAATGATAATTAATAATAATCGATAATGAAATACAATAAAGTAATAAAATCTACATAACCTACCATTTGAGTGGACGTCATACTGTAATTAAAATCTTCTGGCGTTTCCCCGTCACCTGGATACAAAAGTGGTGCTAGCACCACTGGCACCAGTTCACGAGGAAAGTCCCGTCTCAGACTTTTGAGAAATTTTTCTTTCAATTCAATCGTTAATTCAATCTGACGAGGTTCTTGAAACAAATAAAATAGAATAAAATGCAAGACTTCAGGAGAGAACTCAATTGATTCTTCGTTTTGCTTTTTACTACTGTCGGAATGAGCGTAATATTTTATTAATTCCGGCACTTGTTTCTGAAGATCCTCTAGAGCTAACGTCTGAAGTTCAGGGTTCTCTGAATCTTGCAAGGCAATATCAATCACAACCTGTTGAACAATGGAGAGACCAAGAACTTTTCGCAGGGCTAAAAAAAATTTTGGTGACGGAACCAAAGTCTGGAAAAAAGAGTAATAGTAAACATAAATATACTTTCATAGAAATTGGTTAAAATGTATAATTATATTAAATATACGAATCTATATATAGAAAATTTTACCTTCTGTTGGTGTAATGGACGATCGAAGGCGAAACAAATATTCGAAATAAGGGAGGGTTTATTTAAAAGGGCGGTAAGTTCCTGTTTAAGGAGTTGAACTTGATAATAGTCTTTTGCACTAGGTTCTGGAGGTTCTTCAGTTGAAAAGTCAACACTCGAAAGCAAACAGCGCAGTAAATGTCTGTCTGCCTCCAAACCCTTCCCCTGTACCAACTGCAAAAAACAATGATGAATTTTTAATTATCTTCATCAAAAAGTTTAACTATATTTTAAAAACTTTACATATATTTGAATAAAAGGCAGTAATTTAAAAAAAACAAAAACAAAAAGGACATAATTTACTTTTATACTCTGTTCAAAATTTTATTCTATAATAAAAACATCTTAAATAACAAAAAAAGTTTAAATAACACAAAGTCATAAAGATAAGATAAATTCATAATTTACGAGAAAAGAATTTGTTTAGATAAAAAATTACATTCTCGTGTCATTTGTGAAAGAAAATTTTTAAAAAAATAAGGATTAAAAGAATACAAGAATTAATTACAAAAAAAAAAACAATGAAATAACAAAAAGAACGTACAATATTTAAAAGAAAATTAAAAATAAAAAGTCAATTCGAATATATACAAATTTTATGAAAATTTATTATTGAAACTTTAATTATATTATAAGATAATATATAATTCGTTTAACAATCGAGTTAAAAAATAACAATAACAAAACGTTAATCTCGAGAATAAAAATTTAGGACTAATCAACAATTTATAAATAAATATTATTTTAAATATTTTCATCGCTAACAGCAAGAAAGATATTAAAAAAAATTTCGTAATTAAAACATATTGAATCTTTTCATAAGGTGACATATTTTTAGTTATTTATAATTAATTACAAACATTAACATAATTTGTTTAAAGTGTAAAATACTTTAATTCGAATTATTTTCAAATTAGAATAAAAATACTAATTTAAATTTCACAAAAGAAAATAATAGCTAAATAATTATTTTAGTACAAAAAGAAAATAAATAACATAAAATAAGATAGCGTTTATACTTGTCAAAAATGAAAATTAGTGTCAAATTGACAGCAATTGTTGTGAAAATACTACTTGCAAATGTTTTCATTAAAATCGGTCGAGAATCTTTCGTAAACATTTGATTTGGGTTATTCAAAATGGTATAACGGGAAAGTACAAAGATAAAGCACTTCCAGCCTAAAAACATTCAAGAAAATTCAGGCATCTGTTATAATATTTTGGGGTTAATTAGTAAGCGATTTGAACACGGAGCTCTGAATTAGTTAAAATTTTGCAGAATATGTTTGTTTTTGTAGAGACAGAGGTCTTGAATAAATGAAATTTTAGTTTGAAAAAATTTTTAGAATGAAATTTGGTTACATGAGGCAAAAATACTGGCCCACGAATCGGAGTAGGGGGCACGCAAGGAAACAATACGTTAATTTAATTTTACTTACAGCTGATATTTCCTGGCAGCTTTCTTCAAAATTTCTTTTATTTAACTTCGTAACCAAATAACTGATTTGTGACAAAGTAAAAGACAACGAATCCAAATTCATACTTCCATGAATCCGACCTCGAAAGCTTTGGAAGCTTTCTTCGGTATCCACGTATTCTCCCGGGTTCTCTCCTTTTTAAAAGCATGTAAATTACATTCTGCGACCAACATCGGGATCAGTATTTTTTTAACAATTTCAGATTAACGTCATGGTGAGAACAACGGAAATTCTATTTAATCGTAAAAAATACAGCCACACTTGCACTATATAGTATCACTTATCTTTTTTTCATGAAATTCACATTACAATGATTCTCCAACCAACAACTCGTTAGTTTTTTATTTGGCCGTTTGAGGGAGCTGATGTTTTAATCAGTTTGATTGGTTGAAATTTAAAGTGACATTAATGATCAAGGTGCCGTCCTATGGTCAAAAACCCCACGTAATTTACGTGAAGTTTGTATATTAAGCCCAACTCACAATGAATACGGTTGCGGAAGCAGGGCATGAGACAGAAAACGACAGAAACAGTCTCCGTCCTTTATTATCTCATGCCCTGATCCAGTGTTACTTTTATTGTGCGTTGGGTTTTTTTCTGTCTTATGTGCACAACCCTGGTGAAGCGTCGGACAGAGATGGGTAGAAAACTTAGCGTTTTATACATAGTATTTTACGTGTATAAGGCTTAAGGTCCATTCACACCTTCGGAAAAAAATGTATTTGTTGTTTTGCTTTAGAGTAAGGAAGACAGACTGTGTATCTGTCCTTTTTACTTCAATGTAAAAAAAATAAAATTTTTTTTACCGAAGGTGTAAATGGACCTTTACGCACATAGATATCGTAAAGCCCAAAGCACATCGTTGTGCTTTGGGACGGTTACGGGAGCAAGGCATGAGATAATAAAGGACAGAGACTGTTTCTGTCCTTTTCTGTCTCATGCTCTCTGGTCCCGTAACCGTATTTCTATCTGCTTAGGCCTTAAGACGTAAACTTAAAACTTAAGAATTGCCTAAAGCACAATGAATCGTAATCGCTAATCCTTAATCGTAAGAATGAGAGGAAGCAGGACAGAGATATATGTCTGTCCTACTTCCTCTCATTCTTACGATTAAGGATTAGCGATTACGATTCATTGTGCGTTAGGCTAATGAGAGAAGCCTAAAGCACAACGAATCGTAATCGCTAATCCTTAATCGTAATAATGAGAGAAAGCAGGACAGAGATATATGTCTATCCTACTTCCTCTCATTCTTACGATTAAGGATTAGCGATTACGATTCATTGTGCGTTAGGCTAGAGGAGAGAGTAGGACAGACATATATCTCTGTCCTACACTTTTTCATTCTTAAGTTTTCTATGTGTGAAGGCCTATACAGTACGCTTCCATTTAATTGACCTCGTCGGGACCGGATGAAACATTTTAATTGACCCTTCCCACTCTTTACGCAAATACCAAAAACACTCTGCACGTGAGGGGAAATTTAACATTTCCCCTTACGTGCACATGAGTGGTAGGGATAATTTTGTTCATTTAAAATGTACGAAAAAGTTCAAATAAAATGGAAGTTCATTTAAAATTGAGGTCAATTAAATGGAAGCGTACTGTATTACCTAAAAAAAACTCTAAAATACAAGGTTTTCTACGTACACCCCTGCTCATAAATGCTGTCCTTCCGGTTTATTGTTTGTTTATTGTTCTAACAATAAACCGGAAGGACAGCATTTATGAGCATGGGTGTATAATACTCAAGAATTTGCGGTTTTTACCCATCTCTGGCGTCGGCGGAAAGCGCGCGTGAACCATGTGAGTGAGAGAAAACGTGATACCTGCTCTTCTTTTTCTATCACATAGTTACGCTTTTCGCTGACGCTTTTAAGCCCAGAGCAGAACGGAACGCGAACGCAAGCATATGAGAGAAAAGTCACAAAACTCAACGCAATAAGGTTATTCAAATTGAGTGGGGACTTAAAAATATTATAATATAATATTATTTAAAATAATAAAATTGTATAACATTTTTATATGGATTTTTAATATTTTATAAATGAAAAATAATTTGTTAATAAACATAGGTTAGAAAATTTGTTTTTTTAAAAATTATTGTAAAAAAACCATGAAGACTAGAATAAGGAGGTGAAATGAGTGGAGTGGGGGTGTCCACAGAAGCAGGCCAAACAGTAGGCGTCTCTTTTCGGTTCGGGCTTTGCTCAGTAACGAATTTGAGTTTTCTGCGCACGAAGAGGGAGAAGGGAGAAGCAGCTGTTGATCAGCTCGCTTTTCCCTTCTCTTGTTTCTCCCTCTTACGTGCGCAGAAAACTAAAATTCGTTACTGAGCAAAGCCCGAACCAAAAAGAGGCGCCTACTGGCTAGCCTGTTTGTGGCCTGTTTGCCGCGCCACCGTTCCCTGTGGTAAAACTATCTAATTTCACCTCCTTATTCTAGTCTTCATGAAAAAAACTGATTTCGTCATATTGACTACCATGCAAATCTGTCATCCAGGTAGCCGCCATTTTGAATTTCTCTCCAGCCAACTTGAATATCCTTATATGCGTTTATGGGATTTCACCCTTATGAGTACATTATATCCCTCTCTATTTCCCTTATTTCGTCTACTCAATGCCATCCCTCTTGCGGTTCAAAAATTTAGTTTTGTTTACCCAGATAGCACGTAACCTTGCCGCAATGTTGCAGTGCAAGTTTTGCAATATTGTCGGGCAACATTGCGGCAAGGTTGCTGCAAGGTTAAAATGTCCTACCTTGCCCAACTTTGCACAGTGGGCTTGCTGGAAGTTTATCGAAAGATTATACCACAAGCTTGCAGCAAGGTTGCACGGTAATATTGTCGCAGGGTTGCACGCTTGCACGGTAATATTGTCGCAAGATTGCTCGGCAAGATTGCATGGTAAGCTTACTGCAAGGTTGTAAAAATTTCTTTCCATAGGTAATAAAATTGTACTTTTTAAAATTGCTTTAATTTAAATAAAAAATTTTTTTTTTAAAAACATTTAAAAATTACTCATATTTAATTATTTTAATTGTATTTTAAGACTTTACAGCAACCTCATCGCAACCTTGCTACAACCTTGCAGCAAGATTACCATGCAATCTTGCCGAACAATCTTACGACAATATTACCGTGCAACCTTGCTGCAAGCTTGCGGTGCAATCTTGCGATAAGCTTCCAGCAAGCTTACTGTGTAAGGTTTGGCAAGCTGGGGCTTTTTTACCTTGCAGCAATCTTTCCGCAATGTTGAAAAACTTGCACGGCAACATTGCGGCAAGGTTACGTGCTATCTGGGTAGATTCTCTGTGAATTTTGCCTTGAGAAGTTATATCCTCGTACTTCGTTAAATGAGGTAAAATAATTAAATAAAATTTAAAAATTTTACTGATAAAACTTTGATAAGCAAGGTTGTGCCTCCACTCCAATCAGAGTGAAAAACCCATTCTGTTTATAGAGTGAAATTTTACTCCAGTTAGAGTGGAAATTCATTCCAAAATTAGAGTGAGAGTTCACTTTTTGCTTGGAGTGAAAACTTACTCCAAAAAAACTTAGGTAGGGGCGTATGTTGGGGCTCTTTACTTCCTAATCCATAATTCTTATTTTCAAATTAATTTATAATATTAAATTACATCGTTAAAAATAAATAATTTTAAATAAATGCTTCGTATAAATGAAGATGAAATTGCAATCTTAAAGAATGTTTTTCTCGAAAATGAAAAATATGGTATTCTCAAAAATTAAATATGTCTTTTATGACTTATTAAGTGATATTGATGATTTTTTTCAGCCTTGAAAAAGATGCAGATGGCTTAAAAAATTAGAAACAAACCTTATTTTTTAAATAAATAACTAAAAATTTTAAACAAAACCATTTTTTTCTAAAAATATAATATTTTAAACAAAAAACATTTGGAACATTTTGTTTTATTATCATAAACAAAAAAGTTCTAAACTATTTTTAAAAATATTCCAAAAATTTTTAAATTCGAATATCTAAAAAAATATAATAAATATCAAATCTAAATTTGGTATACTTCTTTAGTATTCTATTCACTATTTATAAACAAAAAAAAAGTAAAGAAATCTAAGACTTCAACTTTAATTTCAAATGAATTGCCCCATTTGTGTTTTATTATATTTACAAATAGAATCTAAAAAACTTGTTTTTGGCTTATCGAAGAAAATAATGGTCTAAATATAAATCCGTTTTTTTAAAAATAAATTTAGGGAGGTTAAAAAATAAGGTTATTTGCATTTTTGAAATAATGATATTATAGTCTTTAAAAAGTGCCAGTTCAATCATAGCCACGCTCCCATAAGAAATTAATTAATAATCTTGAAACATTAAAAGTAATTTGATAAAGTTTACATTTATATTCTCTTCTTTATCCTTATTTTCTTCTTGGCGAATTTCACACTCTAGCCTTTCTACTTTGGCAATAATTATAGCTTGACGTGATATGTCAAAGGATTTCCCAATATTTTTGAATAGATTTTTTTCCATACCTAGTCATTTTTTGACGAATACGTTTGTATTTACTAATTTTTTTTTATGATTTCTTGAATAAAGACATTTTTTCTCAATGCGTTCACTCAAATTTCCTTCATCAACCTTTTGTTCGAAATTAGCTTGTTGACAATCATTTTTTGTTGCTGTAGTTACATCCTTTCTACTTTTTACCTTATTTACATCTATGTTGTGTATATTCTTCTTATGTCTTTTTAAAGTTTGCGACACAGAAAATCTTTTTTGGCAAAAATGTCGCAATAACTTCGTTTTTTTTAAAAGTAAATTCTTATTTTCCTAGCATTGATTTTCTTTATTCGATTTAAATTGACAATTAAGTTCTCGCGAAACATTACCTTCAAAACTTTCCAAATTATCATTATTTTCACCATTAATCTTTTAGGGACCTTGTATTTATACAATTTGCCTGTAAAATAATTTTACCAGTTTTATTTAATGCTTTTTAAACAAAAAATTTATATTTCGTTCAGTTCAATTATTTTGTATTTCAAGCAAGTAAAATTGAACAAGTTAAAAATTTTGTTTTAATGGCATTATAAGTTTTCTTTAGATATTTATTAATTTTTAAAAACTTTTTCATATCTTTAAGTTAGCATCTGAGTATGTGTAACAAAAATAGTCAAAAAAGTACCTTAAATATTTTATTTAAATATATTAGTTTACAAGTGTAAATGATATTAAAATTCGTTTAATCCACACATTCTACTTTGTTACATTGGTCAAAAAGTGATTTAATAATTAGGCAGAATTATTAGATCAGAATCGAGTCTTACACATGATTGAGAATTAAAATTATTGCAAATTAACCGTCTATGTTTAATGATTAAAAGAATTATTTAATCCAGTTAGAAAAAGTATATGTTTTCTCTATATTACTGCAAGATTTTGTTTAAATTATGTTCAATGTAAAAAATTCAAAAAATCAATTAATTGCCTAGTTATTATCATAAATTATCTGTCATTTGCGCAATGTCAATGCTTGCTTTTTTTCAGACATTAAATTTTCTCTTTACGAATTTTATTTGTTGCTTCATACATTAAATATAAAAAAAGGCACTTGATTCCAATATGTGCATAAAAACTGTTCTTAATTTGTGTACACATACTTTAAAAAACATAAAAAAAATTGCGGATGAATACATCGAAAACTACCATTTCTCAACACGTAAAAGTTGGTGAGTTTTAAAGAATGAATCGTTTAGAAAATATTCATCGAAAAGAAAATACATAGCTGCATTAAAAACAGTTCTTTAGTCAACAGCTGCGAATTCTTAAACTAATTACGCAGAGAAACATTAAAGTCGTCTAAAAACGTGTAAAAGGCGTTTGTGAGTAGATTCGATATATATGTAACACTTTTGACAACAACAATAAAGTAATGTTCTCATAGTTTTGCTTTTTACAGGTACAAGTTAGGTAAACCACACATCGGTGACAAAAGTCCGATACACTTCTAGATTGTCTGCTTTTAAGAGAAATTTATGATGAAATAAATTATGGTCACCACACCCTACTTTTAAAAAAAATTCGGTGACATCTAAAAAGATAAGGGAAACTATTCCCTTCTTTACTCCGAACTTTCAAGTAGTTTATAAATTTAATAAATGTAATTTCCTTACTAAATAATACTAGTAAATAAAATAACAAAAGAAGCGAGGAATTAGATTTGAATATATGGAATATAATAGTGTTATCGGAAAGATCAACCAAAATCTTTTACAATTTCGGAAGTTTTTAGAGAAATTCTTTAAGCTTCCAAAAACAAATCTTAAAAGTTTCTGAAGAAATCTCTGAAGATTCTAAAGAAATTTAAAACACCTAAGAGAAATAAAATAAAATTTTAAAAGATATTAAAAAAAAAAAAAAAATGATAAAGAAATTTAAGATATATTTAAAATTTGAAAAGCTAAGCCGATTTTGTGACGTAATTCAGTTCTTGTTTTCTCAAGCCAATGATATAGAAAAGAGAAAGAATCACTGTAGCGGTGTCCTACCATTTTTTTTGCTTTTTAAACAGGTGTTAAGATGAAAAATAGAATTGAGAGTAGTATTTTCCTAACTCCTTGACGTTTCACATGAAAATGCAAAATTGTTTTTTGTTCTTGATTGTAGCTTATCTTCGATAGCGCCCAAGGTATGCTTTACAATTTGGACATGTGTGATGTACATCCATACATTCATCGATGCAACAGGGTATTAAGCAGCATCCAAACCAGCATCTGAAATTCAATTCCAATTAATCAACATCTGTGATTCTAATTAAATGTCAGTATAATTCGCTTGTTTTGACTAATTGTTATAGAGACATTAATTCAATATCATGGTTTAAAAACAATTTTAATTCATTTAATGACATCTTTTAGATAATGATAATGAAATATTCGTTTTGAATTAAAAATAGATTTTTAAAATAAAACTAGCATTGAAGGTTCCAAAGATAGTTTCGGGTAAAAAAAGATTTTAAATTACCCGAGTAGTGCAATAACAACACCAGAAATATAAGCAATCATCCCTGGCTCAGTTCTGGTTGATGTGTCGATTTCAGCATGACAATGAGGACAAATTGTGTGCGTCGCTCCGGTACCTAAAGGTACTATGGTGGTCACTATTGTGGGTCCATTAGCATCTGGAACATTGATTTTAAATAATAAAAGTTTTTAAAATAATTGAAACATATTTTAGAAAGATCAGTATTTTGACATTATTCTTATAACTGAGAAACAAGTTTTCAAAAGTTGATTTACAAAAAAGTGGAGCTAAAAGCAGATCAAACATTTTAAAGACTTTTTAAATCTATCTGTCATTGTTGAATATAAGAAAAAAAAATTATTAACAAAAAAATATCAATTTAAAGCATCTGGGCTTACAGATATTCATAATTTTTATTTTTTTTTACTAGAAAAAATTACAAAAAAAAAATTACTTTTTCATTGAAAGGGTTTCTTTTTATTAAATTATTACTTAAAAGCATTAAAAATGATGTTTTCATGTATATTTAATATTTTATTTATTTACCTTATTTAAATATTGGCGGTAACGTAATTCGGATATTACTCTATTCGCTCTAGACTGTCAATTTAAGTAAATATTTATGTATTGTTTCAAATTGTTTAAAACACTATACGGTTTTCCTTTTTTAAATATTTTAATGTTTGTTTTTTATAAAGTTATTCGATATTTATTCTCAAAAGTTATTTTCATTAATAAATGATATAATATATACAGGGTGTCTAGCAAATTGGAAATTTTAAATTCCTGTCAATTTCCCGGATTTCCCGGATCTTAGAACATAATTTTTCCGAATTTTTAAAAATGAAAATTATAGATTACAATTTTGAAAAAATATATTATGAAGTACTTGAGTAGCATTTTTAATGTATTTATTTGGTTTCATATTATTACATAAGAAATTGGTTTCAAATATTAAGAATTATTTATTAATCAATTTTAAAGTCGTTTCTTCTATTTTCAATTATTTTTTTCAATTCTGAATTATTTTCTTCAAACTTCAATTACAATTTTCTATTTTTTATTCATATTCCTTCATTTTTCGATTATTTTCCCCGAACCTAAGTTATATCATTCAAATTTTCCAGATCTCAATTATGTTTCTGAATTTAAAAATTTTTAATTTCTTCAATTCTTAATTATTTGTTTGAATTTGTAATTATTTTCTGAATTTTACAATTTATTTCTTCAGTTTTAAAGTATTAACTTTATTTAAAAATATTTCCCCTTATTTCTTATTATTTTTTTAATTTTAAGTGATGTAATTATATTCTGCAATTTTAATTGTACTACCTTTTTTAATTATTTTATTCTCTACTCTTTTTTACTTTCGTGTTATTTTCTTCAAGTTAAAATAATGTTTTCTGAAATTTAAATAGGTAACTTTCTTTAAATTTAAATTATTTTCGTGATTATCAATTGTTTTGTTAAAATCTCAATTATTTTATTCTTATTTCAATCAAATTTTCCACATTTTTAGTAATTTCTTTATAATTTTCAATTATTTTCCAAATTGCTTGATTTTTTTAACTTTAAATAGGTATTTTGTTGAATTTACAGTTATTTTATTCAATCTTTGTAATTTATATTTACAAACCATCTTATCTATTTTTATTTAGTTTCTGCGATTCCAAATAAACTTTATTTACACTTGTTTTTTTTTTTCAAATTTACATTATTTTTATCATTGTTCAATAGCTTCTTGAATTTTCAATTATTTTCCATAATTTATTCTTTTGAATTTCCAATTATTTCCTTCCAATTTCAGTCATACTCTTATATTTTTTATTATTCATAATTATATTAATCTGTTTTCAATAATTTCCTTCAAAATATCAATTATTTTAGTCAATTCTATTATTTTCTTAAATTTAAAATTGTTTTCTCCAAATTTCAGTTACATTCTTCAATTTGTTGATCATTTTCTTTAGTTTCGTTAATTTTCTTATTTTTTAAATTATTTAGTTTAATCTGAAAATATTTTCTTTGGTTAATCTACCTGAAGTCTATAAGAACTAAAAAGCTCTAGTTCGCGCCACCTTTTAAAATCTTTAAAATACAATTTATTATATTTTGACATTTCCGAAAAATTCCCGGATTTCCCGTTTCTATTTACAAATTACCGGCAAATTCCCGGGTTTTGTCACAAAATATTAAATTCCCGGCAACTTCCCGGATCGTTAGACACCCTGTATTTATATAAAAAGTTACTTATAAGTAACATAATTCTGGGAAAATTTGAATTTACTTATATAAGTTATAAAATTCTAATCTAATCTTAAAATCTTATCAATAAACTCAATGATATACACACTTGCAGTTTCTTATTTATTTTTTAATTGTTTAAACAATTTATTTATATTTAGTAAATCGATTTTAAAAAATTGATTACAAATTTTATTTGAATTTTGTACCGAAATTTCAAGATCCGATTTATATGGTAATAATTTAGCTTAAAGGACTTCCAGATTCATCCGATATAAGTGAGTTTCTGATATAACGTGGTTCGATATAAGCGGGTACTTTAACATAGAAAACATAGAAAATATCTTGAAATTAACTTTAGTGATTACGTGAGAAACGTCATTTGTTCAAATTTTAGAAACAAAAAATTTACTAAGGTTTGGAAACTTAGTCTTCAATTATTAGAGGACAATATCGGCGTAAAACTCAATAACATATTTTAATGCTTACAAGCTTCTGCTGGTGTAAACGGACTAGCCGGAGGTACACCCATGGATTGAGCGTAACTAGGAGGTGCCGATGGAGGAGGTTCATAAGGCGGAGGAGGTCCATTTTTATTCATAGTAGTTGCTTCCGCCTAAAAAAATTAATCAGATTTTTTATTTCCATTAATGTCAATATATTCTAAATATATTACCTAAGAAAATAGAAAATCAAAAATCTTAACATTTTGATGATATGTCATTTTTCAAATTTTATAAAATCCGTAATAAATCTTAGTAAAGATTGTATAATCAAATTATAATTAAAATGTCATTTTTAAACAGCAAGGTTTAAAGAAATGATTTCAAATTTTTTTAAAACTTGTTTGGAATTTTCTGATATTTCTCATGAAATTAACAATACTAAAAAATGTATACTTTTTCGAATTAGAGATTATAAATTTAATTTCTATTATATGTTCAAATTTCATAAAACATAGTAAACTTTATTTAGATAATTTCACAAAAAAATTAATTACAAATTCTGTTAATACAATTAATAATTTAAAATGACAACTTAAGTACATAAACATCTTTTTGATAAATCAAATACCAAATAATATACCGGATTTTTTTAAGTTTGGTGGAAAATTCAATTTATATGGAAAAAGCACCTCCAAAATCTGACCAAAATAATCTGAAGAATATCTAATTTTTAACATTGTTGTTTGTTGAATTCGTTTGAAAAGTAAAAAAAAAAATAAACGTACACATCTAGATTAACACTAATTAATTTTAATTTTCTTAATAAATGCTAATACTCATTAGATAAAAATTACAAAAGGGAACTTGATCTGAAACTATATTTTTATAAAATTAATATAATTTTCAATTTACCAAAATATCCTATAAAAGCAAAAAGTATGATTTCCTAGTAAAAGAGAAACGTCAGTGATAGCAAACACATGAATCATTGTTTTTATCAATCAAAACAAACAAAAAATACAAATTATCCTTATAAAGATTGTGCTAGAAATAAAAAGCACTGTTGCCTTCCTAAGATGGAAATTATTATGACGTATGCAAAGAAAACGTCATTTTAAACGAACCGAATTTCATAATATCAAATTCGACTTTAATTATAGTGTTCATTTCCTAAAATATAGCTGACCTAATTGTGAAATGTGTCACAGATGATACCCCCTCCCAGATATATGATGAAAAGTTTAAATGTACTACAATAAGTTGATTTTATTTACGACTAAAATACAATCACTTACCCTTAAAAGAAATGACGTCAAAAATGATATATCAGCTGTTTTTCCGAGATTTATTTGCAATTCAAAACAATTTACTAAAAAACTAACCACGATTTAACAAATTAAATAGATAGATTTATCTATTGTAGTCTATGGGGTCGTTTTTCTGCGTTTTCCAATGGTTTTCCAAGTTTTATCAACAATTTTTAGAGGTGGCGCTTATGTTTCTAATTTACAGGGTTGTGTAATGACGCGTCACCAGAGTTGGGTAGTTACGCGTAAGTTCGAGTTTCTGACGTAAATCAGGTGAATTTTTGTAAAGTACTTATTTTAACCACCACCAACATAAATTCATTGTGTATGATTGTGTATGAAATTCGAGACGTAGTATACGTACAGTCAGGGACATTGATGCCTTCCCCAATTCCCAATTCAACAAGATTTTTTATGGAAACACATGAAAAAATAATCTACAGTACGCTTCCATTTAATTGACCTCCATTTTAAATGAACTTCCATTTTATTTGAACTTTTTCGTACATTTTAAATGAACAAAATTATTTCTACCACTCATGTGCACGTAAGGGGAAATATTACATTTCCCTCACGTGCAAAGTGTTTTTGGTACAGTACGCTTCCATTTAATTGACCTCGTCGGGACCGGATGTAACATTTTAATTGACCCTTCCCACTCTTTACGCAAATACCAAAAACAAAGGGGAAATGTAAAATTTCCCCTTACGTGCACATGTGTGGTGGGGATAATTTTGTTCATTTAAAATGTTCGAAAAAGTTCAAATAAAATGGAAGTTCATTTAAAATGGAGGTCAATTAAATGGAAGCGTACTGTATTAGCGTAAAGAGTGGTCCCGACGAGGTCAATTAAATGGAAGCGTACTGTAGTGGAAAATGGGAAGGCATCAATGTCCCAGACTGTGCCTTCTAAAAAGTTGCTAGATAAATTTCTACCGCATCATTTCTTTGTTGTTGCATTCTATGCCTATAAGAAAGATGTTAAAGGTGAAATCACGAGACCCGTCAAACATTGCGTCGTAATGAGAAAAAAAAGAGGCAGATATGTACCTATCTTTTTCGATCTCATTACGATGCAACGTTTGATGGTCTCTCTGACCCACTTTTGTTTAATTTTTGCCTTAGTTAACTGTTTAAAACATTAGCTGATTTTCGAAAAATTAATTTTAAGGCAAAATTTAAACAAACTTATGTCAGATAGACCTTCTTAATGATATTTTAAGTAATTTCACAAAGTTTGGCGTCAAAATATTTATTATTTCAAGAAAAAGTTTAAGGGCAAATTTTGCCTATACTAGAGACGTCATTCTCCAGCACATGCCCTTAAATGAAAAGGTCTTTGTTCCCAACTCTGACAAGGTGTTTGCCTCCTCTGCCTAAAGGTGCTTTCATTCCTATCCTATTTGCAATTTCTCTAAACATGTGGCGTGTTGTGTTCCATTAATGTGTTTGTTTGTGTTGGAGTGCTTGTGCGGAATCCATGAACACGTTGCACATGGTGAGAAAATTGAAAAAAAAACCGGTAAAAGTAAAGTGACTTAGAATTTAAATAAATTATTCTGTGAGTTTTATTAACGTTTAAACATGGAGAAAAACAAGTCAACGATTTTTGGTTTGTTTGATAAAATTGCGAAGGGAACTGACAAAGAAAAAGTTACAAACAGTGTCATGCTAGTCAAATTGCTTACAGAACAAAATGAAGTAAGTTTTTTCATTTCCTACATTCTTAAAACACGTATTTTTTTAATTTAACTATAGAAGTATTTATGTCTGTCTATTCCGTTTACTTTTTGTTAATCTAAATTTACCAAATTTACTAACAAGCTGCAAACAATTTTTGTCATTATTTTAGGTTATTAAAGAATTATCTTGATAAAAATGTTGACATTTTAATAAAGAAATAAATTTTGAAAAATTTATACTTCTTTATTTATCGCTAACATAATTATATTTACTCGCATTTAAAATATTTAGTGTAGTTTATAGGTTAGAAGTCAGGAATTTGTGCTTATTTCGAATACACATAACCTATAAAATGTTATCTGTATATCACTAATTACTCTTTCTTATTTAAATTTAATTAGTTTTTACTTTATTCAGTATTAAAATGAAAAAGATAAAATTAAATGACAGTTCATTGCAATTACAAACTTGTATTATTTTTCTATAGGAAGATAGCAAATCGATAGAATTAAATGCAGCACTTAAAAGATTGATTTGTGGTGTTGGATCTTCACGCGAAGTAACGAAGAAAGCTTCTTATACAACGTTAACTGCGTATTTGGCTACAAATCCTGACACTTCAGTTCATAAAATTCTTGAAATTGTAGAAAATGAATTACAGGATAAGAATTCAAATAGCAAAAGTGTAAGAATTTAACCTGTTAATTGTTTTTTAAACTTGCAAGTAATTAATTTTTCCAACTTTGTTAAAACATATGATTTTTTAATAGACAAACGCAGAAGTTTACACAGGCCGAATACTGACATGCGGATCATTAATACGTTCTAACATTCTTCAAAAATGTTCCTCAGAAGAACAGCAAAAAGTTTTAGAACTCATGATCTCTTCAGGGAAAAAACGCAGTTATCTTTCCTTCACTGCATTTTCATTTGTCAATGATTTTCTGAATCAAATTTCTCAAAAGATTTTCATAAATAATATCTGGCCTTTTCTTCAACAAGAACTAATCAAACCTTGGTCAGAGCAAACTTTAGATACTTTGCACACTTTACTTATTATTCAAGACAAATTTCCATCTGTAGTAAATGAAATTTATAAGACGACCTTTGGAGATGAAAATCTTATAAATGCAGAATCTTTGGAAAGTATTTCAAAAGTTTTAACGGTGAGTTTTTTCAGTGATCATTTTAAGCGATAAACATCAGTCGTAATATATAAATAATATAAATAAACAGATTTTAAATATTTTGTTAGTAAATTAAATATTCTTTTATTTTTAGGAAATCCCTAGAATCAATTGTTTCACTCACCCAGTTTATAAATGTTTTATTGAACATTTATGTGAAACTGAACACGTGTTGGCTTTTTGGACAACAATAGAAAAACGATATTCGAAACGGTCAATGAGCCTTGAGTTCGTAGCGACTGAAATATTAAGACTTCTGTTTGAAACTACGAAAGACAAAAATCTGATTCCTCAAATTCTTACAAAACAATATCTCCAGCTCATGTTAATGAAATGTCAGTCCTTGAAGAGTATTAAAAAGGATGGATCCGTAATTGCTTTTAAGGGTATTTTAGCTTCGCTGCCAGAAATTATCAGTGAGAGTGTAGATAAAGTTAAAATTAACACCATAAAGAGTTTGATGTTAAATTCAGGAAACATAATGATTGAGAAAATGACAGGCTTGAAGATGATCCAGCTAATTACTGCTAGTTTAAGTGCAGAAGGAGTCAAAAAATTATCAAAAACATACAAAGATGTAATAGACAATGTAAAAAGGAAAGAGGGTGATGATGACAATGAACAATCTTGGACGAATTTAGAAAGAATTTATATCGTTCAACTTTTCACAAAGTAAGTAATTTAATTATTTATTAACATTTACTCTAGTATTTTACAAATAATTGCCCTATAATCGAGATTCTAAACTACAAAATTTTTTAATAAATTTACCAATTTACTTTCCAGGTTATTAAGCCACTCGACAATGACTTCGGATCACGCTTGGAGGCTAAAGAAGCTCAAATACTTATTTAAATTAGCTCATTGCGAATCTGAAAATATTGGAGGCGATTTATCGAGTAAATTTCATTTTTAAATTAATTTTGCATACATTATTTTTAACTTTTTGATAATCATTTTGTTTTCACCTCAGGTCAGATTAAAGTGAGTTTCTATCGCGCTTTGGATAATAAATTGCCGAAATTAAGTGATCTGAGATCTCTTTTAAGCGACTTAGTTTCTTATTTGAATGAGGAAATTTGTGTTAATGATACTTTAAAACTAAGAACTCCTCTGGAAGAAGCGGGAATTGAAGCTTGGAAAAAGATGATGAATTTGGCGGAGAAATCAGAAGGCAAAAATGATAACTTTTCTGCCTTCTTTCACACAATGGATTTGCACATGGGTTTGCAGCTTTTCAATGATCCTGAAATGGCAATATCGTCAATTGATGAACTGAGTAACTGTTTCGAACGAATGAGAAAGAAATCCAGAAAATCAAAAAGCAAAGATGAAGATGAACCGGAATGGATTGAAGTTGTTGTTGATCTTATACTATCACTTCTTTCTAGAAATAATCACTTGCTTCGTAGTGTTGTTGGATGTGTTTTTCCTCACATTTGTCCTCATCTTACAAGCACTTCATTACATCAAATACTAGAGGTAAATATATGATTATTCTATTTTTTAACCCATATTTTCCAAAATATTCTAAGGAACCGTTTGAAGGTTGCCACGTGACAGGGAAGTCAGAGAATTTAATAAAAAGTGATGGAAAAATGTAAACTAAGAGAGAAAATTTAAGTAACAGGCTTCACAGACGTACCATATTCCTAAAAGTCCCCTATTTTGAAAATTTGACCCTAATACCCCCTATTTTTTACAAAAATCTATTTAAAGTTCGGGTATCTAGTGATTTGAGAAATTGCTGGCAATTTAGTACATTAGGATGAAAACTGGGAGTTTATGAAAAGATTTGACAATTTTTAAAATGATCCGGAAATGTTTAAGAAATTCCAGGAATTTGTAGATAAATATACAAAATAATTTAATTTTAATTGTGCATTCTTCAGTAACTTGAGAAACTGATGGTTGAACTTGAGAAACTCTGAAATGGTTCAGAGTACGATCTAAAAATTTTGGGCGAAAAGAAAGTCAAAAATATTAAGTCATTATAATTTAAATAAATTCCAACGTCAATTAACTCATATTCCAATTTGTTCCAACTTTTAAATTTCAATGATTTCATATTTAAATGCACACTAATTAATGCAAAATAATGAAATAATATTAATCATATACCGTATTCACAAAAATCCTTTTTTTAATTCTTACAATATTTCTAAGAGATTCTAACCAAATTTTATTATTTTTTGTACTTTTTACAATTTTTTACAGTTTGGTAGATTAAGGAAAAAAACATTTTTCCATTTTCTTCCTATTTATTTAATTTTCTTGATGTTTCACTATTTTTTTAGTCCTTCCTTGCGTTTAAATTATTCTTTTATTTTTTTAAATTGTTTAGTTTTTATCTTATAATTATTACGAATTTTTGAAAAGATTTATTTGATGCTTTTATCTACATTTTTTAAATGTAAAACATTTTTTAATTTCTCAATTTTCTACTTTTTTGAAAGCTTTTATTCTTTTATTTTATATTATGTAGGTAAATTTAATCTTGTACTAAATATTCTCATTTTAACATGGTTCTTCTATTTCATAAAATTTCTTTTCTCTTGAAAATTTGTTAAATTTTTCAAAATTTTATTCATATTCTTTTTTATTCAATTTGTAAAATAATTCTTTAATTGTTCTAATTTTAAAATTATGTTCCCTTTAGTAATATATTTCAATTTTTTTTAATTATCTTCTTTTATTTATTATTGTAATTTAAAAAAAAAAGGTCCGTAAATAGTTTAATTTTTTGATAAGAGTTTCTACTTTTTTATATATTTTTATGACACTGTTTCATTCTTTTCTTGTTTTTTTAATTTCTTCTTCATTTCTTTAATAAACTACTTACAAATAAACATTTGAAGATTTAATATACTGATTATGTTTAAAAAAAAATCAATTTTTGATTTAAATAAAAAAAATTGGATTTTTATCAGCCCTGCTCTTTGATAAAACTTCTAGATTATATGACTTTTCATCAATATTTTCTTACTGTTTTTTTTTTATTTTCTAGTTTGCTTTCAACTATGTCTTCTTCTTTTTTTGTAGATTTTCTCTTTATTTTTATTATTTTTATTTTATCTCTGTAAATATTAATTGAAATCACTAATGTCCGGATGTCGGATGTTTGTTTGTCCATTTGCAATTTTGAAGAAATAAAAATTCGAGGTTTTTAGTAAATCTATCAAATATTAATTCGGATAAATAACTAGACTGGAGTGGGAAACGTTTCTGAGTAACGAATGAAAATTTAATTTTTAAAATATTTTTTTTAGGGGTTGCGACCCTTAAATGTACTATTGAATGTTTTTTTAAGCGTTTTTGAACTGAATTGTGTCTTTGTAACGAAAAGAATGTGAAAAAAGAAAGAAAAAAAAAGAAAATTTTTCATTCGTTACTCAGAAACGTTTCCCAATTCAGTATGGTGATAAATAAAGAGTTGGTGAAATTGATATTCTGGCATATTTAATAATTCGTTTTACCTAAAATTCTGTCAAAAGAAAATTCTGATAAATTAAAACTATTTAAATTTGATGAAAAGCAAATTCGAAGTATTTTTCGTCTAGAATTAAATTCTATCTAATAAAATTTTAAAACTAGGTGAATCATTGCATGAAGACTTTGCTTCTACGTAAGCAATAAATTAAAAATGTGTAGTAAATTAAAATACTAAAAAAAAAGAAAATTTAAATTTCGTTAAAAATAAAAAATAGCTATTAATTCTATCAATTTACTGGAAAATATATAAAATAAATAAATAAATAAATATATACTTTATACAGAAAAATTACTTTTTTTTTAATGTAGAATATTTACGCCAAAAGAACTATGGTTAAATGTAAAAAAAAAAATGAAAAATTATGAGTTATCATGCGAATTTTTGGTCAATTATAGACTTTTCATATGTCATTTGGTTCGTTTTGAGACAAGAAACATGATTTTTTTTTATTTGTTAAGTTGTATTTTTAATGTGAAAAAAATTTTTTCATGGTGAAAAATGGTGTTTAAAAAAATTTGGTTGGGTATTTTAAAAAATCCCTATGTCCTAATTTAGATATTTATGAGCTTAATACGGCATCCAAATTATATTAAAATCCATTAAGGAGTTCTCGAGTTATCCAGACAACAAAAAAATTACCACACACACATCCGGAATTTTTCTTAAAAATGAAAATTTAGGCTTTTTAGATGTTTTTTATTCATTTCAAAATAAGAAGTCTACTCAATTTCTTTTTAACCTACTTTTTCTTTTAAAAAATTCAAATTTAACCGAATTTTTATTTAACAGAATTCTTATTATGTAGAAATTAAGTAAGTCGAATTTTTATGTTAGAATATCCTTTTCACAGAATCTTCATTTGTCCGACATTTTAATCATTTTATTTGCATCAATCGTTATTTAATATAATTTTTAAAACATCGAATTTCCATTTGTCTGAAATTACAAATGGACGGATTTTGATAGAAAAAAACAAGGTACAAAGTTGTCAGGTAAAAACACAAAATGTTTTCCGGAAGTCAGAGAAGATAAAAATTATATTCTTGTGGTGATCCCGTTTTAATTAAAATTAACCACGAATTATTTTAAACAGGTTTTAGACGTAAAGAATACAAAAGGACCTTTAACTGCAAAAGGAGCTGAAGATGATGAAGATTCTTCGGATTCCGAGGCTGAATCTGATAATGAAGAAGATAATAACGACAATAGTAAAATTGAAGATGAAGCTGAGTCTGAGTCTGACTTGGAAAAAGATTCCGAATTAGAGGACGAAGAAGAAGAAGATGGTGATGAGACTGCGATTGATCGATTACGAATGGCTGTAAGTCAAGCCCTAGGAGGTGCTGCTGCTCAAACTGACGATGAAATTGACGTTGACGATATTGACGAAGAAGAAGGAAAACGATTAAATCAATCTTTAGCTGCAGCGTTTAAAATTCTTCGAGAAAATCGACAAACTCAGTCTAAAAAGCAAGCCAAGTCTGCTGAGATTTTATCGCATTTCAGAAGTCGAGTTATTGACTTGCTCGAAGCTTATATGGATTCTTGTCCACCTATGGCATTAGCTCTTGATATGGTTGTTCCTCTATTTATGCTTCTGGAATTTTGTATTAAAGAACCACATCAAAAACCTCTTGAGAATAAAGTTAAAGGTTGTCTCAAGAAGCTCTCACAGTTGAAGAAATTTAAGGATACAGAAAACGTTGATAATGAATTGTTGACAACGTTGATGAAGGTCTTAATAGGAAAGGGTGAAAGAACAGCTTCAGTCTCACAAGAAATGGGAGATCAACTCGCTGGTTGTTGCATGCTTTTAGTGAGGTGCTCACAACAAGCGAATTTGCCATTAGACGATTTAATCTCAGTTTACAAAGACAATTTGACTGCATTCTTCAAAAAAAGGGATTGCACACTTTCTAGTTCATTTTTTAAAAATATTTTGCAACTTCACTGGGAAGGAAACTGGACTCTGGTTCCTCTTTTGGTAAATTAACTTTTATTTTAATTGTCAATTAGAAAAAGCATTTTTATTTATTAATTTATTCATCATAATTTCATTTGCTCATTTATTTATCATTTTTAGGTGGATTTCATTTTTGATAGTGAGATTAGATCTTTTAGAAGAAGTCAAGCTGTGGATCTTCTGATTGTTTTTTACCGGAATTCGAGAATTTTACAGGACGAGCAGCACAAAGACGCGAGATTAAAGTTTGAAAAGAAATTGTGTAAAAGGAGTATAAAAATATTACAGGAATTAAGTGCGAAGAGTGAAGCTAATGAAGAAAGTTTGGAGGACAAAACTCAGGTTAAAAAGGAAATAAAGCAGAAATTTGTTGGGCACTTGTTTACATTGTTACATGCAGTTCGTCCTCGTCATTTGCCGGAGGCTTGGAACTGGCAAAATATTGCAGAGGCTATGGTACTTTATAGACAAACTGCGACCTTATCCAATGATGTTAAAGCTTCTTTTAAAAAATTATCTTCACAAATTGGAGTACCTGCTGTCAAGTAAGTTAAGATCATGAACGCTTTTTCATAATTAGTTTTTATTTTGATATATTTTGTATTTGCTTTGTTGTACTTCCTTTAAAAATATAAACACAAATTATTTACTTTTTCTAAAAAGTTAACTTTTTTTTTTGATTAATTTTGTGTTTTTTTGGAAGATTTAAATAAAATAGATATTGATCAAAACCAAACCAATTAGAATTGTGGTAAAAAATAAAATTATTTTTTTTAGACAAACAAAGAAGAATCAAGAAAAAAACAATGGAGTACAGTCGTTAAACGGAAAAGATGAAATTCCTGCTGTTGAACTAAACTCTGAAAAAGATAGTCAAGATGCATCTTTGGGTGTTAAGAAAAAAAATAAGAAGAACAAAAAAGACGAGGTTCCAGATGTAGACTTAGTTTTAGATGAAGACAATGAAGATTCGTCTTTAAATATTAAGAAGAAAACGAAGAAGAGTCAAAATGACGTTTCTCTTGTAAAACCTGACTCAGAAGAAGACAATGAAGATTCATCTTCGAATAATAAGAAAAAGAAGAAGAAGAACCAAAACGAGAAACAGAGGCTTAAAAAAGAAGCTCGTAAGTTACGAGCAGAAGCGATGTCTGAAGGCTTGGAATTAATGGATTTTAGTTCTGTTAATTTAACAGAAAACGGCAACCATGAAAATGAAGTTGAGGAGGAAGAAACTGAAATTAGAAAAGAAATTAAAAGTCCGAAACACAAAAGAAGTTCAGACGGTTCGAACAATCGTCCCAATAAGAAAAAAAGAGTTAGTGATAGTCGGACTTAGAATTTAATTAATTGAAAAGTTAATTACGTTTAATTAATTGAGAAGTTAATTATGTTCAATTAATTGGAAAGTTAATTATGTATTCAATTAAACGGATATTCTATCTTTAAACTTCCTATAACTACAATAACTAATTTAAAACAAAAAACTTAATACGATCTTTAATTAATTGAAACGTTAATTAATCTTCTTCCATTAATTGCAACATGTTATGAAAAATTAGTTATTATTTTTATATCAATTATCAACAGTTTGTACATAATACTTTTATGAATAAATCCAAGTTTCTCATAAATTTTATCGTGAAACAAATTTAAATCGATTCAAATTTCAATAATTGCAATTTAAATAGATTGAAACTTTAATTTACCAAGATTTTAAAAAATTAAATTTCCATTGATTTAAAATTGATTCAAATTTATTAAAATTGTAATCTATTCAATTTTTAATCGATTAAAATGTCCGTGGACTCAAAATTAAATTAATCCAAATTTTAACTAATCCAATCAGGCGAGAGAGAAGAAAATAAATTTTGGAAAATAACTTCAAAAAATCGAATTTTTTTTAAATCCGGCTATGGAAGCTCATCAAGAAAGTGTTGGGTCAAAAGGCAATAAAAACTCAAGCAAGGTTCTTAACGTAGGTATGCATTGGACGTCATTTGAATGAACGTCAGACGACATTCACAGTTTTTTTACTCCTATCGTCTCTTTACCCCTCTTTTCAGTCACTTCTGTCAGGAGTCCGGACTTACACCTAGGCGCGTTCAACCACGATGCGTGTGTGAGTGACATGCGTGTGGTAAAGAAACGAGATAAAGGATATTGCGCTCTCTCTCAATACTACGTTGAGTAATTAAGCACTACCTCAATGCGGTACGATCTTCAGGTGCGTACAGGAGCGCAGGTCCGTTTCTTCAACCACAATTCTCTCATCCCCCTGTTTTCTTGCCTCATTGGTCTCACCTTTCCACAGTTATTTATTCGTTCATTCATCTCGTATTTATATAGACTTGAGAATTATTTAAATTCCCTTAAAACCAAAAATTTCTGGCCGGATTACATTTGCATCTATAAATATAAATTTCAAGTCTATGATAACAGCTTTAATTGGAATTTTAGACAGTTTATTCTTATTTGACGCCCGAGAGGAAGGCAATGATTTTAAGAATATTTAATTGGGAGAAATTTGAAATATACGATTTCTGTTGTAAAATTTATCTCAGCGAGTAATTCCACTGACTTTGGTTTGAGGGCTGTTGCTGACATATTTTTAAAAAATGTTGTCTTAATATATGTGAAACTCGATGAATTTCTACGTTCATTAACCATAATATTATAAAATAAATTTTAGTTCCTTCGATGATATTATTAATCAAAAATACATGATTTCGTAACCTCCAATTTTGTATTTTTGTAAAAACGTTATTATTAAAAAAACTACTTAACAATATGTATTATTACTTACAAGAAACATAAATCGCTTTATTCTATCCATAGAAATTATGATATTATATAATTATTTTTTTTATGATTATATAAATTAACATTTTTTTGAAACTTGCAATTTTTTTCTAAAAGCTAAAAAAATTTTGAAACTTTGCAGATATTTTATTCTTAATATAATTTATCTGCTGTTAAAATTTGATGAGGGTATTTTGCTTCGTTTTGGAAATATTAAATTTGAATTTTTTTTATTCAAGAAGGTTAATTCAAGGATTTGAAACATTTTAAATCTCTCTTTTCTTATAAGAGAACAGAGAGATGTGAAATTGTTTTGCAAACTTCAAGTCCTCAAATTAACCTTTTTGAGTAAAAAATTTTCAAATTTAATATATTCGAAACGAAGCAAAACACCCTCGTCAAATTTTAATAGCAGGTAAATTATATTAAGAATAAAATATCTGCAAAGTTTCAAAATTTTTGAGTTTTCAGAAAAAAATTGCAAATTTTAAAAAATTATGAACTTTTGTAAACAAAAAAAATTTTAAATTTAATTATAATCATAAAATAAAATAATTTTATAATATCATAATTTCTATGGATAGAATAAAGTGATTTATGTTTCTTGTAAGTAATAATACATATTGTTAACAGGGTTTTTTTTTTCATAATAACGTTTTTAAAAAAATGCAAAATTGGAGGTTACGAAATCATGTAATGAACATTCTATTTTTGAGTTTTGGAAAAATTGGTACAGATTGTAATTAGGGACCTCGAAAATCACTATACACCGATTTCATAAAGATTTAATTATAAAATTATGGAAATTAGGCCGTCATATTGTATTCACCATTTTGAATTTTGAAAGAATTAGTTTAATATTAGTATATTTTTATACAATAAAAATTTTTACAGAATTAGTTTAAATTCGTAATCAGAGACCCCAGAAATTATTTTTAGAGATAGGAACTTTGTGCTTTTTTAATAGGTCGAATTATGCTAAAATAAAATGCCTAATTGTGCTGAAATTATGCTTTTATTGGCTATCATATGTGCTTTAAATGTGCTACTTAATTTTAAGGCAATTTGATGTTTCAACTAAAATTATGTACGGAAGGTTAGTAGTTATTGAAATTTTAACACTCCAGTTTATTTATATATAGAAAAATTGATTTCTTTTTAGTCTAAATTATACTTTGAGGTATTAAAATTATTTTTTCTATAATACTCGACGTTTCTGTCTAGTAGGGTGGTTCAAAAAATGAAAAATTTGAAATATGGTTTAAAGGCGCTCGAGAGTTTACTACAAATAAAAGAAAGAAATTTACCCCTATTTTTTTTAATTTGATCCAACAATATTGAGTGGTACCGTCACTTTTTCTCGTAAGAAATACAAGAAAAAATTGTACTTCTTTAAGAAAATTGCGAATAATTGTTCTTAATTTTATCGAAAAAGATTCAGAAGTTTATGAGACCTCGACAAATGTTCAAAATTGAAGAAACTGTCGAATATTATTATTTTTTTTTGCAAATAAACACTCTCTAGGAGTGCCTTAAAGAACGAATAAACACAAATTCAGCATTTATAAGTAAATAGGTCTAAAATATTATTTTCTTATGTCATTTTTTTTATAATTTTTTTTACTTAACAAAATACAAGGCTTGCTACATTTTTAAATTCATTTTTAATTGTTTAAACAATAGTCATCATATTTTTTACTTTAATTAAATAGGCATTTTAAAAGCTTACAACTTTTTAAATAGCGAAGGGAAAAACAGTTTAGGTAATTGATTTAATTTAATTGATGGTTTAAACTCAAATTTTTATTAAATTCAGCTAGAATTATCTAGTCTTTTGAAATTTTCAATGAAGAACTAAAAAAAAGTTATTGATTCATAATTCGCAATCTACATTCCATTGTTTAAACAATTTATTTTTCTTATATTTTCGAATTTAAATAATTTTTTTAATAGCTGACGATTCTTTAGTAACGATTGACAGAAAATTTTTTGATGAAATTTTTTGTTTATTTAAACAATTTGAAATGTTTAAAATAAAATTTTATTAAATTCTCCTAGAAGCATTTCGTTTTTTGCTTTCTTCATTAAAGAAATACCAAAAAATTTTTCGTCTGCAATTTTCAAGACTTTTTAATTATTTAGACAATTTTTTATATTTGTGCAAACAATTGATTTTTCTCATATTTTTGTATCGAAAATTCGAAACCGACAAATCGCAAGAATGAGATAGAAAAGGCAGACATATTTATGTATGTCCTTTTCTATCTCATTCCTTATGATTTCAAATTTTCATTCTGCTAAGGCCCTTTTATATTCTTTTATGCGAATCTGCTTCAAAACATAAACAACGGAAATTTCCTGAAATTTTTATATGACTATTTCGTTAATAATCAATATAAATTTATACGAATTGTGCTAAATATGTGCTGAATATATGCTGAAAATCGCTAATTATGCGGCATAATTACCTGAACAAAAATTATGCTGCTTAAATGACAAAATTGTGCTTTTTTGTGCTGATTTAATTTAAAGAAATTTCTATTTAAAAACATGTTTTATATGGTTTTTAGACGTTTTATAACATTTAAAAATTTTCGAGCAAAATTGTGCTGATATGATAAAGCACAAAGTTCCTATCTCTAATTATTTTATTTTGGTGCCATATTGAATTCGCCATCTTGAATTTGAAAAAAGGACATTCGAAAAATGAATTCTAAAGTGGTTTAAAAGCAATCAGTTTTGTAATTTCGCATAAAAATATCGTTTACAGAATTGTGATTTTTTAATTTACGTTAGAAATGATACGATTAAAATTTTTCGAATTTAAAAATCCATAATTTTTCATGTCCATTTTATAGAATTTCATTATGTATTAATTCCTTTGTATTGTATTTTAATTTTCCGAAGTTTTTTTCAATAAAATTTAAACAAATCCGAATTTTTACTTCATAGAATTTTTAGATCGACGAATTTATATTAAATAGAATTTAATTTGAACCGACTTTTTATTTAAAAGAATTTAAATTTATTTAAGGAGAGTTTATGCCATTTAGGTAACCGAGGTTTGAGTAGAATTTTTGTTTAAAAAAAATGTATTTGTTTATATTATGAGCAAATAAATAAATAAAACTATCAAAAGATAAAAATCAAATGAAAATCTTTCTGTTGAGAACTATTTAAAAAAAAAATATTTTGTGTTTTAAAAATTATACTTTGTTGAAATTCAAATTCTGTGAAATAAAAACCCTGTTAAATATGAATTCGGTATCCTAAATTCTGTTACCCAGGTAAAAATTCGGGTTTATTAAAATTTGATTAAAAATAAATTTATAGAAATTTCATTTTTAAATTTTCCATTAATCCAAGTTCATTAGGTCCGATTTCCAAAATACAAAATGGCGGACTCAATGTTTGTGATTTTATTATTATTTTTTAATCATTTAAATCTATATTTATTAATTAATTTTAATGTAACTGTATGGTATTTATACAGAAATTTATAAACAAAAATATTTTTCTTGTATATAATTACGATGATTATGTATTAAAATAGGGAAGAGTACAGATAAAGACAGATTAAAGGTAATTATAAACCATTAAACTGTGGCAGTCAAGTTTGAGTCGATCGGGTTGTTAGGATCAGAAACAGAATGACCATTAATGACTATATCACAAGAGGATGGCAGTCAGTTGTGGACCTCAGGGCATCGTTCGCTTTTGACCATAATTTAACCGTGAAATTCATCGCTTTCGATTCACCGATCAACTGTAATTGCTCTTATCTATCCTGGACAATTTACATTATATACTACCTTCGACTAAATAATCCAATGGCAACATATCAATTACTACAGGTAAGATTTTATTTTTTGCCTTTTTCTTTTTATTTGAATTTACTTTTTAATATTTCTTATACTCTTTGTTTGTAACCAAATTTAAATGATTCATAAATTTTAACTCTGAATTTTAAATCATACCGCCATTTTTATATCATTTTCAATCGATTGTCGATTTTTACTTTAAATATCGATTTAATCGTTAACTAACGTAACCTTTTTGCTTTTTTTTGCAATTCACTTTGAAAAATTTAGAAATTGTGGAAAAATGTTTATATATATAAATTTAAAGCAAATAATGGTTATTTTTGAGTGGATATGGCCCGATTGAAAGAGTAAGTGTTAAGATTAAGAGTTGCAGAAGTTAAATTTTCCAATTAAATTGTAAAATCTCAAAAAAAAATGTTTGACACTAAATTTGTAACATTTGTAATGATATGGTAATAATCCAGGCAAACCTTGGATTCAGATTTGATTGTTTTAATTGCAATTTGTTTGAATTATTTCAATATTTGTAATAATTCCAAGTAAAGCGAGAATTTTAAAGTATACATGCGCTAAAACAAAATCAAAATATAAAAGACGCCATGTCACAGTGGAAGCTCTTGTTAATTTTTAATTGTTAATATGTAATTAATTTTCGAAAAAACGGGTCGAATTTAATGATTCTTGAACCAACATAAAGGCAAATGAATACAAAAGGCGGAAAAGTTATGCCAAAACCTCGTAGAAATTAACACGTTTTATCCAAAAATCATCAGAAATTTCAGTGGACACTAAAGTTTTTTAATTTAAGTTTGTAGATGTAATATAAAAAATCGAAATTATACAAAATTAACTCAAATATGTAGTAGGTATCAATATTAATAGTAAAAAAAAAACTAAATAAGTCATAAATTGATGATGAATAATTTTTATTTCTTTTTTTGTTTGTTTTGTTATTGTAAATAAGACATAATCAGATGATGAATAGTTTTTATTCTTTTTTTTTTCATAAATAAACTAAATAAGATTAAATTTGATGATGATTAATTTTTATTAGAGAAAAACGTTGTAGTAAATATTTCGGATTCCCTTTCATAAAGGGCTATTTGTAAGTTGAAGGCAAAGCTTCTAATTTCTAAAACCGCATTTTACCCTCAAACGTGCACTTAAAGCACTTGCGGGATTCAGTCACCCTTGCAATTATTTTGAGGTTCCATCCTTTCGCAGAAAACGTAAGATGATACACTCGATGGCTTGAAATAGGAGCAAGTGACAGCTAACGCTCTGATGCACTCTTGCAACCCTTCTTGAGAAACCCTAGACACAGGGTCGCACTCCGTCAATTTGTGCGTACAAAGTAAAAATTCTTTCTTTGTCCGACAAGTTTTAACTGCATTACATTTTTTGCTCTAAATTTCTAATTTTTTTTTTTTAATTTTTTTTAATTTTTTCGTTTGTTTTACTGAAAGATGTTATACAACAAAATTTAATTTTTTAATAAAAAAACTGTTAAATTTTTTCATTATCTTTGTTAGCTTTTATTTTTAATTCAATTTGATTTTAGTCGTTGAGTTAATCTTTATGTTTTATTTTTATTCACAAACTGTGTTTAAAATTAAAAGAAATTACATTTATTGGACTTTTTATATTCCCATAATCATTTACTAAATCTCATTACTAACAATTGTTGAAGGGTTAAATTGGGAATTATTATTTGAGTACTAAAGAGACATAAAAATGGGAAATTTTATTTTTTAAATAAAGAAGTTGAGCATGTGGTAAGATATTCCGTTTTTTTTAAATGATTGAAAAAAATCCTAAAAAATGTATTATGTTTTTTTAGTACACCAGATATATCTAGATACTGGATTTTTTAAACTCAATTCTCCAAAAAATGAAATGTCCCACTTTATGCTCGACTTCACAACTTAACTCTTTAAAAATGAAATTGAATGAAAATTTAAACTCTGGTAGAAATGTTAAAATCAGATTTTAAAATTAAAACAGTCTTGAATTAATAATACAATAATCGATAGAATTACAACTGCTCGTACAACCTGTGAAATTCGCCAGCAGTAAAATTTAAATTTTTTCATGTCATATTCAACCACTTGCAAGATGTAAGAAATAAATTGTGCAGCAATACTGATAAATTTCTAAAAGTCCATAGAAAATTATCTTTTAAATCAGGTCAAGAAAATTGAATTTTTAATCATTATTCTGCAAAATAATTGTCGGTTAACGGGAGAAATTCTTTTTAGCATATCCAATTATCAACCTTTAATTATTTTATTTCATTATTTCTTTATTCCTTTTATTAAATTACAAAATATTTTAAACAATTTTACGAAACAAATAAATGGGACACGGAAATTAGATTTCCAATATTTTTCAAGTCCGATAAATAGAGCAAGTGACTTATTTTCTTATTTCTCTTATATTTTGTTTTAAATAAAGTTAATTAAATCTTCTAAATTAATCAGTTAACTGATATGTATGTCAAGACTTTAATTCGGAAGACGAAATGCCTTTTGCTTTGTGGGTAAAAAATTTAAATTTGAAGTTACCCATGAAATGTGGAATGATTATGTTGACATTGATAACAACGTCATTTCATTAGAAGAAGTTACAGTTGACACCATTGTGCAAGACGTCATAAATGACCAACAAACTGATAAAGAGGACGAAGAAAATCAAGAAAATGTAATCAGTGCAAGACCCACTACAATCGAGGCCTTGAAAGCTGCCGATTTATTAGCTCAATTTATCCACAGTAGTTTCGACAATGATAACTTTAACACACAATGATAAAGTCCATTTAAGGGACTTGTTGTGGAACTTTTTAACATCTGTATTTTAATTATTAGTAACAAGTCGAAACACTTTAACATCTTTATAATAATGATAAATATATACACGTTTCGAGCGGAGAGCTGGTTCTTTGATCCGAAGCCACAATTTAAAATGGCAAAGTCTTCGGTACATAATGCAATGAGGGATCATTATTTTTCTTATAAAATTCACAAGCAGACGAAAATATTTGACTTTTTACAATAAGTTAAAAATATTTAATGTTTTACAATTTCATTAAATTAACTTGATCTTTATTGTGATTTAACCCATTAACGCCGGGACGAAGGAAACATTTGTTTGACTTTGAAGATGTTCCTTTTTATGAAAAAAACATTTCGAAAAAATTAGCACATATCATTTCTAAGGTAAAATTTACCGGTATTTCAGATTCTGTGATTAACATTTGTTTATAACAAGCGTAACAAAAGTTATAACTAATTTTATTTAAAAAAAAACACGATTTTTTTATGAAAAATTTTTAAGGATTGTTAATGGCGAGATGCGCCTTTATTGATTGATTTATTTGAAAAAGTTGAAAATTTAAAATGCATTTTTTTTTTTCAATTAAATATTACAAATTCTGCTAAAAAAGCTTTCTGCAAAAATTAGTAGAAATTCTGTTGACAATATCTATGCTAGATTTGTTCTGCGCAGACGTAGAGTTTTTGTGATCCTAAACCTCAATTTTTGTATATTTCTTGAAGTCAAAGAGACTAGAAGTTTTAAAATATAAAAGTGACTTTAATATTATAAAGGTAAAGATATACAAGTTGTTTTATTAACAAAAACAATTAACATTTTTTTAGTGTGAAAGAAATATATATAGCTTTTGTATTCCTACATTTGAATTAAGCGTTATGTTACCGCGCAAATGCTAGTTTCAAGGTCATCATTCATTTTTGGAGAAATACAACTTTGATAATTATTTATTCAATAAATCCATTATCAGTTTTCTCTAAACTTCTTTAATTGAAATTTGACGACTTTTTTTTTTAATAAGCTAAATTTTAGAATTTAAGCTCATTTCCATCACACTTTTTTTCTAAGATTTAGGTGAGTTTCCATAAGAACCTATGTTAAATTGCACATTTATTTTTTCAAATAAAAACTACGTGGTGAAAAATTTTGAAAAAATCAAGGCTTCTTGATTTGATTCCAAAATGTCGGACAAAAAATGGCGACCGAGAATCAAAAAATTGGTCTATTAGACACGCAGTATGGCAATTCACTGTCATAAAACTAAATAAAATAAGGATTTAGGGATCAATGATTACAAATCTGATAATAGTTGTAAAAAAATTTAAAATCGCGGATCCAATATGCCGGATGAATTTTTGTAAATTGATTAAATTCCCTTAAAACTTATTACTCGGCGGTTTTTGGAGTGTCTGATTACGAATTTGATTTTAAAAATTCAAAATGGCGGATCCAATATGGCAGATGATTTTTCAAAAAGTAATTAAATTCTATTGAAAATTGTTACTCAGGGTTTTTCAGGTTGCTGATTACGAAACTGAAACCAAGTTTTAAAAATTATTAGTAAAGGATCCAGTATGAAGACCGCGATTTTCGAACCTTAAATCCGCATTAGTCGATTGTGATTAAGGACAATATTTGGGGTCTATTACTATGGTTTTTTTTTGTTAAAAATTGTATTTGTTTAAGGTATGAAAATCGCAGTCTTCATACTGGATCCTACAATATCAATTTTTAAAACTTAATTTAAAATTTGTAATCGTCAACCACAAAAACCCCTAAAAAACAATTTTCAAGCCAATTTAATTACATTTTGAAAAATCGTCTGCCATATTAGATCCGCTATTTTGAATTTTTTAAATCGAATGTCAAATTCTTAATCAGCAACCCTAAAAACACCCGCGTAACAAGTTTTAAGCGAATTTAATCAACTTTCAAAAATTCATCCGTCATATTGGATCCGCCATTTTGAATTTTTTACAACTATTATCAGATTTGTAATCATTGATCCCTAAAACCTCATTTATTTAGTTTTATGATAGTGAATATAAGTTTCCGTACACTTGCCACACTGGTTGTCCAATAGACCAATTTTTGGATTCTCGGCCGCCATTTTGGTATTTAAAATAAGTAGTTTAAAATATTTGTAGGTAAATATTTCCTCTTTTTAATTTCTTTGTTAAAATATGGATAATATAAAATTTTTTCCTTGAAAAATCGTGTTTTTTTAAAAATAAAATTAGCTATAACTTCTGTTACACTCGTTATAAATAAATTTTAATCACAGAATCTGAAATACCGGTAAATTTTACCTTAGAAATGATATGTGCTAATTTTTTAAAATGCTTTTTTTTACAAAAAGCAAGATCTTCAAAGTCAAAGCACACTTTTCGTCCGTCCGGCGTTAATGGGTTAAATGACCAAAGTTAATGTGTAATAAAATGACGCCTTACATTAAATTTAAAACACCTTAATTGTTTTATGTTACAATTTGAATTTGATGGGTTAATGACATCCGCTTAGTATAACTAAATTTTTATGTCCCTTTAATGTCACTAAAAGCGGATTAGACTGTAATTATTTTTTTAAATAATTTTAAAAATCCTCTTTTTATGATACAAAATTCCCTTTTTTTACCTTAAATTGGACAAATAAACTGCTGTGATCCCTAAAATTAATTTTTCCAATATTTCTAGCGAAATTGTTGTCTCTTAGCTTAATCAACTAAATAGCTTTAATTTAATCTCTGCACCAACAGGTGAAAAGATGAATTATAAGGAAAATGGGTTATAAATTATCAATTTTGATAGTTATAGAAGGCATTGAAATAGAGAAGGGATGATGTCAGCTTTTCCCCATTCGTATATTTATTTTATACACGGACAAAATGTTTCAGATAAAGTTTACCATGTTAGCATGATACACCTCGGATGAAAGTGATTTTTAGAAAACTTTACCATTCAATTTATAATAGAAATTATTCAAGAATTAGAAATGTTTTATACAAAAATATGGATACACATCACTCTCCAGCATGGTAATTTGATGGTCGGAGGGCGATTCCTCGATTGCCAGAAAGTTGAGTAGTATTATACACAGCACGTGGGAAAACTTTACCATGCTGGATGACAAGGCGCTGAGCTCGAATTCTTGAGCTCAGCGCGCCTCGACAATGTTCTTGTCAAGGCTCCTGCTCACCAGCATGGTAAAGTTTTGCCAACTAGATGATCTTTTCTATTCAACCAAAAAATAAAAAGATTTCCTTCATATTAATTACAGATTTATTTCCTATAGAGATTACTTATTTCGCTAATTATAATTACATTTAACGATACAATCACGATCATAGTTTTAACCTTAAGATTAATTTAATATTCTTTTCAACTATATACAAGACGCGATTTACCTAAACTAAACTTACGCCGCAATATACAAATATCTAAATACACATTCACGCACACCGAACACGCTCGAATACATTTGGAATTAGAGATTCAAACTTTCCTCATATACTAACTGAGTAGAATTGTATCCCTTTATGAGAAACGGTTTTAATTCTTATATCTTTAGACTGAATAATTTTAATTTAAAACAATTATGTGTTAATTATTGCTTCCTTCCTTGATCAATTTTTTATATAAATCAAGTTTCAAAATTTTGGTAATTTCTATTAAATCTTTCTTTTTTGTCTTGCAATAATCTGTGAATCAAATTCAAAATTTTAATTTAGAACTTATTTTGTATTTTAAATTCTAAAAAGTACGACCAAAATATTATATTAATGTCAAATAGTTTTTTAATTTAAAAAAAAGTTTTATTTAATGTATAAAGTTATAATTATGCAGTTCATTAATTAAATAAAACTTAAAGGTCTTGTTATAAAAATAACTTGTAGATATTTTAAAAAATATTTTTTATAATGTGTACAAATTTAACAATTATCTAAATATTAAAAATAGGTGTAATTAACAAAATCTTTGACTTTATCTTTTATTCACTTTAGATCAATTTCACTTGTGTTAATTTCGATTTCCGAGACTCCTGTATTATATAATTTTTAAATAAAGTAATTTAATAATTAGACAGAAAATTCTTATTTATTAAAATTTTAATTCTTACAATGTTTAAAAAACCAAATATTCATTTATTAAAAATATATTATATGTATTATATATAAAAATATTAATATAAATGTTATTTAATATAATAATTTTTATAGAAACAAATTTGTATTTTCTGCATTAAAAGTTTAATAACCTAGAAAATCCTATCTGTTCTTTTAATCTGAATTAGTTAAAAATAATTAATTATTAATAATAATCAGAATTTTACTAAAATATTACCTATTTTGATATAACTTAAAAATAAACTAAACTAATAATTATTTATTTTTTACTAAATGATTAGTAGAAATATAGCTATTTGAATTAATAGCTAACTTTTTGATTTCAAGCTAGTTATTTTTAACTAACTCAGATTTAGAGAATTTGTTAAACGTTATTTACGAAAATAAATATTATTTTGAATAAGAATTTGAATAAATAAAAGTTATTACAACTAAAAATTGAAAGTAATGAATTAAGTAGATCTTATAAAGGTATAATAAATGAAAAGTAAGAAAAATAATAATTTTAAAAAATGACATTTAGCTATTTAAAAATAGTAAAGAGTAAAAATTACCATAATTGAAAATTTTCAAAGCAAGAAAGAAACTTTAAAATATAAAAAATCTGCCTTTAAATTACAAGAAATTTTTATTTAAAAAAATTTACAAACATAGAAGTTTAGAAGTTGTAAAATATATGTTTGATAGTTTAATTTTACAATGATAAAAAAACCAAGAAAAGCATCATATCTGAAATATTTTAGGTAATTTTCTTTTTAATTAATGTAAAATACAAATATTGTTTAATTTATTATAAAATTTATTATTTTAGTATTAAATGTAAATAAATATTAAGAATTAAACTATTTACAGAAATACACAATTAAAGAATCAAAATATTATAAGAATTTAAAAAATAAACTAATTGAAAGAGTAGTCAGTAAAATATGAAATATCTAACAAGTTTTCGTTTAAAATTTGTTTGTCATAGTTGCATGTTATATAATTCAACGTAAGCTAGGCTAGCCTCTAATATAAGTATTAAAATTAATAATTTAAAGATCATTCTTTTTCCTTTTAATAGAAAGAGTTCTTGTGGAATTAACAGACAAATAATATGTGGTCGCATCTGCAAATTAAAAATGGAAAAAGAGGGAGAAAGTTTGATTTATCATGCGATAGGAATAAATTGCGAGTTTTGAGGAGAGTTTACCATGCTGGAGAGTCATTGGACTTGACGCTGAGCCCGAACTCCGATTACCCGTAGCATGGTAAACTTCTGCACATTTCTCGGCAAACTCTTTTCAACTTTAATGCACATTTTACAGCTTTAAGCGAGTAGTCTTTTTCAGTCTACTTTTGACTCTCAAGTACCACGTATATGGGAAAATTTTTCTTATTTTTTGAAAATAACTATCAGAATTTTGAACACAATATCTCAATTGTAACTTTGATCCGAGGTCCTGCATATAATATGGGAAAGATTACCTCAAACGTTTTCCCCGTGTATGAATATAAATCGTCACTAATAATTGTTGAGCTCTCGAGATCAAAGCCTATTTTAAATTTAAATTATTGTTAAAACCTCATTTTCAACAAAGATACTTAAAAATATATTTCAAAATATAATATTGAAGTTAAATATTTAGTATTTAATTGTTTTTATATTTAATTAACAAATTTGTGTATTTTATCTAATAATGAAGAAAAATTGTTTATAAAACAAATCTTGAAGGAATTCCTGAACATGATCAAAATCCTATCCACATGGAGGGAAGAAATTGTTCAACTCTTCACGTTCTATATTGTCGGTCGTGTAAGATTGTCTGAGGAATTTCGATCTAATTATTGAGGAAGGATTTATAACGATCAAGTAGATGGCTTTATTCATAGTTTGAATTGTGCTGATCATGATGTTTATTGAAAAGATAACTTGTATTGCCTCAAAAAAAAATGTTGTCATTCATAAATAGGCGAGCTCAAACGCAAAATACTGTTTATCAACTTAATTAATTAGATTTATCTATAACCTGTCAAGGGGTGAACATATTTCTTCTTATAGGTTACGTGAATCTAATGCGGTATTAAGAATTCATGAACATCGCACATGTAAACTGCAAAGATCTTTTATTGTTAGAGACTCTCGATTGTGGAATAAAATTCCTGTTAGAGAGTATCTGATCAGGAAAAGTTTAAATACCTATTTCGTAATTTTCTGGCTAATTTGGATGGAATATTCTTTGAGGTTACTTTTTGGTAAAGAGTCAATTGAGTATGTTTAAATTTGTTCTTATCTTATTGTATTAAGTTTTTTTTTCTTTTTTTGATCATTCACTTTATATTTTTGTTATTTTCATACTATTTTTCTTCTTCTTTTCTAGCCTTGTTGCATATAATTATCGTTGCGTAATTTTTAAGTAATTAGTATGGTTCATCAATTGTTAATAATAATTTATTATTAAGTTTTGACTTGATACTTGTATCGAAATGACACAAATTTTAACGTCGGTCCTCTCTCTGTTATTTATTATTAATTTTTATTTATTGTATTTTAATTTTGACAAACATTTTAAATTTGACTAGTTGCATTGTATTTAATTTTACACGAATTCTCAGCCTGAAGAGGATAGTAAACCACATTATCGAAACGTCGCAACTTGAAAAAATGACATAAAAAGTGTTTGTCTTTTTACCTTCCCATTGATCGAATTTACGTTTCTCAAATAATTTATCTCATCCGGCCTAAATAATTTTTGTAATCATTATTACTTTTTTAATTATAATTTACAACTTCATTACGTATTTCTTTGGTTCCTTGAAGAACTACTTAGCCCTAGGAGCATATTTTCTAATAAATCCCACATCTCCATAGATTTGATTTGGGCCTCTTTCAAAATAACAAGTTTAAACCAGTCTTTCAAACATTTTTTTTTTTCGATCATACAGCCCTGTACGCGCTTACTATCGCACGCACAAACCATCTAGGATCGAATGAACTTACACCTATTCGAGCAAAAGCGCTTGCGTGGGAGTGCTTTACTCCAGAGGGTGAGTGGACGATAGAGTCTGCGCCCTCGTATCAGGCAACATGTCCGCCTTTGGTCTTTGGGGTTGAGGGATGCGGCGCTCCATCGTGGTACCTTAAATTACATCGACGCGCCCGCGGAGTCTTAACTACCTCGAGGAAAAGCGCCGCAGATCCGTAACCTCGTCTACTGTTTTTTTCACAATTCCAGAGCATCTGGATTTCAATTTAATTTCACCTGGCGAGCCTTCTTTTGAATTTGTGATTATCGTTAAGTCTGGGTGCACGCGATCGCTTCGCTTTTCCCGCGAAACACAATTTCTCTTCCGCTTTACTCGGTTGTGCGGTGGAGTGCGGTGCGTGGAACCTCAAAAAGAGATAGCGTAAAAGCTAGCACGAGTGAGAGTGAGCGAAACGGGAATAGAGAGGGTCAGCGAGGTGGGTCGTATTGATTTTGACGGCGAAACACCGTGACTCGTGGAACTGCTATCCGAAAACCTTGTTTCCACGACTCCGAGGTGACAATAAGGACAAACTTTTCAACAACGACCCTACAAGTTGGTAGGTACTGATGATCATCAGCCTCCTTTTCTAGACCTCTTTACTCTGTCCCATAAAACAACTTCCCCTTTTTGCTCCTTCTTGCCAACCTTTTTCTCCGTTAGTCTCTCTTCTTTTAAAAAAGAGGATATCGATCCACCAGTCCGGGACATTGACTGCAACGCTACCATGAAATGGTACTTTATTCTTCTTTTTATTTTCACCCTTTTCCTCTAGCTCTAGTCATGTAGACTTTCTTCTTTCTTTTCCCAATCTTCTCTTCTTTCAGTCACCCTTTCTTTCTTCCTATATCTCTATAAGCTATGATCCTCGTGTCGTTTTATTTTCTCGAGGATGGTGTTTTACGACAGGGTGGTTGCTTCGATTAGGATTTATGGGGCTGCACGTCGTTGAGAATGGCGGCTATTTTCTTGGCCGCCCTTAACGTGCGTATCTGTCTTATCGATTTGAGCTGGTTCTTCCGGCCGACCGAAACCAGTCCGGTGTCTGAATACCGTGCCGGGCTTATCGCTTGGAAAAAATCTCCCGCACGATCCTCCTGTCCGACTCCCTCAGGGTTGGGGTACAAAAGCGCTTCAGGGTCTAGAACTCTGCCCCTAAAGGTACACACGTGAGACATGGAGAGATCGAGAGGAAAAGACCGATAACGAACTTTCCCTTTCTCCGGAAGATATTTAGGTTGATGAGATGCTGCAGGCTTTTTCAAATCTTCTGGATCACTCAATTCCAAAGAGGATGCCCAGATGAACAATCTAGGAAAAATATTTCAATCCTCTATTTTATCACTGTCTGTCTATTCGGTTTATCTTGCTCAAAAATTCTTTTTAAATTCGATCCATCTTCGAATTAGTTAATTAGTAACTGCTTTTCGTATTGTCGGCTTTATCAGGTTTTTTTTTATTGTTAGCGCCTTCATCTGATGATGGCAGCTTTATCTATTGTTATATCAGTTTTATCTATTGTTATGTCCACTATATCTATAGTCATATCTGCTACATCTATTGTTATCAACTACATTTTTCTTATCAGCTTTATTACATTTTTACCTTTTCCTTTCTGTGCTGAACAATCATTTTCATTTCCTAAAATTCTAACTTAAAGTTGTATGAACCACTTCCGTTTCACATTTCTAGCAGTGAATAAAAAGAGACACTTGGTATTTCAAATTTAATGATTGAAATTCATTTATTGACGAAGAAAGAGTCAATTTTTAATATTTTTAAGGATGTTCATCCGCTCAAGCGGTTCTCATTCTATCGGACCATGATATTCAATATCTTTTTGATTTCATTTCTTCTTATAATTTGGTTTCTAAATAGTATTTTATGGATAAAATCATTACACAAACGAATTTTGTTGAAAAAAAATTTCCTTTGACAACTTCAAGCTATTAAAATTTCTCCTTCCTGGTTATTTCAAAAAAGAGAAGAATAATTACTAATCTTGAATAATTCAATTGGTGAAGTTTTTTTTTTTAAAAGTGTAGAAAATTGTTGCAGAAAATATTTACGAATTGTCATGTAATGACTTTAATTACGAATCTATCATACAATTTCCAAACTTAAAAATGGCGAAAAAAATCCAATATGGTGAACGATATTTTGAAAATATAACGAATTTGCTTCAAGGTAGTTCTCTTCATTCGACATAACCTCAAACTTAAAAACGCTTTGTACTAGTGATAATAGTAAAAAGAATGTTATTAAAATGGATTAGAGCAACTTTTTAAAAGTGATTCTCTTGAACCAGAGGTTTTCAACTTAAATTTTGTCAAATTTTTGTTTATTCAGTGATGCTAAATTCAGATTTTTTTTTTTTATTCATTTAAATAAAATTATTAAAACCTTCGAAATGTGGACTTTAAATTACTATTTTTCGAAATTTAGTACCGTTAGCTGTATATTTTTCAAAACGGCATATTAAATCTTTTAAAGTATAATTTTGTATTTATTTATTTTTTATTTTAAAATCAAAGAAAATTCATTACACCAAAAATGTAATTTTCGTAGTCTGTCTTCCATGTAATTCCATGAAGATTAAATTTCAATTTTAAATATTTTAATAACTATTAGTACTGCTTACTCCTTTAAAAAAAATATTTGTATTCATGGAATGCTTTATTATATAATACTTTAATTAGAAAAATATTTAGAGAAACATTTTTTTGGAGAGAACTACCTTAAAGAGGAATTGGTCATTTGCTCGAGATGCCCCCTAATGAAAAGCCATTATTTTGCTTTTTTAAATAGAAAAACTAACGTTTAATGTAATTTTTTTTAAAACAAAAGGTAGCAAGTTTAAAACTAAATTAACCATTGAAACTAATAATAATTGAATGAAAATTACATGTGTTTGGAATTCAGAAACGTCGCAGAAAATGAAAGAAAGTAAGTTTGTATCTAAATCTAAAAAATCTTTAATTTTTATCCGATTATGAGTTTTAATGGTTTTTTTGTTTGAAATTTAATTTGTCACCTTTTGTCTTTAAAAAAATTACATTAAAAGTTAATTTTTCTATTTTAAGAAGCAAATTTATGGTTTTTAACATAACCTCTTCTCGAGTTGGCATTCTTTGTTAAATTTGTTACTTGAGATTTTTTGAGACCGTTAATTATTAATCTAAAAACTAAAATCTTATTAAACATATAAAAATTTTTAAAAACTTGTTACAATGACCATTTTTTAAGAAAGAGTTCCTCCAACCGAAAAATGAGTGATTCCAATACTTAAAATTTTACTTTTTCTTTGTCAAAAAGTAAATTTTAATCGTTTAAAGAATAGCAGTTGTGTAGCGGAATTTGAACCAGTTTTTAATAATTTTTTTTCACAGAAGGAATTAATCAAACGAAAAACTGATATAAGAATTGAATTCTTTAAAGTTTCTATTTTCTAAACGTATTTTTTAATGTAAAAATGTTGTGAAAAAACATGAAATTACATAAGAATGTTTTTTTGACTCATGACAATTTTTATTTATTAAAATCCACCAGAATTAGAAAATTTAAAGGGGTTTTTAATTTTTAATAAAAATATAATATTTGTAAATCATCTTGGTTAAATTCAAATTTTTTTAAATTGAAAATTGCTTGTTAACAAATTTTTTTTCTTAAATTTTACAGTGTTAGATCGAATTGTAAAGTCCATAATATGTTAAACTGTGTTTCTCTACTTTTTTGGAAAATGGATTTATCAACTTTTTTTTTATAAATTAATAATATTATGTTTAACTTGAATTAAATTGAAAATTCCTTTCAGAAATTGATTATTTATCTATAAATGTAATTAACTTCTTATTTATTTAGAAAAAATTTCATTTATTTATAAGAAACTATTTTATTTCCGTTATTAAAAATACACTATTCAGCCTGAAAAGTTTAAACTAAATAACTCACAAAAGTTCCTGACGTGACTGAAATTAAATTTTTCCCCAATTACAAATATTTCGAAACTCATAAACTTGAAAAGTTCCTTAAGTAAAAAGTTTCCAATACTCGTAAACATCTTTAATTTCATTTCGAAAATTATTATCAAAACTTATTTTTCTCTACTGCTCAAACATTAAATTTCCATCCGAGAAGGAAAATTGAAAAGAGTTTTTTGATGTTTTAATGGAAAAAATACGAAAAACGAGAAAGTAAAGGAAAACATTTTTTGAGTGAATTCATAAATAGAAAATGATTTCATCTATATTTAATGACTAACTCGTTTTTATTGAACGCAGGTGGAGAGGAGAAATCGCAGAATGAAGGAGATGGTTGAAAGATGGACGAGCAGGGACCGATCGGCCCATCAAATAAGAGATGATTTTTAGAAGGTAATCGAAAAACTTTCTGACACTCTGGAACTCGAGTATTATGAACTTTTAAGAAAATTCCATTTAAGACTTATTTCCGTACGTCAATTTTTCATTTTTAACACATTTAGTTCAATTCAGATTTTATTTGAATTGATATAAATTTTACTTTATTGAAATATATATTTTATTGATTTTCTTTTATAAACCAAATTTCACTGAAATATAAATTTAATTACTATCTACTAAAAATAGCTTTAAATTACTAACATTAATTTTAGTAGTTGATTTTTTTTTCAACTAAAATTAGTTTTGTAATTCCAAAGATATTTTTCAGTAATTACAAGAGAGAATTTCCCTTTGGCGCGGAAAATCCAATAATGAAAGTATTACAAAACTTATCTTTTAGGATTTAAAGTTATGAGCAAATTAAAGCGTCGTTAACTTGTTGATAGTTTTGACTCTGAAAAGTTTCCTTCAGGACGTAACTTTTGCTGATGAGCAAAAATCTAAGTACGACCCTCACTCTCGACGAAACAATAATTTTCATGCCTTTGTCTTACCTGTTATTATGATTACAGTTTCCCTTTTTTCGTCGTTTTCTTTTGCTTTTCTCCGTGTTGCATTTTTTATATTAAACAGTCTCTTTGAGAAAAGTACTTTGGTCGATTCTCAGTAGTGTGACTTTTACTTCCCCTAAGGTCTCACGAATTACCCTTTATTATCCTAAGTGGAATAAATGCGAAAATCTGCAAAACTTTTCCAAGTCTCGAGAACTTTTTTAGAATTGGAATTTCTGGTATTTTTCATTTAATTGTTAATTTTGAAATACAATTTTATACTTGATTGAAAATAAAATAAAATACATAAAATTAAAATTATTGAAGTGAAGAATAAAAGGAAGTCGATTTCTTTTCAATTTTTCATGTATTTTAAAAATATTTTATAATTAAATTACGTAATATAACAGATGGTTTGTAACTTTCTAAATTGGATTGAAGAGAATAACGAATTTCGAAACAATTATTGTCCATTCTATGTTATTCAAAGCCCGCTTCAGTGAGCAAATTCATTGATGTTATTTAATCAAAATGTCTGATTCAAGCGGAAGTATTTAAAGCAATTCAGTCCCAGTGTTAGAATTTATATCCTTTGTATGTTATAACCAAAACATATTTTTCAAATAAAGCTCAGTCAAACACACGCAAAGTGTCAGAAGAACTTTTTGTGCATTTTTATAGAAAAAATGATAATTTCTTTAATGAAAAAGGGTGGAAATAAAAAAAACTTTAAATGTGCCTAAAATTATTGGTTCAAATGAAATCTGCAGATTAACTGTTGAGTAATTTAATTTGATTAAAATCAGTTGCAGTTTAGACTAATTTAGAGATTTAGAGTAAAATTATAATATGAAAAAATGAATTATTTCTAAAAAGCATAAAAATTCGATAAAATCTGTTCAATATTAATAAACAACAACGTGCATGTGCATACACATAACGCTTTTTTGTGAATACGATAACTTGAAAACGATTTAATAGATTTTAATAAAATTTGGTAGGCCTAGTTTTTTCATTAAAAGTTAAAATCGCACACAAGATTTTGGTGAAAAAGCAATAAAAAATGTTTTTTATTTTATTTTTTTACTTTTTGCTTTCTTATATAAAGTTCAAATAAAAAAAATAATTTTTGAATGCTAGTTTCAAAGTTAAAATTAATTAAAATTCCTGCACTAATTTAGTAAAAATTTTTATATATTTTTAGGTTCATCTCACTTAAAGTAAAGAGTAAAAAAATGTACATTAGATAATTAAATTTACTATATAAATTAGTAAAATTTTCACTAATTTGAATTTGTAACGGATTCTTTGCTAACTCTGATTTGCAGAGTTTAAGCAAACTTTCTTTTATCGAAAATCTTGTAATATGAGTTTCTGATCAAGTGTTTAGATGCTGTGTAAGTGTATTTGTCAGGGTGTCTACTAACCGGGAAAACCGGGAATTTTCCGTCAAACCGGGAATTTTTTTTCTGGGATAATAAATTATTTTCAATTATTTTCTTCAATTTCCAATTATTTTCTACTATTCTCAATTATTTTCTTCCATTTAGAATTATTTTCATTAATTTAAAATTATTTCTTCATTTCTCAATTATTTTCTTCGATTTTCTACTATTTTCTTCAATTGCCAATTATTTTCTTCAATTTTCAATTATTTTCATCAATTTCTAATTAATTTATTTAATTCTGAAATATATTTTACGATTTTCAATTATTTTAATCAATTTTTAATTATTTTCTACAACTATAGATTATTTTTTATGAATTGCCAATTATTTGATTCAATTTTCAATTATTTTCTTCAATTTTTAATTAATTACACCAATTTTTTATTAATTTATTCAGATTTCAACTATTTCCTTCAATTTTTAATTATTTAATTTAATATTCAATAATTCTCGACTTGTTTCAACTATTTTTTTCAATTATCATTTATTTATTTCACATCTCAATAACTCCTCCATTTTTCAATTATTTTCTTCTATAATCAATAATTCTCGGCTTTTTTCAATATTTTTTTCAATTAAGTTAAATGTCCCTATTTGTGGACACGTGCCAATTTGTGCACAACTGAGTTTAAATGTTTAAAATAAATATCACACAATATAAAAATAATATAAAAAACAAATGTTTTTAATTTTACCTTTTATATACTTCGTCTTGATTTATGTTTCATGATTCTTGTTCACTTAGAAAACGAAAAATTAAATATAAACTTTGACTGCGTCGTTGGTTTTGACAGATCAAGAAAAATATGACAAACGCCATGCATTTTTCATGTATGTTCACAAATTGGTACAATAACATTATTTCATTAAAACACCATAATTTATTATATTTTGATAATAAAACCTGAATCAAAATCATTTTCAATTCAGAAAAGGATTGGCTTCATTTCAATGCAAAAAATTATTTTTATAGAAGAATTAAAAACTAATTTTTTCTTTATTTATTTTAGTACAATTCTTAGTAGTGCACTAATTGGGACATTTACCTTATCAATTATGTTTTTGAAACTTGAATTCAATTCATCAATTATTACTCAACAATTTTCATAAAATCACATTTTCTTCAATTTCAAATTATTTTCTACAATTTTTAATTAATTTCTTCAAATTACAATTACGTTCTTCATTTCTTATTGTTTTCTTTAAATTCTACAATTCCTGGGTTGTTCAATTTCTTTTTTCTTTAATTATCACTTATTTTCTTCTACTTTTAATCCAATGGTTCAATTCTTGAATTATTTTCTTTAATTCTCAATTATAATTTTCGACATTCAATTCCGTTCTTTAATTTTCAATTTTTTTTTAATATTCAATAACTCTAGGCTTTTTACAATGATTTTTTTTAAATTTTCAATTATTTTCTTCAAATTCCAATTTTTTTCTTAAATTTCAAATTATTTTTTCATATTTCTTACAGTTTTTCAATTTCTTTCAATTTTTAATTTCTTCTCAATTTTCTTCAATATTTAACAATTTGAAGCTTTTTAAATTATGTTTTTCTTTTAATTTTTATTTAAATTGAGAATTTTTAAATTATTTGAATCAATTCGCAATTATTTCCGTCGATTTCTAAGTTTTTCTGCTGTTTCAAAATATTGTATTTAATTTTTAAGTACTTTCTTCAATTTTTAATTATTTTCTTCAGTTTTCAATTATTTTCTTTAATTTTTAATTATTTTGTTCAATTTTCAATTGTTTGTTTCAATATTCAGTAATCTCGACTTTTAATAATTATTTTTTTTTCAATTATCAGTTATTTATTTCATGTTTCGAAACCTCCTTCAATTTTCAATAATTTTCTTCTATTTTCAATTTAATTGTTCAATTATGTTTTTCAATTCTCAATTAATTTTTTTAAATAACAATTCTATTCTTCAATTTTTAATGTTTTCTTCAATATTAAATAATTCCTGTCATTTTCCATTTTTTTTTTTTTTTTAATTATAAATTATTTTCTTCTTTTTTTAATCCAATTATTCAGTAATTTTCTTTAATTCTCAGTTATTGTATTCGAATTTCAATTTTATTTCTCAATTTTCAATTGCTTTTTTTTTAATATTCAATAATTCTGTGTTTTTCTGATTTCAATTTGATTATTTAATTTTCAATTTATTTCTTCAATTTTGAATTATCAACTTAAATTTTAAACTATTTTTTTGGATTTTCTATCTAGTTGACCAATTTTCAATTATATTCTTCGAATTTAATAACCATTGTTCAATTTTTTCAATTATTGTTCAATTGTAGATTAATATTTACTTTTTTTTTTAATTTTGTTTCTAATTGTCAAATATCTTTGTCATTATTCAATTATTTCTTTCCATTATTAATTATTTCTTTTCATTATTAATTGTTTCTTTTAATTCTTAATTATTAGTTTTTGTAAAGTTTAATATTTAATTCTTCAATTCTCAATTATTTTCTTTAATTATCAACTGTTATATTCAATTTTTGTAGCCATTTGTAGGTCTTTTTGTACTTAAAATAAATTTTAAGTTAACAAGAGAAAAAACCGGGAAAAGTAGGAACAAGAACTGGGAAAAACCGGGAAATGTCGGGGAATTTTGTGGGACGAAATTAGTAGACACTCTGATTTGTGTACGTGGATGTGTTAGTGTCACACTTTTATTGTAAACTCGATAATTTGAAAATGGTTCAACACATTTTTATCAAATTTGATAGACTTGTTCTTTGCACTAAAACCTAAAATCAGACACAAGGATTTTAAGAAATATTTAAAAAATATTTTTATCAACAAATTATTTTACAGACACTGAAACAAAATGTTCATAAAATAATAATTTTCATATACCTACTTATATTTTTTATTTATTGTTAAATTTTTTTCAATATATTTTAATATTGGCGGCGTTTAGACGTGAAACTGTTAAGAATTGTTAAGAAGTGATTTTTTTCTTGAAAATGTCTGAGTCTTCTATATAGTCTTGACCGCAGAAGGGGATTAATTAAAGTTGGCATCCGGATACAGTATGATTTAGTTGGTCTCTTGCATCTCGCCGGGAATCGGAGGGTTGGAGAAATTCCCTTGGTTAAGAGAGTATTTAACTTATAAATAAATTATATTAAGCAGAAAGTTTTCCGACTAGTTTACAAACTTTACAGAGGAAAAAATAAAACACAAACTTTATAATCAGTTTGACTTAAAATACAATTTAATACCTCTGTACTGACAGAATTTAATTTCAGAATGCAATTATATTGAATTATAACTGGATAGTATATTACATTGATTATAACAATTTATAATTTATGCCAATTATAAATTTCATTGCGTTTCTGACTCTGAACACTGGTTTCCTTTTTTATATAAAATTTATTGACGACTTCGTATTAAGAGATGTTTTATACTATATTGTGACGACTGAAATTCTTCATGAATTTATTTTCTTGTTTATGCTTTAATTACTGACTCCCTGAAGAGAAAATCATTTAGATTTCGAAACGTCGGAAAAATTTTTAAGCATTAAATTACATTGTCCGAATGACTTCATTTTTGTTCATCTTTTTTCATCCTTCTATCAAAAAATAGATTATAACAGGATAGTAAATTTTGGTTGTTTAACTCTTTAACAGCAAATATAACTAATTAAAATGGTTTCACCGAATTTTGAAAAATGTAGTTGTAAAATTTGGGAAAAAAATTATTTTGACCCAATATTTATTATCGAATAATAATTATTAGCCGTATTTTCTCTTTAAATTTAGTCAAGAAACATAAATTTGCACGCTAAATAAATTAGATTGATGTTCTACATTCTGAATTGGAGTGGTGACATGTGTCACACGTTAAATTGAAGAAATACGATAAAAACGTTCTTCAATAATATTTCAGGAATTCATTTTTCTCCCCTGTTAAAAACTGATTAAAAAAATTAAGAGAAATGTTTCGCGCTCCCAGATGATGATATTGGAAGAATTACTCCTATTTTAGTTGAGCAGATATAGGTCATCGATGCAAATATAATGGGAAATGTGGGACAAAAGCATCGACGAAAGACGTCTACATACATATTTATATAGAGGAGTAGAAGTTGAAATAATCACTCAACCATCTGAAAATCGATTTCTGAACGAGTTTGAAGAATACTATTAATAAATTATTCCTGATGGATTTGAGGATTTCCACGATTTAAGCAAAAGAATAAATTGATTGTAGTTCAGTGGCGGAGAAATATGATTTTGAGCCGAGACCTCCATCTTTAATGGAGTATTAGGGAGTAGGGCACTACTCAAGTATCACTTTTTATTTTTTAATATTTTTTTTTTTCACTATAAAGTACGCCTGAATTGTTATTCTCAGAAAGACTGTCTGGGGCTTTCAGAGTTTGGAATTTACTTGTTTTTTTGCCAACTTCTACATAGAAGTTAAGCAAATTTAGTTCAGCAAATAAAGTTAGACAAACTTATGCGGGTTCTACAAAGTTTCAATATGGGTTCAATTTAACTTTGTACTCAAAACTACTTTTATAAATGTTTATAAGCATGAATTTTCAAATTGTATTTTATTTTTGGATTTTAGTAAAAAAATATTCTCGTTTTATTTGATTTTTACTCCAAGAAGTGTGACCAGAATATTTGTTGAACAATAGATAACACTCTGAATGGAATTAGATTTTGAGAAAAATTCTCTTTACCAAGTCCCTTTGTTAACAAAGGCAAGTTAAATATAAATTCACAAGTGAATAGTAAATAGAATAATCCCGTAAACGTTTTCTATAAAATATGAAACAGGATGAAACTGTCTGACTAAAACGGACTGTTTCCACTGTAGATACCATTCAAGTGAAACTACAATTCGTAGACAACTTTTGTATGGACTTTAATCATTGATAATTTTTTTATTGGAATAGTATTGGGAATTTTATTTTTTAAAGATAGGTAGATTTATCTATTGCTCAGTTTTACAGGCGATGGAAAATAAAGTATTTTCTTTTGTCTACAGAATAAAAGAATACGGATATTTTTCCATAGTATATAAAATCGCTCAAGTGGCTGAGTCTAATGTTTTTTTTTTTAATAGGCACGGTCTTATTCCAATTTATTTAAGGTACATTAAAGAGAATGGAGACAATGATACAAATCGTCTTTTATTGCAATTAAAATTTTAGTTTGATTTATTTATTAAAAGAGAATTTGTTACCGACTGAGCGCATTTAGATAATAATATTACAAAAATCTGTCGCTAGTAGCGCTTATGGACATTCCAATTCCGCTTTGATAGTTTCTTTTTTTTTCCAGGTCATATCCCAGGTGCAAAAATCCGTAAGGATTTTTGAGAGGAAAATCCGCACGGTGTTTTAAAACAATCCAGAAGGAAATCCAGAGGGAAATTTTTTTACTTTTTTAACTTTAAGAGTTATTAAAAAATTAATATCAAATTTCAATTTGTGACCCATTCACTATTTTCCAATTCTTTAAAGAAGTTTTAGAATATTTATTTATTTAGTTATTTATCTTACATAAACAGGTTATAAGTTTTTAAAAGTAAGCAAGCCCTTTCGCACATAATTTATACTAAAAATATATGAAAAAGATGTAAAGATCACATAACAATTGAAAATTCTTAGACTGTAAAAATAGAGCACTCATACATAATTTTCACCTTGCAAAGATCGCAAAACTGTAATGAATCTGTTCAAGGTGATACCAAAGAAATCAATCAATCTGTGAATTTGCTTCCCTACAAATTCTATTTAGAACCGAGTTTTCTCCGTAATTCATTCTATGGAAAGACAATCTGAACAAGTTTCAATTTCTTAAATTCTTTGTTGGAGCATAAAAGTTTATTTTACTTTTGAGAACAGTTTATAACACCATTAATTAATTTAATTAAATATAACAAATCAGCACAAAAAAATCTTGAAGGTAAAGTGGGAATGTCAAATTCTGATCTGAGATGAGCAAGTCGTGATATTTAAAGATTATTAAAAATCAAGAAGGAAATCAACACGGAAATTCACATGGAAACCCGCACGGAATCCGGGCATATCGTTTCAAATCTTCACAAAAATTTCCAACTGGAAATCTGGAAGGAAATCCGGGTGGACTTTTTCACCTGGCATTCTCTGAAAAATGTCAATCGTACTTTTCTTCCTAAATTTACACCCGGCAATGAAATATTTCACAGTTTTAAAAACGACAGTTTTAATGGCTTAATTTTGACCAAGTTTGATTGGATTTTGCAATCATTGTGTAAATAATTAAAGAAAGAGCGGTGACTGTAACGACATAAATAAAGAAATACTTTTTAAGACAAACAAAAATTTAATAAAACTCAATTTGAAAAATTTTGATAGATCTAGTTGTTTTTTAGAATACGTGAAGACAAAATTTGTTGTCAAATGATAATTATTTATCATTTTGTGTTTTTTCATTCAGTTTGAATAAAAATAGCAATTTTTGTCAAATTTTTAATAACAATAGTTTATTTTCTCTTTGAAACATTCTCTACAATCGTATTCATTTTAACATTATTAAAAATTTTTTACAGAAATATATATATATATGCAAATTTTATTTATTATATAATTTTTAACACTTCAATTTTAACGATATTTATTTTTTGTTAATTAAGACTGATAAAGCCTGTAAGCAACAATTTTCTCACCTGACTTCAATGTTGATGTCTCTCGCTTTTAAAAGACAGAATAAATTAGTAACTGTTGAATTATAAGAAATAATAGAGTGACACAAGAAGTGGAACTTCAATTTCGTTTCTATAAAAAAGAGCTTAATATTATTTTTTAATAATTTTTTCATATTTCGAGGATACGTTAAAAATAATATTTAACTTTTTTTTATAGCAACAAAATTGAAGTTCCACTTATGCCACTCTAATATCTCTAAAAAATCAACATTTACTAATTTACTTTGTCTCTTAAGAGTGAGAAACGTTAATATTGAAATCAGGTGAGAGCATTTTTGTTCTCAGGTTTGATCAGCCTTAATGAAATATGGATTTAGAAATATGCATTCTATTGAATATAGAATTTTTTTTTTATTTTTACTTACCACTTTGTACGAAAGGGCAAGATTTGTTGTAAGCCCGTCTATTAGCAAATAAATATTAAAGTGATTACGATTGTAAAAAAGTGTTTTTTATAGTCCTAACTATGTTAATCAGGGCTGATAAAAATCATGATTTTTTTAAAAAAATCAAAAAAATCAGATTTTTTTGATTTAAATCAAAAATTGTTTTTTTTTAAATATGATCAATATATAAAATCTCCAAATGTTTATTTGCCAGTAGTTTATTAAAGAAATAAAGAAAATTTAAAAAAACAACATTCGAATGAAACAGTGACATAATTATATATAATAAAGTAATATATAAAGTTATATATAAAAAAATTAAACTATTTATGGACATTTTATTACATTAAAATAATAAATAAGAAGATAATTAAAAAAACGTTAAAATATATTACTAAAGAGGACAGAATTTTAAAATTAGAAATATTAGAGAATTATTTACAAATTGAATAAAAAAAGAATGAATAAAATTTTGTAAAATTTTAAAAATAATTTAAAAGAAAAGAAATTCTATGAAATACAAGAATGTGATGTTCAAATGAGAATATTTAGTACAGGATTAAATTCACATAATATAAATTAAAAGAATAAAAGCATTAAAAAAAATAGAAAATTGGGAAATTTAAAAAATATAGATAAAAGCACCAAATAAATGTTTTCAAAAATTCGTAGTTATAAGATAATAAATAAACAATTAAAAAGAAAGAAAATGTTTTTTTGAAATGGAAAAATGATGACAAAAATAAATTAAAGAATTAATTAAAACGCAAAGAATAACTAAAAACATAGTGAAACATCAAAAAAATTAAATAAATAGGAAGTAAATAGAGAAATCTTCTTTTCTTTAATCTAACATACTAAAAAAATGTAAAAAATACAAAAAATAAAATTAAAAAATATATATCAAGATAAATAAAAAAAAGTCCACAAAGAAACTTAAAAATCCTTTAAAAATAAAAAAGTTTCAGCAAATTAAGCCAAACACATTTTTTTATTATTACACTTAAAATAAGTCCAACAATAAATTTAGAAAAATAAAGAAAATCTAATCTTTATGGAAGAACAAGTAAGTTTTCAAAAAATCTCGTAAAAAAATAGAAAAAAAATGAGAGTATTTATTTTTAAAACTATGAAAATAATTATGAAAACTAATGAAATAAAAAGTTTAGTGAATGTTATAATAATTATTGTGAATATATAATACCAAAAATTTATAAATCGTAGGTATTTTGATTACCTTCAAATGGGGTAACTTCGGACAGCAGGCTAACTTCGGACACTTGTAAATTTTTGTAAATATTTTGTATTTCCACTCTATCAAATAGTTTTTATCAGGAATTAGCATTTGTTTCGTTTTACTGAATATTCAAAGAACATAATATGACATTTAAATAATAAAAAAAATCAAAGAAGTTCAAGGAAAAAATTATTTTATTCGGAAGAGATTTTTGGAGGTTATTACACTTTGTGAAAAAAATCTTATTTATTAACGAATATGCGTAAGTTGAGTGCTATTTCTTTTTTTAAATTGAATATACTATTATTTAACATAAAATTCACACTGATTTCAATAACCTAAATTCATAAATTATTTAGAAAATGAGTTTTAATTGAGGAAGTCTAATTTTGTAGGGTAACTTCGGACATGAGACAAATTTATAAATTTTGTGAAAAAAGTCGAAATAACTGCTATTATTCTGACAGAACAATTTAAATAGCTATTTCAGAGGTAATAAGAAAGAAATTAAGCATTCAAAAAGTATCTGAAAAATACAATATACCGAAAAGTACATTTAGCGATCACTTGAAAATTCAAACTGTTAACAAATATGGTAGACCAACAATCTAATTAATTTATTTTATTTATTTTTGTCGAAAAATTATATAAACTAGTCGGAGAGTTTTGGAGTATCTCCTTATTGAAACAAAAATACTTTAATAATATAATTATGTCAAAATATGTTAAAATTGCGCAAAAAAATGATATAGTGTCCGAAGTTACCCCACTTTGGAGGCTAACTCCGGACACTTGTTTTTCACCTCAGAATAAATAACAGACATAGATCAAAAAAACTTTATTACAAATATCACCACACAAGACCCTAAAGATTATATATTCCAAACGTCAATTCACTAAATATTATATTGTAAAAAATATTAATAAAAAACATCAAAAACTGTCCGAAGTTACCCCATTTGACGGTATCTATATTAGCACAATTTTTTAAATTTTATAAAGATTAAAACATTAAAATTGAATTTTTTTAGATTTATCCACAAATTTGTGGGTTTTGTTTATGGTTTGTGATGTTTTACATGCAGTATTAGACATACGGAGAATTGTAAAGTTTTTTTGATTTAAATCAAAGTGATTTAAATCAATAATAGCCCTGATGTTAATGTTTATAAAAATTTGATAAATTATTATTATTATTGCTAATATTATTGATTAATACTAATTATTTTTACTAATCTAAAAAAACTGCACGGAGAAAATGTTTCAGATAAAGTTTACCATGTTAGCATGATACACCTCGGATCAAAGTGATTTTTAGAAAACTTTACCATTCAATTTATAATAGAAATTATTCAAGAATTAGAAATGTTTTATACAAAAATATGGATACACATCACTCTCCAGCATGGTAATTTGATGGTCGGAGGGCGATTCCTCGATTGCCAGAAAGTTGAGTAGTATTATACACAGCACGTGGGAAAACTTTACCATGCTGGATGACAAGGCGCTGAGCTCGAATTCTTGAGCTCAGCGCGCCTCGACAATGTTCTTGTCAAGGCTCCTGCTCACCAGCATGGTAAAGTTTTGCCAACTAGATGATCTTTTCTATTCAACCAAAAAATAAAAAGATTTCCTTCATATTAATTACAGATTTATTTCCTATAGAGATTACTTATTTCGCTAATTATAATTACATTTAACGATACAATCACGATCATAGTTTTAACCTTAAGATTAATTTAATATTCTTTTCAACTATATACAAGACGCGATTTACCTAAACTAAACTTACGCCGCAATATACAAATATCTAAATACACATTCACGCACACCGAACACGCTCGAATACATTTGGAATTAGAGATTCAAACTTTCCTTATATACTAACTGAGTAGAATTGTATCCCTTTATGAGAAACGGTTTTAATTCTTATATCTTTAGACTGAATAATTTTAATTTAAAACAATTATGTGTTAATTATTGCTTCCTTCCTTGATCAATTTTTTATATAAATCAAGTTTCAAAATTTTGGTAATTTCTATTAAATCTTTCTTTTTTGTCTTGCAATAATCTGTGAATCAAATTCAAAATTTTAATTTAGAACTTATTTTGTATTTTAAATTCTAAAAAGTACGACCAAAATATTATATTAATGTCAAATAGTTTTTTAATTTAAAAAAAAGTTTTATTTAATGTATAAAGTTATAATTATGCAGTTCATTAATTAAATAAAACTTAAAGGTCTTGTTATAAAAATAACTTGTAGATATTTTAAAAAATATTTTTTATAATGTGTACAAATTTAACAATTATCTAAATATTAAAAATAGGTGTAATTAACAAAATCTTTGACTTTATCTTTTATTCACTTTAGATCAATTTCACTTGTGTTAATTTCGATTTCCGAGACTCCTGTATTATATAATTTTTAAATAAAGTAATTTAATAATTAGACAGAAAATTCTTATTTATTAAAATTTTAATTCTTACAATGTTTAAAAAACCAAATATTCATTTATTAAAAATATATTATATGTATTATATATAAAAATATTAATATAAATGTTATTTAATATAATAATTTTTATAGAAACAAATTTGTATTTTCTGCATTAAAAGTTTAATAACCTAGAAAATCCTATCTGTTCTTTTAATCTGAATTAGTTAAAAATAATTAATTATTAATAATAATCAGAATTTTACTAAAATATTACCTATTTTGATATAACTTAAAAATAAACTAAACTAATAATTATTTATTTTTTACTAAATGATTAGTAGAAATATAGCTATTTGAATTAATAGCTAACTTTTTGATTTCAAGCTAGTTATTTTTAACTAACTCAGATTTAGAGAATTTGTTAAACGTTATTTACGAAAATAAATATTATTTTGAATAAGAATTTGAATAAATAAAAGTTATTACAACTAAAAATTGAAAGTAATGAATTAAGTAGATCTTATAAAGGTATAATAAATGAAAAGTAAGAAAAATAATAATTTTAAAAAATGACATTTAGCTATTTAAAAATAGTAAAGAGTAAAAATTACCATAATTGAAAATTTTCAAAGCAAGAAAGAAACTTTAAAATATAAAAAATCTGCCTTTAAATTACAAGAAATTTTTATTTAAAAAAATTTACAAACATAGAAGTTTAGAAGTTGTAAAATATATGTTTGATAGTTTAATTTTACAATGATAAAAAAACCAAGAAAAGCATCATATCTGAAATATTTTAGGTAATTTTCTTTTTAATTAATGTAAAATACAAATATTGTTTAATTTATTATAAAATTTATTATTTTAGTATTAAATGTAAATAAATATTAAGAATTAAACTATTTACAGAAATACACAATTAAAGAATCAAAATATTATAAGAATTTAAAAAATAAACTAATTGAAAGAGTAGTCAGTAAAATATGAAATATCTAACAAGTTTTCGTTTAAAATTTGTTTGTCATAGTTGCATGTTATATAATTCAACGTAAGCTAGGCTAGCCTCTAATATAAGTATTAAAATTAATAATTTAAAGATCATTCTTTTTCCTTTTAATAGAAAGAGTTCTTGTGGAATTAACAGACAAATAATATGTGATCGCATCTGCAAATTAAAAATGGAAAAAGAGGGAGAAAGTTTGATTTATCATGCGATAGGAATAAATTGCGAGTTTTGAGGAGAGTTTACCATGCTGGAGAGTCATTGGACTTGACGCTGAGCCCGAACTCCGATTACCCGTAGCATGGTAAACTTCTGCACATTTCTCGGCAAACTCTTTTCAACTTTTATGCACATTTTACAGCTTTAAGCGAGTAGTCTTTTTCAGTCTACTTTTGACTCTCAAGTACCACGTATATGGGAAAATTTTTCTTATTTTTTGAAAATAACTATCAGAATTTTGAACACAATATCTCAATTGTAACTTTGATCCGAGGTCCTGCATATAATATGGGAAAGATTACCTCAAACGTTTTCCCCGTGTGCTCAAAAACACGAAAAAAAGTCGATAACATCTTTTTTTTAGGTTATCGCATACATTCTGATTTCGGATTTGAATTTAGTGGAGAAAAATACGTATCTAGTAATACACTAGCGCAGTGTTGCGGTCAAGAAAAAAAACTTTTAATTTTATTTCATGGCTTTGAGAAGTTTTTTGAGATTATTTCAAAACTTTTAATCAATATCTGTCAATTCTAACTTCGGATTTGGATTTAGTGAAGAAAAATACATATAAGACTGGTAAAGCACAAAAGCAGAAAATCTTTTTTTGTTTTAATTGATGTTTTTGAAAACTTTTTGAGTTTATCAAAAAATTTTTATTAACTTAATTTTTATTAACGTTTTGTTTGCGCTAAAAAACATTTCTCATACACTGAGAAAATAAGCCTCTAGCCAAGCAGCTTTATTTCTAGGTTAGGGTTCCTCGGGACAAAACAAACAAAACACCGGCGATGACAACCAAACTTCTAGGATACCGGAGCATATGCTCTGCTAAAATCAGTTAAGTGCTTAGCAGGTGCTATATCAACAATCTCTCTCTGCTAAATTTAATCAAAAATTGGTTGTATTTAGTTAACTTATTTTCTCAGTGTATTACGGTTCAGTTTTCTCTTGTTTTAGGTTATATTACAGTTATCCCTCCTAATGAAAGGGTTGAGGCTATTTCTCCATCATATATTCAGTAATTATATCTTCTATTTCAGAAAAATGATTCATTCACGACAAAGTATTTATATGAATCTGCTGTTTTTTAACCAAATATCGTCTTCAAATATCTAAAACTTTACAAATGTCTCGTAACATTTCTCTAATTTACATAAAATATTTTTAAATTTTTCTTCAGACAGAGGGCAATCGTTTGAACATAATAATGAATAATGTTACATTTCTCTTTTAAGAAGGGGGCAATCTTTTGGACATAATGATGTTCATTTTTCTTTTCAGAGGAGGGCAATCATTTGGACATAATAATGAATAATGTTTATTGTCATTTTAGGAAGAGGGCATGACGCACCGAACTCATGCAGTGGCGAAAACACGTGCGCATCAAGTACGGTGGTCGAGTCGGTGTCGGTCAAGGGCAGCGGGATCGGGAGCAAGTGCAGCTGCAGGTGCGCGTGTTGCAGCTGCAGCTAAACAGGGGCGCACGACTCAGCTACGTCTGTCATCAGCCTCAACTCTCATCAACGGCTCGCCGCAGCAGCAGCGTAGCAGCCATGCTCTGCTGCGGCCGCAGAAAAGTAAGCCACATTCCAATATTTTTTGAATTTCGAAAAAGTACCGATTTCTTCAAATTTCTCTCATCAAAGCACATTTTTCCTTAAATTGGGATCGCTCCTTTTGATTCCTGAAAATCTCTTAACTAAAGAAATTAATTATTTAAAATTTTACTGAATCTATTTCGACAATTATGAATCGGATGGAAATTTTTCAAGTTATGTTGTAAATGGAATGAAATTTCTAGAACGCGTTACTATTGGACCCAAAAAATATCAAATTCCAATTAATAATATTTAAGACATAATTTAATTTATCGTTTATTTTAGTATAAAATAATTACACGAAAGGAATATTTTCTCATCTATATTAGAGAACATTATTCCTAAATTTAATGCCACTTCCTTTATAGCGTACATTTACAATTCATAAATATTTTACATATTTTTTACTTGAAGATTTAATGTGAAAAATACGATGCTTATCGAAAATTATGCAACCCATTTTACACGCCAATTTTCATTTTTATAGGTGTACATGACTGGTTGTATATTTTTCTCTAAGCTTCACAAGAAAAATCCTCGATATGTTCGAAACTTATAAAACATATAGATTTCTGTATAAAATTTCCTGTGAACGTATTTTACCTGTCTTGAATTTATTTTCCTGTAAAATTCATAAACTTTCTTTATATCACAATTACAATTACATTGTGAATTCTAACAGATGTTGATTTTATTATTTTATTGAATTTTATTTTATTTGTTTGTTTTTTAAAAGAAATACAAACCGTGTATTTCAAGCCAAATAGTATTGAATTAACCGACTGGAAATAATTTACGAGGTATCAAGTTCTGTGCAAATTGTTTAGAACATATACGTGTCACTATAAATCTCGTGAAAAATCGAAGCTAATCTGTTAACCAAGTTATCGACGTTTGAGTCAAATTTGTTGAAGTGATTGTTCCTAGGCATGCGATATTGCACGCGAAGCTAGAGAATAAAAATGGATGTTATCAAGCGGTGATCACATCAAAGAACATCATTGTACACCACAAGCAACCATTATGCATATTATACGAAATTGAAAAGGCGTTTAACATCTGTCGATTCAAACGATTTTTCTTCTTTTCTCTTGTAAAGTTTCGCTCCACGAGTAACTTTGCTTTTTGGACCACTCACTCTTGGAAACTTTGAATTGCTATATTTTTACCGTACATGCTTCCATGCCCTCACAAATTTTCGAACCGCATGTGGAAGATTATTACTTGTCTTGCCATATGTCTCTCAAACTTACTATACTCTTTTTTTTTAACCCAATTTGTTAAAATTTCCGGTTTTTTTACAGAATTTTATAAAATCCAAAATGAAATATTTGTAGAATTCTTAATTTAGATAAAAGTAATTTGGATTTGAAAAAATGCCCCGATTGATGATTTTCGTAAAAAGGTATTTTTAGAGAATTTTCTTTCATTACAATGGTATTTTCTTATTCAGAGTTGCATTTTCAGCTCGGTTCAATCTGCTCTCTTACAATTGCGATTACTCAACTTCTTCTCTGGTCGCTTTAATCCAGAGTGAAGACGAAATATCCGGGGCGTTGTGTCGAGATCCAATGGCAAATTCCCGATAACTTTCAATATCCAGCAGTTTCAGGGAAGCAAAAGGAAGGAAACGAAAAGACAAACAAACTTGAAAAGACGTCTATTCGCGATAAACAGAAATTTCTTTAACCTTAGAATACCACAGTCCGACCACCAAAGTGTCACCAGCTGCACTGAATTTTACAGTAAACTTGTTTTGGCATTCTCCTCTCCGAATACCAACAAAACATATTCGTATAAAAAAAAAATACAAAAGTTGTTTTCCTTTAAAATCATTTTAAATGGAATTTCTCACCGTGGAAACTGGAAACCATTTTTTCTATTAATATTTCACCTTTCCAATTATGGTTAAAGGTTTTCGGAGTAGTAACAAAAGCTTCTATTATATATATTCAGTAGCTCAACCCACTTGCGAGAAAGGCTTTTTTGTTAAATAATTGGCAAATTGGTGATTGTTGAATAAAAAAAATATTATCAATTTCGCGTTTCCTACACAAATTTTAAAGATATTCGTAATTTACAATCTGTTTCAAATTGATTTTTTATAAGTTTTTTTTTTAATATGAGGTATTTTAGGTATATTAAAGAGAATGGAGACAATGCGACAAATCGTCTTATTGTAATTGTGAATTTAGTTTGATTTATTTATCGACAGTGAATTTGTTACCGACTGAGCGCATTTAGATCATAATAATACAAAAATCTGTCGCTAGTAGCGCTTACAGGCATCATCTTGACAGTTTCTTTTTTTTTTCCTAAATCATCTTCTGAAAAATGTCAATCGCACTTTTCTTCCTAAATTTACACCCATCAACGAAATATTTCACAGTTTTAGAAACGACAGTTTTAGTGTCTTAAAACTGTTTATATTTGATTAGACTTTGCAATTAATATGTAAATAATTCAAGAAAGAGCGCTGACTGTAACATAACCTTAAAATAAAAGTGTTATTTAACGAATTTAAGCCAAACAAAATATAATAAATCTTAATTTCAAAATTTTTGGTAAATCTAGTTGTTTGTCAGATAGAATGTGTTAAGTCAAAATTTGTTATCACGTAATAGTAATTATTTAGCATTTTGTGTTTTTTCTTCAAGTTTTGATAAAGATGACAATTTTTATCAAACTTTTATAAATAATAGTTTATTTTCTCTTTTAAATATTCTCTATAATCATATTCATTTTAACATTATTAAAAAGTTACAGAAATATTAATACAAATTTCATTTATTAATATTTAATTCTTAACATCACAATTTTAACAATATTTATTTTTGGTTATTTAATGCAATATGAATTCCGTTGAATAGAAAATTTTCTTTTTTTATACTCAGTACTTTGTGCGAAAGGGCAAAATTTTTTTAAAAGCCGTCTATGAGCAAATAACAGGGTGTCTACTCACTGGGAATTCCGGGAAAACAGGAAATTTGCCGGGATTTTAGTTCGACCGGGAAATTGCCGGGAAAAAAAATTATATCCGGGAATTTCTAAAAATGTCAGCTAATTCGTTTTCATAATTCTTCAAATTCGCTTGAAACTTATTACTCGTTTTCGAAGTCTCTGATTGTGAAAACGATATCAGATTTACCAATTTTTCAAAATTCAAAATGGCGGATCCAATATGGCAGACATATTTTGCAAAATTACTCAAATTCACTTCAAACTTGTTACTCGGTGGTAATACATATTCGTGGTTACTAATCTGAAATTAAATTTTCAAAATAGTGAAAGTGTAACAATTTTTAAGCGAATTTGAGCATCTAATTTCATCTAATTTTAATTAATTTTTTAATTAAAGTCTACAAATTTTTAATTTTTCAACCAGTATTGTCAATTACTTTCGTCGTCTTTCAATTTTTCCATCAAATCTAAATTATTTTTATCATTTTTTAATTATTTTCTGCATATTTCTATTAGTTTTAACATTTAAAAATTATTTTTATCAAATTTCAATAATTATTTTCAATCTTTTTTTTTTATGGTCATCAATTTCTCAATTTATTACACAGTTTTCAATTTTTTTCTTCAAATTTCAGCAATTTTCTTCAATAATTTTATTATTATGTATCAATAATTCTTAAATACTTTACACCAATTGACAATTTTTTTTTTTCAATTTTACATTCTTTTAATTATTTACACCAGTTATCAATCATTCATGTCATTATTCAATTATTTATCTTAAATTTTTATCATTTTGTTATTTTTCATGTATTATCTTCCAATTTAAATTTTTTGTCATTTCTCGACTATTTTTTCCTATTTTCAATTATTTTTGTCATTTTTTAATTGTTTTTAAAAATTTTCAATTAATTTAAAGATTTTTCAATTGATGTCAATATTTTCGACCTTGTTTTATTACTTTCTCCAAATTTTTTATTTATTTTCTTAGATCTTTAAATTATTGTCATGAATTTTTTAATTTCTTACTTCAATTTTCATTTATTTTTGTCAATTCTCAATTTCTTTTCAAATTTTAATTATTTTTATCATTTTTCAAGTCTTTTCTTAAAATTTTTTGTTTTTTACTTAATTTTTAATTAGTATTGTCACTTTTCAATTATTTGTCTCAAATTTTTATTATGTTTGTTATTTTTCACATATTACCTTTAAATTTAAATTTTTTGTGATTTCTCAATTATTTTCTTCAAATTTCTGTTCTTTTTGTTATTTCTCGATTATTTCTTCCTATTATAATTATTTTTCTCATTTTTTAATTGCTTTTAAAATTTTTAAATAATTTAGTAATTTCTCAAGTATTATCAATATTTTCGACATTTTTTTATTACCTACTTTCTCCAAATTTAACTTATTTTCTTATATCTTTAAATTATTGTCATGGATTCTTTAATTTCTTACTTTAATTTACATTAAATTTTTCATTTTTCAATTATTTTTGTCATTTGTCAATTGCTTTTTATTTTTAATTTTAATTATTTTTATCATTTTTCAAGTATTATCTTCAAATTTCAAATTTTTTTGGGATTTTGCAATTATTTTGTCATTATTTAATAATTTTCTTTAAACGTCAATTTTTTTCTCCAATATTTTAAATATTGATTTCTAATTTTTATTTTGTTTCTCCATTTTTCAATTATTTATGTCAATTTTACGTTTTTTTTTTTCAAATCATAAATTTTTTACATAATTTTAAATTAGTTTTATTATCTTTTATTTTTTGTCAAGGTTCAATTAGTTTTGTCATTTCTCGACTATTTGTTCCATTTTTTGACTATTTTTGTAATTTTCCATTATTTTTGTCCTTTCTCAATTAATTTTTTTTTTTAATTTTAATTATTTTTATCATTTTTCATGTATTTTTTTCAAATTTCTATCAATTTTATGATTTTTCAATTATTTAATTATTTTCTTTCATGGTCAATTTTTTTCTCCAATTTTTTCATTATGTATTGACATGAAATTTTTATTTTGTTTTTCCATTTTTCAATTATTTTTGTCATTTTCCAAGTCTTTTCTTGAAATTTTCAATTATTTACTTAATTTTTGGATAAAGTTCCGATTAGAACTTACCTCCGATTCTTTTGATAATACGTATACTTACGTATTTTTTTGCGCTGATTACGAATACCATAGTGAAAATTGTTGCAAATTTGATTTTCGTGGTAAAAATCATAAAAAACACTATAAAATCATAGTTTTTTGGCATTATCTTGTTAAATTATTAAAATTATGAAAAAAGCTTATAACAAAAGTTGTAGATCTCATTTCAACAAACATTTTATGTTCTATGCATTTTTACGTTAAAACGAATAGTTTTCGAGAAAAACTGCAAAACCCATAAACAACTAATATAATAATATAAAATATGTATTTTTGTGAGAGCTACAACTTTTGTATAAAAAGTTTTTTTAAATTTGCAATATTTAAAGAGATAAATTAAAAAAACCGAAATTTTTATGATTTTTTATACACATTTTTCACCATGATAATAAAATTTGCGCCAATTTTCACTATGATTTTCGTAATCAGCGCATCGAAATACATAAGTATACCAAGTTTCATCAAAATCTGAGGTAAGTACTAATCGGAACTACACCCTAATTTTTAATTAGTTTTGTCATTTTCCAATTATTTTTTTTAAATTTCTATTATTTTTGCTATTTTGAAATTATTTTCTTTAAAGATCAATTTTACCTTAAAAACTTATATGGGCAAATCCACGGAACCGTACGATTTCATGTTATAAATTTTAGAATTTTAAAATTACAAGCACACTCTTTATTTATAGATATATCTGTAAGAAATACATTTAGAAACAAAATTTTTTTTGCGTGAACCTTTTTCATTTAGTGCTGAAAGAATTATAATAAAAAAATTTCAAGGAAATTTTTTGTTAAGGAATATTTTTTCAAAACGAAAAAACAAATGAAAGTTGCTAAACATTTTACCAAGATGATCAACTTCTGGGAACTATACGATTTAATGTTACAAATAATATAATTTTTCAATTTGAAGCACATATTTTATTTCTAGATATATATGTTAGAAATATATTTAGAAACAATAATTCCTTAACTTGAACCATTTCTCTTTGGTGCTCAAGCAGTTAAAATTAAAAAAAAATTTGTTGCAAAGAAATGATTTCAAAAAACGAGGAAACAAATGCAGACTGTTAAGCTTAATAGCTATGTTCATTTGGATTCTTTTAATGACGAAAAGTTTAAAAAATGTTATATTTAATATTTTTTAAATGTTCTAATTGTCGTTAAAATTTAGCATTTAGAAATAAGATTTCTAATAATTATATCTATCATTCACGCAAAACTTCCAACCTTTATTCATCGATCTGTGAGTGTGCCATTAAAAAAGGTTCAATTTTAAAGCCTTTCACGTTCAAATATAAAGAGATAATTATTGTTATATTATCTTAAGCTTTAAAGGCACATTATTTAAAAAGGTCTTAATTTATTCGTTTTTTCATCAGCAATACACACGTTGAAAGAAAAATAGAATTGCGTTATCGCTGAAGAAGCAAAAAAAGAAAATAACTATAACTTTCGTTTATTGAAAAGTGGGAGTAACACTTTTTAAATAGTTGCCATTTAGTTTTAATTTTAGAGCACATCTTTTTTTTAAAGTGTAATACCTTTTTTAGAGTTAGAACTTTCATTCGTCATAAGTTTTAAATGATTTCGTCTTCTGCTGAAAAAATTATACTCATAAAAGTAAAAAAAGTAGCGAAAGTAACAAGTCAAACTTGATTGTTGACGCTTATATATGACTTTTTATTTCACTTGAAGAATTATAAATATTTGGGTTCAATTAGCTATTTCAGTTAAATGTGGCCTTAAAAAGATAATGATACCTTGAAACTATTTATAATATATTATTATAAAGGTTTAAATCATGAATAACATGAAATCGTACGGTTCCGTGGATTTGCCCATATATTACCCACTTAATTTTTTCACTATTTTAATATTATAGTTATTAATCATACATAAAAGAAATCCGGGAAAAAAATGATTTTAGATCCGGGAAAACCGGGAATTTGCCGGGAATTTGAAAATCATGTTTCGGTAGACACCCTGAAATAAATATTAAAATGATTACGATTGTAGAGAATGTTGAATTACAGAGTGATAACTAAGTTAATGTTTATAAAAATTTGATAAGAATCTCTTTGAATACCAACAGAACATATTCATATAAAAATAAATACAACAGTTGTTTTCTTTAAAAATCAATATAAATGGAATTTCTCACCGTGGAAATTGGAAACTATTTTTTCTATTAATATTTCACTGTTTCAATTATGGTTAAAGGTTCTCAGAGTAGTAACAAAAGCTTCTATTATATATATTCAGTAGCTCAACCCACTTGCGAGAAAGGCTATTTTGTTCAATAATTGGCAAATTCGCCATTGTTGAAAAAAAATAGTATCAATTTAGCGTTCAATAGTTTTCCTACACAAATTGTCAAAGAAATTCGAAATTTACAATCTGTTTCAAACTGGTTTTTTTTTTTTTTTTTTTAAATAAGAAAATGTCTAGTTTCTCAATAATTGAATTGGAGTAACGAAAATATTCTTTGCCTTTTAGAAAAATGAGCGAGTCTTAAAAGAAATGTATCCATCAGTAAGGAGTTGGATGAAAAGAGTCATGGATAAAGGAGTAGTTACTTTCTCGTTCAAATGACGTCGTTTATTATTTTAATGACATCGTTAGAGGAATTTAAATAAACTTGCGCCCCACTTTGTGAATTACTGAATTGAAATTCTCCATTTTTATTCACTATTGTAAAACTAGTTGATTTTTTTTTTAAACAATTTTAATCCATGAACAATTGTATCACACATCTACTTGTTTTTTCCAATTATCAACTCCTTCTAGTTCCAATCCTCTGTAATCCTCAGTTGTTAGATGCGATCCGTTTGCTGATTTTAACAGTTCGTTTTGTTCGGCTTCAGCCTGCTAAATGAGTAGTTTCCTACTTATTCGGAAACAAAATCCGCTTAGTCTTTCCATTTCCGTAAAAGTCCGAATTTCAAACTATAAAGTATCCTCTCAATTTGAATGCTTTTCATTTAATCAACAATGGAAATTGAAGTTCGTCTGGATTTTTATTTTTTAAATCCCAGTGTTTTTGGTCAATAATTTCGATTCTTTTGTTCAACTTTTATCTTTCCGGCAAAAAAGAAAAAATCTGTTATTTTTGACGTGGTTAAAACGGAACGTTTTTTACTTTTCTATTACTTAAACATTTTAAAGCATTTGGTCAGGAGTGTCTGGCGATTTGGAAAATCTGGAGAATTCAGGAAAATGCCGGGAATTTAATATATCGTGGAAAAAAGTGGGAATTTGTAAAAATATCCGGGAATGCTTAAAACAATTCGGGAATTTTTAAGAAATTCCGAGAATTCGCAGATGAAACCTAAAAGTTCTAACCTTGTATTGATCAATAACTTAAAGAAAAGAAAATTGTATTTGAAATGCTCAAAATGAGACTAACCATATTAGGCAGAAAAAAAAGTCAAAAATAATATTGAATTTTTAATACTTCCTAGTCATTTTAATTTAAAAAAACCCCAAACTTAAATTTATTTAAACTGTTAAATTTTAATTAATTTTAGTAGTAAAACATTAATTCGTTTTTTTTTAATTTACTTTTTAAATATTTAAAACTTTTTCTAATTTTCTAATTGAATTATTCATTTTTTCCTTCTTTCAAAATTCTTTTTTTTTCGAGTTATAAATTTTTTTTAATTTTCTTTTTTTACGCAAATTATTACAGTTTATTTTATACAATTTTGTTGTTTAAACGTTTAGGAAAATTTATTTGTTTCCATATTTTGGTGGAAAATACAATTTTTTCTTGCGAATTTTATAATTTTTTTGTTAGATTCACTAAGTAGTTTTTTGTAAAGTAATTTAATTTTCTTCACATTTTGTTTGTTTTTAACAAATTTATTTACTCTTTCATAAAATTTCTAGATTTTATAATTTAAAAAAAAATTATTTTTGGATATGTTTTTAAAATAAATAAAATTTATTTAAACAAATTTCTCTTCTTTTTAGAGTTTCTTACAATTTCTTTTTAATGTTTCTTAATTTTGGAAATAATTTGCTAAAAATTGTTAATTTTTAAGAAATTTTTCATTCTTTTTCTAGATTTTTAACATTTTTTTTACATTGTCTTATTTCATTCCTTTCTGGATTTTCTATGGTTTATTTTCCACAATTTTACATTTCTTATTAGTTTTAAAAACAAACATCATTCCTAAAAATATTGCTTCATTATTTTTTATTTGATATTTTTAGTTTTGTCTATTCCTTAAAACTTTTTGACTTCGCTTTAAATTTCTTCAAGTTTCGATCAATTTTTTGTTCTTTCACAATTTTGTTAATCACTTTTTAAACTTTTAATAATTTCGTTAATCTAATTTTTTCAAAATATTCATTTAGTATATTTTTCTTTATTTGTTTATAATTTATTATTTTTAACAATTTTTAAAGACTCTTCTTCTTCTTTTTTGTAAATTTTATCATGATTGTTCTATTTTTAAAAAAATTTTTCACTTTTCTCAAAAATGTTTAATTTGTTTTTATTGAATTGTGCATTTATCGCAATTATATTTTTTTCCTTAATTTTTATAACAATTTTTCCAAAGTTTTTTCTCATTAGTAAATTTTTAACGTCTTTTCATGGACTTTCTTATTTATTTTTTTAATTTGACAAAACATATCCGTGAATAAGTTATTTTTTTGAAAAAATTTTCTTTTCATTCTTTTGTAGTTTTAATTCTTGATTTTTTAAATTTTACTATGTTTCGTTTATTATTGAGCCGTTTCTTAAAACGAAAACAATTATTTAAGCATTTTTTTAAAACTTTATAATATCTAAAGACTGTTTATTAATTTGTTTCTAAATTTTCCGCCATGTTCCTGAAGTTGTGAACGTTCATTTTAAGGCCGTTGGAGACACAGAGTCCGCAGAGAATCTGTAGGGGGGAGCAGTGGTTCTCAAAGACTGTCCCCATGCGTTTTGAAGACTTAGGAATTTTTCGCGACAAAGTCCAACACTTTTCCCACAAAAGAACATCGTACTGCAAATTCTATTGAAATAAAGATTCAGAAAAATACTTACTTTTGATAAATCAAGTATTTCCTGAGCTTTAGTGTCTCGAGGAAATTCGTGTGATGAAAACAACCTCCAATGATGTTCCATGTTTGGCAATTTTTTCCAATAAAACCAGACACTTTTTCCGAAAATGAAAATCGTAGTGAAAATTTAAATTTAATTAGCACTTTTTCACTTATTTTGTTTTTGGCATTTGAGTTTTTAAACCGCGTCAATCTCTCGAGGAAATACAAAATCACTTGACACTTCACTCACTGATTCCCACTTTGACAATTTTTTTCGGCAAAACCAGACACTTTTTCCGAAAATGAAAATCGTAGTGAAAATTTAAATTTAATTAGCACTTTTTCACTTATTTTGTTTTTGGCATTTGAGTTTTTAAACCGCGTCAATCTCTCGAGGAAATACAAAATCACTTGACACTTCACTCACTGATTCCCACTTTGACAATTTTTTTCGGCAAAACCAGACACTTTTTCCGAAAATGAAAATCGTAGTGAAAATTTAAATTTAATTAGCACTTTTTCACTTATTTTGTTTTTGGCATTTGAGTTTTTAAACCGCGTCAATCTCTCGAGGAAATACAAAATCACTTGACACTTCACTCACTGATTCCCACTTTGACAATTTTTTTCGGCAAAACCAGACACTTTTTCCGAAAATGAAAATCGTAGTGAAAATTTAAATTTAATTAGCACTTTTTCACTTTTTTTGTTTTTGGTATTTGAGTTTTTAAATCGCGTCAATCTCTCGAGAAAAGTAAATTTTTTTCAATTTCATCAATGAAAATGTCAAACAATGTAGCAGAATATAGTTTGTCGTGCGCTGTTCTGATACGGCATTTTCGGGTACTATAATTCACACGGCGCCGCCTTTGAAATTATAGACAGGCGTACATTATATTCATTATATTAATCAACCTATTTATAAAATTCAATGTTTAGATATTAATTGTAAAAATTTAATATAAAAAATTAATGTCAAGTTCCAAACATAATTTTGCTAACTTTGTACAAAAAATAAAAGTTGTTTGTTATTTGAAGTGTAATTAGCTCTATTGAAAAGACGCATTTAAAATAATTTAAACCATTCAAATGCAACAAGTACATTATTTATTGTAAATCATGCATTAATAATTTCTAAACAATTTAAATATTTTTTAAAATCTAAGAGTTGAAGGAAAAATAGTAGAGCTTATTTAGTTTATCAGAAGAATGCAACCCGACTTACAGAGGAGATGGGAAATAGATATTGTATAGGAACTGAAATAAGTGTTTCTTTTAATTTTTTAAAATTAAATAAACAGAACATTCGATAAATATTTTATACATAACGTAAAAATTAAAGAAATAATTAAAACGCAAGAAAGGACTAAAAAAATAGTGTAATATCAAAAAAATTAAATGAACAGGAAGAAAATGGAGAAATGTTTTTTTCTTAATCTAACAAACTGTAAAAAATGTAAAAAGTAAAAAAGAATAAGTAAGTAAGTTTGTAAAAAAACTCTCAAGAAATAGACAAGATGTGAAAAGAAATTGAATAAATTTACAAAAAAATAAGTGTATTTACTTTTAAAAGTATAGAAATAATTATTAAAATTAACGTAATAAAAAGTTTAATGAATGTATAAATAAGAAAACTGTGTAATATAATATTAAATAATTTTTATAAAAAGAAGAAAATTAAAGAAAATCCTAAAAAGAACAGAGACAAATACCAAAAAAAAAATATCAAAAATACCTAAACGGAGAAAAAATTTTAAAAATGTTGTAAAAATAATAAATTATAATATAAAAATGAAAGTAAAATCTCTTAAAAATCTTGTAAGAATATTACCAAAGGAAGGATTATTGTGAATATGGAAATTAATTAATATTATTGAATTAAGATGCATTGAAATTTAAATTAATTTAAATTTAAAAGTTGGTACAAATTGGAATATGAGTTCATTGACGTTTGGAATTTATATAACTTTTAATGACTTGAAGATATACAAATCTAATATTATTTTTTGATAACTTGATACCAAAAATTTGTAAATTGTAGGTATTTTGATCATCTGTATTAATACAATTTTTTAAATTTTATAACGAATAAAATATTAAAATTTTCAAGATTTATCCACAAATTTCTGTTTTTTTTATGATTTGCGATACTTTACATGCAATATTGGACATCCGGAGAATTAAAAAGTTTTTTTTTCATTTAAATCAATAACAGCCCTGTTTATAGATTACATTTATTTTATTTATTTCAAGCAATCTATACATATATCTTTGATGAATAATTTGATCTCTGTTTCCGAACTTCTATGTAAGTCGGGTTGCCTTCTTTCTCTGCACTAAATAAACCATAAGGATTTATGATGTAACTCTTAGTATTTGAGAAATAATTTAGCAAAAAAAAAGATAAAATTTTTTCCTACATAAATTTTAATTTGTTAATTTTAAATTATGCAATTCTTTATTACAATATTAAATATAATAAACAAATTAATAATGTTCTAAAACAAGTATTAAAGTAAATTTCTTATTTCTTCAAAATAAAAGGGAGAATTTTTGTTACATAATATAAATATTATATAATTTTTTTTTAATATATTGAATGTTTTAAAAATAAAATAAATTAGTTCAAAAATGATATTAGATTAAACTACATATCTTTTAAAAATAAAATGTAAGAAACTACTTGGTAAATAAATTATATTTACTTATTTAATTTTAAATCATACATTTTTTAAACCACGTTTTTTTTCTTATAAAAAAAGAGATATACATTTATCTGTGTAGCATAAAATATATACAATTTATTGACAACATTTTCAGACAAAACTGTCTCAAATTCGACCAATGCAGATGAAAATTCTAAACATGACAGTTAAATTTCAAAAATATTTGTTAACATGCCCAAGTTATTGAATATTTAACAAATTAGATCTATAAAAACGTTTTATCTTACGAGAAAGTGCAACATTCGCAGTTTACAAAATTTTTTCCAGGACATTTGTAGAAAAGTTTAATTTTTGCTTCGGTCAGTAAGCACAAAGTTTCTTATTTCTGATCTAAATTTGTTAAATATTCGATAACATGACCAAGTTATTAAATATTTAAAAAATTAAATCTATAAAAACGTTTTAGCTTACGAGAAAGTAGAAAATTCGCAGTTTACAAAATTCTTTACACGATATTTGTAGATAAATTTAATTTTTGCTTTAGTCAATAAGCACAAAGTTTCTTATTTCTGATCTAAATTTGTTAAATATTTGATAACATGCACAAGTTATTGAATATTTAACAAAATAGATCTATAAAAACGTTTTAGCTTACGAGAAAGTGGAAAATTCGCAGTTTACAAAATTTTTTACACGATATTTGTAGAAAAATTTAATTTTTGCTTCGGTCAACAAGCACAAAGTTTCTTATTTCTGATCTAAATTTGTTAAATATTTGATAACATGACCAAGTTATTAAATATTTAACAAATTAGACCAATAAGAACGATTAACCTATCGTGAAAGTGAAAAATTCACATTTTACAAAACTTTTTCCACGACATTTGTAGAAAAATTTAATTTTTGCTTCGGTCAATAAGCACAAAGTTTCTTATTTCTGATCTAAATTTGTTAAATATTTGATAACATGCACAAGTTATTGAATATTTAACATATTTGGATCAGAAATAAGCAACTTTGTGCTTATTGACGGGAGAAAAATTAAATTTTTCTACAAATGTCTTGGAAAAAATTTTGTAAACTGCGAATTTTGCACTTTCTCGTAAGATAAAACGTTTTTATAGATCTAATTTGTTAAATATTCAATAACTTGGGCATGTTATCGAATATTTAACAAATTTAGATCAGAAATAAGAAACTTTGTGCTTATTGACTGAAGCAAAAATTAAATTTTTCTACAAATATCGTGTAAAGAATTTTGTAAAATGTGAATTTTTCACTTTCACGATAGGTTAATCGTTCTTATTGGTCTAATTTGTTAAATATTTAATAACTTGGTCATGTTATCGAATATTTAACAAATTTAGATCAGAAATAAGAAACTTTGTGCTTGTTGACCGAAGCAAAAATTAAATTTTTCTACAAATATCGTGTAAAAAATTTTGTAAACTGCGAATTTTCCACTTTCTCGTAAGCTAAAACGTTTTTATAGATCTATTTTGTTAAATATTCAATAACTTGTGCATGTTATCAAATATTTAACAAATTTAGATCAGAAATAAGAAACTTTGTGCTTATTGACTAAAGCAAAAATTAAATTTATCTACAAATATCGTGTAAAGAATTTTGTAAACTGCGAATTTTCTACTTTCTCGTAAGCTAAAACGTTTTTATAGATTTAATTTTTTAAATATTTAATAACTTGGTCATGTTATCGAATATTTAACAAATTTAGATCAGAAATAAGAAACTTTGTGCTTACTGACCGAAGCAAAAATTAAACTTTTCTACAAATATCGTGTAAAGAATTTTGTAAAATGTGAATTTTTCACTTTCACGATAGGTTAATCGTTCTTATTGGTCTAATTTGTTAAATATTTAATAACTTGGTCATGTTATCGAATATTTAACAAATTTAGATCAGAAATAAGAAACTTTGTGCTTGTTGACCGAAGCAAAAATTAAATTTTTCTACAAATATCGTGTAAAAAATTTTGTAAACTGCGAATTTTCCACTTTCTCGTAAGCTAAAACGTTTTTATAGATCTATTTTGTTAAATATTCAATAACTTGTGCATGTTATCAAATATTTAACAAATTTAGATCAGAAATAAGAAACTTTGTGCTTATTGACTAAAGCAAAAATTAAATTTATCTACAAATATCGTGTAAAGAATTTTGTAAACTGCGAATTTTCTACTTTCTCGTAAGCTAAAACGTTTTTATAGATTTAATTTTTTAAATATTTAATAACTTGGTCATGTTATCGAATATTTAACAAATTTAGATCAGAAATAAGAAACTTTGTGCTTACTGACCGAAGCAAAAATTAAACTTTTCTACAAATGTCCTGGAAAAAATTTTGTAAACTGCGAATGTTGCACTTTCTCGTAAGATAAAACGTTTTTATAGATCTAATTTGTTAAATATTCAATAACTTGGGCATGTTAACAAATATTTTTGAAATTTAACTGTCATGTTTAGAATTTTCATCTGCATTGGTCGAATTTGAGACAGTTTTGTCTGAAAATGTTGTCAATAAATTGTATATATTTTATGCTACACAGATAAATGTATATCTCTTTTTTTATAAGAAAAAAAACGTGGTTTAAAAAATGTATGATTTAAAATTAAATAAGTAAATATAATTTATTTACCAAGTAGTTTCTTACATTTTATTTTTAAAAGATATGTAGTTTAATCTAATATCATTTTTGAACTAATTTATTTTATTTTTAAAACATTCAATATATTAAAAAAAAATTATATAATATTTATATTATGTAACAAAAATTCTCCCTTTTATTTTGAAGAAATAAGAAATTTACTTTAATACTTGTTTTAGAACATTATTAATTTGTTTATTATATTTAATATTGTAATAAAGAATTGCATAATTTAAAATTAACAAATTAAAATTTATGTAGGAAAAAATTTTATCTTTTTTTTTGCTAAATTATTTCTCAAATACTAAGAGTTACATCATAAATCCTTATGGTTTATTTAGTGCAGAGAAAGAAGGCAACCCGACTTACATAGAAGTTCGGAAACAGAGATCAAATTATTCATCAAAGATATATGTATAGATTGCTTGAAATAAATAAAATAAATGTAATCTATAAACAGGGCTGTTATTGATTTAAATGAAAAAAAAACTTTTTAATTCTCCGGATGTCCAATATTGCATGTAAAGTATCGCAAATCATAAAAAAAACAGAAATTTGTGGATAAATCTTGAAAATTTTAATATTTTATTCGTTATAAAATTTAAAAAATTGTATTAATACAGATGATCAAAATACCTACAATTTACAAATTTTTGGTATCAAGTTATCAAAAAATAATATTAGATTTGTATATCTTCAAGTCATTAAAAGTTATATAAATTCCAAACGTCAATGAACTCATATTCCAATTTGTACCAACTTTTAAATTTAAATTAATTTAAATTTCAATGCATCTTAATTCAATAATATTAATTAATTTCCATATTCACAATAATCCTTCCTTTGGTAATATTCTTACAAGATTTTTAAGAGATTTTACTTTCATTTTTATATTATAATTTATTATTTTTACAACATTTTTAAAATTTTTTCTCCGTTTAGGTATTTTTGATATTTTTTTTTTGGTATTTGTCTCTGTTCTTTTTAGGATTTTCTTTAATTTTCTTCTTTTTATAAAAATTATTTAATATTATATTACACAGTTTTCTTATTTATACATTCATTAAACTTTTTATTACGTTAATTTTAATAATTATTTCTATACTTTTAAAAGTAAATACACTTATTTTTTTGTAAATTTATTCAATTTCTTTTCACATCTTGTCTATTTCTTGAGAGTTTTTTTACAAACTTACTTACTTATTCTTTTTTACTTTTTACATTTTTTACAGTTTGTTAGATTAAGAAAAAAACATTTCTCCATTTTCTTCCTGTTCATTTAATTTTTTTGATATTACACTATTTTTTTAGTCCTTTCTTGCGTTTTAATTATTTCTTTAATTTTTACGTTATGTATAAAATATTTATCGAATGTTCTGTTTATTTAATTTTAAAAAATTAAAAGAAACACTTATTTCAGTTCCTATACAATATCTATTTCCCATCTCCTCTGTAAGTCGGGTTGCATTCTTCTGATAAACTAAATAAGCTCTACTATTTTTCCTTCAACTCTTAGATTTTAAAAAATATTTAAATTGTTTAGAAATTATTAATGCATGATTTACAATAAATAATGTACTTGTTGCATTTGAATGGTTTAAATTATTTTAAATGCGTCTTTTCAATAGAGCTAATTACACTTCAAATAACAAACAACTTTTATTTTTTGTACAAAGTTAGCAAAATTATGTTTGGAACTTGACATTAATTTTTTATATTAAATTTTTACAATTAATATCTAAACATTGAATTTTATAAATAGGTTGATTAATATAATGAATATAATGTACGCCTGTCTATAATTTCAAAGGCGGCGCCGTGTGAATTATAGTACCCGAAAATGCCGTATCAGAACAGCGCACGACAAACTATATTCTGCTACATTGTTTGACATTTTCATTGATGAAATTGAAAAAAATTTACTTTTCTCGAGAGATTGACGCGATTTAAAAACTCAAATACCAAAAACAAAAAAAGTGAAAAAGTGCTAATTAAATTTAAATTTTCACTACGATTTTCATTTTCGGAAAAAGTGTCTGGTTTTGCCGAAAAAAATTGTCAAAGTGGGAATCAGTGAGTGAAGTGTCAAGTGATTTTGTATTTCCTCGAGAGATTGACGCGGTTTAAAAACTCAAATGCCAAAAACAAAATAAGTGAAAAAGTGCTAATTAAATTTAAATTTTCACTACGATTTTCATTTTCGGAAAAAGTGTCTGGTTTTGCCGAAAAAAATTGTCAAAGTGGGAATCAGTGAGTGAAGTGTCAAGTGATTTTGTATTTCCTCGAGAGATTGACGCGGTTTAAAAACTCAAATGCCAAAAACAAAATAAGTGAAAAAGTGCTAATTAAATTTAAATTTTCACTACGATTTTCATTTTCGGAAAAAGTGTCTGGTTTTGCCGAAAAAAATTGTCAAAGTGGGAATCAGTGAGTGAAGTGTCAAGTGATTTTGTATTTCCTCGAGAGATTGACGCGGTTTAAAAACTCAAATGCCAAAAACAAAATAAGTGAAAAAGTGCTAATTAAATTTAAATTTTCACTACGATTTTCATTTTCGGAAAAAGTGTCTGGTTTTATTGGAAAAAATTGCCAAACATGGAACATCATTGGAGGTTGTTTTCATCACACGAATTTCCTCGAGACACTAAAGCTCAGGAAATACTTGATTTATCAAAAGTAAGTATTTTTCTGAATCTTTATTTCAATAGAATTTGCAGTACGATGTTCTTTTGTGGGAAAAGTGTTGGACTTTGTCGCGAAAAATTCCTAAGTCTTCAAAACGCATGGGGACAGTCTTTGAGAACCACTGCTCCCCCCTACAGATTCTCTGCGGACTCTGTGTCTCCAACGGCCTTAACCAAACTTTTTTTCCAAGAAAATATTTTCATAAATTATTTTTGCAACACAATATATAAAAAGAAAATACAATTCTTAAAATATCCCAAATTATTTATAGGTATTAAAACATTATTTTTGGTCGAATTTAAATTTAAAAAATGTCAAAACAATAATATTCTTCATTTCAACGTTCAAAACTTTAGGTTCACTTTTTAAATTATCTTTTTTTTTTTAATTTTCCCATTTGAAAGCAGATTATTCTCAATTCTTATTTTTGCTTTTGTAATAATGTTTTTAATCGTTTTTGTTATTTTATCATTTTTTCATAATTTCTTAGATTCTTTGAAGGTTTTTATTTTTTCATTTTTCAGTAAAAATGTTTTCACTTTTTTTTACAGGCTTCACAGGCCGTGCCCTATTTCCCCTAAATATCCCCTATTTTGGGATTGGTCCCTAAAAGTCCCCTATTTAATAAAATTTGCCCTAATATCCCCTATTTTTCACAAAAATATATTTAAAGTCAAGGCATCTAGAGATTTTCATTTATTTTCAATCTTCTTTAAATTTTTATTATTTTTTCAGTCGTTAATTATTTTTATCATTTTCAAATTATTTTCTCCAATTTTTAATTTATTAAATTATATTTCAATAGATTTCCTGAATTTTCAGTCCTTTATCTCAGATTGCAGTTCTTTTCTTCAATTTACAATTATGTTTATCATTTCATAAACTGTCAATTATTTTCATCTAATTTCAATTATTTTATTCAATTTAGATTATTTTTTTCTACTTATTAAATATTTTCATTATTTTTCAATTAATTTTCAAAACTTGCAATTATTTTTTTACATTCTAATTTTTTTCAATATTTTTTCATTGCGTTTATCATTTTTCAGTTATTTTATTAAATTTCAAAAATGTTTTGTAATTTTATTACTTATTTTTCATAAATTTTATTTATTTTCTTCAATTTTCAATTATTTCTATAATTTTGAAAATTAATTTCTTCAATTCTTCAATTTTTTCCCCCAATTTTTAATTTTTAAAATTATTTTTTAACTGATTTACTAAACATTTAATCATTTATTTCAAATTTCAATTAACTAAAAAAATTTGTAATGAGTTTTAGAATTTTTCAATTATTTTCTTCAAATTAACAATTACTTTTGAATTTCCTAAATTTTCAATTATTTATCTCAAATTTCAGTTACATATTTGTATTATTTTTCAATTATTTCTATCATTTTTCAATTGATTTCTTTAATTTTTAAAATTATTTTTTAATTAATTTACTAAACTTGTAATTATTTATTTCAAATTTCAATTAATTAGAAAACTTTTTAATGGATTTTAGAATTTTTCAAATACTTTTGGTATTTTATAATTAATTTCCTAAATTTTCAATTATTTATCTCAAATTTCTATTATTTTTTAATTTGATGTATATTCTGTATTATTTTTCAATTATTCTTCTTCTCAATTTTCGATTGTTTTCTACAATTCTCCAATATTTTCTTAATTTTAAATTACTGTCTTCAATTTTCAATTATTTCTATAATTTTGCAAACTTATTTTCTTCAATTTTTAATTTTTAAAATTATTTTCAATTTGATTTACTTAATCTTCATTTATTAATCTTAAATTTTAATTCTTTGTTTTGAATGTTTATTTTGTTTTATAACTTTCTCATTCATTGCTTCGATTAATTACCCAAATTTTCAATCTTTTTTTAATTCTTATCTTTTTTCAATTATTTTTTCTTAGTTCATATATATTCTGTACTCTTTCAAATTATTTTTCTTATTTCTCAATTATGTTCTTCAATTGTCAATGATTTTTATTATTTTTCAATTATTTTCCTCAATTTTTAGTTATTCTCATCATTTATATTTCAATTAATATCTTGAATTTTGAATTATTTCTATAAAGTTCTGCATTCATTTTCTATAATTTTGAATTATTATTTATCAGTTTCAAATTACTTTCCACAACTTGTATAGTTATTTAAATTTTATTTTTAATAATTTGAAAATTTTTTAATTATATTTTGTGATTTTATTTTCTTTATCTTACAACTTTGTAATTTTGTCCTATCAAAATAAAATAATCGAGGTTTTACTGTATATTATAATTCATTTATCTTTATTTATGAAGTTTCTAAAGTACCCTAAAAGTTCCCTATTTTTTTATATTTAGTCCCCTATTTCCCCTAAAATATTCTTCATTGTCACTGTGAAGCCTGTTTTTAATTTATTCAGTATTTTTGACTTTTTCTGTAATTTCTTCAGTCTTTCCTTAATTTTTTTTCATAGTCTTACGGACGTTTACAAATTTTTAAATAATTTTTTTGTTTCGTTTTTGTATTTATTTTTGAAACTTCATTCAAGCCACTTAATATTTAACTGGAATCGTTATTAATTATTTATCAAGCTATAAAATCGGCGAAAGTTGTAGTTTATAATCCGGGAAATTTAAAATAATTTTTCTCTAGACATCCTGATTAAATGAGGTTCTTGTCGTTGTTTTGTCACCATGACAGCGCATATAAATATTTAATTAGCTCAAGTTGGTTCGATTATTATTTTTCAAAAAATACTTCTGCTTTAAGTAACACCTTTCGCAGAATCAACACAACATAAATTAGCCTTGTTCTCTTATCTCTGTTATTTCTATCTTCAAACCTCATTACTGGACTATTGTAAAATAAATTTTCGCGATTCAGCACAAGTGCACCGTCTATTATATCACTTTCCGGAACTTGTTTTTACGTTTTTTCCGCGTATCCTTCGTAGCATTTTTCCGGATATTTTGCATGCTTCTGCGAACCCTTAGCTATCGAGGGCTTACGTGTATCGAGTCCACGTGCACGCAAACCGGAAGTTCCGTAAGGGCTGCATGTTTCGACATATACATTCCTATAGGGTGACTTATTCACAAATATTCTATAGTCCCCTATAGTTTTCCCTTATAATAGTCCCAACCTTACTCGTATCTGATTTAAATGAATTTTTTAAATTTATAGCTATTTTACATTATTGCATATTTATCCGATTCAGATATAAAATATTTCTTTTTTCTCGATGTAAAATATTTTCTTTCTCTCTTTATATAGAATTTAACATAATATCATAATATGATTAAAATATGTTTTCTTTTATATGTGATTTTATAGAGTTAAAAAGAACGTGTTAAAGAGATCAGTTATTCAAAGTGTTTATGTATAGGTAATTGCGCTTACGTACTTTTAATCACGTAGTGTTAATTTAATCCAAATTAATTATGCCCAATAATATGGGTTAGTACTCTAGACCATGAATTAATTATTTCTGTTTCATAAGATACGAAGTAAAGGAATAAATTTTCAGACAGATGAGAAATTAGGTCACTGACGTGGTAATTAATCTCTGATTTAAAAGAGAATCTGGTAGATGCCTGCATGTTAAATATACACTAAAAGACATCGATTTTTCCCAGTATTTTAATACATTGCATGAGAAAAGGTAGAGTTTTTAAAGTATTGTATCGAATTTTTAAATTATTAATGGAATTTTTCCTCAATTCACAATCTATTCAAAAAATTGTTAATAAAACACTAGACGTTTAATGAAGTTATGTTAAAATGTTAATAGGGATGTTTTCACTGCTTATAAAAACTTAAAAATTGAATAAAAGAGAAAGGGAATTTATTCAAAAGGAAGTAGAGTATTAAGTCTCGGTTTTGCATTTCAGAGACATTCAAATCTCGGTGTTAAAATCACTTTTTCGTATTCCTCCGGCGAACTTGGGGCAAAAAAAGGCATCACGCATATTAGAGAAAATTACATAACCGCTGGAAGCAATTTCAGTGGAATCTTGCGGAATGGAGTTGCACAAGTTGCACTCGTGAAATAACACTTTTCCTATATCATACTCTTAACAATGAGAACCACTGGCAAGCTTAATCCTACTCCCAGGAATCTTTCTATTCATACTTCTCCTCAACTAGCTCTATCTGTCGAGGCATGAAAATGCATGAAAAACGCTCGAAAGGACAACTCTCTGAATATTTTTAACCATATTTCATAAAAACTTCATTGGCAATTTTCATTTTTCACAACCAAGTTCTTATTGAATATAAGCAAATTTTATTCAAATAACTCAATTGATGCAATAAACTACAATGAAGTCACGTCTTTTTTTCTAAATATTTAAAAAAGAATTGTCGTCAGAACAGAGAGAGATTGTCTTTCGATTCCCCTTTTGGACCTTTTTTATTTTGATATCAAAGAATCATGTTTTGGCTTGAAATTATCCTTTTTCGCCACTAGTGAGGAAAATTGCCATTTTCGTCTCTAGAGGAAAAAATTTCAGTTTTCGGCACTAGTTGAAAAAACTACCATTTCCTTTACTAGTGGGAAAAATAGTCATTTTGGCACCCCTTATTCCTGGTAGCGCTGTTTTTCTTTCTTTATTAGAAACAATTTAAGTATTTAACAATGTTGCTTCCTCATAGAGGATTTTTATCAAAAAAAAAAATTGTGTTTTGACAAAAATCATTTCCAGGATAGAAATACAACTTAATGAATACAAAAATCATATTCCTTGTCTTTGGTTTTGTTCGTGTAGAAAATTCCCTAAGAAGGTTGGTTCCCTTATAGGTCCCAGGGTTATTTGAATTAATTCTGACTTGTAATAAAATGTTTCTTGTCAGGTTTTTTTGACGTTTATGCTTTTTAGAAAAATTGACATTTAGTATGATGTCAATAAATGTAGAATATTGTGTAGTTTAAAGAAACCGGTATAGAAGCGTGAAAGCCGCGGGAGTTTTATTAAGGAAGGAGCATGAAAAGGATAATGAGCAAATATTTCATGGTCTGGATTATGCAAGACACAAGTATAATTTTTTTTTAATGTGATACTCAAATTTTAATAGATTCGACAATAAACGATGGCTGCAGTAACGCGTTAATGAAAGCCGTCTAGCTAGCATGGTCTAATGCGAAATCAATATCTAATTATCTTTCAGCTTTCGACCCCTTCCACTCTTGGACCCACCTGCGACTTTACGCCCTTCTATTCTATAATTCGCACCCTTACACCAAACCACGCGATTGATCGTTTATTAAGATTTAAAATCTCTGAAGGAATCTTGAACCCATTAAGATCAATGACGAGTAAAATTGTAATCGATCTATTAATAAGACTCTCATTTACATTTTTGTACTTTAGTTATTTTGGTATAATCAATTAGAATACCTGTTAAATTATAAGGCACATAAATGTTCCCTAAAAATCATTTAGCCTAAATCCCATTTAGTCTAAAACTTAATTAGGATAAAACCAATTTAGCCTAAAACACATATAGTCTAAAACTCATTTGGCCTAAAACCCATTTGGCTCATAACTCATTTACCCTATAACACATTTGGCATAAAACGCACTTAGTCTTAATCCCATGTAGCCTAAAACCCATTTTGCCTAAACCCCATTAAGCATAAAGTACATTTGAGCTAAAACCCATTTGGTCTAAAACTCAGTCGGCCTAAAACCCATTTGACCTAAAATTATTTAGCTAAAAACCCGTTTGACCTAGAAAACGCACAAAGCCTGAATCCCATTTAACCTAAAATCCATTTGGCCTAAAACCCAGTTGACCTAAAACTTATTTTGTCCTAAAACTCATTTAGCCTAAATCGCGTTTAACCGTAATCCTACTTACCTAAAATCCATTTGGCCTAAAATCCATTTCTCCTAAATCCCATTTAACCTAAAATCCATTTGGCCTAAAACCCATTTGGCCTAAAATGCACATAGCCTTATTCCCATTCAGACTAAAATCCATTTGGCCTAAAACCTATTCATCCTAAAACCCAGTTGACCTAAAACTTATTTTGTCCTAAAACTCATTTAGCCTAAATCGCGTTTAACCATAATCCTACTTACCTAAAATCCATTTGGCCTAAAATCCATTTCTCCTAAATCCCATTTAGGTTAAAATACATTGGGGCTAAAACCCATTTGCCTTAAAACTCATTTTACCTAAAACTCATTTTACCTAAAACTCATTTGTCCTAAAACGCATTTAGCCTAAATCTTATTTATTTGTAGTGAGTATTTGTAGTCTTATTCTAAAATTAAATCTTTTTTAGCCTAAAACCCATTTTTCCTAAATCCCGTTTAGCCTAAAATACATTTGGGCTAAAACCCATTTGTCTTAAATCCTATTTTTCCTAAATTCCATTTAGCCAAAAATACATTTTAGCTCAAACCCATTTGGCTTAAAACTCAATGGGCGTAAAACGCATTTAGCCTAAAATTTATTTATTAGTAGTTAGTATTTGTAGACTTATTCTAAAATTAAATCTTATTTAGCCTAAAACCCATTTGCCCTAAAGCCCATTCAGCTTAAAAATAACACATTTGGCATAATACCATTGGAGATAAATCTTACTTGACATCAATTTTGCATCATAAAATTTTGTCAAATAGTATTACTCCAAATAGGTTTTAAGCTAAATTGGTTTTAGGCCAAATAGTTTTTAGAACAAATGGGGTTAGTTGGTTTTAGGCCCATTTTGTTTTAGGCTAATTGGGGTTTTTGACTAAGTTGGTTTTAGACCAAATAGGTTTTAAGCTAAGTTGGTTTTAAGCCAAATAGGTTTTAGGCTAAATTGATTTTATAGGCCAAATAGGTTTAAGGCTAAATGAGTTTTAGGCCAAATGGATTTTAGACTAAATGGGTTTTAGATCAAATGGTTTTTAGACTAAATGGATTTTAAACTAAGTTGGTTTTAGGCTAAGTTGGTTTTAGGCCAAATAGGTTTTACGCAAAATTGGTTTTAGGCAAAATGGGTTTTAGGCTAAATCAGTTTTAGGCCAAATGAGTTTTACGCCCAATGGATTTTAGAATAAATGGATTTTAGGCTAAATGGGTTTTAGGCCGAATGGATTTTAGACATAATGGGTTTTAGGTCAAATGGATTTTAGACTAAATGGGGTTAGTTGGTTTTAGGCCCATTTTGTTTTAGGCTAATTGGGGTTTTTGACTAAGTTGGTTTTAGACCAAATAGGTTTTAAGCTAAGTTGGTTTTAAGCCAAATAGGTTTTAGGCTAAATTGATTTTATAGGCCAAATAGGTTTAAGGCTAAATGAGTTTTAGGCCAAATGGATTTTAGACTAAATGGGTTTTAGATCAAATGGTTTTTAGACTAAATGGATTTTAAACTAAGTTGGTTTTAGGCTAAGTTGGTTTTAGGCCAAATAGGTTTTACGCAAAATTGGTTTTAGGCAAAATGGGTTTTAGGCTAAATCAGTTTTAGGCCAAATGAGTTTTACGCCCAATGGATTTTAGAATAAATGGATTTTAGGCTAAATGGGTTTTAGGCCGAATGGATTTAAGGCTAAATGAGTTTTAGGCCAAATGGATTTTAGACTAAATGGGTTTTAGATCAAATGGTTTTTAGACTAAATGGATTTTAAACTAAGTTGGTTTTAGGCTAAGTTGGTTTTAGGCCAAATAGGTTTTACGCAAAATTGGTTTTAGGCAAAATGGGTTTTAGGCTAAATCAGTTTTAGGCCAAATGAGTTTTACGCCCAATGGATTTTAGAATAAATGGATTTTAGGCTAAATGGGTTTTAGGCCGAATGGATTTTAGACTTAATGGGTTTTAGGTCAAATGGTAGTCATACTAAATGGATTTTAAACTAAGTTGGTTTTAGGCCAAATAGGTTTTACGCTAAATTGGTTTTAGGCTAAATCAGTTTTATGCCAAATGAGTTTTACGCCCAATGGATTTTAGAACAAATGGATTTTAGGCTAAATGGGTTTTAGGCCGAATGGTTTTTAGACTATTTGGGTATTAGGCTAAGTTGGTTTTAGGCAAAATAGGTTTTAGGCCAAATGAGTTTTAGGTCAAATGGATTTTAGACCAAATGGTTTTTAGGCTAAATGGATTTTAGACTGAATGAATAGGCTTAATTTGTTTTAGGCCAAATGGTTTTTAGACCAAATTGGGTTTAGGCTAAGTTGGTTTTAGGCCCAATGTGTTTAAAGCTAAATGGGTTTTAAGCTAAATGATTTTTAGACCAAATAGGTTTTAGGCTAAATATCATTTAGACCAAATGGGTTTTAAGCTAAATGAGTTTTAGGCCAAATAGATTTAGGCCAAATTGATTTTAGTCCAAATGGGTTTTAGAAAATATTCACTCTCCTCGAAATATGTTGTACAAAATTATTGATTTTCATATACCAAATGTAGTAGATTCTTTTAAAACTTGTCATCACAATTTGAATGTTTCCCAAATTTTCAGTAATTTTTGCGCTTTTGTAGAATAGACTTTTTCAGATATAAATTATAGGCCTGAAGTGATTAGTGATTAGACTGCCTCGTGTTAAAGTTCAGTCTAATTTCAAGTTATCTTGAACCGGAATTAATTGTATAAGTTCTCCAATTTCGTCATAGAGAGGCGGTAGTTTGTCATTAGTTCTTATTAAATACGTATGTCGTATGTGCAATTAACCCTTAACAGTATGCGCTCTAAATTACAGTTATTCTAAACTCGGCAATTGGTGAAATATATTTTATTTTTAGAACGGTTTTTGTAGGTCAAAAATAGGGGTTACTTTGATTTCCTGCAGAATATCTGGGATTATATAGTTGTCGTCTCTGTCAATAAACTGTTTTTCCAATATTCGCATGCAAGAGATTTCTCCGTTATTTCCTGGTCATCTGTTCCTCTATAGAATTGAGAGCTAATTGTTGCATAATGCCGAGCAAAATTTGCTACTTACAAATTGCAGGTAGAAGGAAATTTTGAAAGGCGAAAATAAATGATTTGCGAGAGTAGATGAGAGAAAAGTAAAAAAAAATTGAAAGAGAAAGAGGAAACGGAAATGAGGGGAAATGGGAGTCAAGACCGAGATGAAAGTCCCTTTGATTCCAACAATTATCTCACTCGCACGTCCCATATACCATCTAGGGCAACTATTTCATTTTTCTTTTTTTTCCATAAGTATGAATCGTTTCCCTGACGGATTTAATCGACGGAACGACTAGTGTTGGTCCAGGACATATATTTTATATATATATATAGTATACCATCATAAACCTTTCGTGAGAGGCTCTTTGTATTTTGAATCAATATTCTGCAATACTTTTTTACCATCATTCAATTCTGTTTGAAAGAAAAAGTGTAATTTAACAAAGTCACGCTGGAAATTTCATCAATGATTGAATTCTCGTTTAATGAAGCCTTTCAAATCTGATTTCTTTCTGTTTTTAGGAACAGAATTTTTTATAGATTTTAGAGCTCCCAGGTTTTCAATTTTAGTTGAAGATGTTATGCTTGTTTTTTTTTTTAACTTTTATTGAATACTGAGTAATTATTATTAAAATAGTGTAAGTGGTCGATTTTGTGGTGTTTTCAATAAAGATATAAGTAAATGAGCACTATATACAATTTATGTACATTGTATGCGCGGCGTTCACCTGGGACCTGGATTGATTAATTTTTAACATATAATTCCTTAGTAAATGCTCCTCCCGATCAATAGTAGCTCCATTTCCCATTTTTTAAGATTACATGTTTTATTTCGTATTACCTCTAATGACTATAGAATCTATATTTACAACGTGAATGTACCGGAACTAGCAATATAACTGAAAAAGATTTTCTCCTAAAGTTATTGCTATACTCGACCCAATTCTAATGCTCAAGTATTTCAACTTTCAAGGCGCAATATTAAAAGTAAAAGTGTAATAACTTGTGTGTTTTATTATTGCCATAATTGATTTTCTGATAATTATAAAAGATATAAACTAATGGTGGTAAAATTATAAATTCAATTTAATCGGAATGTCTACCATTTCTTACTTTTAAAAAATATGGTAAAATAACTAAAAAAATTAAGATTTCGCAGGAAAAATGGAACAATGCTGTTAAATTTTGTGCAAATCAATTCTTTTGAGAAGACAATTCTCGCATAATTTTTAAGAAATGTATAGGAAATCTAGTTGGTAGGCAAAGAGTTGAGAAAAAAAAGATGGTAGAGAAAAAGAGAGCTATAGTCACCATCTCAGCAGTAGAGAGCCAAGCTGGCTCTTTTATCAAAGTGGCATTCGAGCCTCTCGAGAACACACACCATCACTTTGTTCTGTCTACATATACACTTACACCTAAATCTTGTCTTCTTTCCCACAGGTCCATTGGCTCGAGTGTCTCTCATACATAGAAGAAATAAAAGATGAGCATTCGATGTGACAGTTTTGAAAATTTTCCAAAAAAAGAATCTGTTTCAGAATCTAAACTCAATTTAAACTCGAATAAATGACTATCTTCAAGTCTTGAATGAATCATCTCCATCACAATTTTCCCAATTGAGAATCCATTTCAATTTTGTCAACTGACAATCCATCTCCATTTTTTCGATTGGAAATCTTTGTCAATTTTATCGCTTGAGAGGTTGTTTCAGTTTTTGCGATTCGGAAGTCATTTTAAGTTTTTTTTGTTGAGAATCTATGTTAATTAGGGGAAAACCGGGTAAAGTGGTTTATTTGGGTAAATTGGCCTTTGTTAATACCTTAGCCGAAAATAAATATTAAACTTTATTGTTTTTGTTAATGAAGTATATTAAGGTAAAGATGGTTTCTATAAAGTATCATGTTTATCAGTTTTTTATTAAAGAATAGTGAAAATAATGCTTTCCAACGATAATTTTTTCATTTTTAAATTTTAGAAAATATGCACTTCTATTTCCGTGAATTATATAATTTTTCTTTCAACTCAATCCTTAAATATTTAGCTTTCTAAACACCTTCATTAAGTTTATAAAAGTGAGTCTTGAAATTTTAAAAAATTCCATATATTTGGATGTAAAAACTAAACATCAAGTTGTTACTGCTTCTGCATAGAAAATCAGTGTTTTAACAAATTAATGATATTAATTATTGCATTTATATTAATAATAATAATAATAATAATAATCATTTGTACAATGAAGAATCATTATTACTATATTTTTAAGACATAGTTTTAAATAAGCGCGGGATTAATCAAAAGAAGTGCGCATGCGCAGAAAGAATACTTATGAGTTATAATCATGGCGGATTAACCTGTCACATTTGGCATTGAATATCAAATTTTAGGTTTTCTTTCTAAAATTAACGCTGTTTCGAAGCAAGCAGGTAATTTATATAATCTATTAGAGTGTTAGAAATTCAACTTTATAAATTATTCCAATCACAGGAGCTTTATAATTATATTTTTTATTTTATTTTTTCCCCTTTATGAAGCACCGTTTTTCGATGTCACTTCAGTTTTAAGAGAAAAACTTTATATTTCGTGTTTTAAAAGGTTATTCTCCTTATAATATTAATAAGATGATTGATTTTAAAAAACAAATAGAAAACAAAAGTTCTTATTTTACTGTGTAATGCTTTATATTTTTCAAAAATATTATTAAATAATTTTTTTTTACTCCAAACTTTTACACAGGCATTTTGTCCATTTTTTCTTACATACATTTTGAGGTCAAATTAAGTGAAATTTAATTTCAATCAAACTAAAAATAAAAATTCAAGAACGAAGGATTTATTTCAAATTTTTAGGATTCTTAAAATTATTGTTTGAAAAATTATTATTAAGAAAATTATTATATTATTATTAATTATTATTAATTATTATTATGATTGGAATCATAATCTCACTGTGAAAGTTTTAGGAAATAATCATCAACTACTTTTGGAGAATTTTCCACCATTTTTAGGGAAAATGCTTTTTTTAAAAAAAATTATTGAAGTGTTCCACAACTTTTATAGATATTGCCTAAAATCAGTGAAAAGTCCACAAAAAATGTTGTATTAATAATTCCCCTGAAAAAGTTAGTTAATATTCCACAAATTTAGTAAAAATTACCTAAAATTAGTAAAAATTTCACAAAAAAATGTTGAATTTACATTTTTCTGAAAAGTTATATATTTAACTAATTCTATGATTTTTAATTATTGTTCTTAAATTTACATTAACCTGTTGATATTTTGATTGAACCTTATAAAAGTTAACACTGTTAATAATAATTTTTGACCTAAATAATTTTCAAATAATTATTGTATCTAAATTAAATTTAAACTTGTATTAATTTTAAATAGTAGGAAGTTAATGTAATAATCAATAATGATTGTTCTGAGATTTTAAACGTTAATATAACAAATATTATGTTTTTTGAAATATTTGTTTAAGATACTCTCTAAATTTGAATTAGTTAAAAATAATTAATTATTAGTAAAATCGTGGCTGAGTTTTTGTTTCCTTAATTAGTTAAAAATAACTAATTATTAGTAGAATATGACTAATTATTAGTAAAAATATAACTAAAAATTAGTTATCATTTGAGTGATTGAATTGGTAAACAGAATTTTACTAAAATATTAGTAATTTTGACATAACTATTTCAATTAGTGACTGAGTTTTTGCTTTTTAAATAGTTATTTTTAACTAATTCAGATTTAGAGAGTATGAATAAAAAGTACAAGAATAATTCAATGCAATTTGAGAAGAAAATAATTGAATTAAAGAAGTATGCAACAACTTTTTTGTAAAAAAAAAATATGTTGATAAATATTCCATAACTTTTCTGGAATTTTCACTATATTTTGGAAAAAAGTTTCCCCAAAAAATGTAGGGAAATTATCACTAACTTTTGTGTTAATTTGTGTCACAAAAATTTTTTACAGTGCTCTGTTAGATTAGAACTACTTTTTCTACTGGATGACTTTAGGTCTGACTAAAAAGAATCTATATCACTTGCAAATTACCTACTTGAAATTCTCGTTAAAATTGAAACTTTGTGGCATTTACGACTTCAATTTTCAATAATAATTTAAAGTACCTTAAAAAAACCTAAAGAAATGGTTTTTAATTGTATTTAATTGAAAATTGAAGTAGTACATACCAGGTTAGAGTTTGAAGTACATCACAAGGGATACAAATTTTTTTTAGTCAGACATAACGTCATCCAGTAGAAAAAGCAGTTTTAATCAAACGAATAGATTCTCAAGTTGTTCACCCCTTATTAAATTTAAATTGAATTAATTTGCCGATCTAAAAAGTATTCCAGTAATTTTAGTTTCTCATAAAATAATGAAAGTCTCACAATTATTTTAAGTAGAGAAGGTCGACTCGAACGTTTTCATTTTTCTATAGTTTGCAGAATATTTGAAATATTTCTGCTTTCATAATTTCTTTGTTAAGTAGAACCCATCTGTATTATTTTAATACTTTGAACTCGAGAAGAGAAAGGAATGTTGTTTTAATTATGGTAAAATTTTAAAGATAATTAAAATTTTTCGTGATATTTTATTAAATTATTATTTTTTTTTTTATTAAATATAGAATTAAAATTCATTTAATATAATGGTAAAAATAACAATTCTTCTGATCTGAGTACAAATTTATTTTATTCGGATTTGAAAAGTATTGCAATTCTCATTTTATATATCTAAGTAAAGAAACTTGATTGGGAATTGTATTGTGACACCATTTTACTATATCAACTTTATTGGGTATTTTATTTTAATTGCGCATTATCACCATGAATGAGAGAAGATTGAGAGTGTGAGAGGGTGAAGATTCGCAGTTACAAATAATTAAATTGTAATATAGATCGATTTAACCAGAGGTTGAAACGAGCAGAGGCCACTTGAAGTTTTCATCAGATTGGAAAACGCAGGCGCATCAAACATGTTGTACTTCAGGATCACTTGTCGAGACACCCCTCAATCCATTTCTTGAATCCTTTCCCCTTCCAAATGACCTCAACCACCCTTACACTGAACTCGCCGTTGAGTACGCTTGCGTACTATATTTCTACTACTGTCTGTACTATTACTACTACGTCCAGTGCTGTATCCAGATTCTTCCCTTCATAAATATAGACCATTTATTAATTATTATTTTTCAAAAGTATTGATTCACTTCAATAGTTTTACGTCATAACCAATTATACTCGTTTAATTATTCAAAGCGAGAAAAGATGTAATTTTACTGAACTATATATATATGTGCAAAAATATTATTAATTTTGTGGAGGAAAATTTATTGTAATTAATTTTTTTACAATATTTTCTTTTTGTGCTGTTTATGAACCTTTTTTTTATATTGAGGTGATCAAAAATTATGTTTCCAAACGAAATTATTTTTCTCTAAAATAATGTGAAAATTACAATTTTTGTAACTAGTGGTGAAAATGATAATTTTCGATACTAGAAGGAGAATTACCCATTTCCGTCACTAGAGGGAAAACTGACAGTTTCCATCACTAGTGAAGAAAGAAAATTACCATTTTCAATACTAGTGGATAAATTACGACTTACATAACTAGTAGAGAAAATTACCATTTCCATCCCTAGTGGAGAAAATAACCATTTTCTTCTTAAGTGCAAAAATGACCATTTTCGTCACTAGCGTAAAATTTACTATTTATGTCACTGATAAAAAAAATGACCATTTCCGTCACTAGTGGGAAAATAAAAATTTCCGGACAAGTGGGAAAATAAAGATTTTCAGAATTAGTAAGAAAAACGATCATTTCAATACCAGGGGGAAAATTGACCATTTTAGTTACTAGTGGGAAAAAAATACCTATTTCGACTCTAGTGGACAAAGTGACCATTTTCATCACAAATTCGAACAATGGTTATATTTTCGTCGCACTTTTGTTATATATATTTTTTTATATTTATATGATTTTTGCAAATTTATCAAATACTTTTATAAAATTATTTCCTGATTTTTGAATATATCATTTCAGTATATTTTTGTTTTAATTAGAAGTCACAGCGTGTGAAATTTCACATTTTTTCGCAAAGTTCAGTTATAATTGAACGAGATTCATGAACTCTTCTTTCCTATTTGAAATTCAAAGAGTTTTTAACTCAACTATAGTCAATGACGTGCATGCTCATTTGAATTTCCCACATTTATTTATTTCTTTTTTAATTACCGTAGCAAAAAATGAGCTTTCAAAATGTTATTAAAGTCCTGACATTTTTTAATTAAGTTTTGTAATTCTGTTTTTATTTAGTCTGTTAGGTAAATTGATTTTTGTCTGTCTAACAGCTACAGTGATATTTTATTTAAAAAAATTTATTTTAAAATATATTTTTAATACTATTTTTCAGAATATTCTATTTTAATTATAAGAAATAGTATTTTGATACAATTTTGGAACAAATTTTTTTAAAAATGGTTATCACATTTTAGTCAAAACTGTTTTTATGTATAACTTGTCTCTTTAGAAATTGTATTCAGGTACCTTTCTTTGCATATGGCTAACTATTTTTTAACCTCTTTATTTACGCTGAAAATTTTGTTGAAAAAGTAAACAATGTCAGTTTCAGAAATAGTAAAATTGTTTAAAAATAAGCTAGAAAAAATAAACAATTTAAATTTTAAACTGTTTATCGAGCGTTAGAAAATTGAATATTGAATAGAATATTAAAATCGATACTGAAGCTCATCTTTTAAGGATGTTTGAACCCTTAACATAACCTTAAATAAAAACTGCGTATTTAGCAGCAAAAATACATACAAAAATTAATTTTGAACAATTTTAATAGGCTTTTTTATACAGTTTCGGATAAAAATTGTTTGGATCTATTTTTTTATTTTTAAAAACACTCTTTAATTTGAGGCCTAAAAATGTGAAATATATCTTTCAAACGGTGCTATTCGACTCACTGGAATCTTTAAAAACAAAAATTTTAAATAATTTAAAATTAAATTTTGACTTCAATAAAACCTGTAAAATTGAAACCTACACTTTTTTTTGTATAGAAATTAGAAATTTGTAAATAGGTTCTATTAAAAAACACATTACAGAAAGAAACATCTTTATAAAATGTATTGTAGTTTTCTAAAACGTTTAAAGTATCTTACATCCTCAATCATAAAAAAATTTAAGAAACTAATGTATTTGAAGATGCGTTTGCTAACTTTTTGAAAAGATCTTAAAAGTGACTATAAAACTATCTTAGATGCCTAATTTTTCTAGTGCAATTAAAATTTGTTTTTGACCAATTTAAAAAAAACTTTCAAGGACCAACACTTGTGAGGCGAATTCAATAGCTCTTTTAAAATATTAAAATCCATAGCCTCAATTGGACAGCGTTCAGATTCAAATTTAAAAATCCACTATTAAATTCTCTTTGATTTGACGCGCAACAGTAACTTTAATTTTTTTTCCACCAAATCCCAAAAAGGCGTACTTTAAATTTTGAAATAAAATTCCTTCTCTTAACCACTTAGAAAAAAAAAATTAAACAATCATCCTCCATTTATTATGCTGTACCTCCTTCCAACAAATAAGAATCTTCTTTTCACGCAGGTGAGTGTAAAAGTCACCTTACGAATAACCATCTCCGCATTATCTTTTCTCTCGTCTTAATTTAATTTTTAATTAAAGCTCACGGTGTAGTATGGTATGCTTTGAAAACTTGCAAAAAAAAAGGATATTAGTTTTTGTTTGCAGTTGGCGGCAAGCCATTTAATACCAGTGGAAAACGTGAAATACCAGGAACGTTTATTGATCCTGGGAAGTTTCAGGTAGTCAACTTTGAGCTTTTCCAAGTCGTTATTCATACTTCATACTTACACTCGTTATAAAGCTTCGTGTGGTCACACAGTTTCTACGGTACTTGAAGTTACCGTGAATATGTATATGTGTCTAAAATGTACATACTTGATATGACGGTTTTACATATTTTATTTTATCACGAGGCGATAGAGGTAAAAAAATTTTTTCTTTGCGAAATTTCAGACCTCGCCACCGTCTGCAAGCACAAGTTTCTTTGATTCAAAGGAAAATTTCCTTCGGCGAATTTTCATTTTACAAATTTTATTCACTCGACTTCTTCGCAGATCTACTTTTAGATTTTACTTGACTCATTTCAGTTTATGGCCTGCCATTAAAAATTTTTATGGACCTATCCACTTGAAAAGTTAGGCGTATTTTCACGAGAGCCAATCCCATGATAATGAGGGATATAGGTAATAAACACCGAATCTACAAAAGGTACTTTATAACCTCTTGTTTAGTGTTTAATAAAACTTCTTCTTTATCTTGTCCTGGGATGAGATAAAAGTAATAATTGAGAAAAATAAATATATAGGTACAGGGTTGCTACGATTCTGGAAAACCTGGAATTGTCATGGAATTTTTTTCTAGTCAGGGATAACCTGGAAAAGTCATGGAATTTTATCAAATGTTGTTTTTAAAAATTAATTTAATTAACTTTTCTTTTTTTAGGTATTTTTTTCGTATCTCTTTGTCAATTATTTTCCTTATTTCTAAATTATTTTCTTTAATACTATTTACTTATTTCGTCATTTTGTAATTTTTCTTTCAATTATCAATAATTTTCTTCAAATTTTAATTTCATTTCTAAATTTTAAATATATTGTCTCCATTTTTATTTTTATTCTTCAATTATCAATTATTTTGTTCAAAATTCAATAATTTCCGCTTTTTTTTCCTTTTTCAATTATATTTTCAAATTTCAATACAATTCTTCAATTACATTATTCCTACAATTTTCTTCTAAAATTTTCTTTAGTTTTCAATTGACAATTTAATTTTCTCCTTCAATTTTATAATTATTCTTTAATATTTTCAATAATTTTGTTCTATTCTCGATTATTCTCGCCATTTATCTCTAATTTTCTCAACTGTCAAGTACTTTCCTTAAATACTATTTAATTATTTTTGTCATTTTGTAATTTCTCCCTCAATTATCAATTATTATCTTAAAAATTCAATTTAATTTTTTAATTTCCCAATTTATTTCTTCAATTTTAAATTATTTTCTTTAATTTTCAATTATTTTGATCAAACATAAAAATTGTTTTAAAATTTCAATTCAATTCTTCAATTTTACAACTAAATTATATTCTCCAATTTCAATTCAATTTTTCAATTTTCAATTATTTTCTTTAATATTAAAAAATTCTCGCCTTTTGTCAATTATTCCTTACGGTTATCAATGTTTCCTTAATTTTAAATTCAATTGTTCGATTATTTTTTTCTATTTGCAATTATTATCACCAATTATTCCTATAATATCCATAATTTTTTAATTTTCAATCATTTAGTTTAAATTTAATATTTAATGTTTAATTTTTTTAATTAGTTTTACCAATTGTATATTAATTTAGCCGTTTTTATTTTCAATTGTCAAATAGTTACGTTATTTTTCAGATATTTTCTTCAATTGTGCAATTATTCTCATTATTTTTTCTTCAATTTTCAATTATTTCCAACAATTTTGTAAAGTGACATATATTCTTTTCAATTTTATAATTATTCTTTAACTTTTCAATTATTTTGTCTTGTTCTCGAATATTCTTAACAGTTATCGTGTTTTATTTTCAATTGAAAATTATTTTCTTCAATATTTAATTGTTTTCGTCATTTTGTAATTTTTTTTTATTTTCTTAAAATTTTCCATTTAATTCTTTACTTTTCAATTTATTTCTTCAATTTTTAATTGTTTTCTTCAAATTACAATTCCATTTGTCAAATTTCAATTATTTTGTCTAATATTAAAAAATTGTTGCCTTTTTAAAATTATTTTTTTCGTCTATCATTAAATTTCAATTCCATTCTTCAATTTTCAATTATTATCTTTAATTTTTATTTATTTTTTTCGATTTTTAGTCAAAGTGTGTAACGTGCAATTATTTTCAACAAATAAATGTTATATGTTATTATGTTAAATGCTATTATCATTAATTACTTTTGAAAAAATCGTAAAAAACGATATTTTTTTAAATTTAATATTTTTTGTTTAATTTTTTAAATTATTTTTTCAGTTGACTATTAATCTAGTCATTTATCGAATTTTGTTTTCAATTGTCAATTATTTTCGTCAATTTTTGGACATTTTTTTCAGTTTTTTAATTTTTTCGTCATTTTTCAATTATTTCTTATAATTATTTATTTTTTTCTTCAATTATCAATTATTTTCTACAAGTTTTTCAATTTACAATTAATTTTCTTAAATTTTATACCTATTTTTTAATTTTTTAAAATTATTTTACTCTGTTGTCGATTATTCTCGCCAATTTTAGAATTTTTCTTCAATTGACAATTATTTTTTTAAAATTTCTATTTGATTCTTTAATCTTCAATTTGTTTCTTCACTTCTCAATTATTTTATCAATTTTAAATTCCATTCTTTAGTTATCTATTATTATTTTCTTCTATATCCAATAAATTTCAACTTTTCATTTAATTTTTTCACTACCATTCTTCAATTTTAATTATTTTTTTCGATTTTCAATCCAGTTGTTCAATGTACATTTAAATACAATTATTCCTATAATTTTCTTAATTTTTCAATTTTGAATTTTTTTCTTTATGAAATTAGAAAATTCTGTGAAAAAATATCGGACATTTATTACCTTTAATTTTCCAATTATACTGGTCATTTTTTAATTATTTCTTTCAAATATTAATTATTTTCTTTAATTCCTAATTGTTTTACGGAATTTTTCAATTATTTCCTGCAATTTTTTCAATTTTCAGCTATTCTCTTATTTTATAATTATTCTTTTAATTTTTCGAAATTTTTTTCAATTGTATTATTGGCAAATAAAAAAAAAAAAAAATTGTACGTTATTTTCGTAATTTTTCAGATATTTGCTTCAATTTTGTGATTATTCTTGTAATCTTCTTTATTTGCCTTTGCAAAATTTTATAGTTTTAAAATGACTAACATCAATGCAAAGTTTCTTGCGCCCTTAGGCGTTTTTTAATATTGGTATTTATTTTATATTTGGTCATGGAATTTCAAAATTTTGAAAACATAGCAACCCTGAAGTATATTCTTCCTCAATTTTAGTTATTGATTTTAATTCTTTTATTTTTTATTTGATTCCCAATTTTATTGCAGTTTTGTGGTAATTTTCTAGCTTAATTGATTCTTGTAGTAAAAAAAAGTATATAAATGTTTAATACTTGAGTTATAAAGATTAGATGTTTTTTCGCAATAGTACTGGTATGTTTCTATTTCCAAAGTAACTACATTGCTACTGTCCACTTGGAGTAAATACATCGATTGACATGGTTTGTTCCTATCTCTTCAAACACAATATTGCACAATATGTAATCGTGCCTTCTCTCATGAGAATCCTGTTCTCTTAATTGAACAACAGTTGCTTGCTTAATCAATTGCGAAATGTGCACAAGACGAATCATTCAAATCTCATCGTCTTGTTCCGTTATCTTACTAACCAGAAATGGAAACTCGAATTACTCAATTTTAACATTGCTTATTTAAATTTTGTTTATCTAATTTGAAATCCACATTTTTTCTCAGATTATTCATTTATATTTGTTTTGTTTATCTAATATGAAATCCAAATGTCCTCAAGTATTCTCTTTTATTTCGTTTTCTTACTTTATCTGTCTTTGATTTTATTTTTCTCTTTCTTTGGTTTTCTATTTCTCGGTCTTTGGTTTTCTATTTCTCATTTCTTAAATTCCGTTTTCTTCATGGAAAGCTTGAAATCCCACGAAATTCATTAGTTCGAATCTCCAGTGGATCGAATTTTATGAGGTCGAATTTCCTTTACGGCGAATTTTCATACCAAAGAATTGATATCAAACTAAATTCTTATTTAGAGGAGTTTTTATTAAATAACAATTTTGAACAGCAGGTTCTCTATTCCATTCATTTTTGATACAACAGAATTTACATTTAACAAAATTTATATGTAAATTTTATAAAATTGTAACGCGGTATGAAGAAAGGGACCTAAGAGACAAAAAATTTTAGGTTATGTTTGTGATTTTTGAAATGAAAATATACAAAGAGGATTAAGGAAGATTAATACATCAATGGCCTCATGTTTTAATCTTTCTTCCGTCCAAAATATTCAATAAAAACTGATTTTAATTTTACGTAATTAAAAAAAAACTTTTGATCGTGGTAAAATTTATGTTTGATCAAGTATTTATTTATACCAAATTTCATTTACATGAATTATTATTTAGTAGAATATTAAAAATTTCGATTTATAAAAACCCAGAAGGTAAATAAAGTCTCTAATTCTGGATAAAATTCACCTGCGTGTAAAATTAGTATAGGTGCAAAAAGATGAAAAATATTTAGCACATAATTTCACTGCTTTGTTTTTTCTGTGTTCTCATTTAGCAGAATTTTCGTTTGTTTGAACAAGCATCTGGTAGAAACATTTTCGTGCAAATGTTTGTTCGGACAAACGAAAAATCTTCTAAATGAGAAATAGACGTTTCAAGAATTATATTAAATGGAAATTCTTGCAAATGAAAGGATTCGATTAAATTTAAATTCTACAATTTAAGAATTACATTTAATACAAATTCTATTTTATGAAAAATCTGTTACACTTACATTTTGTTGAATGGAAATTCAGTTGGATAAAATGGAGAATTAAAAAAATTTGTTTAATATAAATTCTTTTAATTATATATACGAATTTGGTATAAATTCTTCGCAATTTTAGTTTTGTCTTTTTCTCTATATATTCTAATCTCCCAATACTGTCAAGATGCTATTTATATTTCCACGAGAATTGCCAAAGTTAAATGACTTCCCAGTTAGGAAAGAAAACAATTATTTTCAGTTTTTTAGGATACTTAAAATTGTAATTTTCTGCACATTCAAGGAATTGATCTTCGACTGTGAAAAGCACTTTTATCTTCTCAAGCACCCGTCCTCGCATTTTAAATCGAGAAGAGGCTTCTAGAATAAGAATTCAGCGTATCTTTATCTCGCTTTTCTTTTCGATAAAGGGTCCTTCGTGAAAGCTAGAGGTCTGAGCCTAGATTACTTTGGCCTAGGATTTTGCCAAATTGGGGTCAAGAAAACGATTAAAAAATCCTTTTGAATTAAAAATAGAAAAGAAATTTGTAGGTAAGAATTTAATTTTGTACATTTGTAGATATCAGTGTGTAGAATATGTGTTCAAATAGATTTAACGAATTATCTCCGATTCTAGCTTTCAGCAAATAATTTGACATAGTTTCAGACTACAATGATCAAAGACGCAATTTAGTACTATTAAACTTCTGATTCTAAGTTCAGTTATACTTTGATGGAAGTTTGTTGAGCTTCCAATAGTTTGCAAACTGCTACACGCGTCCTCTTACATAACTTTGAATATTTTATGTTTCAAAATCTGCTTCTTTTCACATTACTTATCATTACTTTATTTCAACAAGAATTTATTAGTTCTTAGATTGCAAATCATTCTTTAAAAAGTAATCCTGAACGAGAAAATTTTAAAATACCTTTCAGATGAAACTGTTTGTTAAAATTTGCTTTTGCGGATGGAGAAAAATGTCTTGCGGTTAATGTTATAATGGCATTTTTTCCAGAAATAATGGAATACAAATGTTAAACCACGAAAAAAACAAGTATTTTCTGAAGTTCAAGTTTCTCTTTCTGACTTTCACATAAGTGGGTAAAAAATCTATTAAGTTATTTTCTCCATATGGAAACCGGTTTACGTGTTAGAAGTACTTAAATTAACACGACTGTTCATTCACGTTCTTAGGCAATAAAGAAATGCGGGTTTTCTTTGCGTGTTTCTTTTTATCTTAAAAATGTGATCTCTCACGAAGTCTGCGAAATGTGTATGCAGTCGAATGGTAATTCACAAATAATTATTATCTAGTCTTCTCTGATTTTAGACTTTCGTAACCATTACTTTTGTAATTTTTCTTTTCATTAGAAGTCTCTAATTGCTGGTGTAGTAAATTAAAATAACATTTTTCTAGTATATAATCCAATTTGAATTTTGGAAATATATTTTTAGCGTAGATACTTTTGATGCAATGCAACATTTTAAAGGCGTTTTTGTATTTTAATGTACCGTAGTGGATGATAAAGTTTTAAAGTTTTGTATCAAGTTGAAAAAATAGCATTTAAATTTTTATTGTTATAACAATAAAAATTTAAGATTAATTAACTAATTAATTTAACTTTAAAATGTTGAACATTTTTATCTTTCAAACTCTTAGAAACTACTACATTTTCAAAACATAAAATTAAGTTTGTGAATTAAAATCTATGTAAACATTTAACACATAAAAATCATATAAATTGTGTGATGTCACAAATTGTCACAAAATCTACAACCCCTTCCCCCATAACGTGTGATGTAATTTATGGACGATCCGCCCTTACATATTTAAAATCTTTGCTTTAAAAATTTATTATCTATAAAACAGTTCCATAAATTTATTAATCATTTAATAATCATAATCATAATCTTTTGAAAGAATAATAAAATTTTATAGGTTAGGTTAGGTTAGGTTAGGATTTTTGACAGGTCGGCTGTTGAATCTTATACTACAATATATACTCAGTATACACTGAAAGAAATAATTCCACGGTACTGACATAATTATGGATAAATCACCCATAATATATTGCTAATATAGATACTGCCATAATATATTTGTCTTTTAGCCATATGACTGGTGAAACTGCGATGTATATTTTTAGGTTAGAAGAACTGTCAGTGGCGCACCGATGCATTATGGGATATTCATTCATATAGTATTCGAAGTTCTACAAAAACTGTCAACAATAATCATATGGCTGATAAAGCTAGAGTATTTCTTTCAGTGTAGATGTTAATTTTAAGAATTTTTTGTTTAAACTGTTCTTTTTTCTTTTCTCTATCTATCCGTATTCAGAATTAACTTTTTTCACAAATTTGTTAAATTACACTTTTTTTCTCCTTCTACATAATTTTTACGTGTTTATTTACTTTTTTTTTTTACCTATACATGATGTTAGAATATTTGAAGATGCAATCTGTACACTGTAAAAACAGGTGTCTTACAAGTGTCTCATTTTAAGACATAAGACTTTAGAAAGCGTCTTACAGGCATTTTTAAGACACTATCTCAATGGTTTAATATTAAGACACCCCAAAATGTCTTAAAAGTGAGGACAAAATAAGACACTTGTTTTTAGAGTGTATATATGATATCAGGAAATCAGGGCGAAGGATAAGCAGAGGAATGCATTGTAATGAAAAACACAATCGATCTATGATATCAGGAATTTATGGCAATGGGTAATATATATAGGAATGCATTATAATTGAATCTGAAAAGTACCACAATCAGTATTATGTGTACGTCCACATAAAAAGAGCCTATTTTCTTGATCTTATTAACCGAGATATTCGCATTTTTCTAAAAATAGTTTACATTTTTTTTATTTGTATACTTCATTATGTCTTATCTTGAATCATGTATCACAACTTTTTCATAATTATAATCACGTAACATTATTTTTAATTTTTAATTAGCATGGAACCTACTTGTAAACTCGAACTTTAAACTTCTTTTTCTCAAAACTGGGTTTTCGACACTTCTAACTTTAATTTTTTACATTTTCGTGAATTTTTCGTCTGAAAGGGCCTAAATCTAAAAGGGCCTAAGACCTCTCAAAAGTGGTCGCACACATGGTATTAACAGAGTTGACACAGGTCAGGGAATTTAGGGAAAAGTCAAGGATTTTTATCAAAAATACTGAAAAATTGTACAGAATCTCTATAATGGATGATATAAATTATATTTTTCTAATATTTACTGAGAAATATTTATTTTCCACAATTTTATAATAAAATTAATTTTTCCATATAGGTATAGGAAAAATTCATTCTAAAAACTCCAAAAATGCAGGGAAAAAGAATAAAAATTTGTTTGAAAATCAGGGAAAGTTGCAATCAAATATTTGTAGCGACCCTGTGTTAGAAATAAAACACCTCTCTTGAGTGAGATTTTTCATTTTTTTCGGAAATATGCGAAATGTTATTTTTTATATAGAAAAATGTGTTTTGTTTAAAATTAGAAAGTTAACGTGAGATTTTTATTACCCCCCCCCCCCTCCTTCTTAAACTTCGTCCATAAATTACGTAACAGGTTTTAGGGGGGTGGGGATTCAGTAAAATATTACTAATTGTGACAGAAGTAGGGGAAGGGAATTTCTTATTTTGTTACTCTCTAAATCTGAATTAGTAGTTTTCTACTATGAATTAGTCAAATTCATGGCTCATTTTTCTCTAATTCATATAGTAGAAAACTACTAATTCTTAGTAGAAAACTACTAATTTTTAGTAAAAAAACTACTAATTATTAGTAGAAAACTACTAATTAAAATAGTGAAACTTTACTTTTAAAAAAAGTAGATTTTTTACTAATTTAATTAGTAGTTTTCTACTACAAAATTAGTAGTTTTCTACTAATTCTTAGTAGTTTTCTACTACGAATTAGTAAAATTCTTACTATTTTAATAGTAGCTCACTTTTCGCTAATTCATTAGTAGAAAACCACTAATTCAGATTTAGAGAGTAAGTCTCACGTAAAAAGTGTACAGTACTTAATAAAATATAATTTTAAAAAACCAAATAATATTTAAAAAATATTGAAAAAACCGGTTTTAATTAATAAACTAATTAACCAATCACCATTTTTTTGGGCATAATATAGTACCTTTATGACAGCTTTTGGTTGACAAAGTCACTTTGAAATGAGACGAAGTTTATTATTTATTTTATGAAAAAATGTATTTTTGCCGATTATCTTAATTTTTTTTCTCTTTACTTAAAAAGTGTTTTTTTTCTAAAATTATTAATATAATCTAAAATTACCTACGTATAAAGTTTTTCACGTGTGTTAGTGATTAACTGATCACGCTAGCAGAAAAACACTTATTTACTTGTGTATTGGAAAATAGTTTTTAGAAAATATAATTTTTTTTATTTAACCTCTTCTAGTAAGAGAATTGACTTTTTCTACATTTTGTTAATTTTCTATTTAATTGCGTAACAGATATTCCTACACAGTTAAAAATTTTGTGTTAAATTTAACATAAATCATATGTTCCAAATGGTCCACTCAAAATTTGTGTTAAATTCAGGGATTTGTGTTGTTTTCTTTATTGTCTGCTTGACAGAAGTAAAATATAATCGCGTGGAGTTATGAAGTCAGTATTATTCAATTAGTATTGAACTTTACCTTTTGATTATTCAAATGAATTTTCAAAACGAAATTTTCGTTTTACAACAAAAAATTCAATGTAAATTACAGTGTTATTACTAAGAAATTGAGGTTATGTTCAAGAATCTAATGATAGTTATTAAATCAACACATGAAAAATGTTAAATTTTAACACAAAAAATTTAACAAGGACCGATTGTTACACAAATACACAAAATTTTTAACTCTGTAATAAGACTTAATCATAACACTGCAAAAACAGGTGTCTTAAATTGTTAAAAAATGTCTTAAAATAAGACATTTTTCGTGTCTTAGACACCAAAAGTATCCTAATTTAAGACATTTTTGGTCAATTTAAGACACCATGTTTTTGCAGTGAAAAGACTGATCACTAAAGATTATTATTAGAATACGAGACAACACTGCAAAAACTGCTGTCTTCTAAGTGTTTTATTTTAAGACACATGCAAGACATTAAGAAAGCGCCTTACGGTTATTTCAAGCTATATCATTGGTTAATAATTTTGAAAGATGCTTTCTCATTGGTTTAAAAGTAAGACACTTTAAAACGTCTTAAAAGTGAGGACTAAAATGTCTTAAAATAAGACACTTGTTTTTACAGTGAATAAGATACGAAAATTTGCAGAGAATCGTTTCGGTTTCGAAAAAATGAAAAATTGATATCTAGTATCGTCTTTTTGGCATTTTTTCCCTAAATTGTAAAACATTTTAGTAAGTAACAGGTTTCTTGACCTAATTGTAAACAATATAGAGAAGAATAGTGGCTGTAGGGTTAATGTTGGAAACTAAATTTTCCCTACTTCGATTTAAAATCCATACGTTTCGTCCTCTTCACTGGATGTAGTTTATTCTGAAAAATTGTGGTTTTTGTGGTATAAAGTTAAAAGGTGCTTGTTGTCTTCATGTTATGTGTAATTTTATAAGAATGTCATGATAGACCAGTCTTTAAAAATGTCTTTAAAAATGTTAAAAATTTACTCTTTTTGTTATAAACAACGCCTATCGAGATACTTCTTAAAATAAGTAGAAAAAACCCCATTAGGGTAATGTCATCATGAGTGGACCGCTTAAGCTTTTTTTCGAAAAATTCTTTATGAGAGTAAATTAAATGTACTTCTCTATAATTCCAAGCTTTAGTTTAGATCCCTAGATAAGAGTTTATGTCATGAGACCCTTGATTTTGTTATTTAGAAAAAATAAAATTGGCGTAAAAAAATATGCGTTTTTTTAGGAATGAAAAACATGTAACCTTGAGTGGAGCACTCTTGAAAAATTGCAAGAAAAGGTAAAACAATCAATAAAAACTCAAGAAATTGCAAAAGTTATAATAGATTTTTAATTTCTTTCAGTAAATAATCTAGTTTTGACTCCCTGTTATTCTATACTGTTTTCGACAATACCTTTTCTGAAATCAGAAAAAATATTAATAAATAACATAAAATATAGTTAAAAACAAGTTTATTTTCAATTTTTATTCATAAAATTGGTAAACTGACATTAAAACTGAAAAAATTAGACGCTTCACTCAAGATTATAAACAATGGTCCACTCAAGGTGACATGTGACTTTTTAAGGGAGCCACAAACAATTCTCTTTCGAGGCAAAATTATCACTTAATTAAACTTAGACAATCAATTTCAATGTCCATACTAACAGCAAAAAAATATATATTACACTTTAGAACTCGAGTTCAACACTATTTTTACACTTCAGAATAACTTCATTAATTGTAACAGAGACTTTTTTGACAGTTTGTTTTTTGAAAAATTCGTTTTGTCAAACAATAACGTATTTATTCACCGCAAAACTTAATTTCTTTTGGTTTCCGGGTGACATTACCCTACATAATTGTATAATGATAATAATATAATTAGAGGCACTAAGAAAATTAAATAGATAAATACAACTATTTTTTAATTAAATCTTACCGAGTGAGGCTGTGAGGATCGTACTTACAAAACACAACTTTATTTGCAATCAAGTGTGAATACGGTTAAGAATTTCTATTGGCACTTGTCAAGTTTACTAGGTTATGGTTGCTAACTGTTACTTGGGTAAAAACATATCATATTACCATGGCCATTCAAATACTAATTTTGACCAACTATAATTTTGTATACGGTTGAATCCATTTCAAATCATGCAGACCGACTAACTTCAAGTTGTAGATTTAACTGCCACTGAAATATGTTATTCTTTATGAAAAATAAAGACACTCGTATTTTTCTAATTTTCAAAAAAATTATTTTTAACGAAGTTATGCGCATTTGAATTTTGAACCAGAAAACTCAAAAGAACAGTAAAAAAAATTTGTTTCGCTTGTAATTTTTTGGCTAATGTATATAATCAAATTATTTTTCTTGGGTCTTTTGAGTGGTCTTGTATTCTTCAAAATCCTATTTGAAATTTGTAAAAAGTTTCAAAATTAACGAAATGGGGGGTGATTTTCTGAAAATAAATAAGGTCCATTTTCTCAAAAACCCCAGCTTTTTTTTGTCTCAAAATTTTACCATAAATTCTTACTAATATGACAACTAATTCCCATAAGTTTCAAGCTTGCTAAACCATACTGGCAGCCAGGAGAATTTTTTTTTGAAAAATATTTTTTTACTTGGTTTTGGATTGTTGGATGGCAAGTTCAAAAACAAATGAAATGTTATGAATCAAACTGAAGTAAGTTTGTTTATAACCAACAATTATATATTTAAGTAAAAGCATTTTCACAAAATTACAAACTAATATTACCATAGGTTTAAAACATTAAACCCTGTAAAATTTCTTAATTTTAATATCATTAGAACTAATTAATATTTAATTCTTAGAAAACTTCGAAGAGAAATTGTTTTTTAAATGTTACGATTCTAATGGGAGCGTACTTTCGAGATTTTCTTTAAAATCAATTTGTTATCATACAAAATATATTTTAAAGGTACTTTAATTTAAAAGATTACTTAAAAGTTTTTGCTAACAGATAATATTATGATATTAATTCTTGTGAATTTATAATATTAGATAATTTACATATTTCAATAGACTTAATATTTTATAAATTCCAATTTGAAGAAATAAAGATTTAACATTTTATTTTTAAGTACGTTTTAAGCTATTAAAAAGTGTTTTAATTCAAATTTATAAATGTTTTGAAATTTTCAGTATTTAAAAATAAGAAGCGTTTTTATACAGTAAAATTTGTAAATATATTTTTTGCATTTATTATAAATAACATTTCAAAATATAAAATAATTTTTTTTATTGCACATTAAACATTTATTTTAAGTGAACTTTGGATATATATTTGATATATGATTTAAAATACGTTTATTTAATTTTTTCAAAATCATGTTTTGCAGCTCGAGCCTATGGTAATATTAGTTTGAAATTTCGTGAAAAGGCTTTTACTTAAATCTATAATTATTGGTTATAAACAAACTTACTTCAGTTTGATTCATAACATTCCATTTGTTTTTGAACTTGCTCTCCAACAATCCAAAACCAAGTAAAAAATATTTTTCAAAAAAAAATTCTCCTGGCTGCCAGTATGGTTTAGCAAGTTGCTTGAAACTTATGGGAATTAGTTGTCATATTAGTAAGAATTTATGGTAAAATTTTGAGACAAAAAAAAGCTGGGGTTTTTGAGAAAATGGACCTTATTTATTTTCAGAAAATCACCCCCTACACTGAGAAAATGAGACATGACTGAGTACTGTCCGGACAGGAGTGGTTCCTGTCCAAATAAAAATTTTTAATTAGACAGCACTCATTGCTTTCTGGACATAAACCATTTCTGTCTGATAAGGACTCAGTAATGTCTTGGACATTAATGAAATAGACAGTAGTGAACCCTGTCTAGACAGGAATGGTTAATGTCCAGACCTGAATGATAACTCTCCGGTGGTGAATTTAAAAGAAGGTTATAAAATGTAATAGACGTCATACAAAAAAATGTACATTTGGACAAAACTACACTGAGAGACTGAAGATTTGAATATTTATAAAACTTGTTGAAATTTTATTATGTTAGGTTAGAGGTTAGGGAAAAACGTACTTTTTCTTAATATTTCAAATAAGTCAATCCACTGACTTTTGTCTGTAAGCTGTTGCGGCAATATTTTTAATAATTCTAATTTTAAAATATGTGAAACGCCAACATTTTCTGAATTCAGTAAGCATATTAAAATGGTATAAATTTTCTTTCTTTGCGTGTTATTATTAACCAAAAAATGAAGGTTCACAAGCATATTTGTAACCTTAAAACTGATGCTTTTTTTAAAAAATGTTCTAATTCTTAGAGTAATTAATATAATATTTATCAGAACTTATTAGAAATATAAATTATTTAATTCTGAACACAGAGAAGAAGGGTTTATTGTAAAATTTTATTATTTTAAAGTGTTACTCTGATTTAAAATATTTATACTTGTATAAAGTTTCACTATTTTTCGAAGCTTAATACTTTTTTATGGAACCTCCTACAAATTTGAGGTTCTGAATATAATTTAATATTAATATAATCTACTTGCCTATATAGTTTGACGAACGTGTTTTGCCTCGTTTAGGAAATATTAAAAATTTTTAATTTCTTACTCAAAAAGGTTAATTTTTATATTTTAAGTAAACACATCAATTTCACATTGCTCCATTTAAATTAAATTAGTATACAAACGGAGCGTTCACCTGTTAAATATTATATTAATTACTCTAAGAATTATAACATCTTTAAAAAAAAAAAAACCAGATTTAAGGTTACAAATATGCTTGTGAACCTTCATTTTTTGGTTAATAATAACACGCAAAGAAAGAAAATTTATACCATTTTAATATGCTTACTGAATTTAGAAAATGTTGGCGTTTCACATATTTTAAAATTAGAATTATTAAAAATATTGCCGCAACAGCTTACAGACAAAAGTCAGTGGATTGACTCATTTGAAATATTAAGAAAAAGTACGTTTTTCCCTAACCTCTAACCTAACATAATAAAATTTCAACAAGTTTTATAAATATTCAAATCTTCAGTCTCTCAGTGTAGTTTTGTCCAAATGTACATTTTTTTGAATGACGTCTATTACATTTTATAACCTTCTTTTAAATTCACCACCGGAGAGTTATCATTCAGGTCTAGACATTAACCATTCCTGTCTAGACAGGGTTCACTACTGTCTATTTCATTAATGTCCAAGACATTACTGAGTCCTTTCCAGACAGGAATGGTTCATGTCCAGAAAGCAATGAGTGCTGTCTAATTAAAATTTTTTATTTGGACAGGAACCACTCCTGTCCGGACAGTACTCAGTCATGTCTCATTTTCTCAGTGCATTTCGTTAATTTTGAAACTTTTTACAAATTTCAAATAGGATTTTGAAGAATACAAGACCACTCAAAAGATCCAAGAAAAATAATTTGATTATATAAATTAGCCAAAAAATTACAAGCGAAACAAATTTTTTTTACTGTTCTTTTGAGTTTTCTGGTTCAAAATTCAAATGCGCATAACTTCGTTAAAAATAATTTTTTTGAAAATTAGAAAAATACGAGTGTCTTTATTTTTCATAAAGAATAACATACACTGAAAAAAATCCTTTGCACCCGTACACAAGGAATCAACCAGTTTTCGTTGTTAGTTAAGGCGCCAACTAGGGAAGCCTAGTTAAAATACAAGGATAATTTTCAGTCTAAGAAATTAGAAATTATATTATATTGAACATCAGAAATTGTGGGACCGACTGTTTTTATTACTCAGAAAGTCTATTATTTCATAAAATATTGATATTTTCTATCTCTAAAACATTAGTGGTTACGGTAAATGACTTTGTTGTGGCCGTCATATATTTAAAGGTTATGTTGATTTGACATTTTCAAAAAACATTATTAAAAGTTTAATGTATACTTTTGTATTATTTTAAGATTATGTAATACAACTTTACTCATTTGCACTATAGAAAACTGTAAATTTTTAGCTGATTGACAATTTTTTCCCTCGTTTTTAAGAATTACAAACAAACAAGTTTGATGTGTATTAGAACTAACTTTGCTTCGATTGCAAGCTTAACTTGGAATCCTTGTCATTTTAACTAAAATGGCTCCAACTATAGACAAATAGTTGATTTTGACAAACATATTTTTTTCAGTGTATTTCAGTGGCAGTTAAATCTACAACTTGAAGTTAGTCGGTCTTCATGATTTGAAATGGATTCAACCATACATTTTGTGTATCTCAGCTCGGTTGTTACAAAATATAAGTATTACCTATTTTCTATTAACTACATCCTATGTACTTTCAAATACATTCCCTTTAACAAAGCTATTTGCATAACTCGATTAGAGGTTAATTTTCTCAGTGGGATTACTTGTATTTAATACCGAGTACCGTTTATTACCAATTCTCCGAAAGTATCATTGGCCTAATTATTGTACCTCACTGATTGTACAACCAAACCTCAAAAACTAAAAGACGCCTGTTGTAAATCCTTGATTTCGTATTTATACAACTCCTACTCTATTTTCTCATAATTGTCACTAAATTTGCCAAGTGTGGTTAATTAGGTGCGTCTGCGGTATGTAGCACCCGCAATATTCAAGATTTTGGAGCAGCAGCATGGCATTGCATCGCATTGCTCGCATGGGTATCCGGTTCTTCTGATCCCGAGTAGACCGGCGAGACGAGGTTGTAGGACGCAGACGTACCGTATTGAGAGGGTAGCAGTGGGGATGAAGAGGCCTTTGCCAGGGGGTTCGCGGGGGTTGGGGTGCTTGAGTGAGGGAGACAGAGGAGCTTGCAAGAAATTGCGCGAGTGAGCGAGACAGTGCGAGAGTACGCTAGAAAGGGTGTGAGGTGACGTCACGTCGGGTCGATAGTACCCAAACTCCCTCCTTCCCTCTCTGTTGGGTGAGGGGCTGCTTGGGGGTGAGGCGCAAGCGCCCCCGCTTTCACTCCTGAAGATAGGTTCCCGCCATATTAGCTGGCATGGGGCAAAGTGCGGTGTGTCACAGTATTGGGGTGGTTCAGGGTGCTTCTTCTTCTGTGAGATAATTCGTAGGGCAAACCGGGTTCCCGTTGCCCCTCAAGTGCTCGGAAATTGCAGGAAGGGGTGTGTTTGAGTGAGACCCCCCTCGTGATCCGGCCGGTTGAGAATTCTCGATGTGTCGTCAGTGAATAGGGATAGTGAAATGTGTCCAGACGACGCCGGTGAAGCAGGAGGGAGCAAAAGGATGTTCGGAGGGGTCGGCAAGGGTCAGATGGGGTGGGTGCGTTCGACGATCTCGAAGGGGTTGGAAATATAAGCTTGTGTGGGACTCTGCTCTGGGGCCGGATGTGTGGATCGACCGCGTGGATCATCCTCGTGCCATGCTGGAGGGTAGGTCCAATCGATCATATCATATTTTTCATATATTGCTTTCATGGAGCCATCAGGGGTGAAGTTATGCTCGAGCTTTGCCTGGAAAGTCGTTCGACAAAGATGAGTTCTGGAGTCGGCTATTCCCGGCTCGAGCCCGAGGTGTGGGCGCATTTATCAGAGACAAGACTCTGGTGCATGGAGAATAAAGACACCGCAGCCGGGTCGAAAAATTGTATGACTGGGCTGCTTAATTGGGTAAAGGTGTCTTTGGAGTAAGGGTGGAAGCTGAGGGCTTCAGGTGAGGTCTCCCAAATGAGAGAAAGGGTAGGGATGATCGACCTACAATGTCATGAGGTTCACCCTCCACCTACTCGCGAGATTCGCTCTTTTTAACTTTTTTCTGTCCCTTTTTAAACATTTTTTTAATGAATGGGTGGTTGGGTAAATGTGAAAATGATAGGTTTATGTTAGTTTGGACAAATTTGACAGAGATATTAGTGATGTTGGTTTACGTTTAGTATTCAAAATCCAATTGGTGTCAGAATAGATGTATTTGTTGATGAACCTAGAAGATGTGGAAAAATGTTTTTATGTACACTGGTAAAAATTAGTTGTATGGTATCCAGTAGTATAATGATGTATCATTAGATATACTATGTAGAGTAGTAAAATGATAAAATAATATACTATATACAGTAGTATAATGATATATCATTATACTATTATAGGTACCATCCAAGATGTTACTCAAGTTTTTTTACGTTACCCCGTAAAATCTATAGATTTCAGTACTATTGTTGGATCTAATCACAATAATAAGATAATAATAAGATAATCACAAGTACAATCATTATGTTACCCATTACAGTATGCAACTTTTAAGTGTAAAACACTATTGTTAATTGTATTTGTATTGTTAATAAAAAAGCAAAGGAAAGAAATTTACAACATGTCATTTAGTGGTGAAAGTTAAGATTTCAATTTCAAATAAAAAACCATCCACAAATTGTTTAATTTATCTGTTAAAAACTCGTTTTTTTTAAATATACCATTTTCTTAGGATAACGTTTTTGAAACGAATTCTCACGTTCAGAAAACGTGTTGAGGTACAGAAAAGTATTTATGTACTAATTAGGGACCATCGATAAAGAACATTCCACTTTTAGGAGGGGGTAAAAAATCCAACCATTTGCAACATGGGCAGGGGGGGTACTTCAAATTTAGAACGTTCGTATTTTTATGTTCTTATTCTACTATTCTTTTTCATCTTTGAGATTTTAGTTTGAAAAGTCAGCAATATAAACATTTCTCAAAATTAATATTATATAATATATATTTTAAAAAATCATTTGAATCCCTATGGGAAATTTGCCGATGCTCAAGATCGGCCCAAGCTTGGGCTAATATTGGTCTAATATTGGCCAAGCTTGGGCCAAGCTCTAGTCGATTATCATTTCCCATAGGGATATTGTTACAAAATATTCTTTTATTGAAAAAAAACAAACTAGATAATATTCCACGTCGAATCATGCGTTTGTCATAACTTTATCGTAATTAAAAACACAAAATAATCTTATTTTTAATTTTCAAAATGCATGGACTCTAATGTGGTAATCTTGAACTTTAAACTCGTGTTTCTCAAAACTAGGTTTTTAACTGTTCTAACTTTGAATTCTTGTAACTTTGTGAATTTTTCATCTAAAAGGATTCAAGACCTCTCAAAATGTTCGAAATTTAATGGAGAATATGGTTATATGGATAAGTTCAATAGTGCCAAAGTGGGCCCTTTTCATGTGGACGTACACATATGATAAATAAAACAATTTGATTTAATTATTATAAAAAAATTTTTTTGAGGGGGTGGGGTATGAAGCATTTTTTAACGTTCCATTTAGGGGGGTGGGGGCAAAAACCTAAAAAATTGATAAACGTTCTTTATGGATAGTTCCTTGGATATAAAAACAAAAATAAAAATTTTAATGTAATGGAAAAATAAGGCAGTAAAGTTTAATAGAATGAAAAGAATAAAAGAGAAAAGTTTTGAAAAGATTAAAACAGAAAAGTTTGAAAAAGAATAAAATATAAAAGTTTGGAAAAGATGAACAGAAAACAAAGTTTAAATAAAAATAAGACCAGAAAAGTTGAAATAGGTTTTTCGCACGTATAGAAAAACATTTATAGTTTAAAAATTGTAAAAAGAGTGGTAATTGGATAAAAATGTACAAATTTTGAGATAAAATAAAAAGTGTAAAGTTGGAATGAAATGAAAAAAGGAAACGCTGAAGAGAGGTTGGGTCAACAGATAAAGTAACAGCAGCGTATTTTATAAACTAAAGTAGTTGTCACGACCACCTTTTTTATTGAGACTATAAATATTAATGACTAGAACAGCATAAATTGTTGTAACTATATTTTGTAACATTTTTATAAAAATGTAAAATGTTCGCAATACTTTAGTTTTTCATCCAGAAATTAAATTACAATAAATTTGTGTTTCGTTATCATCTCTGTAATGAAAGTGTTTTTATGTGGAATAATATGTAAATTTAGTACAGAAATAATTGAAATAATCGCAGGAGTATAGAAATACTCATAAAACTTGTGAAATAAGAGAAAAATAAAGTTGAAATAATATTTTGTTGGTAGAAAGATACGGAAATTGTATACAGAAATTTAAACATCTAGTATAGTTATACTTTGGTAGATATACCTACGTACATAAAAAATATAAAAGAAAAATATAAGACAAAGACAAATAAAATAAACAAAATTCGCGCAGAAAAAGAGAAATGATCACACCAATAGCATGTTTTTATAAAATTAAAGTAATTAAATTTTATGCTGGTATTATAAAAATCATTAACAACAAAATTATTATGACAACTAGTTTAGTTTGTAAGCTTTTGTAAAATTGTTGACATAATTATTTTCTCATCCAGAAAAAAAAGTGAATTTTTCACTATCATCTCTAATGAGAGTGAATGTATGTAAGAATACGTAAATTCGATACGGAAATTGAAGCAATCAACCAGGATGCTTTAGCATAAATCCATAAAAGGTGATATAAAAAAAGCATAAAAATAAAGTTAAAATAAATTTTTTTCATAGTGAAAGGTATGGAAAATTGATACTGAAATTGAATCAAACACGTATAGTGATACATTGGTAGAAATATATAAATCCGGATATAACCCGATAATTAAATTGGGTCAAGATTTACCTCTTTTCCGGATTAAATCGCAGTCAATTAATGAACATGATATTCTGTTTCTAGGAGGGGCGTGGGGAAGTGACAGACATAAGTGCAAGTCCTGGGAGGCAGGCATCTGCCAACCAGTTGCGCCCCAAGGAACCACCCCCTATGGTCATCCAAGGGGATTTCAGAAAGGTAACATCTTCAGAAACTGTCAGATCAAACCTCAACATTTTCAAGCCTTGACAAGTTTGCAATTTCTATTTCTGCTTTAATTGTTTAATCTTATTATCAAGTTATCTAAATTAGAATCGGATGGTAGCGAACACACTTAATTTTCTTTCTTTTTTTAGTTTAATAAATTAAATCTTATTAGGTTGACAAATTTTATCAAACGAGAAATAATTGTTATAAAAATGTCTAAGTTCATACCTTGTGGATGACTCTTTAAAGACATGTCCTTATCCTATCCGACTAAGGACGGATGTAATTTTTAATTACAAGAGATAATAATACTGATGAATATTTTATTTATTCTTACGCATAAGTGGAAAATATAAATATTATTATTATCATTATTTTATGCTAGTGTATAACTGAGGTATAATTATAATTTTTAGATGACATAGTTACTTAAATTATGATAAACATAATAAACCTTGAATTATGATGCTTATAACACAATATAATAATAGGGGAGACCGGGGCTAGTTGTAACAGGGGTAAGAAGTAACACTCAATTTTCACAGTATATTTGACTTTATGACTTCAAGTATTCGACTATTTTTTATCTTTAGAACCATGAGAATAGATAAAAACTACCAGTAGGCTACCAGAAAGCATAATAAGAGATTTTTTGTAAATGCGTCAGTTTTGACAGGTAAACGAGAAAAAATGAAATTCGTAAACTTTGATTTTTTAATACATAATATTATTTTATTATCTCTATTTTGAGCATAGATATTCTAAATATATCTGTCTTTACTATGCTATATTAAATTTTACTGAAAATAAAAAAATAATATTAAAAAATACAATTAACCTAACCTTCGTGCTTTGGGGCAGGTTGTAACAGTTTCTTGGGGTTAGTTGTAACATGCTTCGCGAGCATAATGTTTATATTTGTGTAACTACCAGGTAAGATTGCATGAAATAATATTAATATGTTTAATTTATTTCAATTCCCAATTGTGAATTTATAATAAAAAGAATGTAATAAAGAAAAAATTCAATTCAGTTTAATACTTTTTCTCACAGCTCCTTCTATGTGTCAAACATAACCTTAAATATAATTAAAAATAAAGAGTTCTAACTTTTAAAACTCGCTACGGAAAAGTGTGAACATCAACATCGGAAAAATATTGCTTACAGCTACATTGCAACTTAATATAAGGACTTTAATTATTAATTTTTATAATTGAAACAGTTAAAAACATTTTAAAATTTTTTATTGTTTTCTTATTTAAGTTGAAATTGGTGATTTCGATGTTAAATAATAAAATAAACATAATTTCAAGATTTTCATTTACAAATTTGCCATAAACAGATAAGAAATAGTTAAAAAATTAAGATTTGATGAGAAATAAAAAATCATTGATTGGACAGTTTTGATTTTATGATTTATTATTATTAATTGGCATAAGTTGAAAGACGGTTAAGTATTTTAATACAGTAAGATGTTGTAAAAACTTATTGTGGTACTTATTTTTCGAGAACAATAATAAAATTGTATGATTTTATATGATTTTATTATTGTTACAATGTGCCCCATTGCTGTTACAACTAGCCCCAGCGCGGGACAAGTTGTAACAGTCAATTTTTTTTTAAGAAACATTAATGGTAGGAAAAAGGTGTACTTTTGGATATTTTTTTGCTCTGATTTGCTGTATGAATAATTGCTTCATCGATAAAAGCAATAATAGTTACAAAATACTTGATACATTTCACAATATATACATTTTTCTGAAAATTGTTACAACTAGCCCCGGCCTCCCCTACTTATAATACTTAGTCATGATAAATCTGTGACTGTAATGCTTAAAAATAATAGTCATGATAAATCTTTTACTATATAATGCTCAAATAATAATAATATGGTCATGATAAATCTTTATTATAATAAACTAGCCAATGTTTTATACAGACATAAAATCTTTAACGTTTTTATGCAATATATAATAAAACTTATGACCAATAAACAAAAAAACCATCACATTTTAACCTTCAAAATATTCAACAATAAACAACCTATAAAGAAAAATTGATACTGAAATAAGCGCCATTAAATTTGAATCTTCAAAAAAATAATAAAATCATCGAGAAAGGACAAATCAATTCATAAACATCAAATTTAACGTTTCAAATTGGATTTTTAAAGCTAAAATTTGAAAATTGGGTCAAACCATTACGTTTCATTTAAGGAGGTACTCTCCATTTACATAACCTCAAATTAGAAAGTAGTTTTTAACTCCAAATAAAAATATTATTTAAATTAATTTCACCAAATTTTAAAAGATCCAGTTGTACATTTTTGGAAAAAATTAGGTTGAACTACAATTTGTTGTCAAATAATAATTATACTTAATATTTTTCGTTTTTTTAAATTTAATGAACAACTACAATTTTCATCCAATTCTGACAAATAATATCTTATTTTTCTTGTTGAAGCATTTTCTACAGTTTTATTTGTTTAATAACTTTTAAATAAAATATTGTTTAATAAAACCCAACAAATAAAATTGTAGAGATAGTTTTAACGAGAAAAATGAGCTATTATTTGTCAGAATTGGATGAAAATTGCAGTTGTTTATTAAATTTAAAGAAAAATCATAAAATGTTCAATAATTATTATTTGACAACAAATTTTAGCTAAATCTAATTTTTTCTGAAAATTATACAACTAGATCTTTCAAAATTAGGTGGAATTAATTTGAATAATATTTTAATTTGGGATGAAAAACGACTTTTTAGTTAACCTTCTTAAAGGTAAAAAATTTTATATTTTTACACTATAAAATGGAAAAGTCAGTATACCATATAAAACTACTTAAAAAGTACTTAGTATTTTAAGTAATATTTAATTTTAATGTATTTAAAAACTTCCTGTAAAAATATAATTAAAATATGAAAAATTTTGACATTTGGCAGGTGAATTAAAAAATTAACTTTCACTCAAGATTTTACCATTTTTCATGCAATAGTTTGTTAATTTAAGTAAATTAGAATATTTTGAACAAATACAAATAAAAAATTGATATTATCTAAATTGTTTCCAGTGTAACTCGTACTTGCCCGATTTTTTTATTAATTTTAATCAGTTGTCAAAATAACCTGTTTTCCTTGCAACTCACTCTCTAAATATGAAACAGTGAAAAATAACTATTTGAATAACAAGAGTCCTCTAAAAGGGTACATTTACATTTTAATTGATACTTCAATGATACTTCGAAAAGCAGAATAATCTATTTTTAGGTTTAAACTTATCAGAATTTCCATCTACTTAATGCACCAATTTTTCTTAAAATCGCACCCAAAGTTGAAAATTAAATTGTTCATTTTAGGTTAGGTGTACTTTCTTGATTTTTTGACGACAAGTTTGTATAATTTCACTTTTGAAGTAGTTTTACCTATATTATACTTCTGTAAAAGTTAGACTGTTTATTTATAAATATAAAGGAAAAATATTTTATAAAACAAAAAATAGGAATTTACAATAATTGCCTTACTAATTAAATGAGTCATTTTGAAATAATTACTATTTCAATAAGTTAAAATGGAATGATTTATTAATTCATTTAGTGATTTGGTCAAATACTGAACTACTAATTAAATGGTCGAAAATGGGACTAATTTAAATTTAGAGAGCAACATTCAAATTAGGTACAAGATAAATATAAGAATTTATATAAAATAATAATCAAAAACGTATTGTACACACAAATTAATCTCTCAAAATATCAAATTTTTCGAAAATTAGGCCGCAACGACATTTAGGTGAAATATAATGGTTTGACCCGAATGTTTTTTTATTGGTTGTAAATTTTGACATTATATTTTGAATGTTTAAAATTTGTTGATGGTTGACTAAATTGGTAACAATAGAATGGTTACAATAAAATTGTTAACGGTAACAACAGAATTATAAGTATTAGTTTCAATCCAATTAAAAAATGGTTTAAATTTAATAAAATAAGAGTAAGAAATTTATACAGTTCATAATCAACGTGGATTTGGTTTATTAGGTCAGTGGGATCAGTACAGAAATTTTCAAACAAATTCAAACGGTGGAAAATGACCATGATGCTTCGACTGCTGCTGCTTTCGAGGCTGTTGAAAGACGAGGTCAGATGGTCGTACGTACCATCGAACCTCGTCAGATGGGAAGACAGGCTCAAGATGCTGCGAAGAAGTTCGTCGCTGTACAGGTAATGAACTTTGAAATTGTGTTTTAATTAAATTGTTGGTATAATTTACTTACTTACTTACACCTACTTACACGAAATATAAATTAAATTCATAACAATGTCAATGTATAACCAGTATAGTAAAAATTATGCCAATATATGAATTTTAACCATTACCAACATTTCAAAATTTAAATCCATTATAATTTTACCTCTACGTTTCCATGAATACATTATAAATTATTGCATTCATCATCATTTTGTTAAAAAAAAAAAATGTTTCAAAACTTCTTTCAGGATCCGAAATATCCTATCCACTTTGTCGAGATAATCAAGAGTCCGGGGCAGACGTTGGGACTTTACATAAGGGAAGGAAATGGAGTAGACAGAAACGATGGCGTTTTTATATCTAGGATAGCACTGGAATCAGCCGTCTACAACAGTGGTTGTCTTAAGGTTTCTATCTTTTTAGATTTTAAATTTATTCCGAACCGACAACCTCGGATTAAAGAAATGGAATTTAATCTCTTTTAAAGGGGTTTAAATCTTTTTTAAAGAGTTTGAAATCTTTTCTAAAAAGGTTTAACATCTTTTTTCAAATGGTTTAACATATTTAAAGACGAGTTTAAAGATATTTATAAAAATGTTTAACATTTTTTGCAAAGATTTACTCTTTTTAATTCATTTAGCTTAAAACTTTAATCTAACGGATCATTTAAATCCAGATCATTAAGGAATTTTGATTTATTTAATTTATAGGTAGGAGATGAAATTTTGGCGGTGAACCTCGTGGACGTCACACATATGAGTTTAGATGACGTAGTGATTGTGATGTCTATTCCCACAAGACTCATCCTAGCCACGAGACGTGGACCTCATCAGCTCATTTCACATAGTCTTCAAAGCGATCACAAAACAACACCTGTCGTTGTGATCAAACGAGACATTAATGAAGACGACAATGATCATTCCAACAGCAATCATATACGGTAATTTTTAATATTTTAAAAATATTTAAATAAAGTAATTTACATTTATCTCTGCTATTGAGGAATGATAACTGTTTATTTAGTAAACTGAATTATTTAAGAATTTAGAAAAAATCAGAATTTAAATTTTTAGAGGAGACCGCCCAACAGTATATAGTAAAAATTTCCAACAGGTGCAATTATTTCAGGTTTTAGTACTCAGAAACTACTTTTTCCATTTCTGCACGATATTATTCATATTCTTCCAAAAAAATATTGTTAGGTTACCTTATTTTATTTCTAAAACCCCAGTTTTGAGAACAATGAATGTAAAGTTCAAGATTGCCATTAGCGCCCATTCATTTTGAAAATTAAAAATAAGATTTGTTTAGTGTTTTTAATTACGATAAAGTTATGATAAACGCATGATTTGACGTGAGATATTACTTAGTTTGTTTTTCAGCAATAATAAAAAATTTTTTTAAATCTGAACCTACTTTAGAAAAATGCGAATATCGCGGAAAATAAAATCGACAAACTAGGCCCTTCTCATGCGGACATACACAAATAATTTTGTTTTCAATTTATGCTTTAAAAATGCGATTTTCGATGAAAATGAATAAAAATTGAGGGGAGGCACCACCCCTTGTTTTGAGCCCCTTAAATTTTCATGACCATAGTAAGCTGCATTTTTTTTTCTTGCATTAATTGGGTCCCAAAAACATATAAGGAGGTCAAAAATATAAAATCTAAACTTTTAACTAGTATAGAATTTAAAGTTTTAAAAAATTAAAATATTTAAAAATTCAGGGTTGCCACAGGTCAGGGAATTTAGGGAAATCAGGGAAAAATCAAGGAAACTGAAATCGGTGAGGGAAGTCAGGGAAAAGTTAGGGATTTTCATTAAAAGTACTGGAAAAATAAAAAACTCTAAAATGGATAAAAATTTGTATTTTTATGAAATTTACTAAAAAATAATAATATACAAATTAAATATAAAAATTTACTAAATAAATTTTTGGAAGTCATATTTTAAACTTTACTAAAAATAATTAATGTTTGCAATCAGAAAAATAATTATCTTTTACAATTTTACATTAAATATACAAAAAATTAGTTTCAAGAACTCAAAAAAGGTTAGAGAAAAAGAAAAAAAATTGGTCTGGAAATCAGGGCAAAGTCAGGGAAAATTATAATAAAATATTTGTGGCAACCCTGAAATTGAACTTCTTTTTCAATTTTCAGTATTTTTTATTGCAAATTTTTTTACACGATATTTTACATAATAATTCTTTTGAATCTCTAGCATGCATTTTCCAAAATTTTATTTAAAAAAAAAATAAAAGATATTGAAAATTTCTAAATTTGTCAAATACTTTTTTTTCTTAATTTTTGATGATTTACTCTAATTTTAGATGTAAAATAATGTTTCATAAAAAATTGGCACCTCTGAAAAATGTGTTGATATTTAATGGGTCTTTCTCCTTAAATATTCAACTTTTACAATTTTTATTATTTTTCAATGACAATCTTTTTAAATGTTTTTTTATGATTCTTTCGAATCTCTCGAATGGAATCTAATTTTTTTTAATTATTTCAAAAAATACAAGTTCTAAAATTAGCAAAAATTTGATATTTTATTTTTGATAAAACTGCATGGTTTTAGTACCCAAAAGATGCAAGAAAAAAAATATAGTACTAAGGTAATAAAAATTTAAGGGGGTCAAAACAAGGGGTGGTGCCTCCCCTAAAGTAACAAGTAGTTTGAAATACTCTTACACAATTTTGTTCTAATTCAATAAACTTTTCTTTTCGTTAGTTTTCTTAATTATTTTCATATTTATTAAACAAAATTTTTGGTAAATCATTTATTTTCTTAAAGATTTTCTTGTTTTTTAAACGGGTTTTAACTTTTCTTCTTTTTAGAATAATGTTTTAAATTCTTACATAATTTTAATTCCCTACTTTATATTTTTTTAAGAATTTTTTTGAATAAATAAACTAAAACATGGTTTTTTTTATTTGCAATTTTTTCATATTTATTTAAACTTTCACAAAAAAAACATTTTCCATTTTTTTCCTTTTTATTTTTTGTTATTTACTAATTTTGTAAATCATTTTTTAAACCTTAATTGATTTTTAAATTTTCTCATCCTTTTTCTATTTCTTAGAAATATTCTCCTTTCTTAAAAATTGTTCAATTTTTATCCTAAAATCTAGAATTCTTTATACTTTTATCTACATTATTTATAGTTTCTCAATTTTTATAATTTTTTTTTAAACTTTTCTTTTATTTCATTCTTATTTTATGTAAATTTAATCTTATAGTAAATTTTCCCATTTATCATCATTTTTCCATTTTATGGATCCTTTCTCCTTTTGTTAAAACCGTCTTTTTTCTTTCAAATTCATTTCAAAAAATTTATTTATTGTTTATTCCTTAATTTTTAAAATATTTTTCTTCTTAGAAATTTTTTCATATTTTGCTTCCTCATAGAGGAAGCTTTGTGATCGTTAAGATTTTTGATTTTTCAAAAATAGTTTAAATCGTCCTAAATACGTCTAAAAGGTCTAAATTTTCATTTTTAAGAAAAAGTTCGGATGTGTGTGTGGGTGTTTGCGTGTGTATGTGGTGATTTTTTGTCACTCAGATATCTCGTGAACGCCTTAACGGATTTTAATAAAATTTGGATATTAAATTAAGCTAATAAATATCTAAATTTGGACATTAGGATTTTTGAAAATACCCAACTCAATTTTTTTAAGCACCATTTTTCACCAAAAAATATCGTTTTTTGCCAAAAGTTTTGTTCACACTAAAAATACAACTTGACAAATAAAAAAATCATATTCCTTGTCTCAAAACGAATCGATTAGGCTATATATAAAGTTTATAATTGATAAAAAATTCGCATAATAATTTATGATGCTGCATTTTCTTTACATTTCATTTTTTGTTCTTTTTATAACTTCTTCAATTTTTATCTTATAATCATAGGTCCTTTGAACGAAATATTCTATATAAAAAATGGATCAATTTAATTATATTTAAAGAATATATTTTATCCTCAATTTGAAGAAATAATGGAGATTCTTCATTTTTAATAAAATTTTAATTTTGATTTGTTTAATATAACTTCTTTAATTATTGTCAGTTTTAGGTAATGATTCGTTTATAAAAAATGTTTTATAATGAAAAAAGAATTGATTGATATTTATATAGTATATATTTTCCCATAAATTAATATAATTTATTAAAATATTACTTGCTCATGAATGAATATAATTTTCACCTAGTTTTTTATTGTGTTTATTATTTATTTTCTTAATTTAAAAAAAAAATGTCCGTAAATATTTAAATTTTTTTTGAAAAGTTTCCCTAGTTTGTTATCTGTTAGTATGTTATTTGCCATTTTTGTCATTCTGTCTGTCATTTTTGTCTATTGTGTAGTTTTTTTAATTTTCTCTATTTTTGAATAATAACCATAACTTTTTGATTTAAAATAACTTTCTCATTTTTTTTGTAAACTGTTTTCTTATCTTTTGTAGACGTTTTCATATTTGTTCTTACATTTTATTATGTTTTCGTAACTTTTCCCCACTTTTCTTATTTTTGCATTCATAAGAATTTGAATATTTTTTAAAATTGTTTTCATTTACTCAAAACTGTTTTAATTTTTATCGAAAATGTTTCCTTATTATTCATTATTTCCAACTAATCTAATCTTTTTCTTTTTCCTTACAAATTTTTCCCTTTTTTTTTAAAACATTACTCTTTTTCATAGAGTTTTTAAATATTTTTTAATAGATTTTCTGATGTTTCAAAATCTTTTAATAATTTTTTTTTCTTGTAGTTCTTTTCTAATTTAAGTTTATATAAATATTTTCTTAATAAAAATAACACGTATCGAATGTTTAAAGCTGCTCTCCTTAATATTTCTTCTAATAATCCAATTAATATTTCAATAATCAGTTATTAATCATTAAATTAAAAACGGAAGGTTTCCCCTTGTATATAAGTCGTTATTTGATAATTAGGTAATAATTATAATTATTATTTAACCTTTTTTTGTCCTATTCGACTTTTTTATTAAATTTGCATTTTTATGAGTTCTGCAATCTAAAACATTATATATTTTTTTATAGTTTCTGAAAAGGATGTAATATTTTGCGTCGAACTCGTCAAATGTAAAAAATTACAAATAAATTTAATGAAAAAGTCGTATAGGACAAAAAAGAGGTTAAATTATTATTAATATTATTACCTAATTATTAATCATTAAAGAAACAAATCCTAAAAAACTATTACATACGATCCGGGAATTTTAGTTTATAATATAATTTATCAAAAAACAAACTACTAATTTGTTTTGCTGTTTTAGCAATCCATTCGTTGTCTTATAATTTCTTTTTTGCTATAATAACAAAAAAAGTTGCAGGCGCTTTATTAGCAAAACCTTTTTTCTCAGTGTAGAAACAGACTTTTAAAAATTTTCAATAAGTAACAAAATTTGATTTAAATAATTAAATCTAGAACATACATTAAAACTTTTTTTTTTTAAGGATGTTTATCCAAAAAACCATTTTCTACAGATTCTTCTAAAATTTCAATGACATATTAAATACATTACTTTACATGTACTGTTACAATTTTATTGAATTTTACCGTTCTGTTTTTAAGATATAAATTTATAAAGTTGGGACTTTTACATGGAAAAAGTAACAAAACGCGCAAAATGACTATATTTTAATTAATTAAAAAAACACGGTTCTACAGATTTTTTTAAAAAACTAATATATTTTAAACTGTAATGGAATACAACTTTTACAATAATATTTAATTAATTTACCGTTCCGTTGTTAAGAAAATGTCATTTAAGGATAGTAATCCTTCACTTTTTTGAAATAATCAGAAAGAAAAAATTTTAAAAAGTTGGAATTTTCAACAGAAATTTTTTTTTTCAATAAAATTTGTTTGTGTAATGATTTTAACTACAAAATACTATTTAGAAACCAAATTATAAGACGAAATGAAATTAAAAAAATATTGACTAACATGGTCCGATAGAATGAGAACCGCTTGAGGGTATAAGCGTCCTTAAATCATCAATTTTATCAGTCTACAATTTTAACCTTATTTTCTTATTTTTACTTAGGGACAGTAGTCGAAGAAGAGGAGACGGACGTGAAATGCTGCCCTCCAGATCAAGATTGGGTCTGACGGGTCTCGGTTCCACTCAAGATTTGGGATCTAGTAATGGTGACCTCTACTATAATTCGAGACCTGAAGGTCACTGGTCTTATCAGCCGCCGCCACCTCCTGTTATCACTCATCAGCCGAAACCATCAGCTACTCAACATTTCCAACCGTACGAGCGAGGATATCCAAAAACCTTGGAAAGTCTCGCTGAAAAAGTAAGTCATCATTTCAGTAGTTTACTTTTTTGCTAATATTCATCATTATGAAATGATTGACAATGACGCACAATTTTTTCTATTATTATTATTACTATTATTAAGATCACAAATATGATTCTAAATCAAGCACTTTATTTAAATTTTAATCTATTCTGAATTTTTTAATGATAAGTTCTGTTTCAACATGTTGCATGTAAGTGTTACTATTTTTAAGCAAATTCTGCAAATCTTGAATAATGAATATTTAAATTTGATTAATAATCTCGGAGATTTGCAAATTTGTTTAATTGTTTTGATTAATGGCACATTTATCGAATTTGGAGTGTCAGAAATCATTTTATAGTGATGAATTTTATAAACATAGATGTCTTAGACGATGTGGATCGAGCACCTTTTTATACCTATTTGCACAATTCCACACTTGTTTGCCCTCCACTCTCTAAGAGCGCTATGACAAGTTACTTTATTTAAACAAACGAATGGCGGATCTAGAGGATAAATCTAAAGCGAAGACGCACTTTTTTTTTATCAAGAAAATTAATACCTCCGTCGAAAATGGTAGATTTTTTCTTGACAACTTTTTTCCAACAATAAGAGAAAATAAATTTTAAAATTGTAAACAATGCAATTTTTGAAATGTAAAGAGTTAAATTTTAAGAATGTAACGAATGAAATTTTAAAAATGTAAAAATTCAAACTAAACAAATTAATGTGAAGTAAATTTTCAGAAATTAAGTTGTACGAAAAATTTAAAGAAATTGAAAAAAAAGAGAAAATAAATTAAATTTAGTTACATGATTGGAATTTAGTATGTATTTAAACATTTTTAAGAAACAGTTCTTTTGCAATTGATGTACGCAATAAAAAATGTTAAGAGAAAAAATTTAACGACGCAAAGACCGCCGTTCAACCTTATAAAGACGAAATTTAATGACTAATCGGTTCTAATGATTGCTACGTTGAAATTAACCAGGATTTCACGAAGGTAAAAATAATACAACTCTTCTTGATATCTAGATCTCGTAATGAGTATACTTCAATATGTATATATCGCTATACTAAATTTATATTTGGCGCACCCCCTTCGTCTCTCTGTTGATCTGTTCCAATGCTTTCTACGTATGTTTGTGTGCATCTTCCAACTTTTTCCCTGCTGCATTACTGTCACTTTGCTTCGAGCGAAAAGCTCATTTCTTGACAAAGAATCGAATTCATTTTTCTTTCCATTTATTATTTTCTATTCTACCCTTATTATTCCTTCTGGATTTTTCAAAAAAAGCTTCAACATTTTTTTATTAATATTTGACGCTGTTTAGAGTAAAATGGTTGAAAAGTATAACTTTAAAATTTTGTACATTGAAAGGTACTTTTCAAACTTTTACGAATCCTCTGAGAAGGTATCAAAAATAAATATTCTTACTTTGAAAAAAGGTATTTTTACAACTTTTATTATCTCCTTCTCAGAGATGTTTTTTTTTTATCAATTTAACTAGATCCGAATTTGTCAAGAAAAGCTTTCAACTTACAGGCTTTGAGTAAGACTCAGCACATTTCACGGCTTAAAACTGGATTCATTACTCAGAATTTTTTAAGAGGATACAATCCGATCTATTTATTCTTCAGTTTGAAATTCAAATCTGTTAACTCCAAATAAATCTCTACTCAATCTGAATTAATTTGTTTTATAAACCAAGAACGTAAAATTTTTTTTATCAATTTTCTTATAAGAAGTAAATTTGAATAAAAGAATAGTGATGAAAATGATCCACATTTTCCTTTTCCTCATTTTTATATATATATACTTGACAAAAAAATTTCATGACACATTGTGTATATTTAGAGCATGATGAGCAACGTGAAAGGTGGAAAAGTCGCTTCAAGCTTTCACTATAAATTATAAGTTGTCCGAAATTCACAGAATTATTTTCATATAGGTACACTCGTTTTACACGAGTCCTGTGATGCCATCGAATGGCTCACGTCGTATGTCCACTGGAACTGGAATGCAGTCAGTTGGGGGTAGAATTTCAGGCCAAACTCAAGCCTCACATTATGGGTACTCTCAACATACTGGGAGTGGTAGAATTATGCCAAGAAGTGGTTCTGACCAACATTTACCCCGAGTTGATTATACCAGCATTACCACACCAGCTCGACATACACTTCTACGGTCTAGCCTCAAGACAGGTCAGTCAAACATCTATTTTTAGCTCTAGGAATTTCTGGTCACCTCAATAATTTACAATTTCAAAAGCAATTTTCAAATTTTGTATTTCGAGGTTTAGAGACTAAAATCAATTTTATATTTTTTATATACATTATGTCCAGTAGAGTGGTTCAAAAAATGAAAACTTGCTAATTAAATATTATTAAATAATAATAATCATCTCCGTAAACTTCTGAAGTTAGTTACTATTTATATTTATTCATCTTTTTCTGTCCACGTTTTAAAATTCAGTTTTTTTTTTCATTAATTTTGATTCTCTTTATCAGAAAATTTTAAAATTGTTTTAGTTTACAAACGAAATATTCTGATGAGGTAGCCTTAATGAGGCGCATGAATATTCCCTAAATCTCATTTAGCCTAAATCCCATTAAGCCTAAAATCAAAAAGCCTAAAATGCATTCAGCCAAAATTCCATTTAATCTAAATTGCATTTAACCTAAATTTCATTTAACCTAAATCGAGTTTAACCTAAATTCCATTAAACCTAAATTTCATTTTACCTAAATCCCATTCAATCTAAATTCTATTTAACCTAAATCTCATTTAACCTAAATCTCATTTTACCGAAATTCCATTTAACCTAAATTCCATTTAACCTAAATCCCATTTAACCTAAATTCCGTTTAACCTAAATCTCAGTTAACCTAAATTCCATTTAACCTAAATCCCATTTAACCTAAAACGCATTTAGTATAAATTCCATTTAACCTAAAATGCATTCAGCCTAAATCTCACTTCACCTAAATCCGATTTAACCTAAATCTCATTTAACATAAATTCCACTTAACCTAAATCCCATTTAACCAGAATTCCATTTAACCTAAATCCCATTTAACCTAAATTCCATTTAACCTAAAACGCATTCAGCCTAAATCTCACTTAACCTAAATCTCATTTAACCTAAATTCCACTTAATCTAAATTCCATTTAACCTAAAACGCATTTAGTCTAAATTCCATTTAACCAAAAATGCATTCAGCCTTAATCTCACTTCACCTAAATCCCATTTAACCTAAATCTCATTTAACCTAAATTCCACTTAATCTAAATTCCATTTAACCTAAAATGCATTCAGCCTAAATCCCATTTAACCTAAATTCCATTTAACCTAAAACGCATTGAGCCTAAATCTCACTTCATCTAAATCCCATTTAACCTAAAACTATATTTGATTCAACTATATTTATCCTTAAATTAAAAAAATTTTTAGGTTCAATGGGATTTAGGTGAAGTGAGATTTAGGCTCAATGCGTTTTAGGTTAAATGGAATTTAGGTTAAATGGAATTTAGACTGAATGCGTTTTAGGTTAAATGGGATTTAGATTAAGTGGAATTTAGGTTAAATGAGATTTAGGTTAAATGAGATTTAGGTTAAATGGGATTTAGGTGAAGTGAGATTTAGGCTCAATGCGTTTTAGGTTAAATGGAATTTAGGTTAAATGGAATTTAGACTAAATGCGTTTTAGGTTAAATGGGATTTAGATTAAGTGGAATTTAGGTTAAATGAGATTTAGGTTAAATGAGATTTAGGCTGAATGCGTTTTAGGTTAAATGGAATTTAGGTTAAATGGGATTTAGGTTAAATGGAATTTAGGTTAAATAGGATTTCGGTTAAGTGGAATTTATGTTAAATGAGATTTAGGTTAAATGGGATTTAGGTGAAGTGAGATTTAGGCTGAATGCATTTTAGGTTAAATGGAATTTAGACTAAATGCTTTTTAGGTTAAATGGGATTTAGGTTAAGTGGAATTTAGGTTAAATGAGATTTAGGTTAAACGGAATTTAGGTTAAATGGGATTTAGGCTGAATGCATTTTAGGTTAAATGGAATTTAGACTAAATGCGTTTTAGGTTAAATGGGATTTCGGTTAATTGGAATTTAGGTTAAATGAGATTTAGGTTAAATGGGATTTAGGGGAAGTGAGATTTAGGCTAAATGCATTTTGGGTTAAATGGAATTTATACTAAATGTGTTTTAGGTTAAATGGGATTTAGGTTAAATGGAATTTAGGTTAAATGAGATTTAGGTTAAACGGAATTTAGGTTAAATGGGATTTAGGTTAAATGGGATTTAGGTTAAATGGAATGTAGGTTAAATGGAATTTAACTTAAATGGAATTTCGGTAAAATGAGATTTAGGTGAAATGAGATTTAGGTTTAATGGAATTTAGATTGAATGGGATTTAGGTAAAATGAAATTTAGGTTTAATGGAATTTAGGTTAAACGCGATTTAGGTTTAATGAAATTTAGGTTAAATGGAATTTTGGCTGAATGCGTTTTAGGCTTTTTGATTTTAGGCTTAATGGGATTTAGGCTAAATGAGATTTAGGGAATATTCATGCGCCTCGCCTTAATGACGAGATATTAATTATGACTAACAATAATTTATGTATTACACACTTATATGAATTTTAATAATAATTTAGATTAATTTAAAGGATCGAATAGTCGAATTTATTAAAAACTCAAATGACGTTATTTTACTTTATTGGAAAAAATTAATTACAGTTTAACTTATTCTGTAACTTTTATAACCATTTTTGAAGTTCCGAAACTTTTATCAAGTTTGCTACAAGTTTGGAAACTTCCGGAAAGGTTGCGTTTCTGAATCTAATTTTTTCAAATATCAATTATTCTCTTCAGTCTTTAAATTATTGACATGAATATTTAAATTTATTACACGAGTTTTCATTTACATTTGCCATTTTACAATTCTTTTCTCACCATTTCAATTATTTATTTCTATTTTTAAATTATTGCCAGGAATATTTAAATTTTTAACGCCAGTTTCTATTCTACTTTTGTTTATTAATTTTAAATAATTTTCTTCAAATTTCAATTACTTTTGTCATTATTCAAGTATTTTTGTCATTTTACGATTATTTTCTTCATATTTCTATTATTTTTGCAATTTTAGAATTATTTTCTACAAATTTCAATTATTATTTTAATTCAAATTATTGAATGCGACCTATTAATATGTAATATAGAATTATTATTGTTATATCAAATTTTAATTTTATTGTTACTTGCAATAAATTTTTAAATTTTATATTGTAATGAGCTTCTGCACGTAAATAAATAAATACATAAATTTTTATTGCCAAGAATTTTTAAGTTTATTATATTAGTTTTCAATTATTTTCTACAAATTTCAATAATTTTTTTTATTATTTTTATTATTGTCGTGAGTTTATTAAATTTGTACATTGTTTTTCAATTAATTTCAACAAATTTCAATTATTTTCTTCAAACTTCAATTATTCTCTATAAATTTTTTATTTATACACCAGCTTTCAATTCTTTATATGTCATTATTCCACCAGTTTCTTAATATTTCATTTGTTTGGTCAATTTTTCAAGTATTGTCTTTAATTTTTTAATTTTATGTACCAGTTATCAATTTTTTTTTTTTCAAATTACAATTATTTTTGTTATTGTTCAATTATCTTCTTGTAATTTCAATCATTTTTGAAACTTTTCCATTATTTTTTTTAAATTTCAATTGTGTTCTTCAATCTTCAAATTATTGTTAGAAATATCGAAATTTTCTACACAAGTTCAATTCACTTTCGTTACTTTTCAATTACTTTCTTCAAATTTCAATTCCTTTTGTCATTAATCAATTATTTTTGTTATTTTCCAATTATTTTTCTCATATTTTTTTGTTATTTTTGACATTTTAGAGTTATTTTTTACAAATTGCAATTATTTTATTCAATTTTATTATTGTCATGAACTTTTAAATTTCTTACACCTGTTTTCAATTATTTTCATCATTATTTTTATTGTTACGAATTTATTCATTTTACACTTATTTCAATTATTTTCTTCAAACTTTAATTATTTTTTTCATATTTGAATTTGCTTTCCATTTTTGAATTATTCTCTTCAAATTGCAATTATTGGCTTCAAACTTCAATTAATTTCTTCAACTTTCAATTATTTTCCTCAAACTTATAATTTTTTTTAACTTTACAATTATTGTCTACTTATAATTTTTTAATTTTTACATCAGTTTTGAATTATTTATTTCTATATTTTAATTGCTTTGTCGAGTTTTTAAGTATTTTCTTCAAATTTTTAATTTTTTTAATGTTATGAATTATTTTTGTCATTTCGCAATTATTTTTTCAAGTTTTAACTATTTTTGTCAATATTCAAATATTTTTGACCCCTTAACGTAAATTCAGCATTCATAAGTAAATACGTGTGAAACATTATTCTTCAAGTCGCTTTTTTTATAGATTTTTTACTCAACAAAATACAAAGTTCTCTTCATTTTTAAATTAATTTTAAATTGTTTAAACAATTTTAATTTGTTAAAATATTTTTTTTATATTTTCGGTTTTAACTACATATTTTAAAAGTTTACAGACTTTTAAATAGCGAAAGGAGAAACAACTAAATTGCTTTAATTTAATTGATTGTTTAAACAAATAAAATTGTTTAAAATCAACTTTTCACTAAATTTAGCTATAGAAATATTTTTTTTTTTTTTACATTTTTCATTGATAACTATTAAAACGTCATTTATCCATAATTCGAAATATAAATTCAGTTATTTAAAAAAAAAAATTATATATTTTTTAAAAGATTACAAACTTCTAAATTGCAAAGAGTAAAACAATTTAATTGATTTCATCTAATCGATTGAACAATTAAAGTTGCTTAAAATCAACTTTTTATTAAATTCAGCAAGACGAGAAACTTTGTGACGTTTCTTTAATGAAGAAAGCAAAAAACGAAATGATCATAAATGAATTAAATGAAAAATTGTTCAAACAATTTAAATTATTTAAACAAAAAAACAAAATATTAAATGAAAAACTTTTTTGTTAATTGTAACTAAAGAATCGACAGCTATTTGCAAAATTGTTTAAATTCTAAAATATAAGAAAAATAAATTGTTTAAAAACAAATTAAAATTATTTCAATAACTGAATTCATTTTGGGAATTATGGATAAATAAATTTTTTATAGTTTTCCAATGAAAAATACAAAAATCTGTATAATTTTAGCTGAATTTCATGAAAAGTTAATTTTAAACAATTTTATTTGTTTAAACAATGAATTTAATCTAATCAACTAAATTAAAGCAATTTAATTTAAGTTTTTCCCTTCACTATTTAAAAAATTGTAAGCTTTTAAAATATTTAGTTACAACGAAAAATATAAAAAAAAATTTAAACAATTTAAAATTTATTTAAAAATGAAGCGAACCTTGTATTTTGTTATGTAAAAAGTCTATAAAAAAAGCGACTTGAAAAGTAATATTTCAGACGTATTTATTTATAAATTATGAATTTACAATTTAGGTTGAGGGGTGGTTTTTAAGGCACCTTGAGAGAGGTTCAGTTTGCAAAAGAAAATAATAATCGACGGTTTCTTTAACTTTGAACATTTTTTATCATGTCCTCATAAACTTCTGAGCCTTTTTCGATAAAATAGGTAAAATAATAAAATATATTGTCAGATCGAAAAACAAAAAAATATTAGTAATTTTGTTTCTTATTTACAGACGATTTCCATAGCCATTCAATTAATATTCGCAAATTTTCATTTTTTAAACCACCCTAATGTCCAGTGACCTTGAATTTTTTTGAATTTTTATTTGTCAGAATGTTTAAATTCTCGAATATATATTTCTCGGAAATTGTATTTATCAGATTTATTATTTATCCGAACATTTAACAGAAACTTTATTTATCAGAGTCTTAAACTTCCCAAGTACAAAAATTTTAAAATGTTCATTTGCCCGACACACGGAATTTAGAGTTTCTAGAGGAACTATCTGATTGGTTGGTAATCTTTCAGGAAATATTGCTGGCCAATTAGAGAGATCTTTTAGAAATTCCACATTCTGTGTATCGCAAAGTGGGTGAAAATTTAGTTTTTTTATCCAAATCACTCTGTAGATCTCAATCTTGGCGCAAATTAAACAAATTTTTTTAAAAATCTTTGTAATTAAATTCCCTATCGATTCTTGGAGGCGATTTTTTAAGTTTTTTTTTATTTATATTAATTTTTTATTTTTTTTATAACAATCTTTGGAAAATCAGAATTTTGCAAAAAATCTATTTTCTACCCTTGAAAAAATCAAAGATTGCATAGTCACAAGAGGTTGCCAAATTTAGAAAAAACTAGAATTCTGTATGATTATTTTTAAGAAAATTTAAAATGAACAATAATAGATTGTTTAAACAATTGTTAAACACTTAATATTATCCTTCATCCTCATACTTAGTTATTGTACTTTGTTTATTTTTAATTATTTTCGTCAATGGTCATTTTTAAATGTTTTTATACAATTTCGAATGATTCTCTTCAATTTTCGATTATCTTCTTCTGTTTAAAATACATTTTTTAATAATTGTTGCAATTATTTTCCTGAAATTTCAATTATTTTCTTAAACTTTGAATCATCTCTTCAATTTTTCAATTATTTTCGTCAATATTCAATTGTATTCTTTAATTTTGAATTCAGTTCTCAAATCCCCATTATATATTTTAATTTTCGAAATTTTTTCTTAATTTTTTCTATTACATCCTTTAATTTTTATCTTCAAATTTCAATTATATTTACAATTTTTTTCTCTTTATTCTTCATTTTTCAGTTATATCCTGCATAAAAATTGTTTTCCTTCAAATTGAATTATTTTCTCTAAAGTTTTGTATTCTTTTCTTTTTCTTGAATATTGTTACGATTATTAAAAACTGGACCTTCATATTTATTATTGACCTTGAAAAGTTCTCAAATTGCTTTTTTAAAAGTTGCTGGACACCCTGTTAATACAATGAAAGAATTTATTAATTTTGTATTACTTTGAATTTTAAGGGTCTTCGGCAATGCGCTATAATACAAGATACGGCCAAAGTGATACAACTTCAGCGACTCGAGGTCAAGGCCAATTTGGTACTTTGACGAGAAGACACCGACCTTCGTTAGATTATGCATCAGACACTGAAGCCACTTGCTCCAGTTCACCCCGATCAGCTTACTATTATTACAGGCATAATCTGAATAATCCTACTCAGAGTAGTGCTGTTTCACATTTGGCGACTTTATCAAGGTCCCAAATTGGCCAAGGTTCCACGGGTAAGTCCCGCTTTTAAAAAAAAGGTCTTGTCAGATTGAAATCCACTAGCCGAAATTATAGAAGACAATCGCATGAAAACATGATAGAAGTCTTCTACGGCAACGTCTCTGTCGCTCAAACATGGATAAATCCGAGGCTTTTCGAACGTTATTTCCATTTTTTGTTACTATCAAATTATTCAAAATTTTAAATTATTTTTTAATTGAACGTTTATTTATTTTATTTTTATCTTTATTTTTTACTTCAGTTATTTATTTATCAACACACAAATTTCAATTGTGTATTAAAGTTCAAATGTAACCTTTTTTTAAAGGAAAATTAAAAGGTGGATGCACATCTTTGACTGCTTCTACTGAATGCACGTTCTCGACACTTTTTAACAGATTTTTAGACAATTAGGATAAATCAGTTAGATCACAGGGACTAGAATAGGTGTGCTTAGATTTTTTATAAGAATTTTTATACACAGAAAGCAGTCAATGATGAGCTGACCTTGCAATTTTGTTGTAAATGCTTTGATTGGCAAAGCTTTGTGAATTTTGATTCGTTGTATGGTTTGAATTTGAGTTCAATTAGATCAAAAATTTTAAGTAGGAATTGGTTTTGACGTTATTTTAGGTTTAAGAACAAACTCATTGCCTCGTAGCGGCAGGACGTTGCCGCAGCAACCAGGGCTTAGATCTGGTCTTAGCACTGTTACGTCAGGTCTCATTGATCAGGAAGATAGCGATGGAGCTTTGTCTGCTCCTGAGTTTCCATCTATTAGACGAGATAGAGGTAAGAAAAGAATCCAACCAACTGACACAACTTCCACAAAACTCCTCTACAAATTATTTATTTTTTCTTTTATAAGAGAGACGTATTTTTCGTATTTGTACTTAAAAAAAAAACATATTTGATGCAAAAATGAATCAGGAATAAATTTTTCTTAAAATCGGACCTAGCGTATAGTAATTCTTGGTACAGAGGGTAATTCTTGATTTAAGTTTATTTATTTATGAAAATAATCTAGTAAATTTACCAGATATACGCAATATTTTTTAGATGTATGAAGGCGATATTTGATTTAAAAAATATTTCTTACCATATATTTAAAAAATTTGTCGTAAATAGGTAGCATAATGGCTGTATATGACGGAGGAGAAGAACTTTTTCATTAATTATTTATGACCAAAATAGGGGCACAAAATTCAACTAAATTTTAATAATTTTACACTGAAAATGTCGATTCGATATAAATTTGGAATAATTTCATTGATGGATGTAAATTTTGGAAGAAAAATGTTGAGATTTTCTATGATTTGAGGTTAAGAGGCGGAAACTGCCAAGCGCCTCTAGTGGCAGATTTTTGTAACGTTTTTTAGTTCACACAGTCGGTAACAAAAATTCTTTTTTTGTATATATATTAAGCTAAAAGCCTTTTTGAAAATTAATAAATAATAAAAATTAGAGTGTAGCTTTTACTAAAACCATATAAATGGGAGAATAATATAATTTTATATTTTAATGAGAAAATTAATGTTTTATAAAATGACAGGAAGCAGTGCATACGATATTGTATATTGTAAATTGTATATTCTAAATTTTTCCAAAATATATTTACTTAATTATTTTCTTGTCTATATATATTTATTAAATTCAAGCCTATACTATTAATTAATTATTACTTATTAATTTTCATATTCAAAATGCTTTTAATTTACATTATTTATTGAAGGAGAATTCATTACCAACTGTGCATTAGAAGAATATAACAAAAACTTTCCGCTGGAGGCGCTTCAGGAAAATTAGTTTGACAGTTTCTTTTTCTTATCCTCATCTAATGAAAAATGTCAATCGTATATTTCTTCGAAAATTTATATCCGGCAACTAAATCACTCAGCGAAATATACTTTTTTAACTTAATGTTATCTTCATGCTTTTAAACAATATTATGCACATATCTGATAAGTTCTCTAAAAAGGTTGGTGTCGTTAACTTAACCTCAAATTAAAAAAATGCTTAACAAAGACAAAAATATAATCAAAACTAATTATAAAAATATTCGGAATTTCTGAAGACTTGGATATAGATTTATCAGAAATAATTTCGATTGTAGAGAATGTGTTTAAGTGAGTAAAATAAATTATTGTCTATAAAAATTTGGATTTTTTAGAGCTGAAAGAAAAAAATCCAGTTTAAAAAAAAATCATCATTTGAAAAAAGATTTTGACTTAAGGTTATTTATTCTCATAAGCGTACCTTTAGCGCTTTTAAATTTACTTGAAATTATTTTCATTGCATTTTTGTTTTCCTTGAAAAGCATTTTTTAGTTTGAGGTTATGTTGCGATTACCATTGAATTAATTTAACTAAAATTCATTGACATAAATAAGTGTCAGGATTGTATTCTATTCGTTATTCTTAGAACAAGAATGTACAATTAAATCAATCTTAGAATCCTTGAATCAAATCATGAGTATTCCTTAATTAAACTAAGTATTCTCGAATTGAATTAAGTATTCTTGAATTAAACTAAGTAGTCTTAAATCAAGTGCCTATAATTATTCTAGCTTTGATTCAAATAATTATTGTGGGTCAAACTTAGAGAGTAATTATTTTGGCCTCATCTAAAAGTATAGTTATTCCAGTTTGGATTTAAAGTATATTTATCCTAGGTCAGATTAAAAAGTCTCGTTTCTCTAAATCCGATTCAAAGAATAATTTATCAATAATTCAGTTTATTTTCAAATTGTATCGAGTATTGTAAATTTTATCCTTAACAAGTATTGTAAATTTTATCCTTTTAACAAGTATTGTAAATTTTATCCTTAACAAGTATTGTAGATTTTATCCTTAACAAATACTGTACATTTCATCCTTAACAAATACTGCAGATTTTATTCTCATAACAAATACTGTAGATTTTATTCTTGACAAGTACAATTTCTATTTATAACATGCATTGCATATTTTATAGTTATCAAGTACTGTAGATTCTATTTCTATTCTATTCTATCTGTAGATTTTATCCGTATTTGTAGACTCTATTCTTATCAAGTATTATAGATTTGATTCTATCTAATATTGTTGATTTAACTCTATAAAATATTGAAGATTTACACTACCACCCAGAAAAGACGCCTCTTTTTAGCATTTAAAATTTTACTTTGAAATTTTTAGAATTAACGTTAAGTAAATTTAAATTAGTGGTTTTAATAATAAAAGTTTCCTAAAGTTCTAAATTTTTTTTAACTCATTGAAAAGTTATTTTACATATTATATTTTAACTAAAAGCAAGTAGTTAAAGTAATTATGATTTATTTTATAATTATATGGTAACGAATCTTACACTCTAATTAGTCAACTAATTAGTTCGTTTCATTTAACTAAGAAAATGTAGTTAGATTAATAAAAAAAATTTTCGATACTGGGTGCTAGAGTAACTTTTTCCAATATTATAGATTTAATTTTATCAACTACAGTACACTTTACTCTTATCAGCTTGAACTATTCAGAACCTTCCACATTGTTACTCAATAGTTACTTTCTCAAATACCCTGCATCAGAATTCCATACTCAGTAATGTCATTAATAAGTTATAATAGTTCTTTAGCACTTTTTTTTATTTTAGACGTTATTGTAGTTTGTCGACAGTAAACTAGACTTCCAAAGAAATAATTACCTGGCAAAATGTGGTAAACCCCGTAGCATCTGGTATAGTTACAACAAAGCTTTGAATTCAAAATTTCTACTAGATTAAATTATCAACCGAAAGGGGCAAAAATTTGCAAGTTTCCTTTTGGAAATTGAGAAGAAACTGGTGATTTTTGTCATATTCTCAAATTTCAATTGTGTCACTTGATTGAAAATTTGAAGATTTCTTGTAATAATTAATCACAGGAAGAATACCATCATCACCAAGTGTTTTTACATCAGATGAATACCGCGCCTGGCTGAGTCGAACACCAAGTACCAGTGCATTGTACGAGCAAATTAGAGCAACAACCAACAGACCACCACGTTACACATACAGCGCTGAAAATATTCACGCAGCTGCTAATCAGGTGCGTTATTAGAAAATTCGATTATTACAACTAGATTATCGAAACTAGAGCATTCTAACCAAATTATGTCCAATTCAATGTAGGGTCAAATTTTCGATAATATTGGCAAATTTTCGATTGTATTGAGTCCGTTTACACCGTCGGCTCAAAGACAGCTTCTACTTTAAACGTAAAAAAAGATATTAGAGTGGGGAAGTTTAAATCTTAAACTTTACCTCTGCATGGCTTTAAGATGATGGTGTAAATAGGACCAATAAAACTATGATTCGTGTTGTAACACTTTCTTTAAAACTTAAATAATTGCAGGCTGAATATGGAGGATATGGAAGCTATAGACCTATGTCAAGCACTTTGGACAGATTATCAACGAGGTCAGCATCAGCGCAACAAGTGAATCTCGCAAATTTAAGGGCATCAACAGCTATCAGCTCCTCTTCTCACCGAACTGTAGGAAATCCGAGACCGTCTTCTGTTGCTTCCAATGTGCGGTCTTCTTTAAGTCAAAAACCATCTCTAAGCAGCTCCGTGACACAAAGGGCCACATCAGTAAGGAGGATCAGAAATCTTATAGATCTCGAGTCTGCCAGAAGCATACCGACTCCAACACCAGCCAGAACTCAGGATCAAAGACTTCTAGATATTAATCCTGCGGGTATGATTGTTTTCAAAAATATTTTAATTGCAGTACATATATATTTTACATCGTCGTACCTATTCAAACAACAAAAACGTACCTAACCAGAAATAGTAAAAAATATGCTTATTCAGAAAAGGTAGCAAGAAGGTACACTACCATTAGAAATTGTTGGTCCGATCTCGATAAAAGTGGTTTCAAAAACACAGGCCAATTCAAACCAGGATATTTTGTTCAAAAATTTAGATAGGGACTTGGGATTAAAATATTTGAAAATCTTATAAAATTCTGCGTCAGATGGTCTACTGATAGATTATTTTTGACTTATCCAAGTGATTATATTAATTGATGAGTTTGGATAAAAATTACCAAACTTTTCGAATATCGTTCCATAAGTTTAGCTCGTTGTCTGATCTACAAAAAGTGTAAAAAAATTTTAATTCCCCTTGTTTTGTTTGCTGAATTGTAAATTTTAATTTGAACTAAGAAAACTTCAAAAATATTAAGTGGTTCTCGGAATATGACTCAAAACGTTGAACCATATTTTCTTTCAAAATCAGCTAAAACCGTGGTTTCTACTTGAAAACGATGGTTTTTCCGGAAACTCTTCTCAGACGTTTTGAGACATATTTCAAGAACCACTTGATGTTTTTCAAGTTTTTTTTAGCTCAAATTAAAGTTTACAATTCAGCAAACAAAACAAGGGGAATTAAAATTTTTTTTTCACACTTTTTGTAGATCAGACAACGAGCTAAACTTACGGAACGATATTCGAAAAATTTGGTAATTTTTATCCAAACTCATCAATTAATATAATCACTTTGATAAGTCAAAAATAATGTATCAGTAGACCATCTGACGCAGAATTTTATAAGATTTCCAAATATTTTAATCTCAAGTCCCTTTCTAACTTTTTTACCAAAATATCCTAAGGGGCCGTTCATAAACTACGTCACACAAAAGGGGGAGGGGTGGAATTAGAGATTTGTGATGATTTGTGACGTTAGGGGGGAGGGGTGTAAATAAAATGTGACGTCACATTTAAGAAATTAACTTCTGCATGGCTTCTACTTAAAAAAGATATATTAGAATGGTCTAAAAATATATGGAATAAAGAGTTGGAAATGTTATTCTCTCCAACCCTCCTCCTCCTAGTATGCAAAGAAAATGTAAAAATAAAAAAAAGTGTTAAAAATTACTAGGTACTCACTATTTTTTTGACAATTTTTTGCACAATTTCCAATAAATAGCATAAATGCAGCCTTTTAACAATTATTTCATGTAATTGCTAATTTGTTTAAATAAATAATTATTGGTTATTTACAATTATCTGTAAAATTAGATTAGACAGTTGGAACTTTTTGTCAATTTTGATACTTTTCAAGACGAGTGTAACCAGTTACTAACAACAAACTAAAAATAACAATTGCATTAAGTCTTTAAATAAATTATGATTTTTTAATTTTTGTTTTTTATCAAATTAAGCTATAGAGTTGTAATTTTTTCTCAATTTAGCAACTTTCATGCTGAAAATATACTATTTACTAACAACAAACTAAAAATAACAATTGTATTAATTTTTTAAATAAATTATTATTGTTTAATTTCAACTTTTCATCCCTTCAAGTTACAGAGTTGCAATTTTTTCTCAATTAAACATGTTTTTATTTTTGGAGTGATAAGACTGACTGTATAAGACGTAATTATCGAGTTTAAACTTTCAACAATTTATTATTATCAAATGTTCAGTACAAGTTTTTATTTTTACATTATTATTTGTAAATTGATAATTGTAAATTGATAAAATTTGTTTATTACAATCATTACTTCTGACAACTTTTGTTAAAAGTTTTTTCTCAATAATTAGGTTACCAGTCAATTTTACTTCTACAAATATAAAAAAATGCTAAATTGAAAAAATGTTGAAACTCTGTAGCCTAATTTAATAAAAAGTTGAAATTAAATTATAATAATTAGTTTAAACAATTTGTAGAATAGTTATTATTAGTTTGTTGTTTATTGTTAGTAATTAATTTCATTCAGCTTGGAAATTTTAAAATTTGAGAAAAAGTTTTTAAAAAATTAACTCTGTAGCTTAATTGGATAAAATGTTGTAATTATGCAATAATAATTTGTTTAAAAATTAATAAAAAGTTTAAATTAAACATTAATAATTTGCTTAAACAATTGGTAGAATTGTTATTTTTAGTTCTTATTATTAGTAATTTATACCATTAAGCTTGAAAAGTTGCAAAATGTAGAAAAAGTTGTCTGTAGTTTCATTTGATAAAAAATAGAAATTGCACAATAATAATTTGCTTAAACAATTTGTAAAATTGTTGTTGGTAATTTGCGACCATTAAGCTTAAAAAGAAGCAAAATTAAGAAAAAGTTACAACTCTGTAGCAATTAACTAATAAATAGTTGTAAATAAGTAATAATAATTTGTTTAAATAAATTATCAATTGCACGCAACAATTATTGAGTCTAGATTTATGCTATTTACAAAAAATTGTGCAAAAAATAGTCAAGGAAATAATAAGAAATATTTTTAAACGCTTTTTTGTATTTTTTATTTTTTCGAAGTTCTCGGAGGACCCATAAAAAATACTCTCTAAATTTGAATTAGTGATTTTTAACTAATGAATTAGCGAGAAATTGGTTATTATTAAATAGTGAACATTTTCACTATTATTAAGTAGAAAACTACTAATTTGAAAGTGAAATATCTACTAATTGAAAAAGTAAACTTTCACTATTACAAATAATAAATATTTCACTTTAAAATTAGTATTATTCTACCATCAATTGGTAGTTATTTTAGTAAAAATAGTGATATTTTTCACTATTTAATAATAACCAATTTCTCGGTACACTAGAATCTCCCAAGAGCGGTCTTCTAGAGAGCGGACGAGTTATATGCGGGACGCGCTGAGGAGTAAGGGGGGAAGAAATGGACGGGACTAGAAACAAAAAGTCAGCGCAGCTTCAGGAGCGTCTACATACATCTGTTGAATTGTTCCTCCCTTGCTTACGTTAAATTTGTTCTCGAGTTACTAAATACGATCGTTAAATGAATAAAAAAAAATAAGAAAGACTTTCTTGGATGTATAATATATTATATTATCATATTATATTGAACAGAATGTACTAAGCCAAAAAGCACGTCTTTGAAATTGATTGTACGGCCCTGAATGTTTAGAGTTCTCGATGTCAAGGTGACGTCAAGGGTAAATTTTCGTAGAGCGGTCGAAGACTCTAGCCGTCCGCTCTTCGGAGGTTCTAGTGTAATTCATTAGTAGAAAACCACTAATTCAGTTTTACATAGTACATAGTTAATACTAAAAACTGGTTAAATAAATAATTTAGCGTTATTTTTAAAGTCTCTTCAAGAGAAACAAAGTTTGCCGATTGAAAAATATTTATTTTCGAAGATTTTATATCATGTCTAGAAAAAATTGTTTTTTCACATGGGATACTTTTAGCAATTTTTGATTTTAAGGGACCTCCAAGTATTTTTTAAATTAAAAAAAAAAGGTTATTTTTTTCGGTGAAGAACAGTCTTAGTGAGTGATAGCATAACATTTCAAACTTTTTGATTTTGGACTAACCTAATGTATATATTTATTACCGTTATTTATATTTCAAAAATGTGTTAACAGAAGTTTTTAAGTCATGGGTTTATTATAAACAAAAATAAATCGTGATTGCGATCGACTTAAAGTAATTTACTCCAATAATTATAAAAAAAAATTATCTGTAGGGGGGGGGGGTAATTCCTAAAGTGACGTCACACAAGGGGGGTTATGGCATTATGTGCCATATCTGTGATGTGAAGGGGGGGAGGTGGAAATAATCGTAAAAATCGTGTGACGTAGTTTATGAACAGCCCCTAATTTGAATTGACCTGTGTTTTTGAAACCACTTTTATTGATCGGACCAACAATTTTCGACGGTAGTGTACCTGTTTAGAAAAAGTGTAAAATACGTACACTCGGGCCACAAAGTTTTAGTACATTTTGTTGGATTGATTTTACCTGCTTGCTTCACTACAAATTCAAATATTTGTGCAAAAAATGCTGTAAAAGCTATCAATCAGAGAGTGTTGAAAAATTTATTAAATTTAGGATAAAATGAACCAAGGGGCGACCATTTTAATGAAGTAAATAAAACAATATAGTTTTTCAAAGTCAGAGATTTTTTTGTAAAAATTGCGACTTCGAAATCTTGAGTTCAAGTTAATGCAAATTGAAGACTTTTTTTTGTTGAGATTTGATACTTTTAGAATATGAAATACAAACCCCACTCTTTAATTCTAGACCAAATCCACTTAAAAATAATCAGTATTTGCTTCAAATTCTAAAAAAATAAATTCTCATACTCTCGAAAATTTTCAAAGAAAATAAATCCGAATTAGTAGTTGGGTAAGGCTTCCTGAAGTGTATCAACTATTTACCAAAGGTACCCAAATTTCTTTCCAATTTGACATTTTGGTATTAAAGTATGACGGTAATAAACTCCTAAATTCGTTTTGGAAATTTTTGGTTTTTTGAAAAGTTATTAACAATTGAACTTTTTTGCACTATTTTCGAAAAAAATTAATTGATCGAAAAGTAACAGGTAAAATTGAATGAAAATTGTAACATTTATTTAAAAATATACATTTTACAAAATGTTAAAGCAATTTTTAAGTTCACTTCTAATTTGTTTAAATAATTAATAATTTTTAGAAACAAATGCAAATTTATTTATGAGCGCAACATGATACTTAATTTTTGTTTATGCACTCTTATTCTACATTCAATTATGCACTTTAAAAAAAAAAAATTTCAGGACCCGCATTTTAGTAACAAACTACAGTGCATTTCGTTTTGCACTATAATAATATATACTCGCGCTGCATGGGCTTCGGCGTGGCGTGGCGCGTTCAACACGTTCTAAGTACTGAACTAAAGTTGTCAAATGTATGAAATATTTTTCCTTTACTGCAAAATTTTATTTAAAACATATACAACGTTACTCGTTTATTATATTTATTAAAAAAAATTTTTTTTTTAACGCATATTTTACAAAATGGTATAGTAATATTTTATGTGTAATTATAATAAAAAGCTGTTGCATACAATCAAAACTCACATAGATAAATTTTAATAGGGCTTTATTAACGCTTTTTAAAATTGCATAACTGTAAATTAATTGAAATGTTTATCTACTTCGAAAATATTGCAATTATTTTCATTCAAATTAAAAAAATCTGCATTTAGGGACGTTTATCCGCTTAAGCGGTTCTCATTCCATCGGACCATGATATTTAATATCTTTTTAATTTTATTTCTTCTTATAATTTGATTTCTAAATAGTATTTTATAGTTAAGATCATTACACAAACGAATTTTGTTGAAGAAATTTTTTTCCGTTGAGAATTCCAAACTATTAAAATGTCTCATTTCTGGTTATTTAAAAAAAAGAAGAACTACTAATCTTGAATAACATTTTCTTGATAACAGTACAGTAAATTAATTTAATATTGTTGTAAAAGTTGTATTATAGGGTGAAGGTACCAGTTATTAGACAAATTTTAATTTTCTATGATTTTAGAATACAAAACGACTTACTAATTGCTGTAACATTTTTTATTAAAGAAGTTGAAAGCTTTTTTATAGGTATGCCACAGTCAAAATATTATAGTAATACGTAAAGAGAATTAAAAAAAAATTATTGAATATTACGATGTATGAAATCCCTGATTTATAGACATTTTTCTTAACAAAAAGTTAGGAAAATGACATTTTTTAAAAGTGTATAAAATTATAATTCTATAGTTCTTCACCATGAATCTGTAATATGCTGGTTCAGTATACTTTAAATTAATCATACAAACAAGGATATTAAGGTTTTAATCATTATTTTGCAAATTAATTAAATGTCGGATAACTGGAGCAATTTTTTACTGAGTGCCAGTTATTAGATTCTAATAAACCAATGAATAGATTAGTTCTTTAAATTGTAATTATAAATTGAAATAATGCTTTATTTATAAACATAAGTCGTGTATTAACACTAACTGTTTTAATTCGTTATTTAAACACAGACTGTTAACAAAATTTAAGTCTACAGATTTGTTCTACACTTGATTCTAACCTAAAAATCGTTTGAATTATAAACATGAGTTTTTTTCAACCTTTAATTATTTTATTTCAGTCTTCCTTTGTTTCACTATCTCTTAATAGATTTTTAAAAATTTAGGAAGCTTGATAATTAAGCTACATCACTTAATTTTTAAATATATTATACATTTTAAGAGTTCTACAACTGGGTCACAATAACTGGATTTCCAATGTTTTTCGAGTCTAATAAATAGGGCATATGACTTATCTTTTTATTTTCCTTATATTTTTTCCAAACACAGTATTTAACTTCAACAAAATTTTCTACATATACAGAAATACTGAATGTATGTATACCAACTAAAATCATTCCTAAATATATCTGTAATTTTTAAAAAAAATAATTAATATTCGACGACCTAGCACTAAATGTCCAATAACTGATACATTTACCCTATTATAGTTTTACATATATTAATCTTGTTTTTAAATTTGTTAAACCGTATTTTTTTTTTTTAATTAATTAAAATATAGTCATTTTGCGCGTTTTGTTACTGTTTTCATGTAAAAGTTCCAACTTTATAAATTTATATCTTAAATCAGAACGGTATATTTCAATAAAATTGTAACCATACATGTAAAATAATGTATTTAATATGTCATTAAAAGTTAATAAGAATCTTTAGAAAATCCATTTTTGGATAAACCTCCTTAATACTGTGTTTTTTCAATTTTATTACTTTTTAATTTTTTTTTGACGTTGCGAATATTTTTCCACAAACTTAGTATTTTATCATAAAATTTCTAGTTTTTCTCGATTTAGTACCAAAAACTATTTTATTTATTTTGTTACAAATCTTCTGATATTTTTAATCTTTTAATGCTATTTTTGTTTCTTTCTGTAATTTTGATTTTCCTCTTCTAGAATTCCTCAAATATAAGATAGAGAAGCCTCCAACGGTCGGCACTCCAAGTTCGACGAGCTCCCTCTTGAGCTCTCTTGGAGACACCGGTGGTGATCTTTCTAGTGGAGTGAATGGGTTGCTCTGGGTCCACCTGCTGGCAGGTCGTGGTCTTCGATCGACAACTTCATCTTCTACAGCAACGACACCTTCTACTCCATCAGGTCAGCCAAGTTTAGGTACGAACGTGAATCTTGAGAATTCACGGCTGAAGGCATGATCCTTAATTATTAACAGAATCCACTGCTCCACACCAATACATTAAAAATGCACCTCACTGCACATGAGCTTCTCACTCGAAGTTATATACTTGGATCGAGTGACACTATCTCACTTCACTGTTCACCAACAAAACGCACTATTAAAAATTGTACATTCACATAAAAAATGACGAAAATCAAATGTTTTGTTTACAGGTACATGTGCACTAAGGGATTTATACTGTGTTCTCGAATGCGATAGAGTTCACAAAGCTAGAACAGTTGTTCGCACTGGTGACTTAATGTTCGACTGGGACGAGACTTTCGAGCTAGATTTGGTAGGAAATCGACAATTGGACCTGCTTGTGTATTCGTGGGATCCACAGCATAGGCACAAACTTTGTTACAAAGGATCCGTACATCTAGTTAGCCTTCTCAAGGAATCGCCGCTGCATCAACTGGCTCTCAAGGTTGAACCACGTGGTACGATTTATCTTAGATTAAGGTACACCGACGCTCATCAAACATTTAGAAGACGAGGTTTGCCTGTTATTTCCCTCGCCACAAGAGTTGCGCCTCTTTTCGGAGTCGATCTAGATACTGTCGTGAGTATATATTTTAATTGTAGATAAATAACATATCATTGCTAGTATGCGTTTTGCCGCAAGGTGAACCGGTACTCCATATGATTTTTTATCTCATGCCCTAATAGCACCAAACGTTTCATCAACGTTGCTGCAACGTTTACGTGTAACGTTGCAAACGTTGCATTGCAACGTTACCAGCCAAGAAAAATAACGTTGCATATGTCATGGGGCTGGGAACCTTGCAGGGAAACGTTGCGGAACGTTAATTTGGAACTTTGAATAGGCATTCGAAAAATCGCAGTGCGGGTTGCGGAAAAGACTAAATTTTTTTTATTAATATTATTCGATTTTGATAATATAATTGCTTCTATAGAACATTGGTCACTAAAATCAACTGCGCAGCTCTAATTGCGATAGAAAACTACTGCGCACAATATCAACATTATTAATTTTTAAAAGATTTTTAAATGGTTATTCAAAGTTTCAAAATAACGTGCCGCAACGTTCCCTTGCAACGTTCATAGCCCCATGACATATGCAACGTTACTTTTCTTGACCGGTAACGTTGCAATGCAACGTTTGCAACGTTGCAAGGAAACGATGAAGCAACGTTGATAAAACCTTTTGTGCTATTAGGGTGACTACTCAGAAGTCTGTTCAGAATTACGTCTATGAAATCTAGATACCTACACACGGATTTACTTTTTTTATTTAAATTATTAAATGGCTATATCGAATGCCTAGAAATCATATCGCAAATTGATTTTATTGTTACATCTAAACGGCTTATAGATACTCCATTTTATTTCGAACTACTGCATGCAATACAAACATTGAAAAACACTCAATTCTGAACAGGCTTGTGAGGGAGGCTAATCAATTTGACGATTGAGTCGAAAAAATTTCATGATTTTCACAATTTCTGTTACTAAGTTTGTTGATGATTTTTAATTTATAAGTGCAGCCAAAGAGATAAAAACTTTTGTTAACTTATTCGTTAGGCTTCGTTCACAAATTACATAACAGGTTTTTAGCCCATTTTTGACCCCCTCCCTTCCTCTTGTAACAGGAAGTAACATTAGAAGAAACCCCCTCTCTCTAAATTATGTAACAATTTGCAACCCCCCCCCCCCCCATAATTATGTTTTTTAAAATGTATCACTGTTACAGGCTTTACAGGGACAATGTAGACTTTTTAAAATTTGAAATTCTGTGAAAAAATATCGGACACTTAATTCTGGGAAAATTTAAATGACAATGTAGAATATTTTAGGGGAAATAGAGAACTTTTATGGTACTTGAAAAACTTCAGAAATAAAGATAAATGAATTATATTCAGCAGAACCTCGATTATTCTAATTAGGTAGGACAAAATTGCAAACTTGTAGGATAAAAAAAAAATTACAAAATATAATTACAAAATTTTCAAATTAATCAAAAAAAAAAAAAGGAAAATAACTACAAATAGTGGAAAATAATTTAAAGCTGATAAAAAGTAATTCAAAATTAAGGAAAAAAAAATTAAAGATTGAGGAAAATAATTGAAAAATAGTAAAAATAATTGATAATTGAAGAACATAATTGAAAAATGAGAAAAAAAATAATTTGAAAGAATGCAGAATATATATGAACCAAGAGAAAAGAATTAAAACAAATAAGAATAATGGTAAATTTAAAAAAAATTGAAAATTTTGGAAATTAATTAAAAAATTATGAACATAATTAAAAATTGAAGAAAAAAACAATTAAACGATTATATAAGACTAATAAAAATTAATTGAAAGAATTCAAATTTGAGATAAATAATTGAAGATTTAATAAATCAATTTAAAAATAATTTAAATTAATTAAAAATTGTTTCTATAATTCCGAAATTATAGAAACAACTGAAAATTGAAGACAATAATTGAAAATAGAGAAAATGATTAAAAATTGCAAAAATCAATTTAAAAATGATGAGAATAATTGAAAAAATATTCAAAATTAATTAAAACAATCGAGAATTGAGAAATATAATAGAATAGAATATTTGAGAATTAAAGATAAGAATAGAAAATTGAGAATAATTGGAAAAAATTACAGAATATATATCAAACTAAAGGAAATAATTCAAAAATGGCAAAAGTAATGATAAATTTTTAAAAACAATCGAGAATTGAGAAAAATAATTTAAAATTTAGAAAACTAATTAAAAAATGATGAAGGTAATTAAATTAAAATAATTGATTACTTGTCAACATATTCAAGTATACTCGAGAAAAAAATTTTTGGTTACCCATGTATGGTCCTACTTGGACTGCGGGAGTAATTGTAAATAAATAAATAAATGAATATATAAATTAAGTAAATCAAATTGAAAATAATGTTAAAAATTAAAAATTGGAGAAATAAAATTGCAAAATTATAGAAATAAAAAATGAAGACAATAATGGAAAATTATGAAAATAATTGAAATTTGAAATAAATAATTAAAAATTTAGGAAATTAATTACAAAATACTTAAAGTAATGGTAAATTTGAAAAAAATAATTAAACATTTTTATAATTAACTGAAATTTGAAATAAATAATTACAGGTTTAGTATATCAGTTAAAAAATAATTTTAAAAATTATAATTTGGAGAAATAAATTGAAAAGTTAAAGAAATTAATTTAAAAATGATGAAAATATTTGAAACTTTGTGAGAATTATATCCATATCATGGACATTTGGCTTCCAAGTAAGCAAAATAATTTAATTGGGGAAGTTATTAAAAAAAACAAAAGAATTTTTAATGCAAAAAAATGAAAAAACATGAATTATTATTTTACGAACTTTTGATCAATTATAAACTTTATATAGGTCAATCGATTCGTTTTAAATAAGAAATATGATTTTTGTATTCATTAAGTTGTACTTTTAGCATGAAAAAAAAATTTGTCAAAAAAACTATTTTTTTCTATGAAAGAAGGTGCTCAAAAAAAGTTGATTGAATATTTTCAAAAATCCCTGTGTCCAAATGTAGATATTCATGAGCTTAATAAGTCATCCAAATTTTATTGAAATCCATTTATTTTTGGAAAATCGAAAATCTTAACGATCTTAACGAAAATATTAACGAAGCACAAATTATAGAGATAATTAAAAATTATAGAAAATAAATAAAATTTATGAAAAATAAGTTATAAAATTACAAAACATTTTTGAAATTTAATAAAATAACTAAAAAATGATAAACACAATGAAAAAATAATGAAAAAAATTAGAACAATGTAAAAAAATAATTGCAAGTTTTGGAAATTAATTGAAAAATATTAAAAATATTTAATAAGTAGAAAAATTAATTTAAATTGAATAAAATAATTGAAATTTCATGAAAATAATTGACAGTTTATGAAATTTGTTAAATAATAATACAAATAAGTATGAGTAGTAGGAAGAAAATTAAAAAATGATGAAAATAATTGTAAATTGAAGATCATAATTGAAATCTGAGATAAAAGACTGACATTTCAGAAAATCTATTGAAATATAATTTAATAAATTAAAAATTCTAGAAAATAATTTTAAAATATTAGAAATAATTATTGAAGATTAAAAAAATTAGAAAAATTTAAAGAAGATTGAAAATAATTGAAAATCTCTAGATACCTTGACTTTAAATATACTTTCGTGAAAAATAGAGAATTTCAAGGTCAAATTTTCTAAATAAGGACTTTTAGGGACCAGTCGCAAAATTTTTTTGGTAAATAAATTTTGAAATTTACTTTAAAAAAATAAACTACTATCGACGTCTTCAACTTTTAATTTAAAAACTTCTCTTTTGGCGGTATTTCTCAATTTTTCAATGTCTTTTCAGTATTGTATTATTTTTTAAAATTATATTTTATTAAGTACTTTGCACTTATATATATATATATATATATAGATTGTATAGTCTAAAATGAGAAATCCCTTCTCCCCCCTAAAACCTGTTAAGTAATTTGTGAACAAAGCCTAACTTTTCTTCTTTTATTTCTTAATTGTTAATTCTATAATACTCTGTACAAAAGGGCAATTTATTGTAGCCCGTATACTGATGAAATAAATAAATAAAAAGTATTTTTAAAAATATTTCCTATTAATATTTGAAAGAATATCTTTTAAGACTTGTTTAAAAATTGAAATTGACTTTTAACAGGTTACTCGAGAATGTAAGACTGGAGGTGTACCAGGAGGAGTTTCCACTGCGTTGGCAATGAGTACTGCTCCCAATATTCCTATCATTGTTTGGCGTTGTGTTGAAGAGGTAGAGAGAAGGGGGCTCGATATCATTGGTATGATTGTTTTTGTTTATTTACTTTATTTTTAATGAAATCGAGATAACGATTATATTCTGTTTGCAGGCTTGTATAGACTTTGCGGATCAGCATCGAAGAAAAGGATACTTAGAGAGGCGTTCGAACGAAATGCCAGATCAGTTGATTTATCGCCAGATAATGTTCCTGATATCAATGTCATCACAGGTCAGTTTAAGAAAATAGATTTAGGCTTTAATAACGATTTATAATTTATAGATTATTAAACAATACTTCCTCTATGAGGATGCAAAATAAAGAGAAAGTAAGTCATTGGTATTCAGAACCATTAAACCTGATTTTTATACTCAAAAAATCATAAAAAACATAAATTAAATAACGAACAGTAATGAAAATAGGAAATACACAATAAATATGCATCAAAGATTAGTATATTCTTCTTCAAAAATAAAACAAGTTAAATATAAATTAGAACCACGCCTCGCTAAACACTCCTTCATTCACGAATAAATCGTTGTCGTCATCAAAATACATAAATTATAATATAAAAAAGTAGCAGATTTCATAGAAACAAAATTAGATGAGAAGATTGTAAGTAATGTCAAATTTCAATAAATTCTTCAAAAGAAAAGGTTCAGGCTGCTCGTATTTTTAGCATTCATAAAAAATCCCCCCAAGATGAATTATCTTCCTTCATTATTTAACCAGAAAATTCACAGGAGATCGATCGATAAATTTTATCATCAAACGGGTCAAAATCCTCTTTCCGGTTCCGCACACACTATCCTCAATTTTGGTCAAATAACCACCATTATACATCGCCACTCTAAATACAAATATTAAACCGAGATCATTTTTATTGTGATCATTGCACAAAAAAGGAAAAGAAAAATAGATTATATTAAAATAATATTACCTCTGGGAAAAGGATGAGTGAAGAATGAATTTCATTCCCAATACCCACACATCGATTATTCCTTAAGTCTATAATTTAAAATTCCCAATCTCTTCGAGGTGAAGTTCGACTTACATTGAAATGCTTTTTCAGGTGTTCTCAAGGATTATTTGAGAGAATTGCCAGAGCCCCTTTTCACGAAGTGCCTCTACCAAATGATGGTGGACGCTCTTGCAGTCTGTCTGCCCGATGATCCACAGGGTAATGCTAAACTCATGTTCAGCATCCTTGACTGTCTCCCAAAAGTGAATAGGGTAAGCTTCATGAATTATCATTTATTATAATTGTTAAACAGTTAATATTAAAGTAAAATGTAAAGAATCTAAAACGTATTAATTCTTTAAAAACATAATATTCTGTTTCTTGTTTTGTTAATTATTTATTTTTCCAATCATTAACCAACATTTGTTGTTTCAGTGTACACTAATTTATCTATTGGATCATTTGGCTCTGGTACTTTCTCAATGCAACAAAATGTCTCCAGCAAGTTTGGCAGTCTGCTTTGGTCCAGTGTTAATGTTGCATGCCGAAGAGAATGGTCCGCTATTAGACTTCCAACAGCCAATCGCTGTGCTCAAATATCTCTTAGAAATCTGGCCAGTCAAGTCAGGTAATGCTATCGTTCTTAATAAATTTCTTTACTCCATTTTCGTCAATTCACTTCTCTGTGTTTTCTTTTGATTTTTCTTTTTAAATGTCATTCATACATGTTTATTTTATTATGATTAACATTAAACTACACAATCTTTTCAAACTAATTATTTGTCTACTTTTTTAAAAATAAATAAGGGGCATTCTTTCGCGATCTGGCCACCCCCCTGCGCATTTTAATTTTCAAGATAAAAGGCTGTATTATAGCTTATAATTTTCATCAAAACATCAATTTATAGATCTCGCATCGGTACTTTTTATTTCCACAAAAGGGATAAAAAATATCACGCATAATTGATCAAAAACCTCCAAAAATGTAGAAATTGTGCGAAAAATAAACGAAAAACTAAAAATTATTAGTTTAAGTAACTACGAGATTTAAATGAAATAGTTAATTGCATTCAAAAAAAATAATCAAAACTTACCAAACATTTTAACAAGGAACAACCCTTTAAAACCATCTCCTAAACATGAATTTAAAAAAAATTCACAACCCTACCCTTACCTTACCCTAACTTACCCTTTTAGCATCAAAAACCGCTGTTAAAAATCATTCCCTAATCTTCAATCAAAAAATTATCAATTAATATTATACAAATAAAATAAATTTTTTGTAGAGAATTACTCGTCTTTAAAAATCCAGGGTGTCTAGCGATTTTGGAAATGCGGGAATTTGTAAATAGATCCGGGAAATCCGGGAATTTTTCGGAAATGCTGGGAAAATATAATATAGTGTAGGTACATTAAAGATTTTAGAAGGTGGCGCGAACTAGAGCTTTTTAACTCAGATAGACTTCGGGTGGACTAATTCCAAGAAAATATTTTAAGGTTAAACTAAATAATTTAAAAAACAAGAAAATAAACGAAAATTGAAGAGTGTAACGGAAATTTGGAGAAAACCATTTAACATTAAAAAAACATTTGAATTGACTAAAATAATTGCAATTTTGAAGGAAATTATTGAAAACGGATTAATATAATTATGAATAATCAAAAATAGAAGAGTGTGACTGAAATTTGAAGGAATTAATTGAAAATTCAAAAAAATAATTATGGAAAATCATTGAAAATTGAAAAAGCTATTGAAAAATGACAAAAATAATGGAAATTGAAAAAAAACACGTGTAGTTTAATTGGAATCGCAGAAACAAAATAAAAATATATAAGAGGGATTGTAAATATCAATTACAAAGATTGAATAAAATAACTGTAAATTCAACGAAATATTTAAAGTTAAAAAAATCAAGAAATTAGGAAAATAATTGAAAATTGTCAAGAAAGTGCTCAAAATTTAAAAAATCTGATTGAAATAGGGAAAAAATAATTGAGATTTTAAGAAAATAATTGAAATTTAAAGAAAATTATTTAAATTTAAGAAAACATTATTTTAACTTGAAGAAAATAACACGAAAGTAAAAAAGAGTAGAGAATAAAATATTTAAAAAATGTAGTACAAATAAAATTGCAGAATATCACTTAAAGAATCTAACAACAAATTTAAAAAAATAATAATAAGTAACATGGGATAAAAATTTTTTAATAAAGTTAATTCTTTAAAATTGAAGAAAATAATTATAAAATCTAGAAAAAAATAAATTACAAGTTCAAGCAAATAATTAAGAATTGAAGAAATAGTTGAAAACTGAAGGAAATATTTTTAAAAATTGTAAAATGTAAATGAAACTTGAAAATAATAATTTAGAATTGATGAAATTGAAAATTTTTAGATTCAGAAACATAAGAAATTGAGATTTGGAAAAATTGTATAATACAACTTAAGTTCGGAGAAAATAAGTTTAAATTGAGAAAATAATCGAATAATGATGGAAAATGTATAAAAATAGAAAAATATGATTGAAGTTTGAAGAAAATAATTCAGAATTGAAAAAAATAATTCAAAATTAAAGAAAATAATTTAGAAGACAAGATACGACTTTAAAATTGATTAATAAATAATTATTAATGTTTGAAATCAATTTCTTATGTAACAATATGAAACGTAATAGAATCAGTAAAAAAGATACTTAAGTACTTTATAATATATTATTTCAAAATTGTAATCAATAATTTTTATTTTTAAAAATCCGGGAAATCCGGGAATTTAAAATTGACAGTTTGCAAGACACCCTGATATCGCTTAGAATATATTCCTATCTACCTTACCACCTTCAGCATAAAAAGTAACCCTTTAGTATCATCCCTTAAACACAAATTTATAAAAATTGACTAATATTCTTAAAGAAATAGACATACTTTTCAGAAGGATTCACAAAGTTAAAAAATTGGAAAGATTTGATATTTAGCAAACATACCTTACCAGCATTAAAAACCACTCTCTTGTATTTTCCCCTAATATTAAGTCCAAAAAATTAACATTTTTTTTTTAAACAAGTGAACAAAACATATTTTGAAAAAATTGTTGAGGTTTAGAAATCACATAGAATAAATACCTATCAAAGTTATCCTATCAGCATCAGAAACAACCAAGATTAGGGGATGATTTTGAAGGGCGGTTCTTGACGCTATTAGGGATAAGTTTAATAGGTATTTATTCTTCGTGATTTTTAAAGTATGTGAATCCTCTAAAAAAGGTTTTTGTCTACTTTTAAGAATATTTGTCAATTTTTTTAAATTCATGTTTAGGGGATGATTTCGAAGGGTTGTTCCTTATTATAACGTTTGGTAAGGTTTGATTATTTTTTTGAGGTTTTTGATCGATTATGCATTATATTTTTCAACCCGTGGGTAGAAATAAAAGGTACCGATACAAGATCAACAGATTGATGTTTTGACGAAAATTTGAGCTATAATATGGGGCATTCCACGTAACATTTTCATTCAAAATTTTTTTTGCTTGTAATAATTTTTTTTTAATTCTCTATGAAAAATAAGGAAACACGTATTTTTTTATTTTTTTATTCAATGAAAATTGCAGAAGTTATGAATTTTTGAAATTTAACGTTTTTTTAAATAGAGCATTTTTAACCTTCGATTTTCTCCGTTGTTATTAGTAAATTGAAAATAATGCTCTACATAAAGTTTGTTCAATTTTTCTTAGATTTTTTAGACATGTAGTAAAAAATCATGAATTTGCAACAAAAATATATGAAAAATTAAATTTACGCCTAAAAAGTGACTTTTCTCAAAACCGAAGGTCACGATTTTCGATTTTTTTCTTTTAATGCAGTTACTGATTAATAAAGAAATTTTTCTCGTAAATTTCTCTTTAGCGTTTTAATCATATTTGCATTTATATAGTTTACTTTTACATTTTTTTAAATGTTAACCTTCTGTTACAAAACAAAAGAACTGTTACACACAGAAATTTGTAAGTTGAAGTTGTTTCATTTCTATAATTCATAAATTAAACTTTTTGCAACAAGGAATTATTATAAATATCAGTAAAACATTAAAGAGCACCACTTTTAGACTTACGAGAAAAATTTCTTTATTAACCAGTAACTGCATTGAAAGAAAAAAATCGAAAATCGTGATCTTCGGTTTTGAGAAAAGTCACTTTTTAGGCGTAAATTAAATTTTTCATGTATTTTTGTTGCAAATTCATGATTTTTTACTACAAGTCTAAAAAATCTAAGAAAAATTGAACAAACTTTACGTAGGACATTATTTCAATTTACTAATAATAACGGAGAAAAACGAATGTTAAAAATGCTCTATTTCAAAAAACGTTAAATTTCAAAAATTCATAACTTCTGCAATTTTCATTCAATAAAAAAATAAAAAAATACGTGTTTCCTTATTTTTCATATAGAATAAGAAAAAAATTATTCCAAACGAAAAAAATTTTTGAATGAAAATGTCACGTGGAATGCCCCATATATAGCCTTTTATCTTGAAAATTAAATTGCGTAGTTGAGTGGCCAAATCGAGAAAGAATGTCTTATAAATAAAATAATAAAGTAGTTTAGGCAGTTTGAAAATTAGAATGCAAGCAGTAAGAACCAAGTAATCAGTAGCTCATTTCACAGACAGTTCGGAAGATTTCTTCAGTCGTTTCAACACTTCCTCGAGTTACGCAAGCAGTCGAGCACAACAGCATCAGCAATCAGTCAATGCCATCGCAGCTGCACTCGCAGGTTCCAGTCCACTTGCAGCATCCGGTGCAGTCAGCCTTGGGACGAACCGGGCAGCCCTGGCAGCAGCAACCCTCACTTCATCAACCACCCCCCATTACAACCCACGTAGTCCCCGCGGCCTCCATTCGTCCTCCACCCCCGGTCAAGCCACGACAGGTACTGTACTCGTTATCAGTGCTCATTTTCTTATTTTCAAGGTCTTCTTCTCTCGCATCCAAGCTTTAATCAGGTGCACCTGCAGCGTCGACGAGCAGCTATTTATTTACTCCTTATAATCATTATTTTACTTTCAATATCCAAACCCTTTTTAAAATAATTACCATCACCCATTTTATTAATTATAAATTGTCCTTCCCATTCTTTCACCATTCTTCTCTTCCTTTCAAAAAGCACGATTCGTCGACGCTTCATTCTCAGGACGAAATAATAACATGGCTTGGCAAGTGTTGATTGTTGGATGCATTTCAAATTTATTATAAAGCTTAAGGCGAAGGATTGTGGGAGATTTTCAAGGATCTCTGTACATCCTGTGCATTAATCTAAGCTTGAAGCTTGAAACGTAATTGGTTAAGTTCTTTTGTTGAACTTTGAAAGTTGTTACAGGATCATAAAGTTTTCTTTCATGCTTTGTAATTGGACTTTTGAGCGTAGAATCTTGTTGAAAGCATGGTAGATATCAAACGATAACTATCATCTTCATTGCATAAGTTTCTGTCTTTTAACGCGCTTCATCACTCAACACGCTCCTGTCATTGCTATCTCCTTTTTCAAGTTTCATAAGTCTCTAATTCAGCGCTCTCGCGTTTCTGTATATATTCTCGTTTTCTATTCACCTTCGTGCATGACTTTTATATTTTTCTACGTTTGCGTGATTTTAGTACTCACAAGACAGTTTTTTACAATTTCAGAGATGAACTATTAATTTTGTTTTAAGAATTTAAAATAATAATTAGAATTAGTTTCTATATTTCAGTAACTCGGAAATTTTGATAATTTTTCGCTTAATCATTGATGATTTTAATAAAGTATTTAAATATTTCAATCAAAACTCCCTAAGTTAAAAAATATTCTTATATAAATAAATTCGTATACTTTTTTTATTTTTATAATTAACTTTTGAGGTTATGTGTAAAAGTGAATTTTTTGATTTTTTCTATAAGTAACAAAATATGGATTTATCAATTTTAAAAATTTGCTACTTATTATATATATTAGCAGAGAAGCTTCTCATCATTCCGAAATTTAAGAAATATAACTTACAAATCGTTAACAGACAATTACCCTTGAAACACAACATCGTATTAAATTTTTAACAAGAACATTAAAAGAAATGTAGTGAACGTAGCGCCATATTTATACCTACTTAAAAAATCAGGTTAGATAATGCGCATCAAAAGTAAGTGGAAAAGATGCGCAAGAACCAACCTAATGTCTTAGAACTATCATGGTCGTACTATAACTTTTCAGGTACAAATATGGCGCACGATAATGTACAATGCTGATGTTTTTTCGCGACTTTTGTTTTAATTTTCTTGTTAAAAATTTAATACAACATTGTATTTCATCGAGGGTTATTTTCTTTAAACAACTTGTAAGTTTCAATAAAATGTTAATTATTATTAATAGCAAAAATAATTTTGTGCCATTTCCTGTGGTCTCGAAAAAATCAATTTCATCTGGATTAACCTTCTGGAAGTTAACTATACCTTTTCTGAAAGTTATCTTCAGCTTTTTTGAAAGTTACATTTATTTATTTTTTTATTTTTTTTGAGGTTAATTTTAACTTTCTGAGATAAGTCTATTCTTAGAAAAATCACTTCTTAGGATTAAATTTGATTTTTTATATATATTTGTTACAGATACATTTTTTTAAATGTCTAAGAAATTAAAGAAAAACTGAACAAATTTAATGTTGAGCATTATTATCATTTTTCTATTAATAATGGAGAAAAACGCGTGTTCAAAGTGTTCTGTTTCTGAAAACGTTAAATTTCAACAATCATATGATTTTTACAAAATATTCATCAGAGAAATAAGTAAATATTACAAGATTTGTCCCCGATTTCCCCATTTTCTAATTTTCAATATTAAAATTTATAGTTATAGTCAAAATTTTTAGCAGTTCAATATAAAAAAAAATTTTTCTATAAAACCTCAGCCCAATTGGTTTATGTTAACCTGGGTCAGCAATCGATCGAAAATTACCATTAAAAATACATGGAAAAAATGAACTTTTAAAAAAAAATCCCTACTTTTGAAATTTGTAAGCTAAAAATATTTTAGATCATAAATTTCATTTTTTGCTATATTTTAAGATATGATGTTTAAGAAGGCTTATCCAAAAAACCAATTTCTACAGATTCTTATAAAATTTTAATGACATATTAAATTCATTACTTTTTACAATTTTATTGAATTTTACTGTTCCGTTTTTAAGATATAAATTTATAAAGTTGGAACTTTTACATGAAAACAGTAACAAAACGCTCAAAATGACTATATTTTAATTAATTAAAAAAACACGGTTCTACAGATTTTTGATAAAACCTAATATACTTATTTTAAACTGCAAAATATAATACAACTTTTACACCAATATTTAATTAATTTACTGTACCGTTGTTAAGAAAATGTTATTCAAGGTTAGTAGTCTTTCACTTTTTGGAAATAATCAGAAAAAAGAAATTTTAATAGCTTAAAATTTTCAACGGAAAAATTTTTTTTCAATAAAATTCTTCTGTGTAATGATTTTAACTACAAAATACTATTTAAAAACTAAATTATAAAAAGAAATGAAACTAAAAAAATATTGACTATCATGGTCCAATAGAATGAGAACCGCTGAGGGTATAAACGTCCTTAAAAAAATTAAATTTTCAAAATGTCGGATGTTATAAAAAAAAATTTGTACAGTAATTTATTTCAATGGCCCACTATAATTTTCGTTATTTATATCGGTAGGGTAACTTTTAATTTATAAATGAAGAAAGTAAATATTTTGAATTCGCCATATTATAGTTTTAGGATATAAAAAAATATATATAAAATATAAAAGTAAGTTTTTAACATTGCATTTATAAATAGTAGCCTTAAAGATCTCCGAAAACTGTGTTTTAGGAAGATTACTATGTAGAAAAAAATTTGTTGCGTCCGCCATATTGGACTGGATTTTTTGAAAAATGAAATTTTGTCATGAGATTTGTAAATGGCGACCCCAGAAAAAGGTGGAGAGTCAAAATTGGGATCCACCTTATTGGATACAAAATTTTCAAAAATTAATTTTTGGTATCGAAATCTTGAAAATAACATTTTCTAAAAATGATATCTTAAAATATAGCTAAAAATAAAGAAATTCGTGACCTGAAAATTTTTTTGCTAACAAATTAAAGTTTTCATTGTTTATAAAAGTTTATTTTTTCGTGTATTTTCAATGGGTATTTTCGATTCATTGCTGATATGGATTAATATTTATTAATCAGGCTGGAGTTTGAAAGAGTTTTTTTACATGGATTCCAAAACGGGGATGTTGCGTAAAAATAAGTTTCTTACGAAAACTCTATTGTTCAATGTATTTTATAAATCTATAATAATAATCCGCAATTTCATTCATTCTTTCATTCATTCTGTCCACACCTGAAGTTGGTCGTTTTTCTATTCAATTGTTTTTTAATAATGTTTTGCTTCTTGGTTTTGAAATTTGTTATGTAGTTGAAAATAGGTTACGTTTTTCGTTTGTGTCAATTAGGTAAGTCCATTGTCTTTCGTCTGAGAACTGTTGCGGACTTATTTTAAAAAAAATATTGTTCCAGAACACTTGAAACTTTAATATTTGCTGGTTTCATTGGTCATAATATTAAAGGGTAAATTGTATTTCTTTTAATGCAATTATTAATCAAAAACCTTAAATTTTTGCATTTTTTTAAAAACATTATCATTCAAAAACTATTTAATATTATCTATTGGAACTTACCAGAAACATAAAATGCTTAATTTTTAATATTTTATTGTTGATATTTTTATTAAAAAAGGATTATTTTAAAATAATATTTAAATTAGAAAAATTTTTACTTTGAAAAATTTTACAATTATTTTCAGCTTACAACTTTTTTACTGAACCTCCTACAAATTTCAGCTTTTGTAAATATTTGATTACATATTAATAAAATTTACTTATTATTAAAATTTTATGAACGTGTTTTACTTCGTTTTTGAGATATAAAATATTGAAATTTTATACTTAAAAAGGTTATTTCTAAAACTTGAAGTTAGTATAGACCAAGTTCACATCGCTCTATTCAGCTTGTAATTCAAATTAGACAAGCATTATTACAACCTGCCTAAAGTTTAAAATATCAATTGAAAAATAGAAATCTAGATATTTATACCACCAGTTCTTTTCCATTTTCTCCATTTGTAGGAGGTTCCACAAAAAATTTGTAAGCTGAAAAGGATTGTGAAATTTTTCGAAGTAAAAATTTTTCTAATTTAGATATTATTTTAAAATAATCCTTTTTTAATAAAAATATCAACATTAATATATTAAAAATTAAGCATTTTATGTTTCTGGTAAGTTCCAATAGATAATATCAAATAGTTTTTGAATAATAATGTTTTTAAAAAATTGCAAAAATTTAAGGTTTTTGATTAATAATTACATTATAAGAAATACAATTTACACTATAATATTATGACCAATGAAATCAGGAAATATTCAAGTTTCAAGTTTTGTGGAACAATTTTTTTTAATAATATGTCCGCAACAGTCCTCAGACGAAAGTCAATGGACTGACATAACTATAAAATTGGTAAATTTTTAAAATAAACTAATAAAATTTTAATAATAGGATTAAAAAAGAAAACAAGATTAAAATATATACATTATGCAGGTATATAACCTGCTTTGTATTTAACATTTTTTTACAATTTTAATTTAATTTATGTTAAACAAAATTTATTTAAGTTCTTATTATGTAAAATTAAGTTTGTCTTAAATATTTTGAGTAAATTGAATATTGGTTTTTTTAATTCAGAAAATCTAATATTTCTATGAAATTTCATAAATGATTTGAAGATATGAAATAATAAAATTTTATTATCATTTATTCATTCATTCAGTCTTTGATTCTGTTTACACCTATTTCGAGCTTTTAATTAATTCTAAAAAATACAATAAAAATAATAATAAAGAATGAAATATTATGAATTATATCATTGAAAAATAAGCTATGCACAGGTTTTAAACATTGCTTAAGGTTTTCAATTACCTTTTTGATTATTTGCTTTCCTTTTGAGAACTTTTTTTTCTTTAGTTTAAGCGTCAAACCACTGACTTTCGACCAAAGGTGGTCGCTTACGATAATGATTAATTTATGCACTTTAATTATATTTTCATTAGATTCAAGACAGATATTTATTTTATTGCTAAATAATACCACCTTAAAATTCCGGAATTAACCCCAAAACACATTTTTAATCTTATATAAGTTTCTTCTGGATGATATTAAAAAATTAACACTTTTTACATATCTAAGTTTTTATAAAATATTCAACATATTAAATTTTCGCGAGGGTAATTTGCTCAGTTTATGAATTATTAAAGTTTAAAAATGTAATGAAAAAACCATATTTTTCATTGAACAAAATACACTCTTACATTTGTCGTTAAAATTATTGACAAAAATAATTTTGGATTTAAAATAAATAACAGATTGTCAAACTTTAGAGTGTATTTTGTACATTTTAAACTTGAATAATAATTCATAAACTGAGCAAATTACTCTCTCTAAAATTTAATATGTTGAAGATTTTATAAAAACTTAGATATGTGAAAAGAAATAATTTGTTAATTGCATCCAGAAAAACTTATATAAGATTAAAAATTTTGTGTTTTGGGGTTACTTCTCAAGTTTTAAGATGGTATTATTTAGTAATAAAATAAATATTTGTCTTGAATCTAGTGAAAACATGATTAAAGTGTATAAATTAATAATTATGGTAAGTTTGAATAATATTTATTAAGAAGGTTTCTAAAAAATAGATTTTTAAAAATGGTTAAAAGTGACAGCCTTTTGATCAACTTTAAATTGATTTTATTATTATTCTTATCATTATTCATTATATACAAAATAACATTAAATAAAATAAATATTTGGATGTTAATTAAACATATTTTCTTTACAATATGAGAATGAAATGTTTTCTTTCTAAATAAAAAATATTTGAAATATGCATTAAAAACGCCAATTTTTCTTGACACTTGCTTCTTTAATTACAATTTACGGCTGGAAAATAAAAAAATTATCTAAAACAACTTCAGAACTTGAATTTAGACACATCAATAATACATATAATATGGGTTTTAATATTTATTAAAATATGTCAGCGACGAGCTTTAGTTGAAAGACAGTGGTTTGACTCTTGAAGCTTTTTTGCGCTATTAATTTTTAAAGAAAAATGGGTACTGCATTAAATTACTTTTGAAAAAATTTAGTATTTTTATCTAAAAATTATTATTTTTTATTGCGTGAGTAAATGATTAAACTGCTCTAATATTCAATTTAATTATACATTTAAAATTAAAGACAATTATAAATCTAATTATATAGTTTAACTAGATTAACAGAAAATGAGATAGACTGAAATACAGTTTTTACTATAAAAGAATTAACTTTTTTTGGAAAGACTAAAATTATAAAATTAATCAGAAAATTTGGATTTATTTTAGTTTTAATGTATGTAAATTTTTTACAATTAAAACGTTTTTAGAAATTGGTTTAAGTTTGAAATTATTTTAATATGTATATTGTTAGAATTTGAAATTATTTAAAGTTGATATAATAATTAAAACATAGAATGATTAAAAATTGAAGCATTAAAAGTTTTTAATAATAATTGAAATTTATTAATAATAAAATTCAAATAATTCCAAGTTCCTAATAATTAAGAGGATGTGATAGATTGATCATTGACTACATGACCCACAAACAAAATTTTTCAGCGGTTTTCTCTAGAACTAGGTACTGAATATTTTTCAATGCAATTTTGTCGAATTACCTAAAATATCACCTGAAAGGTCTGCGTACCCCTAACTTATTTGGAGTTTGACCCAAAATTAACTGTTTGAGTTTTTTCTAATTTTGAACAATTTTATAAAATTAACTTTTTAGTCAAAATGAGAACACACGCTAGAGTCAGAAAGATCTTCCGGTTGATATTTTATATAATTCTATACTAAGTTTTATATAAAAATATTCATTAGTTTTATACAGAAAAATCGCTGAGAAATTTTGGCTTTGGGTCATGTGACTATAGACTATACTGACATCATTCTCCATCACAAGCTCTTAAAGTTTGAAACACATTTTAAAATTGCATTAATAAAATTAAATTTAAAATATTTAGTTTATAAATATATAATAAAGTTAAAATACATTTTGTTTACATTGTTGAGAATCAAAGTGAAATTGGATTATATATGTCTCTTAAAACTTTGGTTAAATATTAAAATTTTGCTTAATTGAAGTTTAAAATAATTAGAGTTTGAATCTATAAAAGTTGGAAAATATTTTAAATTTGGAAAAATTAAAATCTGTGTTGATAAAAGTTTTGACGATTAATTTGCACCTAGAGAAGTTAGTAATTGAAATTTATATTGTTTAAAGAAAATTTAAGAATAAGAAACTTTGATTAATAGACGTTTGGAACAATTGAAATTTGTATAGAATTTTGAATATAATGTTAGTATATTTCAAAATAAATAATTCATTACGTTTTTCTCGTTTCCTTTTTGCTATAAACTTTTATTGTTTACTTTTTGATTAATCATTTTTTTGCATTTATGGGTCAAGAAATGCTAATAAACATTCAACTCAAAAAAATCATACCTCTTTTAACAAACCTTATCTTTCTTATTAAACTGGACTAAAATAATAATTATATGTTAAAATAAAATTTTTGTTTAATTTGTTTAGGATCTAATAAAATTAATTTAAACTAAATCGGATTACTTTTATTATTTAAAAATTTTTTATTATTATTTTATAATTAAATCAATTATGTATTAGGATGTATATTAATAATAATAATTAACTTTTAAGAAATGCATTTGACGGAACAAATCATAGTTTAAAGAACAAAACTCTTTTTCTGATTTAATAAAATTTAAATAATAATTATGTAACAGTAAAAAATGAGTTATATTTTTATTTAATTTAATAATAAATTATCTAATATAAAAAAGTTCATACTTTTTATATTTAAATTAGTAACAAATGCAAAACGTCATTCTCGCGCGCTGTAGCGCGCGTATATTTTGCTAGTATATAATAATATAATGTTTCTATATTTAAAATTTTTAAGTAAAAAACTCTTAATAAATCTTCAAATACATAAATTAAACTAAATTTGTTGTTCCCTATTTTTGAAAAAAATTGCACCTATTCACCTTTTTTAATAGTAATAGGTACTGTGATCCCTGTTTTCATTAAATTTTAAAAATTAAATCTCACGCTACAAATTTTTTTCTTCGCCGAATATCAAAATAGAAGAATAGAAATAGAAAAAGAATTGAAAATTAATTGAACTGTAACGAGACTTTAAACACAAATAAAACATAATTCGACTAAAATGAATATTATTCTTTTTTTGATAGTTCATCTCTAATAATTGTTGAACCCTTTCATGCGTAAACTTTCATTTCATTTGTGAATAGTTCTTACACCATCATACCATTTACATAGTGAGATTTACGTTGTCTTCTTTATCTTTTGTTTGGGCACGTATTCAGAGCAAACGCAAATTGCCGGCTCTACCAAAGCGCTGACAGCACAGAGACGCCGCTTCTTGCACAGGTACATTATCGTTATCATTTTCATTCACCTTCATTCATCTTTTTCATTCGTTCGTTTCACAGCATGTTCTATTTTTCAATCAGAGAGCAAACACTTTTCAAATCGAAGATCTGATTAATATTCCCCTAATAATAATTATCAATAACCGAATTATAATTCGGATCAAAAAATTTAAATAGAATTTTTTATCCAAGTTACTGATTTAAAAGATTTGTCAAATCTTCACTGAAAATGCGCGCTCTTCAATGCATCTACAACTCTTTTCTGTATTTTATCATATTCCTCACACTTTTGGTATTTACTCCATTTTCTTCCCGTATGGCACAAGATCATGGACCAATTTTTTTTTATCAATAATAAAATAATTGTTAATTATAGCGACAGCGGTAAGAACTTCCATTAGGAATAGAAAATGAAACGTTTTGGAAGATGAAGCTTATCTAGTTTTAGTATTGAACGGAATGATAATTGGAATTGATTGATTAAAGGAAATTTGCAATTTTCAGGTGATAGTCTCGTCTCCCGGTTCACCTAGCAGTGAGGATTCGACTTTCCAGGAATCAACTAACGTCAACCACACCAATGGCCACAAGAATGGTCACAGCAACGGTCTCAATAATAGTCTCAATAATAGTATCATTAATAGTAAAAATCCGTTTCTCAACATGACACACAACAACGGACACAATAATAGCAGCAATAGCAAGGATCGTGTCAATCGCGAGATTTTCGCAGGCAACGAAAATCAGGAACAAATAACGCCAACCAGCAGTGTTGACACCGAAGAAGGGAATCCAGCTCATCTGGAGGAGGGAGAACGCGGCGTTGAAGGTGATGCTGAGGCCAGCGATGAAGATCATCTTTCCAAAATTCACTGAGAATCATCAGTGTATCCTTTATTGAGGAAAGAAATATTTGATGATTTTGAGACGCCGGTGCCCAATGGGACCAGGACTAGGATTTCAGACTCGGTGGAACCGAGATAATTAGTCGATGATTGAGGCCTAGTTAGAACGAAAATTGAACGAGTCGTAGAAATTTTATTGATACAATTTACTTATTGATAAAGTTGTAAACGAGAAGCTTTGACAAACTCGCCTTTGGAAAATAAAACGAAAGAAGAAAGAGAAAGGGAAGAAAGAAACGAATGAAATTTAAGAAAAAATGTCTCTCTTGGTATGCGAAACTTTTCTACTCTACTTTTTTTAATATACTTTTAAACTATTTTTCACAATCTTTCAATCTCTCCATAAAAAGTTCAGACCTTGAGGCTTCTAAGGTTTAATGTTCACTTAAATATTGAACAGAGCTTTGTACATTTGTAATCATTTTCTAACTTTCTTACTGGGAAAAATCTCTAACTGTAATTTCTACATAACTATATGATATTTGAGACCTTCCACACATTTTTCTCTTTCTATGTGATGTTATTGATATGTTTTTTCTTATATTCTTTTACATACCGATTCGAGAAAGAGATTTCGGGATATAGAATGATCTCTTTCGATTTAATTAGAACTGAGGAAAAAATACATAATATATATATATATTATATATATCGATTGCTGTTCTTTTCTGGAGCGCAAATAATATAATATAGCAAATACAAAAAGAAGTAATATAAAACACACACAAAGACTAATTTGAATGAGAGGAACACAAACTATAACTTGACGCTCGGTTTATATGCAATATATTATAATACACGTATTCTGTATACATACATATATAAATGTATATGTATATAGAATAGTTACGATATACATGTGCTTTTGATAAAGACTATTACTTGTAGCTTTAGCCAACACGTACATAAAACAGCAACAAATAAAAAAAAAATGAAATGAGATACAACTATTGATACGGATGATATACATATAGCTCTATTATACAAAAAACAAAAGTAATTATATATAAATATATGTACATGTATATGTGCGTATATGTACATATATTTACCTATATATATATAAAAATTATACATATATACATACAGGCATACGTACGATTTGTACATATATAATTGTACTTGACGAATAAAAAAAAAAGGAATACGTGAATCCACTGTATATGTCTGACAATAGGAAGAAAGGAAATCTTGAAACTCACCCAAAACGATAATAATTAATGATTTACAAAAAAGGAGTTTTAAATATGAAATCCAGTAATAGCCAGTATTATTATACTACGTCTAGTTGTCTAAAAAAGTAACATTAAAACAGACTGTGTTACGTTAAATCGTAAAAATGACTGTTGGGGGTACGTGCACGAACGACTAAACACGAAAACCACCCTTTATCATAATACCCGTAATACACTTATTTCGCACAGTTAGTCTTATCATTGAACAAGAATCGTTTAATTAAATTACAGTAGAGATCGAAATCACTGCATAGTGTGTGTAATATAATAACTACTTTTAAAAATCATACCTACTCGTCCCTCGTACAACTGCCTAGCTTCTAGCCTTGAATTCATTCAACATTTATAAAATATTTTTCTTTCATTATTTTTCATTCAAAAACTATTCTGCTGACTCTATTAAAATTTTGTTGAAAAAGAGCGTTTTATTATTGAAAAAAAGTTGTTGACAAAAGAGCATTCTGAGAAAAAAAATAGAAAAAACTTTTCCAATTCGTGCTCTGAAAATACGATTTTCGAACTTAGTAAAACTGCTAGAAAGTAAACTTTTTCTACATTCACTTAAAGAGTGAAAAAAAATCTTTTTGGAAACTTTATGTTAATGTATTTAAATAAAAAAATTTTAAATTGAGTAATAAGTTCTCACTCTTCGAGTAATGTTCGTGGCATTCTAAAAATCAAACGAATCAAATTAAATATGTCGCTCATAACCTCACTTTTCAAAAAAGTTGTAAATTTGTGAAAAACACCTAATGTACCGCTCTTTGAATCAACAAATTTTTTATCTGAGTTCTAAAAACATTCTAAACATTTTTCAATCAGAAAATTCGAAGAAATACAATTCATACGTTTATTTCCATTCATTCTAATCTTCACAATCTTCCATTGTGGGAAATATAAAGTAAAAATTCTGAATTCAAAAATAACCGTTTTTTGTGCTTTTTAGTAAACTAGTTTTTTAAAGATTTTTAAAAAATTGCAATTTTGATTCAACATTTCCTACACTAATATTTAAATTCAAATAATTAAATTTAATTAAATTTTACCCATTTACAAATAAAATGAATTTGCTAATTTTTCCATAAAATTTTGTAATTTTTTAACAAATATCCAAATAAAGTTTTGGACAATTTTTTGTAAAAAGATAAAGATGAAAATTGAATCATAATGCAAATATTTTTCAATGTTTTAGTATATTTTCTAATTTTATTCTGTTGTTTAAAATTTGATAATATTTTACACATTTCAATCGATCCTAAATTTAAAATAATTATATTCAATATTATTTAAATATAATCGTCACTTTTTTGCATTCAGATTTTCAAAAACAGTCATTTGAACAGAATTTTGAGATATAAACGTACGGATGAGATAATAATTCTTGACTTGAGAACTTAATGATAAAATGAAAAGCACACTGCCGCAATTTTAGAAAAACAGTGACAAAATTGACACTGTGAATAAAAATAATTACGAAAAACTGTAAGAAGAATGAACGAGGGATTAATTCGTGTTGGTATTTTTTAAAATTATTTTTGTAAACTATTCGGAATTTTTGCGAACAAAGCTTAAACATTTTTAAAAACTTCATTTAAAAAATATCCCTTGCATCTTCCTTCAGTGATTTCGGTTTTTTTTAATTCTCCTAAAACATACATATACAAATAAGAAAACATAATAGTCTGATTAGTTTGTTTACTGTAAATCCTAAACGTCTTTTGAACGCACATTTTCAATTTTGTACAAACTGAATTAAATTCTCCCGCATCAGCCAAAGTCGTAATTAACTCAAGGAACGAAAGACATGAAAAAAAAGTTTTTTTTTTTTGAATTTTTTAACGTTATTGTCACAATAATTTAAAATGAAAAAGAAAACGTATTAAAAAAAATGTAGAAAAAACATGTTCTTGAATTTGTATTAAAAAGTTAAAATCCCAAAAAGGTTCACACATTGAAATTTCAATAACCTCAAATTGGATAGTGGTTTTTAACATCAAATAAATATATTAACCAATTTTTTCTAAGAACTGTATGGATCTTTCAAAATTTGGTGAAATTAATTTTAATAATATTTTTATTTGGTGTGAAAAACATCTTTCTTGTTTGAGGTTATGTCAATGGTGTGAACATCCTTAAATTTAAAGTTGAACCATATTAGCCTAATTTAATGAGGAAAGCAAGAAAATAAGCTAAGCGAAGTAACGATGAAAAAGTGGAGAACTGACAAAATAGTATACAAAAAAAAAACTTAATAATTAAGAAGACGCTTGCATTACCTGATTATCTTGTGCAATCGTATTTATCGACTATTTATATTTATTAACGAAACAATCTATTAATTTTTGCAAGTCATAAATTTGAGCTTCAAGTCACACGAGTGATATATTCGAAATAATAAAAAATATATAGACAATTAAATTGAATTAATCGCAGACTAGTTTTTTTAAAAAAAAAGTTCGATTCAAACATCGAAGACTGCGTAGTAGACTTGCTTGCTAAAAAATTTATGACTTTTCCTTTGGATAAATTTATTATAAACACGATGGACCACGTTTGTCATACTAAAGCGTTTCTAAAAAAAATAACATTTATTAAATCGAGTTTTATTCAGGCTTGTATACTTAACATAAAAATTAGTCAACTGAATAGAAAATTCCAAAAATTTTGGATAATATTCGAGAATTTACTTCTTTAAGTTTAAATTAGTTAAAATTGATAGATTAGTTATAAATTAGCTAAATCATGGCTGATTTTCAGCTTTATTAATCAGTCAATGCCAATTTAAAAAATTGCTGAAAATTGATTCACTGATTTTAAAAAGTGACTAAAGCATTGATTGAAAGAAATTCACAAATATTTCAGTAAAATTAATGAAGAATATTATATAAAATATAATTAGTATGGAATATAATTAATAATTTTATAACTACTAATTAGTTATTTTTAACTGAAATATCTGTTTAAAACAATTCAATCAGTATTTTTGCAAATTAATCACTTTTGGCTAATTTGAATTTAAAGAGAAAACTAGAAAATTTGTACGCTAAAAAAAGATTTTGAAAATAAAGAAAGCCCCAATAGTGGGACGATTTTGAAAATGTTTTAAGAACCACATTTAAAGGAATTCAAAAAAAAAAAATTCTTTAAAGATGATCCTTTTTATCGATTTTCTTTCGCGATTAAAAAATGATATCAGGGTATTTTAGGCGATCGTGAATTGATTTTATTGCAGTCGATCAGAAAAATAGATTTGTAATACGAGGTGCTTTAATATTATTGTTGTTAAATCTCGATGCCACTTCGTCCTTATCGTTTAAACGAACGGTCAATCGAAACTCGATTTCGCTCATTTATTGAGAAAAGCAAACTGATAAGAATTAATGGGTAATAATTAATAGTTAATAGTTAATACAAAAAAGTTGTACATACTTGAGACTTCATTCACCCTCTCATGACTCTTCAGATTCGCGTAACTCAAGAATTTCGCAAACACATATCCCACCTAATTTCACATCAACCACATGTATAAACACGATCACGACCACATCAGACTCGCATTCCTATAAAAACAAAAATCATCAAGAGTTTCATTAAGAATTATAACAATGTTTCCTGTTTAGATTCATTTTTGAGACGGAAAATAAAAGAAGTGAATTCTACTAAAAATTGAGTAAAATATACATTGGAAGCTGGTTTGAATAAAAATTATCAAGTATTTGATGAAAAAAGTGCTCAAGAAATTCGTTAATATTTTTTGGTTTAAATAAACTCATCTGATCACTTGAATAAAAAAATGCGCAGAATTTCAATAATTATCGAGATTCGGAAATCGGATAAAATTTTAAATAAATTCCTTCTTAATTCGATTTATGAAAATCGAATTTCAATGGAATTTCGACTTACAATTAATTCCAAGTTGATTCAGACTGATATCTAATTAAATTCGGATCTTATTCCGGTTCCCTTTTTACCTAATTCCAGTCGAATTTTGATTGAATTTTAATTCTGACTAAATTTGAATTGAATTTGGACTGATCTCTAAATGAATTTTGAATTAATTTCAATTGAATTCTGATTGAAGTACGACAAAATTGTAAATTAATTCCAATTTAATTCTGACTGATTTCCAATTCTATTTGGATCTTGTTACGGTTCCATTTTCAGCTAATTCTAGTTGAATTCTGATCGAATTTGAATTCTGACTAAATTTGAATTGAATTCGGACTGAACTCTAAATCAATGTTGAATTAATTCCAATTGAATTCTAAATTAAAATTTTGACTAAATTTTAATTGAATTCGGACTGAACTCTAATTGAATTCTGAAATTCAACTAACTGAAATTCAAATTCTGACTGAACGACGATAGAATTCGGACTCAATTCGAATGAAATTCTAACTAATTTTCAATCAAATACTATAAATTTTTGATTAGATTGTAATGCGAATGTGATTTAATTTGAATTGAATTTTGACTAAATTCCAATTTAATCAGGACTAAATTCTAATAGTTTAATTCTGACCTAATTCGAATTGAATTCAGACCTAATTAGAATTTAATTCTGGTTTCATTCCAATTGAATGAAACTAAACCTAATTCTGATTTAATTCCAATTAAATTCTAGAAGAACGTTAATTAGATTTGAACGAGGTTTTAATAAAATTTGGATTAAATTTTAATTGAATTCTAACTGAATGCCAATTCAATTCGGTCTGAATTCTAATTGAATTCTAACTTAATGCCAATTTAATTCGAACTGAATTCTAATTGAACTATGACTTGATTTCGATCGAATTCTGCCAGAATTACAATTGAGTTCTGACTGCTTCCAATTAAATTCGGAAAAGCTAACTTTAATTTGAAGTGAATTTTATCAGAATTCCGACTGAATTGCAATTCAATTTTTACTTAATTCCAATAGAATTCTGACTTAGTGCTAATTCAATTCGGTCTGAATTGTAATATAATTCTGATTAAATTTCAATTGATTTCTGGTTGAATTCCAATTGATTTCTGGTTAAATTCCAATTGAATTCTGACCTTCTTCCATTTTAATTCGGACATATTTACAATTTAATTCCGACTTAATTGTACTTCAATGTGGTCTGAATTCCAACGGAATTACAATCCCAGTAATTAATGAAATTCTGACTGAATTCCAATTCAATTCTTACTTAATTCCAATTAAATTCTGACTTAATTCTAATTCAATTCGGTCTGAATTGTAACATAATTCTGATTAAATTTGAATTGATTTTTGACTGAATTCCAGTTGAATTCTGACTTAATTCCATTTGAATTCTGACAATTCTAATTTAATTCTAGATGAACTCTAATTAAATTCCGATTGAATTCTGACTGCGTCGAATTAAATTCGGAGTATCTAATTTTAATTTGAAGTGAATTTTATGAAAATTCTCAATAAATTTCAATTCTGACTAAATTCTAATTCAATTATTACTTAATTCCAATAGAATTCTGACATAATTCCAGTTTAGTTCAATTTAATTCAATTCGGTCTGAATTTTACCATTATTCTGATTAAATCCCAATTGAATTCTGACTAAATTTCAGTTGAATACGGACTGAAATTGAACTTAATTCTGATATAATTCCAATTAAATTCCAGTTGAATGCCAATTAAATTCGGACGGATCACTAATTGAATTCTAACTTAATTTGAATTGAATTTTGGCATTTTAATTGAATTCGGACGTATTGTTAACAACATTCCTTTTTAATTCCAATTTAATTTTGACTACTTCTAATTAATTCCGGACTGAACTCCATTTTAATTTGGATTAAATTTTGAACCGAATTTTGATTTAATTCAAATTAAATTCTGTTTGAAGTCTAATTTACTTTGGCTTGAATTTTAACAAAATTCTGATTAAATGCCAATTAAATTCCGACTGAATCCAATTTAATTTTGACTTAATATCATTTGAATTCTGGCAGTTCTAATTTAATTCTAGATGAACTCTAATTTAATTCCGATCGATCTATGACTGCGTCCAATTAAATTCGGAGTATTTAATTTTAATTTAAAGTGTATTTTATCAGATTGCTGAATAAATTTCAAATTTGACCGAATTCCAATTCAATTATTACTTAATTCCATTTGAATTCTGACATAATTCCAGTTTAATTCAATTTAATTCAACTCGGTCTGAATTTTACCATTATTCTGATTGAATCTCAATTGAATTCTGAGTAAATTTCAGTTGAATACGGACTGAAATTGAACTTAATTTTGATTTAATTCCAATTAAATTCCAGTTGAATGCCAATTAAATTCAGACGGAACACCAATTGAATTCTAACTTAATTTGAATTGAATTTTGGCATTTTAATTGAATTTGGACGTATTTTTAACAAAATTCCTATTAATTTTCAATTTAATTTTGACTATTTTCAATTAATTCCGGACTGAACTCCATTTTAATTTGGACTAAATTTGAACAGAGTTTTGATTTAATTCCAATTAAATTCTGATTAAAGGCTAATTTAATTTAGCCTGAATTTTAACAAAATTCTGATTTAATTCCAATTAAATTCCGACTGAATTCCAATTTAATTTTGACTTAATTCCAATTGAATTCGGACTGAATTTTAACAAAATTCTGATTAAATTTGAACTGAATTCTGACTTATTTCTCAAGAAATTCTCGTAATTATCGAAATTCAGTCGGAAACTGCCTATTCGTTCAAATATGATTAATATTATTTTATTTCAAGAATGTTAGTTAATTTCTTAGATTTATTTTACTCAAATAGTTAGATAAATTACTCAACTAAAAGTTCAATAAATTTTGCCTAACCATTTTAGTAGATTTTGCTCCCGACTTTTTTTCCGTGTACGCTTCTAGGTTCCTTCAGGCAATTTTTTCATTGATTCGAATATTCTATATTGATTCTATTAATTCGAATATTCTATTGATTCTATTAATTCGGATATTCTATTGATTCCTATTAATTCGAATTAAAATTGTAAAATATTGATTCTAGAAACTTGTTAAATTTTAGATAAATTGAAATATTTTTTAGGGAATTATAAAATGCGTTGAAACGTTTATAATAGGATTATGGGTTTTAGAAGGAAAATTATCGGACTTTGGGAGAAATTTATAATCTTTTCCCTGTCCAAGAAATGGCAAATTAGATCGCAGGGTTACCCTAAGCTTAGATCGTCCTACATATCATAAAAATGTTACTTAGAATCGTTATATGCAGAAGACAGGCCTACAATAATAAAAATAATACACTCAAAGAGAAACACCAATTAAACTGGCCTCCTTTTAAGTAACTTTAATTGTCAAAATAATAAACGCCTCGAAGGTTAAGATTTAATGAAAATTATCCTCGAAATTCAAACTATACTTTTTTATAAAAAAAACAAAAAAAACAGTGATTATCACTGTTTTCAAAATTGTTTGTCTTTCAAATAATAAGAGAGAAAATACTAGCTGATTAAACAATGTTATGTTATAACTGTTCGAAAAGTTAGAAAATTAATTAGAAAAGAAATTGCAATTTGTTGAATTAAAAATTGATGAGAAAAAAAATTTTGAAGTTGATTTAAATTTGAATTAAATATAAAGAACAATAACTTACTGAACGAAAAAGGGTATAACTATTTTCTCTTTTAAAAATAACTTAATTTCGTGGCAGCTAAAATTAAGAAAGATAATACTTATCGTCGAAACCTTCGTCTTCGTACATATCCATTTTGAGATCTGATAGTTTTTTATACGAAGGAAGAAGGAACAAACAAAAAAAAAAGAACTAAGTAGGGGTGAGGTACCGACTCAGTGTCGCTTGTCTAACGTAAAAAAAATACGAATATATAGAATAAATATATGCTATTGCTTAAAAAGTGGAAAACTGTTGAACGAAGCTAGGATTTATTTTCGAATGAAGAAGAGCATTTAATAATTAAAATAATCATTGCAGACGTTCTCCATTGAATTAGACATATATTCCTGAAACTTATTAGAAACTTACTTTATATGCACGATGCGTTTATTAAAAAAAATCAAGAGTCAGTAGATCCACTTTCTATAACATTTATTATATAATAAGTGAAACCAATATCATAAGTATTATCTTAAATACAAAATGTCTGCAATTAGAGTATCTAAAGCGTCTTGATTCTTCTTTTAAAAAGGGCACAAATTTTTTACATTCTCATAAAAAAAACTGCATTGTAATTAATTTTAAGAGAATTTGTTGAGAGTTTTAGATTTTGAAAATTTTAGTTTCTATTTTAAAAGATTAACTTCGGATTTTGAAAGTTTAAACTTTGATATTTTTAAGTTTTACTTTGGATTATGAAAGTTTAATTTTAAATTTTTACTTTGGGTTTTGAAACTCTAATTTTGGATTTTCATAATTTTAGATTGAATTTTTTAAGTTTTTTTAGAATTTAAATTTTGAAATTTTATAGTTCCACTTTTTGGATTTTCAAAAATAAATTTATGACTTTAAATTTTTAACTTGGATTTTCAAAGTTTAACTTTGGAATTTTAAAATTAAACTTTGGATTTTCATAGTTTTTTTGAATTATGAAAGTTTAAACTTTGAAGTTTTAAAGGTTTACTTTGGATTTCCAAAGTTTAACTTTTGATTATAAAGTTTTGTTTTATATTTTCAAAGATAAGATTTGGACATTTTAAACTTTGGAACTTTAAGATTTTACTTTGGATTATGAAAATTTGAATTTTGAATAATTACACTTTGAAATTTTAAAGTTGTACTTCAAATACTTAAACTTTAGATTTTCAACGTTGAAACTTTTAAATGTTAAAGCTTTACTTTAGATTTTCAAAGATAAACTTGGGATTTCTAAAGTTTTATTTTGGATTTTGAAAGATAAACTTTAGACTTTAAAATTTAAACTTTGGATTTTGCAACTTTTATTTTAGATAATAAAAGTTTTCTTTTTAATTATGAAAGTTAAAACTTTAGAATTTTAAAGCTTTATTTTCGATTTTTGAAAGTATCTTCTGATTTTAAAAGTTTTATTTTATATTTTCAAAGTTTTAGTTTAAATTTGCAAAGATTAACTTTAGATTTTGAAAGTTTTTCTTTTGATTTCAAAAGTTTTACTTAAAATTTTTGAATATTTACTTTTAGTTTCTAAACTTTTTTATACTGTTTTTAAGAATTTTTAACAAAATGTTTTAATAAAGTTTTAATAAGGATTTTAAAATATACACTTTTACGTTCTAACCACAAATTCGAAATAATAGTTAAGAAATTTTGAAAACGATTTTTTAAAAGTTGAGTTTTCTTAAAATTGTTTCTCAGGTTAGCAATGAGCATTTTTTTAAAACACAAAAGTGTACAAATTGTTTTTCTTGGACTGTTAAAAATTACAAGAACTCAAATTGCAGGGTTGAATAAGATTGAGAGTATTCGACGTAATTTTAAGTACTGACTGATTGTAATTTCTGAACTTCAGCTCTTTTTATTATGCGAGTCTACGATTTAAGCTTATGGTTATGAAGCAGAAAGTGTGGATGTGTGCAAAACTAAAACTGTACGAAAAACAAAATCTGTATTAAAAACTACAAATCATTATGAAAAAAAAAAACTGTATGAATAAAAAAAATTAGTACATGAAAAGCAAAATCTCCGTGAAAAATGAAATCGAGAAAACTATTTGAATCTTAAATCGAGGATGTTTGTTGACGTAAAAAAAAATCTTAAACCAATTTGCAAAGTGCTTGAATTGTTCAAGAGAAAGCAAAACAAACAATAGAAATTATCCTGTCATGCAAATTATAGAACAGGTAGCTGCAACAAGAAAATTTTTAAAAATGCGAATAATTAACGACAGTTGACTGTTTATAATAATTCCTATGAAAATTTGTTTAACATAAATGAATTTACAGTATTATATGAATGTTAATTCTAAGCAGATGAATAACAAAAGATTTTGCGAATACTGCGTTGAAAAAGTTGGTTAGATACACGCAAAAGAAATGAATAATTAAGAATAATTAAGAAAATAATTGAACGTTGTTAATTGAAATGCTTTAACGACCGTAGTTGTTAAAATTTTTAATATTACCATAGACAAAAGTCCTCGATGTTATGAGAGGTTCTGAGAATATAAAAGTAGGTTATTTACTGGAACTAGTTTATATTTTATCTAACCAACTTTTTCCTTTTTGGACAATAGAACCTGATACGAATTTTTATGTAGAATTTCATATGGGATATTATATAGATCGATCCAAATAGATCGATATATTGATCGATCGTTTATTAACAGCAACAGTGATGAGATTATTCATCAAAAAATTGTTACCACTGTCACTATTGATAAACAAAAATAACCATCTCATGTGAAATTTTGCACATATCCATGTATAATAGATGTTGATGACTGAATTTTATTTTTAAAAATGTCTTGTTGCGGCTGATGATTAAACTAGAGATTAATAAAAAAAAATGGAATTATATTTGCAATTGGACTGAATTGCATAATGTACGGTAGAATTGGAGAATGTAATAATGATACGAGGAAAGTATCTTTAAAGAATAAATGAATGATTGAGTATGGACGAAAATTAGCCGTATGTAGCAATAACGATAATTAATGTACATTGAGTGGAAAAATAGGCAAGACGCCAGGCGATCGGATCGCTCGAGAATTGAAAATTCTAAGTATAAATATATAAATACTAAAAAGGTATATATAAATATATATATAAATATTATATATATATATAAATATAAATATGGATATATAAATATGAAAAATAGATGGATATCTCTATCAGTATTTATACACGCGACGTGTCATGTGTTATAAGTATGAATACATGATTCTCTCATTATTGATCAGTTTTAGTAAATTATTTAGGTTTGATTGACGTTAAAGACTACGCGACTAAAAACGTTGATGCTATCACCCGTAGAGACTAAAATTATCATAGTAGTGCATATATTATATAAATTATAAATATATATATATTATATCGATATATCGAGGAAGCGCACGCTCTGATTAACCGATCGCTCTGTGTTTTGAAGAAACAAAATCATTATGATACGAAAAATAAAAAAAACACTGCTTATAAGTGCGTTGAGTGTATTCTACATAGGGAATGTTTTGTGTAAATGAAAAAAAAAAAGGAAGGAATGAATGATTATAAAAAAAAGAGCGTCAATTGCATCAAAGAAGTGACAATGAGGATTTGCATAGTGGGGGTGGGATATTTAAAAAGAAGGTATTAATCGATACAAATCAATATTAGGTAATATAGTAGCGCGTGAAACTTTAAAAGGGTAGTACTACTGTTGTTCCGTTGATTGTTTTTATAGATTTTATTAATACCGTTTCCACGTCTCGTGTGACGCGACAGCAGTTGTCGAATCGGTAGCGAAAATTAAATTTTTTATTCTGGACTTGTTTACACCGAAGGCTTAAAAAAAATTTTAAAGGAAGAACTTGGGTAGACACTTATTCTCTAAACCTGCTTTTCAAGCCGACGGTGTAAACAAACTCACTGATATTCCTTTTTGGTTGGAAATTAAAAACAAAATGATCAGATAGAATCTAAATTATGTATTTATTTATAAATTTAATTGTACGGATCACTAAGATCCAGGTAATTGAAAAAAGTAATTAAAAACAAAAATTTGGTTACGATTTTATTAATTATTTTATTATAATTAGGGGAGACCATCCTACAGAAGATAATGTCAAACAGTAGATAATTTGAATTTTCTTAAAAATTGTTTTAAAATTTTAATTTATCTTATTATAATAAGATTTTTGGAATCAAATAAGGTAGCCTAACAATGTTTTTTTTTAAAGAATATAAATAATTACCGTGTATTGGACTAAAAAAAGCGTTTTTGAAAGTTGAAAAAAATTAGCCTGAAATATATTTATAATTTTAGTGAAAAATACAAATTTTTTAGGTATCGTAAATGAGCTATTATTATATGCCACCACGAAGTGCTAATTTTCTTTATTCGTAATTATTTAAGCACTTTTCATGAATTAGTGTGAATTTTAACAGTAGATAATCAACAGTTAATAATCTTAATAGAAAATAGAACTGTCAGAAGTTGAGGTTATGTTTTGATAGCTTTATCGCATATTTTATGTAATTACTAAAAAGTAATAACAACTTTCATGTTGACAAATTGATTGACCTGTTGGAAATTTTTACTATCTACTGCTAGGTGGTCTCAATTATTTATTATTATTATTATTAATATTATTATTATTTTTATTATAATGAATATTGTTAATTTATACCTATCTAAATTCAAATTAATCTTTGCTTTCAGAATCTTGATTTTATCTGATCATTTTGACTTTTGGCTCGCTTATAAAAAATAAACCAGAAATTTCTGGACTTATTAAGATCTTTTTTTGTTTTTATAATACTTTTTTATCTGTGTTTGAATTGACAAAATGATTTCGTGAAGCCAATTTTTAACACTTGTACAAAAACATCGGCTTGCCTAAGAAATATTTTGTGAATTCAATAAAATTGTTCAATGGAAGCTCAGATGGTTTGAAAATCAAAATTCATTTTAATTCATTTTTTAATAATAAAATTGTTTAATCCTGACGTCAAACCAGGAATGTTATTTATTTTATTTCTTTATTCAAATGTTGAAATTACTGGACAAAAATTTAAATTGTAATACTAAAATGCAAATTATTTACTTAATTTTAATAATTTTGTTTAATATTAATTAACTAATAATTAATAAACTAATAATTAACTAATTAATTAATAAAATTAATTATTAATATTAATAGTTATAAACCAAATTATTTTATTCCATTAAATAATAATTAACTATATTCTAAATTAAATTAACAGAAAAAATTTAATTAAATTCGAGTTTTTCAATAATTCAGCGTGCAACAACAACCTATATGAGAAAAATGAATTTTTAATTCCCAGCCTGAAGCACTTTTTATGCTCTCTAAATCTGAATTAGTTAAAAATAACTAATTTGAACGCAAAAACTTAGTCACTAATTAAAATAGTTATATTTCTAATAACCAATTTGTAAAAAATAGCTGTAATTTTTAGTCAAATTTATTTTTAGGTTATATCAAAATTACTATTATTTTAGTAAAATTCTGTTTACTAATTCAATTAGTCAAATTTTAACTATTTTTTAGTTATATTTTTACTAATAATTAGTCATATTTGACTAATAATTAGTTATTTTTAACTTAATTCAAATTTAGAGAGTAATAAAGTTTTTTATTTAAAGAGTTTTTTGTTATTATTTAATATACTTTTGTAAATAAGTATTGTTGTTATAGAAAAATGTATAGAAAAATCTCTTTTAATTGGAGATGAATTAATTATAACTTTTTTTCGGGAAAATATTGTTTTTAATTATAAGAGGGGAATATTATGAAGTTGCAATTCGTTGAAGCTAAAAATGAAATCAAAAATTGAGTGATTACGGAAATTGTGATTCGATAGCTTGGTTATATTAATAGTTATTATTCAAAAAATTATTTATCAAATTATTTTAAATATTTTTAATTATTTTCAAAAGTATTTGTAATCGTTTTAAATTATTTTGATTTATTTTAAAAATTGTTTGTAATTTTTTTTCAATGCTCTTTTATTTATTTTGAAAATTGTTTGCAATTTTTGGCAAATTTTTATTTATTTTATAAGTAGTTTTGTAATCGTTTTCAATTCTCTTTTATTTAATTTGAAAATTGTTTGTCTTTTGTTTCAATTCTTTTTTATTTATTTTGCAAATTGTTTGGAGTTTTTACAATTTTTATTTATTAATTCTATACATTTTTAAAACTACTTGTAATTGTTTCGAATTCTTTGTTATTACTAAACATTTTTTTATTTAACAAAAAATTATTCTTTTTACTCATTTGTCTAGGTATAATTTTAATTTTAAATGTTGCTTGGATTGACTTGAAAAAACGGTGCTACAGTTGTACAATATTTTATTAAACTTAATGCACAAAGTGAGATTGTTAATTTAAAACATAATAATATTAATTAAAATTTAGTTACATTACCTACGCTAGTTTAATAAACTTTTATCCACTTTTTTTTTATTTCAAAATATTCTAAAGAAAGGGAAAATATAGAATTTTATATAAACAAAAATGTTAATATAATATAAAAAAAAATCTTGATAATATAAAATTTCTATATTTTCGCCAAAAATTAGAAACATTTAAAATGTGTCGGATTATACATTTTTTAATAAAGGAGTAAAAGAAAATTAGTTAACTTTACAAAAGAATGTATATTTTTTATCATTAGTAATATTTTTATTTTATTTTTCAATATTAATAAAATATAATTGTCCGAAACGCTTATATCCGAAAGTACCATTGTTTTTATTTTTATCTTAAAATATAGTTTGAAAATAAAAAGTTTTCAATACAAGATTGAAACTTTTTATTATCTAAAACTTATATGATAATTTTGAAAGGTTTCAAATAAATAATAATTAAATAACGAATGGAATTTTCAAAAAATCGAAAAAAAGCTTATAATTTTTATGAAATATATAAAAAGTATTTTTTTTTCTTTTTTGACAAGGCAGGAAATTATTATTTTTATTTATATCAATACTAGTCAATTCAAAGGTTCCGATTTTGAGAAATCAAAGTCTTATATTGTAGAATGATGGCATTTTGAATGTGAATAGAGCCAAGCTTATCGCGAGACATGGGACTATTTTTCTAAGTTGCAAAATGTAATAATAAATTAAAGACGTTGCATTATCGTTATTAGAGTATATTATAGTATATATTGATATTTTAACTAGGCAATGAGACAAGAGTAATGTTAAACAATATATTATTGTCGATTTTGTACCAGCGATCGGTGTGATCTCGCGACCGCTTCTTCGCTTTTAGGAAAATGCATTAGCTATTGAACAAAAAGAATAAAATAAAAAAGAAAAAAAAAATTGAAAAGTTAATCAAGTTGTAGGAAAGAGGGTCAATGGTGCACGTTTGCACGAAGCGAAGTCGATTGATATTGATTATCATTTCTACATTTTCAAGGAACGCTTGAATAAATATAACGATTATATATATATAATTTATATATAAAAAAAAACGTGTGGTCGAGAATACTGCTGATCTGCAATTATTATTGTAGTGATGATAAATAAAAGTGTAAACTGGACGATTAAAAAAAAAAAAAACGAGATAGAAGGAAACATTATTATTAATAATAAAACAAAAAATCTGTAACTTTTGTCTCAAAGAGACGAAAAAAAAAATGAATCATTCTATCAGTCACCTCACCTATATTATACAATGTCATAATACTATGCTGCCATACGATATAAATATATGTCTACAATAAGGAATATATTGCTAAAATATTGCAAATAAATATGTTATAAGTACACGCCTCGACAAAGAACCTCGTTGCTCCTCTTTTTTTAATTTTAATTGATCTTCCATCGCGTTTTTTGGAGCACATGAGGAACCACTCGGCGTGGTCAGAAAAATACCTAGTCAGAAACGAAATAAATTGCACGAAGCTTTTTTCTCGAGTGGAGAACTGAACACTTGAATCGTGCTCGCGTCGAGCGATTCTTCTTCAATTTGATGTCATTTTAAGATTGTACTGTTTTTCAAGCTTCAATTTTCGTTTAAGAAACGTCAATGATGCGTTCGATATTTATGCGATCAATGTAAAATAGTTCCGTAGGCAAAGTCTTTGATTTAATAAAGAATTTATTAAAATTTCCATGTTTTCTTTATAATTGTGAAAATTGAGGTGAGACGATGATTAATTTTTTATTTCGAATTTTTTCTTTATTTGCACATTTTTGGTTTTTTTTATACCGGCAGGCTTCACAGTGACAATGAAGAATATTTTAGGGAAAATAGGGGATTGAATATAAAAAAATAGGGAACTTTTAGGGTACTTTAAAAACTTCATAAATAAAGATAAATGAATTATAATATACAGTAAAACCTCGATTATTTTATTTTGATAGGACAAAATTACAAAGTTGTAAGATAAAGAAAATAAAATCACAAAATATAATTAAAAAATTTTCAAATTATTAAAAATAAAATGTAAATAACTATACAAGTTGTGGAAAGTAATTTGAAACTGATAAATAATAATTCAAAATTATAGAAAATGAATGCAGAACTTTAGAAATAATTCCAAATTCAAGATATTAATTGAAATATAAATGATGAGAATAACTTAAAATTGAGGAAAATAATTGAAAAATAATAAAAATCATTGACAATTGAAGAACATAATTGAGAAATAAGAAAAATAATTTGAAAGAGTACAGAATATATATGAACTAAGAAAAAATAATTGAAAAAAGATAAGAATTAAAAAAAGATTGAAAATTTGGGTAATTAATGGAAGAAATGAATGAGAAGGTTATAAAACAAAATAAACATTCAAAACAAAGAATTAAAATTTAAGATTAATAAATGAAGATTAAGTAAATCAAATTGAATACCGAAAATATTTGAAAAATTCTAAAATTTATTGCAAAATTTTCTAATTAATTAAAATTTGAAATTAATAATTACAAGTTTAGTAAATTAATTGAAAAATAATTTAAAAAATTAAAGAAATCAATTTAAAAATGATAGAAATAATTGAAAATTAATACAAATATGTAACTGAAATTTGAGATAAATAATTGAAAAATTCTAAAACTCATTACAAATTTTTTTAGTTAATTGAAATTTGAAATAAATGATTACATGTTTAGTAAATCAGTTAAAAAATAATTTTAAAAATTAAAAATTGGAGAAAAAAATTGAAAAATTAAAGAAATTAATTTAAAAATGATGGAAATAATTTAAAAAAATAATACAAATGACTGAAATTTGAGATAAATAAATTAAAAATGTAGAAAGTTTATGAAAAAATACTTTCCAAAACTAAAAATTGCAGAGAATATTTTCAAAATTATAGAAATAATTGAAAATTGAAGAAAATAAATAAAATTTATGAAAAATAAGTAATAAAATTACAAAACATTTTTGAAATTTAATAAAATAACTGAAAAGTGATAAACGCAATGAAAAAATATTGAAAAAATTTAGAATGTAAAAAAATAATTGCAAGTTTTGGAAATTAATTGAAAAATAATGAAAATATTTAATAAGTAGAAAAAAATAATTTAAATTGAATAGAATAATTGAAATTTGATGAAAATAATTGACAGTTTATGAAATGATAAACATAATTGTTAATTGAAGAAAAAGAACTGGAATCTGAGATAAAGGACTGAAAATTCAGGAAATCTATTGAAATATAATTTAATAAATTAAAAATTGGAGAAAATAATTTGAAAATGATAAAAATAATTGACGATTGAAAAACTAATAAAAATTTAAAGAAGATTGAAAATAAATGAAAATCTCTAGATGCCTTGACTTTAAATATATTTTTGTGAAAAATAGGGGATTTTAGGGCAAATTTTATTAAATAGGGGACTTTTATAGGGATTAATCCCAAAATAGGGGATATTTAGGGGAAATAGGGGACGGCCTGTGAAGCCTGATACTGTTTTAAAATTTCTATTTTTGTACTTTTTTCCCCCATGCAAAAAGAGGGATTTATTAAAACAAGGTGTTTTTTAATTGGAACTAAGGATCCAATATTAATCAGATTGTATTTTTTACAAAAAATAACAGAAAAAACGCTTTAAATGGTTTGAAAGTATATATTTTTTGCAATAATTTTTGCTCATAATAATCACTTTTATTACTTTTGAAATAAGGTTTTTTTATTATTTAGAAAAAACTGGAACTTTTTTTATTTTTGAAAATGTTCTATTTTTGACATTTTTCATCCGAAAGTGCTGACTAACGAACATAACCTATATTTTTGGACCTCGAAAAAGTGTACTAAAAAATGATGTTGATCCAACAATTTTTAATCAAGTTATCCGATCCAGAAGTTTTGTTTATACAGCCAGACAGACAGACACTTTCGTAAAACCCATTTTTTTTTAATCAGGACGTCTCAAAACGTCGAGAAATGTGGGAATTGGCAAAAAGTGCAAAATCGTAGAAATTTAAGACCTTCTCATTTATGATGAGAATGTAATAAGAGTTAAATTATAAATCTGACTTCAGAGATTTTCTGATGATAAAAGCCATTGGATTTCGACAGTGGAAGTCGAGTTTTATTGAATTAAACTATTTCATTGATTCACGTCGTTATGTTACTAAGGCGGGAAGTTTAAACATTATTTAGTTACCAACAATGATTTTATTCATCATAATTTTTATAAATAAGTTTTATTTAAACATCTTATATTAAAATGAAAAAATAACAAATTAATTATTTGAAAATAATGAAAAAAATCACTGTTAATAACTAAATAATTTTTAAACTGCCCACCTTATTGACATTACGACGTGAATCAATTAAGTTGTTTAATTTTAATTGAGACACATAACCTCTACTGTCAAATCATTAGCATGTGATTATTTCTGAAGTCAGTGATCTTTTAATTTTTATTTTTCTATGAAAAACTTCATTTCTAAAATGCCAAAAGTGATCGTTATGAGAAAATATTATTGCATAATATACTTTCAATCAATTTAAAACGTGTTATTTTTTGTAATAAATACAAACTTTAGTTCCAATTAAAAATTAACGACTTCTTTAATTAGAACTGGCCGTGTTCCAATACAAAAACACCTTATTCTAATAAATCTCTTTTTACAGAGTATTACTCTTTAAGAAGATTTTATACTTTTTTAGTACTTAATCTTCTGTTCTAATAGACCCATTATTTTAGTTACAGACTCTGGAGACACCTGATTTTGTTATCTAAATTTACAGATTTTTCGACAGGTGAACAAAATAGGCTATTTTGAATAATGTTTTTCAATTAGCCTAATTGGCGCATTTTAAAACAATATCTTCACAGTACAGAAGTAACCAAAAGTTTTTATTACTATGCTTACTGCATCTAAGTTCATTAAATAGTACTGTTTTAAAACAGGATCTGAAAGTTTTTACATTAATCTGTTATTGCACATTTACGATAAACCAGTTACGATGTTTTAATCACTTTTTTATATGTTTGATTACAACATTACTATAATGAATCGCGATATTTATGAGAGCTATGTATATATATATATACCCTAACGTGCTATCTATACGAATTTTCAATTTTTTGTATGATTTATTTTTTTATTTCTAAATTGCAAAATATAACAAATTATAAGAAATGTCGAACAAGCTGAAAATTATGTTCATTTCATGAACACTTTGCAAAAAAGTGTGCAATAGATTAAAGCAATGTTACAAAGAAGAGAATTTTTAATTTCATTACTAAATTCTAGAATATTTTTTCTACGGGTAATATGATTATAAAATTTAAATTTTAAAAGTTGTACAAATAAAAAAGATTTTAAATGTAAAAAAATGTGAATTATTATATGAAATTTTGATGAATTGTACACTTTGTATTGGGCAATTTATTCGTTTTGAGACAAGGAATAATATTTTTTAAATTTATTTAATTTGCATGTTTTTCATAAAAAAAAAACTTTAGGGCGAAAAACGATAACAACAAAATTTTCAACACACCAACACACACAGATTGTGTATATATTTAGAATAATTTGGAACCCTTTATAATTATTTAAAAGTTATTTGAACTAGTTTAAAATGCTTTGAAATTTGTTTAAGAATATTCACAACTGGTTTAGAATTGTTTATAATTAGTTTAGAACTATTAAAACTTAACTCTCCACAAAATGGATAACAACCGTTTAGAACAATTTAGAATTTAATATAGTTTAGAACCAATTATAATGGTTTGAAACTTGTCCAAAAATAATCAGAACTGTTTCAAAAGTGTTTAAAACTACTTAAAATTTCAAACTTTTTAATTTATTAACTAATGTTATTGTTTATTGATTATTTAAACTTATAAATTACACTGTTGACTGATTGCCGTGTTTATTGTTGATTATTTTTTATTTTCCGACATTTACTAGTTATTTTATAAATTGCTTAAAAGCCTCTTCTGCGAAATAGTGAAAGTCACTGACAATATAATAGACGTTTAAATTATCGCTTTATTGATCGATAGATAAATAGTTAGTGAACTCGTCACATTAAAATTGCATCATGATGTGCGGGTCTTAGAGGTTGCGTCAAGCGAAAGTGTCTTTTAACTGAAAGTACATTTGTTGAAAAGTCATCACTGAAAAAGTATATCATATAAAAACATAAAAAAAATATATTTCAGCTTTTTATCCTGCTTCATGTGATTATCATAAAAAACGGAAGATGCGAAAGCTGCTAATATCTAAATCAGAATTTTATCGGAAAATAATTTCTAATTTCAAACATTTTTATTTTATCAATTTTATTGTTATTTTTATATTATTTTAAATTTTATTTTCTTGGTTTATCTTAACAGTTGTACATTTTCCAGAAAAAATTAGGTTGAACTAAAATTTGTTGTCAAATAATAATTATGTTAAATTTTATGTTTTTTTTAAATCAAGTTCAAATCGGTAATTTTCATCAAATGTCGACAAATAATAGCTCATTTCTCTCGTTGAAAAATTCTCTACAATTTTATTTGTTGAATTCTGTTAAAGATTTTTTTTTTTAAAGCTATTAAACAAATACAATTTGTTTTTTGTGTATTGTTTAAAGAAAATAATATTTAACATAATCTAACAAATAAAATTGTAGAGAATAGTTTAACGAGTAAAATGAGCTATTGTTAAAATTGCATAAAAATCACAGATTTTACCTAGATTTAAAGAAAAAGCATGAAATGTTAAAATAATTATTATTTAACAACAAATTTTAGCTTAAACTAATTTTTTCTGAATAATGTAAAACTGGATCTTTCAAAATTTAGACAAACTAATTTTAATAATATTTTTATTTTGTGGAAAAAGTTATTTTTTAGTTTTAAAAGCGTCTTGATGGAAGATTAAACCATTTAACCTTCCACCAAAACACTTTTAAAACTTTAATAGTTTTTTTATTTAAGATATAAGAAAATATCAACTAACTTTGATTCAAATTTTTTGTTTCATTTCTACTCAAAAAAAAATTTTTTTTTGCCTAATGTGGATTTTTAATAATATAATTTATTACATGTCGTGTTTTAAGATAATTACGTTACGACATTTGCAATAAAAAGCCATTTAGGACAAAAAAAGAATTTATTTATTTATTTGTTAAATTAATTTTCTTTTTAAAAATACCTTCTTCGTTTATTATTTATTTGCTTTGTTTATAGTATTTTCAGAAAGATTTTAGAACATTTTATGAGAATTAGTAGTAGAAGAAAGTGTGAAAAGAGAAGATGAAGAGAAAGGCTTGCAGTTTAACTGGAAAAAAGAAAAAAAAATTGAAGCGGGTTCTAGAGTACATACGTGCGATCAGTACAGTCTGATCGTGCCCATGTCAGGTAATGGCAATGTTCAACGACCTCAGCAATAACATTCCACAAATTAATCATGAGCGGAAAATATAATTTTATTTTATTTTCATTTCTTCTTTGTTTTCATCTTCTTCACTCTACTGGAACTCGATATAGCCGTGAGTAATAAATAAAATCATTCTAATATATCCAATCTATAATAATAATCCGCAATTTCATTCATTCTTTCATTCATTCTGTCCACACCTGAAGTTGGTCGTTTTTCTATTCAATTGTTTTTTAATAATGTTTTGCTTCTTGGTTTTGAAATTTGTTATGTAGTTGAAAATAGGTTACGTTTTTCGTTTGTGTCAATTAGGTAAGTCCATTGTCTTTCGTCTGAGAACTGTTGCGGACTTATTTTAAAAAAAATATTGTTCCAGAACACTTGAAACTTTAATATTTGCTGGTTTCATTGGTCATAATATTAAAGGGTAAATTGTATTTCTTTTAATGCAATTATTAATCAAAAACCTTAAATTTTTGCATTTTTTTAAAAACATTATCATTCAAAAACTATTTAATATTATCTATTGGAACTTACCAGAAACATAAAATGCTTAATTTTTAATATTTTATTGTTGATATTTTTATTAAAAAAGGATTATTTTAAAATAATATTTAAATTAGAAAAATTTTTACTTTGAAAAATTTTACAATTATTTTCAGCTTACAACTTTTTTACTGAACCTCCTACAAATTTCAGCTTTTGTAAATATTTGATTACATATTAATAAAATTTACTTATTATTAAAATTTTATGAACGTGTTTTACTTCGTTTTTGAGATATAAAATATTGAAATTTTATACTTAAAAAGGTTATTTCTAAAACTTGAAGTTAGTATAGACCAAGTTCACATCGCTCTATTCAACTTGTAATTCAAATTAGACAAGCATTATTACAACCTGCCTAAAGTTTAAAATATCAATTGAAAAATAGAAATCTAGATATTTATACCACCAGTTCTTTTCCATTTTCTCCATTTGTAGGAGGTTCCACAAAAAATTTGTAAGCTGAAAAGGATTGTGAAATTTTTCGAAGTAAAAATTTTTCTAATTTAGATATTATTTTAAAATAATCCTTTTTTAATAAAAATATCAACATTAATATATTAAAAATTAAGCATTTTATGTTTCTGGTAAGTTCCAATAGATAATATCAAATAGTTTTTGAATAATAATGTTTTTAAAAAATTGCAAAAATTTAAGGTTTTTGATTAATAATTACATTATAAGAAATACAATTTACACTATAATATTATGACCAATGAAATCAGGAAATATTCAAGTTTCAAGTGTTGTGGAACAATTTTTTTTAATAATATGTCCGCAACAGTCCTCAGACGAAAGTCAATGGACTTACATAACTATAAAATTGGTAAATTTTTAAAATAAACTAATAAAATTTTAATAATAGGATTAAAAAAGAAAACAAGATTAAAATATATACATTATGCAGGTATATAACCTGCTTTGTATTTAACATTTTTTTACAATTTTAATTTAATTTATGTTAAACAAAATTTATTTAAGTTCTTATTATGTAAAATTAAGTTTTTCTTAAATATTTTGAGTAAATTGAATATTGGTTTTTTTAATTCAGAAAATCTAATATTTCTATGAAATTTCATAAATGATTTGAAGATATGAAATAATAAAATTTTATTATCATTTATTCATTCATTCAGTCTTTGATTCTGTTTACACCTATTTCGAGCTTTTAATTAATTCTAAAAAATACAATAAAAATAATAATAAAGAATGAAATATTATGAATTATATCATTGAAAAATAAGCTATGCACAGGTTTTAAACATTGCTTAAGGTTTTCAATTACCTTTTTGATTATTTGCTTTCCTTTTGAGAACTTTTTTTTCTTTAGTTTAAGGGTCAAACCACTGACTTTCGACCAAAGGTGGTCGCTTACGATAATGATTAATTTATGCACTTTAATTATATTTTCATTAGATTCAAGACAGATATTTATTTTATTGCTAAATAATACCACCTTAAAATTCCGGAATTAACCCCAAAACACATTTTTAATCTTATATAAGTTTCTTCTGGATGATATTAAAAAATTAACACTTTTTACATATCTAAGTTTTTATAAAATATTCAACATATTAAATTTTCGCGAGGGTAATTTGCTCAGTTTATGAATTATTAAAGTTTAAAAATGTAATGAAAAAACCATATTTTTCATTGAACAAAATACACTCTTACATTTGTCGTTAAAATTATTGACAAAAATAATTTTGAATTTAAAATAAATAACAGATTGTCAAACTTTAGAGTGTATTTTGTACATTTTAAACTTGAATAATAATTCATAAACTGAGCAAATTACTCTCTCTAAAATTTAATATGTTGAAGATTTTATAAAAACTTAGATATGTGAAAAGAAATAATTTGTTAATTGCATCCAGAAAAACTTATATAAGATTAAAAATTTTGTGTTTTGGGGTTACTTCTCAAGTTTTAAGATGGTATTATTTAGTAATAAAATAAATATTTGTCTTGAATCTAGTGAAAACATGATTAAAGTGTATAAATTAATAATTATGGTAAGTTTGAATAATATTTATTAAGAAGGTTTCTAAAAAATAGATTTTTAAAAATGGTTAAAAGTGACAGCCTTTTGATCAACTTTAAATTGATTTTATTATTATTCTTATCATTATTCATTATATACAAAATAACATTAAATAAAATAAATATTTGGATGTTAATTAAACATATTTTCTTTACAATATGAGAATGAAATGTTTTCTTTCTAAATAAAAAATATTTGAAATATGCATTAAAAACGCCAATTTTTCTTGACACTTGCTTCTTTAATTACAATTTACGGCTGGAAAATAAAAAAATTATCTAAAACAACTTCAGAACTTGAATTTAGACACATCAATAATACATATAATATGGGTTTTAATATTTATTAAAATATGTCAGCGACGAGCTTTAGTTGAAAGACAGTGGTTTGACTCTTGAAGCTTTTTTGCGCTATTAATTTTTAAAGAAAAATGGGTACTGCATTAAATTACTTTTGAAAAAATTTAGTATTTTTATCTAAAAATTATTATTTTTTATTGCGTGAGTAAATGATTAAACTGCTTTAATATTCAATTTAATTATACATTTAAAATTAAAGACAATTATAAATCTAATTATAGTTTAACTAGATTAACAGAAAATGAGATAGACTGAAATACAGTTTTTACTATAAAAGAATTAACTTTTTTTGGAAAGACTAAAATTATAAAATTAATCAGAAAATTTGGATTTATTTTAGTTTTAATGTATGTAAATTTTTTACAATTAAAACGTTTTTAGAAATTGGTTTAAGTTTGAAATTATTTTAATATGTATATTGTTAGAATTTGAAATTATTTAAAGTTGATATAATAATTAAAACATAGAATGATTAAAAATTGAAGCATTAAAAGTTTTTAATAATAATTGAAATTTATTAATAATAAAATTCAAATAATTCCAAGTTCCTAATAATTAAGAGGATGTGATAGATTGATCATTGACCACATGACCCACAAACAAAATTTTTCAGCGGTTTTCTCTAGAACTAGGTACTGAATATTTTTCAATGCAATTTTGTCAAATTACCTAAAATATCACCTGAAAGGTCTGCGTACCCCTAACTTATTTGGAGTTTGACCCAAAATTAACTGTTTGAGTTTTTTCTAATTTTGAACAATTTTATAAAATTAACTTTTTAGTCAAAATGAGAACACACGCTAGAGTCAGAAAGATCTTTCGGTTGATATTTTATATAATTCTATACTAAGTTTTATATAAAAATATTCATTAGTTTTATACAGAAAAATCGCTGAGAAATTTTGGCTTTGGGTCATGTGACTATACTGACATCATTCTCCATCACAAGCTCTTAAAGTTTGAAACACATTTTAAAATTGCATTAATAAAATTAAATTTAAAATATTTAGTTTATAAATATATAATAAAGTTAAAATACATTTTGTTTACATTGTTGAGAATCAAAGTGAAATTGGATTATATATGTCTCTTAAAACTTTGGTTAAATATTAAAATTTTGCTTAATTGAAGTTTAAAATAATTAGAGTTTGAATCTATAAAAGTTGGAAAATATTTTAAATTTGGAAAAATTAAAATCTGTGTTGATAAAAGTTTTGACGATTAATTTGCACCTAGAGAAGTTAGTAATTGAAATTTATATTGTTTAAAGAAAATTTAAGAATAAGAAACTTTGATTAATAGACGTTTGGAACAATTGAAATTTGTATAGAATTTTGAATATAATGTTAGTATATTTCAAAATAAATAATTCATTACGTTTTTCTCGTTTCCTTTTTGCTATAAACTTTTATTGTTTACTTTTTGATTAATCATTTTTTTGCATTTATGGGTCAAGAAATGCTAATAAACATTCAACTCAAAAAAATCATACCTCTTTTAACAAACCTTATCTTTCTTATTAAACTGGACTAAAATAATAATTATATGTTAAAATAAAATTTTTGTTTAATTTGTTTAGGATCTAATAAAATTAATTTAAACTAAATCGGATTACTTTTATTATTTAAAAATTTTTTATTATTATTTTATAATTAAATCAATTATGTATTAGGATGTATATTAATAATAATAATTAACTTTTAAGAAATGCATTTGACGGAACAAATCATAGTTTAAAGAACAAAACTCTTTTTCTGATTTAATAAAATTTAAATAATAATTATGTAACAGTAAAAAATGAGTTATATTTTTATTTAATTTAATAATAAATTATCTAATATAAAAAAGTTCATACTTTTTATATTTAAATTAGTAACAAATGCAAAACGTCATTCTCGCGCGCTGTAGCGCGCGTATATTTTGCTAGTAATTAAATAATTATAATCTAACTGTATTTTGTATTTTTTAAAAAAATTTCTCAGTTGAAATTTTTTTGGGTTTAACATTATTTATATAGGTTCTGGGCGCATGAATATCTCACAAAATTCATTATTTTCATTTCTAGTGAATTTCTTAGAATTTTAATTTTTTTCAGACGAAGTTAAATTAATCGGAATTTTTATTTAGTCAAGTTTCCAGGTCACGGAATTCTTGTTTAATAGAATCTTCATTTCACTGAATTTTCTTTTTATCATATTTTAACTGTATATTTTACAAAATTCTAATTTATCAGATTTGTCATTCAGTATTATTTTCATTTAACAGAATTTTAATGGGATCGAATCGTTAAATACAAAAATCTCAATTTTCTTGAATTTTAACAATTATAATTTGTCCGAATTTTTATTTGAGACGAATTATTATTTGTTGGAATTCTTAAAATGTCAGAATTTCATTTAACCGAAATTGTAAATCAAGCATCTGATTTCGGTGCTAATTTCAAAATGGACCAATCAGAAAATATCAACAAAACTGTGATTTGCGTTTAAATATTCGACTAATTCAAAATTTTGTTAAAAGAAAATTTTGCTAAATTAAAATTCGGTTAAGTTAAAAATCTTTTATATAAAAGCTTGATTAATGAAAATTCTATTAAATGGAAATTCGCTGACCTAAAAATTCTCTCAAGTTCAAATTCGGATAATTTCGTTAACTAAAACCCTTGTAAAAAGATTGAATCTAATTTTAACTAAGTTTAAAATAAATAAATTATCTAAAAAAAGATGTTAAATTGTCATGAAAATCGTTTTTAGAAAGACTTCTGGATAGAAGAAATCGTATGATTCAAAGAAGATTGGCAGTTCGAGAAGAAAATGCACCTAGAGTTTGTTTCGGTATAAAAAGCTATTTAAAAATTAAATAGTTGGTAATTTTGAAACATTATTAATTTTCAATTAATTTTTTTTTTTTTTTTAAATAGAACTAGTTGGGTGTTTTGCTGATCCGCCGCAATTTTTGAGTTTGAAGCGACCTCCACAGAAACCAAATGAAATAAAAACTCGATTTTTATTATACACCAGAGAAGAGCGAAAAGATCCAGAAATCATTAATTATGGTGACAATTCTCAATCGCTTGAAAAATCTCGATTCAATGCCACTAAAGGACTTAAAGTTGTGATCCATGGTTATAAAGGCAGCGGTTCTGATTTAGGAGCCATTAAAGGGGCTCTTCTTCTTCTCGATATGGTATGAATTGTTTGTTTTTATCTTTTTAATTTAATGTATATTTTTTATTTTATATATTTTTTCTATTTCTTAATCGACCAAACTTCAATTAATCCAAATTTCAATTTACCTAAGTTTTAATTAATTTAAACTTTAGAAAATTCTAATTTACTTAATTTACCGAAATTGTCAATTCTAAATTCCAATCGATCCAAACATCAAACTTTAAATTCCAATTATTCCAAATTTTAATTTATCAAAATTTTAATTGTCTCCAATTTCAGTCGACCAAAATTTGAAAAGATTTAGATACTGATCATTTTGAGAATTATAATTTATTAAAACTTAGTATTACTTCGTTAGTTTTATTGATTTATCTTATTAATTTATTTGATCAATTTATTTTGTTAACTTATTTTATTAATTTATTAAACTTGAAATTTTGAATTGTCACTTTCTAATTTTCAGGAAGACACAAATGTAATTCTTCTCGACTGGACAAAAGGAGCAGGAGCTTCTTATAGTACAGCGGTGGCCAATACAGAATTAGTTGGTCGTCAATTGGCTCTGGTTTTGTTGGACGTTCTTAATTTAAAAACAAATCCGAAAAAAATTCACGTCATTGGTTTTAGTTTAGGAGCTCATGTGGCTGGCTGTGCCTCTGAAGTTCTAAAAAAAAGAAATATTTTACTGGGACGAATCACTGGATTAGACCCTGCCTCTCCGTTATTTAGAAATCATCTTCTGAGAGAAAAATCGAGGAAACTTGATTCATCCGATGCTGATCTTGTGGATGTAATCCACACTGATGGATCGAAAGATTTTGCCGATGGTTTTGGAATTTTAAAACCGATTGGGCACATTGATTTTTTCCCCAATGGAGGCAGAGAACAACCAGGATGCAGTGATGTTAAAAATTCGGTGGTTGTTAGTCATCTCAATGGTAACAATTTATTTTTTCTGGAAGAATTTTTGCTTGGAATAGTTTTCTGAAAAAAATCTACAGAATTTTTAAGAAACGGTTTTAAAGAAATAGAGAAAATAAAGAAGTAAATAAGTAATCAACTCTGAAAATATGATAAATTACGGAAATTGTTATATAATATTCTTTTTTAGACTGATATTCAAAGTTATGAAAATCTTTGTGCAATGATGCTGAGAAATCATTAGATTAAAATATTAGCTAAATCATTAGATAATTTAATGTTAAAACTGGATTCACAAGTTTCGAGGTAATTTCACATTTTTATCAACTTTTGAATTTAATTCTTATGTAAATAGAAACTAATAAAAATTAAATTAGGGAAATTTAGATTCAAATTATTTACATAAGAATTTAGTTAGTGGAATTCTAAAGTTGATAGTTTACTTATTAAAATATGAAATTGATGTTTAAATTTAAACTGGGATTTTCTTTTCAATTGTAAATTTAATTTATTCGAATTTCACTTGATTTTAACTACTTTTTATTTGAATTTTTTTAAAATTAAATCTATTCAACATTAAATTTATTAAAATTTCATTAATTTCAAATAATCTGCCTGTTTAATTTTCTTCTTAAAATTTCTTGTTTTTCAAAACATTTATTCAAGTTTTTGTATTTTGTTCATAATTACTTCATTTTTTCGTTTTAAAAGATTTAATTTCTTCCCATTTTACGTTTTGGTAATTATTTTCATTTTTTAAATAGATTTTCTTCTTTTTTAGGCTTTTTTAAAACTTTTCTCATTTCTAAAATTATTTTTGAAATTGTTCTGACTTCGGTGAAGTATACAAGGTTTATAGTCAACAATTGGAAGAAAAAAAATTTTCTCTCACGAAAAATAATAGAATTTTTCGTTTAAAACAAACGTTTTAAAAATTGTTGACCGACAAACACTTCAAAAATTTTTAGTCCAAATTACAATTATTTAAATACATACAAACATTTTCTTTTAAATTGTTGATCATAAACATTGTTAGTTTCACCGACGTTTTTTACCATACGCAAGATTAACCCACAAAATCCATTAATTCGAATTTTCGGTGAATCGATTTTTATGAAGTCAATTTTTTGTTCTACCAAAGTTTTATGCCAAAGAAATTATATTTTACCAAATTTTTATTCAAAGAAATTTCTATTAAACAAAAATTTTAAATAGGAGACTAGTTTTAATTCTTTCTTTCTTTCTTTTTGTTTTAACCGTTATTTCGTAGATAGAATATGGATTTTTAAATTTTTATTGCGGAAGGGGGAGGGATTACAACATTTTCTATAATTTTTTGATTTTTTAAAAAAAAATTATTAATGTTTTGTAAATTTACCTATTTAATTTGTTTTTACATTTTCTCTATTTTTCCGCAAAATTACGTTTTCTGTCATTTCCGCACTGCAATCAAACAAATTATTTTTGAATACTTGTGGGCGATTTAAATGTTTCACAAAATTTCACTAAAATAATTTTTCATTTCTAAAACAATTTCTTAGTTTCTCCAATTTTAGAAATATTTTTCTCTTTATATAGTAAAATTTTAACGTTTTTTTTAGTTTATTTTCTTAATCTTGTCTATTTTCTGCAAACTTACTTATTCTTATTAATTCTAATTTTTTAGTAGATTCTTAACAAATTTTTTTATTTTTTTTACTTGGGTATATTTTTATATTTTTTTTTTTATAGTTTGTCAGTTTAAGAAAAAATATTTCTCAATTTTCTTCCTATTTATTTAACTTTCTTGTTTTACAATTTTCTTAGTCCTTCCTTGAATTTTAATTAATTCTTTAATTTTTGTCATCATTTTTCTATTTCTTAGAATCATTTTTCTATCTTTTAAATTAAATAGATTTTATCTTGCAATTACGAATTTTTGAAAACATTTATTCGATGCTTTTATGTACATTTTTTAAATTTCTCATTTTTCTACTTTTTTGAAGACTTTTAGTTTTTTATTTCATATTATGTAAATTTAATATTGTACTAAAAATTCTCATTTTAAAATTGTTCTACTATTTCATAAAATTTTTTTCTTTTGAAATTTTTAAAAATTTTCTAACATTTTATTCATTCTTTTTTTCAATTCTTTGTTAAATAATTCTCTAATTTTTTTAATTATCTTCTTATTTATTTTTTTAATTTAGAAAAAATGTCCGTAAGTAGTTTAATTTTTTGAAAAGAGTTTCTACTTTTTTATATATTTTTATGCCACTAATTCATTCTTGTGTTGTTATTTTTAAATTTTTCTTTATTTATTTAACAATGTCCATAATTTTTTTTATTTAAAAGGATTTTTACATTTTTTTAATAGACTGTTTTCTTATCTTTTTACGTTTTTATATTTTTTTTATAATTTATTATTTTTTCGTTGCTTTACCAATTTTAATTTTAATTTTTTTAATTTGTTTGATTTTGATTAAATGTTCTCAGTTTAAAAATAAAATACTTACAAATAAACACTTGTAAATTTTATATTCTGATTTTATATATTTAACCAAAAAAAATCAGTTTTTGATTTAAATAAAAAAAAATCATGATTTTTATCAGCTCTGAGTACAGTATAACTATTTAAATTCTGAATTGTCATAAAAAATACTGTAAAATTAAACATATATATTTTTTTAGAGGATTTACTGGACAGAAATATTGCCTGCAGTCATTTGCGAGGTTGGCAACTTTTTGTGGACACTATTGCAAGTCAAAAACAAGAATGCAAATTCTCAGCGTGGCCTTGCAAAAAGGGAGGTTTCTCCTTTTCTCTGGGACACTGTTTTCCAGCTTTAGGAACGGAATGGAGTCAGGAAATGGGATACGCTGCTAATCATGGACCAATGGGAATTTACTACTTGGCCACCAGAGCTGAAGCACCATTCTGCGGTATTCGAATTATGGTTTCGAATTTTTCAAAAATTTATTTTCAAATCTCTTGAGGAGAGGTTCTGATGTCATCATTGACGCTTGTTGCAAACTCGAAAGACACGTTTTTAGGTGATCCATTCCGGGTTCTGGTCGAGGTCGTCCAAGGAGGTCCACGGACCAAGGGATTATTACTTTTGACAATAACCCACGGGAATTCTTCTACTCTTTTCAAGATCATGTCCGAGTGAGCTATTCAATGTTTTAGTTTATTTTTAACTTTTAAGTTTATCTCTTTAATTTAATTTGAATTTTTTTTTTTTTATTTAATTTTTATATTATTTAACTAATTTGCCTATTTAATTTCAGATTAATTAATCAATTTACCTATTTTATTTTAGATTAATTAAATAATTTAATTTAATTTTTCTCTTTAAATTTCTTTCTCAGATGAAACGAGGTACGATTTGATCACGAGTCTTTAAATTAGAGAAATAAGTTTTGTGACTCTTTTTGGCTTTGAATTTTGTTCAGTAAGAAAATAATTAATCATTTTTTAAAGATTTTCTTGTTTGTTTTAGCAATTTTGGTAGAAGGGAACAAACGTTTGTTTTCTCAAGCATTGCAGCTACTGAATATCGCTCTATTTCGAAAAATACTTCGGAAATATTTGGTAAAATGTGGTATAAGCCTGATGCTAATGAAGCAGAAAGTAACGACACCACAGTGGAACCTGTTGATTATGCATTAGTTATTAATAAAGTATCTCTCGAAGATCGAAAAGGCAACAGGTGTTTGTTTAAAATATTATTATATTTTTTCTTATTCTTACATTTTTATTTAAAAAATTATTTTTAAATTCACATTATTTCTATTCTTAAATTAACATATAATCTTATTTTATTTCTTATTCTCAAATCGTATAATTTACAAGTTTTAGATTTTTTTAATATTTTAAATATTTTTATGTTTCAGGCTTTAAAATATTTACTTAAAATTTTTTTATTATTTAATTTATTTGTAGTATTAATATTTCATACAAAATTTTTCTTTCCAATAGATGGGAATTCTGTAGAAGAAACACTGTCGTTGAAAGTACCGAAGAGGAATTAATATTTCGAAACAGAGCTTGTGTTTCGTGAACAAAAACTTTATTTTTTATAATTATTTCATTTTAAAATAGTTTATATTAAAAGAGAAAAATATTCAAATAAACTTTTATTACAAATGAGTTTTAATGTTTTCTTGAATCCTTCCTTTATTACTAAATTTTTATTCCTATACTTTCTTTACGTATTTGCATCAATAATTAACAAGATTTTTTATTTATTTTCTTCTGTACTTTTTTATTTCTTTCTCCGAATTTTTAAATGTTTAAAATTTTAGCGCCACATCACGTGGTTGAAAGTGCTGCCCTCTAACCTAAAAAAAGTTTTCTTTCTGCTTTCTGTCAGACAGAAATTTGTTTATTATCTTATTGTAATCAATTTGGAGTAACAAACGGTAAGAAATGATTTACAAAGTCGGATTCTTTCACATTTTATTATGTTTTTATCTACAATCACTTTATATATTATTTCTTTCACAGAAAACAAAATAACAATTCTCCGGCGTGAAGATTATGTAAATCCTAACCTGACTTGTAAATATTTAAAAAGTAGTTTATAATTTTATAAAAACAATGTCAAGTCTTATTTTGCGGTCCTTTTTATCTGCCCAACGATGTTCATCACGATATTTGTCGAAGGTATGATTATTTTCTTAATTGTTAGAAATTTGAGTAATGTTGAATTTACAAGTGCGGTTCTAATCGGAAGTGAATCATTCAAGATTTATTAATGATGATAAAATAATTAATAACTATATTAGTATGTAAAATTGATCAATGGTAAAAAACACATTTCTTATTATTTTAGAGCAGGCAGATAAGCACAAGCAGAACATTATTAGAAGAACCCGCTAAAAAATATAAACATCCTGAAATTGAAGGATCTAAGAGACGATTAATAACTTGGAAATCTGTAGTATTTGGAGGAGTAGTTGGAAGTGCTCTCATGGGTTTTATGTATTACTTGAGAGAAGAAAAAGATTTAAAAATACAACGTGAAAGGAGAAAAGCTATAGGAAAAGCACAAATTGGAGGAAAGTTTGAACTAGTCAGTTCTGACGGCAAATTGGTAAAATCTGACGATTTTCTCGGTAAATGGGTATTAATTTATTTCGGATTTACTCACTGTCCCGATGTTTGTCCAGATGAGCTTGAAAAATTAGCATCTGTTGTAGATAAACTAGGTATGTTAAATATTTTATCTTACTATTTCAGATATTGTTTTTTTAAGTTTAAAGTTATGTATGCACAGTGGCGTAACTGGGGGGATGTTATTTTCTTTTAAAATTTTAAATCATATTTCACCTTTTTAAAATGTTTTCAAATTTTAAATTTATAGCAATCTTAATTTCTTCAACTTTCAGCTAATGTCAACTTGCATTGATTAAAAGTTCAATTAATCCACGTTTCAAATATACGAAATTTGAAGTGATTTAAAAATTTATTTAATTTTTAATAATTCTTTTTTATTGTGTTTTCAATTACTTCAACTACAATTTTGTCCTGTTTTATCATCTATTAATTATATTCTGCAATTTTCAATTATTTTTAAATTGTTTCCCTAAATCTTAAATTTACTTTTTTCAAATTTCAATTATTTTGTTTAGTTTTTTCAATCACTTTTTTATTTTAGTTATTTTTCCCTTGACATTAAATCGAATTTAATTTATTCTTTCTTAATTTTATGTTATTCATCGCAAATTTAAATTAATTTTTTTTTTATTTACTATTATTTTAGTCATTTTGCAATTACTATTTTCATTTTTTAATCATTTTCATAATTTCTTAATTAATTTACTAAGCTTTCAAATATATAAGTATCTCAATTTTTAATTATTTTATTCAATTTTCATTTCTTTTTATTATTTTGCAATTTTTCTATTATTTTCTCCATCTTTTGATATTTTCAATTAATTTCCTAAATTTTCAGTTTTTATCTCAAATTTAGATTATTGTCATCAATTTTCCATGTTTTAAACAATTTTCCAATTATTTTCTCTTATTCAAAAATAAATTCTGCAGTTTTTCTATTATTTTCTTCAATTTCTAATTATTTTCATTATTTTATCATAATTTAAAAAAATTTTAAACTACTTTCATTAATTTTCGATTATTTCTGCGGTTTTTAAATTATTCTCTTTAATTAAACATTTTTACGTAATTTTGTATTTATTTTAAATATATGTGCTATGATTTTTTCAATTATTTCTCTAAAATTTTATTTAGATACTGTTTTCAATTTTTCATATTTTAATTATTTTCAGCGTATTTCAATTATTTTTTTTTCAATTTTAAATTAATTTTATTATTTTTCAATTATTTTCCTCGAGTGTTAATTTTTATTCTCATTTTCTAAAATTATTTTCTAAGATTTTTAATTATTTTCATTTGTTTTTATAATTTTCAAAAATGTTTATTAATTATCGTAAATTTCAATTATTTTTAGCTTTCTTCAATTATTTTCTTCAATTTTTAATTATTTTCATTTTTTTCAATTAATTTCTAAGATCATCATGCATTTTTCTGAAACTTCAATTATTTTTTTTAATAAAAAAAAATTCTGTTATTTTTTTAATTATTTCACTCAAGTGTCATTTATTTTTTACAAATTATCATTGTTTGTTTCATATTTCAATTATTTTCTTCAAGTTTAAAATTGTAGAATAATTTTTCAATTATTGTTTTGCAAAATTTATTTACTTCAATATTTAATTTTTTTCATTTGTTTTATATTTTCCAAAATATTGAACTATTTATCTGACATTTCAATTATTTCGTTCAATTTTCAATTATTTATATTATTTTCTTCAATTTTCAATTACTTTCGTTCTTTTTCATAATTTCCAAAAAGTTTTAAATTTTTTCTCTTTAATTAAATTAATCATTTTCTTCAACTTTAAATTATGTTTATCTCGTTTCATTTATTTTCTCTCAGTTTTATTTATTTTCTTTTTTTTTTTCAATGAACTTCTGAAAGTTTTAAGTATTTTTTCTAAAATTTTCTTTAACTTTCCCTTATTTATTTAAATTTTGTTTATCTTTTTTAATCTATTTTCTCTAATTTTTAATTATGTTCTTTTTTTTTTCAATGAACTTGTGAAAGTTATTAGTATTTTTCTAAAATTTTCTTTAACTTTCCTTTATTTAAAATATATTATGTGATTTTTTTCAATTATTTTCTCTAATTTTAATTATTTTTTTCAATTTTAATTTTTTATCTCAATTTACAATAATTTTTTTTTATTTATTTTTAAGATTTTCAACTATTTTTCTCAAATTTAAATTATTTTCCCCAATTTTTTTTTATTGATTTCATTGTTTTTTTTTTTCAATTAATTTGAAAAATTTGCACTTATTTTGTTTAATTTCAATTATTTTTTGCAATTTCTTTAATTCTAAAATTTTATAAATTTTGTCCTAAATAAATATTTACTTTACTTTATTTATTTAAATTACTACAATTAGTAAGGTTTTTTGAATTTTTTTTTTAAAAGGTCTATTAGGGTTGACTACTTTGCCCCTTAACAGTTACTCCACTGTGTACGCAAGAGAAGTGCCTACTTTTGTACAATTAGACTAAATATTAACAAAATTTATTAATCAGTTTCATAACTCTTTTCAGAAAATAATCACAATCTAAAGGTTCAACCACTGTTTATCTCTGTCGATCCTGACAGGGATACTCCGCAACTCGTTGATAAATATACAAAAGAATTTTCGAGTAAACTTTTGGGTCTTACTGGTTCCAAAGAACAAGTGGCACAAGCTTGTAAAGCCTACAGAGTTTATTTTAGCAACGGTCCAAAAGATGTTGATAATGACTACATTGTTAGTATTCAATCATTTTATTATTTAATTCTTATTCCTAATCTATTTTCCAATCAAAATTCTTATATTTTAAAATAAAAGTATATTTAAAATTACTTTAATTACCTCAGATTTCTCAAAAAGATTTTTTATTTCCAGGTCGATCACACGATAATCATCTACTTGGTGGATCCTGATGGATTTTTCGTAGATTATTACGGTCAAACTAATAATGATGATCAAATAGTCAGTAGCGTTTTATTAAACAAAGTCAAATTTGACAAGATTAAAGGCGACGATGGTTTTCTATCGATGTTCGGCAAAGAGAAAACCGAAGCAGCTTAATTGTTGAAAATAATTAAACTAAGTATTTCTAATTTTTTTACTTTACTTTTCTATTTTCGCATTCTGTTGACTTAATCAATAGAAATTCCAAAGTCTAGCATATGTATATTGTATATTTATTGTTAATCAACAGTTGAAAATTAGCACTGAACTCGTTTTTTATTTTAAAAAAATACCAGCTGCAAAGTAATTAAATTAGGATAGAAACTTAATAAATAAAAAAACTATTAATTGATAAGCAAAAGAAATAATTTCGTCACATAAAATTCTCTTTATTTTAATACACAATATGTACTTATCGCAGTGTAAGAAACATTTACAACTCATAAATCTTAACAAACAGTATGTATATATATTTTAGAGAGCTTTCAAGGTACGTTTTTGTTCCGAGTCTTAGATTACTTTTTAACGGTGAAGTGTGAAAAAATGAAACTATGTACAGTGGTAAGGTTGATGCATTTAATTGTAAAACCTTTAAATAAAAAAAAACGAATGAAAGCTATCTCTGTTTACTAACATTTTAGTTTTGAACACTCACAGGATAACACGACTAAAGCTTTATAAATCTCATTTTCACCTCCGATTCAGTCAATGTTTGATTATATTCAAGAGAGATTGCTTCTCTCGTGACAATAATATTAAATATCAAACGTATCTTATTCAGTACCAAACAGTGATTACCATTAAATATCAAAAAAGATATTCAACATTTAAATATCAAGCGGATTTTCAATATTAGTGCATCTTTTCGTGTTCTTGTGAAAGTATTAAAAATCAGGATTGCGGCTGCTGCTGATGTAAACTGTGCAGCTCATAAGTGAGTTGACAACATTCTGAGTCACTCCAACGATGTTGATCTCGAAATTTTTCAACTTTTTCATGTCCGGTAACTACGGCACTTGTTGACATTTCGGACATCTGAAATTATATTCATTTTAATTTAATGAGTTTTATTTTAATTAAAAAAATACTCTACCGCTCAAATTGTGGAATCAATCACTTTTTGAAGAATAATGAAAGGGTTTTCTTGAATTTTAGAAAACGGTTGTAACTAAAAAATTAAAATCTGTATTTTAGAAAAAAAAAAAAGTAAAATTAATTTTTGGTTGTAATGTCTGCCTGATTTGAAATAAATTTGTAAATGTTTTCTATTCATCAAAAAATGGGTGGATCTACAATTCTGATAATGAATATTTATGTTAAAAAGGCTTTCAGAAATCTATTTTTATAGTTGTGTTCGATTCTGTTCTAAGATTAAACTAGTAAATTGAAGTGTATTCAGATTGATGTTGCTACTCATTGAGAGGGCATCAATCTCAGGTCAAGATTCCGGAAATGACTAAATTTTTCCTTCAGGATCAATATTAGAAAGTAAACTACTTTACGATAAAATTATTCTTATTAAAATATATCGACTGGAAGTTTTATTTAATTTTATTTACTTTGATTTTTTACACACTATAGTATATTTTAAATTTATTTTATTTTTTCTTCAAGAATCGACTTTTACAAGTTGATTAAATTTTAATCAAGAATCTGGATCCTAATCCTAGATTCCGATTGTTTAATCAAAGATTCGATCCTTGTTTAGAAGTTTACTAGTTTTGATAAAACTGACCGTAAATTAACTAACTTTTATTTAATTTTTCGTTTAGCAGACTGTTTTAAAAACGAACTTTTTACTAAAAGAAAATGTCTTGAAAACTTTTCGCTAAAAGTAAACTTTATTAAATGAAAACTTTTTCCCGGGAAAAGTTTTTCTTTGCAAATTCTATCACGTGTAAAACTAAAAATTGATTGTAGAAAATTGTTAGATAAGAAAATTACAATTATTTTGAACTAATTCTGAATATTTTCTTTCTAGGATTCTTACATTTGAGCAGAACGAGAGCAACGACTGGTCCGTGTACTTGCTACACAATGGCGAAGTGTGATTTGCATTTTGGACACAATTTCCGGCTCCAGGACATGGTCCATTTCCAATGAAGCCTCTGCTGCTTGTTAAACTGCCACCGCGCGTCCCAAGTCTAACATCTGCAGGTCAGTATTAATATTACACATTAGGTTTCATTTTTTATCTGACGATTTTTTCCAGAGGACGAAATTCCATGCAGAAGAACTTCTAGGCAAATATTAGAGTTAAAAAGAAACCACAGAGATTTAAAATTTACTTTCTTAGGATTAAAATTAGAATTAATATAAAAATTAGAGATAATAAAAATTGAAAATGTTAGGATTAGAGTTATAAATATTAGTAGGGTGCCCACCAGTCAGGGAAAACACGAAAAATCATAAATAATCGGAGAATTTTAAAAAGTTTAGACAGTGAAAAGTTTCGAAAGTTTTAGTTTCACTTTTACTTTTTAATAATTTAGAGTTAAAACGGAATTTTTTTTAGAAAATGGTACTAATTTATTTGTAAAATAGTACAAGAAGTAATTTTTTTTAACTTACAATAATTATAATATAAGAAACAAATTTAAAAAAAAACCACCTCTAAAAACAAATTTATCAAAAGTAGAGAACAATGATATCAGAAGAAATACCCAAAGAATTTTAAATCTTGTTACTGAAACATCAATTTTCTCAAACCCCAAAAAAACACTATTACATGAATTTTAAATAAGAAATTATTGTAAAATAATTATTTATATTTTATTCATTTTTTGACCTTTCAATAATTTTTTTTTAATTTTATCAACCTTTTCTTTTTTTTAGAAAGTATCTTCCTTTTTCAAAATTGTTTAAATCTTTTCTTATAATTTTTTTATTTTCTTTAAATATTTATTTCATATTTTTCCTATATTTTCTGTAATTTCTTGATATTGTTCTCATTTAAGAACAAATTCTTTCTTATTATATTTTCTGTACTTTTATAAATTTTATATAAAATAGTTTAGTTTATTCGATTATTTTTTTTATAAAACATTCAGGAATCATTTAACTTTTTTCGTTGATTTTTTCATTTATTTTCATAATTGTAAAATGTTCCGTTGGATTTTTTTAAGACTTTCTTTGTTTCTTTACTTACGTTTTTTCAGTTTTCTTACTTTTTGTCATCTGTTCATTGCTACAAAGTTTTAATTTTTTTTTTGTACTATTTCTAGATTCTTGAAATAGGTTACTAGATTTTCTCAAGATTTTACACTTTTTTCTTATATTTTACAATATTTAAAGAATTTTTTACTTTTTTAAAAAGTGTTTTAAATATATATTTTATTAATTATTAGTCTTTTTATCTTTTTGTATTTTCTGAGTCTTGATTAGATTTTTTATGATCTTTTATTTTTGCATTTAGTTATAATATTTTATGTATTTTTTCTAATTGTCTCAATTGTTTAGTTATAAATTCAACTTTTTAAACGTTTTTACATAAATTTTACAAAATTTGTAAATTTTCCATCCTTTGAAAGCTCACTTCATATTTTTTCTTAATTTCGTCTTTTCTGAAAATTTATCTTCTTTTAACAAATTGATGTGTAATTTTTGTAAAATTTTGGCTTATCTTTTTATATTTTCTCAATTTTTGATAGATTTCATCTAATTTCTCTATTTTTCCAAACAAGCATAAAATTTTCATACTTTTTGTAATTTTTTTAAATTTTGATGGACTCTTTATATATAAGATAAATAATTGTTTTTTATTACTTTTTTCCATTATTTTAAATAATTTTTCTGAATTTCTGCGCCTTTTTAATTTTTCTTTCTTTTTAATTTTACAAGTTTTTTTAATACTATTACATGGTTTTTCAAATTTATTTTTTAATTTAAATTTTTACGATTTCTTTTGATTTTTTTTTCTTTTTGTAATTTCTGTGTAATTATTTTGTGTAGTACTGTGGCTTATTTTTTATATTTTCTCAACTGTTAATAGACTTTATTCTATTTTTCTATTTTTGCAAACATTCATAAAATTTTTAATATTTTCGTAATTATTAAAAATTTTGTTAATTTTTTATATTTAAGATAAATAATCGTTCTCTATTCCTTTTTCCTCCAAATTTTTAATATTTTCTCTGAATTTCTAGGTCTTTTTAATTTTTCTTTCTTTTTAATTTTACAATTTTTTTAATATTATTACATTGTTTTTCAAATTTATTTTTTAAATTAAATTTTTACGATTTCTTTTGAAATTTCGTTTATTTGTCCGACCTTTGAAAGATAATTTCACATATTTTTCTCAATTTCGTAATTTTCTGAAATAATATCTTGTTTTTAACAAATGTCTGTGTATAATTTGTAAAATTGCAAATTATCTTTTTATATTTTCCCAATTTTTAATAAATTTTATCCTATTTTTCTATTTTTGCAATCATTCATAAAATATTTTTTGTAATTTTTTTAAATTTCTGTAGAATCTATATATAAGATAAATAATTGTTCTTTATTTTTTCCTCCAAATTTTTAATAATTTTTTTGCATTTCTATGTCTTCTTAGTTTTTTTTTCTTTTTAATTTTATAATTTTTTTTAATTTTATTACATGGTTTTTCAAATTTCTTTTTTAGTTTAATTTTATATGATTTCTTTTGAAATTTCGTTTATTTTTCATATTCTAAAGAGTTATTTTCACTTTTTTTTTTAATTTTCTCATTTTTTGAATAATTTATTCATCTTTTTTATTTTTAATTAATTACAGAATTTTTGTTGTCGGCTTTTTATTTCTCATTTTGTATTTTCTTATTTTATTTCCATTTAGTTTCTCAGTTTTTAATATCTTTCCCGATTTTCTTCTTTTTGCATCATTTTCAATCATAAAATTTTAGATATTTTATGAAATTTTGTTTCTTTTTTCATAATTTGTTAGATTTTTGAAAACAAGAAAAAAAGATTTTTTTTTTATAAAGATTTCCAAAGTTCCTTATTTTTTATTACCCACATGTTCTCACTTTTTCTTATTTTTAAGGATTTCTCTAGCTTAAAATCACTTTCTTAATTTCTTTTTAAATCCTGGTATATTTTTAAATAGTTAAAATTTTTAGAATTACCATTCATTAAGAAACCAAATCCAGGAATTTGAAAATAATAATTTTCTTTGATAAAAATAAATTGTTTAATTGTGTAAAAGTCACATTTAATTTTATTTATAAAATCTTTTTTACCCTTACTTTTCTACCGTATCGTAAAATAAAATTTGTGAAAAGTCAGGGAAAATTTAAAAAATTTAAAAACAAAATTTTAAAACAAAAATATAGTGGGCATCCTGATTAGAAATGGTAGAATATTAGAATCGTCAAGATTAGAAATACATAATGGAATTAGAATTATTAAAATTAGAAATACATAATGGAATTAGAATAATTAAAATTAGAAATGTTAGAGTTAAAACTATCAAAACTAGAAGTGCTAGAGTTAAAATAATCAGAATTAGAAGTGTTAAAATTAGAATAATAAAAAATAATATTACAATTTCAGTTTCAGGAAACAACATAGGATCTCTTAGTGATGGTAAATCTCCCAGAAATCGTTCAGCAGAGAGGAAATTTCGAGAGGAAAGTTTGAAGGATCAAAGAGACACCTTGTGTACTCGCCATCGAGTGAGATGACCGATGATGGAAATCCTGGTCACGGAAAATGCAAATGCAAGGTTTGTGCCACCATCTTGATCTATTCGATTTTCTCAATTTACTGGCATTACAACTGCAAGTACTGCCAGAATGTGTTGAATGTCTTTGTGTCCATCTTCCACCTGGCAGTCGGGGCCACTTTCTGCTCCTTAAAACCCGAGAAACTTCAGTTCTCACTTCACCGTTTAGGAAACAGTACAAAACCGCAACGAAGAAACCCTTGAAAATTTCAAACAAACAATTTATTTCAAAAGAAAAAGAGTTATTATAAATTTAAATACCAAGTAAAGTGAATAAATTTGAATTTAAAAAATACTATTTTTTTTTAAACAGTAAAATAATTTATTTTAATGGAAAGAAAAAAACTTGTTAAAATTTAGGTATACTAAGAATAAGGATTTTACTTGAAAAGAGGCAAAAAGCTGATCACAGAAAAGCCACACAAGTTCCACGGTTTCATTAACTTTTATACTGTACGACATTCCCAAAAAGATGGTATAATGAACTCCAAAAAGTGGAACTAAAACTAGAGTACTCCTTGCCCATCTCCTGAGAATAAAGAAAAAATTATTAATTTTTTGAAAAATTTGTTTTAAGTTGAGAAACATTTTTTTAAACACTAAAACATTATATTTATGTTCTTAAATTTGTTAGAGAATATTTTATGAATTAAATATGATGATTTAAATATTTTATTTAAAAATTTAAATATATATATATATATATAAATAATAGTAATAATAATAAAATTAAAAATTATTTTTAAACTAGCAACATTAACGCGCGCTCAAGCGCGCGACAAACTTTCCATTGTTGTTCGTAATTTAAAACTATAAATTTTTGCAAATACAAATAATGGAAATTACGAAATTGAAGAATATATCTGAAAAATGACAAAAATAATTGACAGCTGAAAAGAAATTCGAAAAATTACTACATAATTACAATTGAAATGAATAGCTTAAAAATTAAAAAATGAATATTAAATTTAAACAAAATAGTTGACGAGAATAATTAAAAGATTCATGAAAATGTGTGAAAAATAACGAAAATAACTGTCAATTGAAAACAAAACTCGAAAAATGACTAGAGTAATAGACAACTGAAAAAAACAATTGACAAAATTAAACAAGAAATATTAAATTTAAAGAAAATAATTGCAAATTGAAAAATTAAGAAAATTGGAGGAATAATTGTTGGAAATAATTGCCCATTTAACAACTGGATTAAAAATCGAAAAAAATAATTAAAAATTGAAGAATCGAAATTAAATTTGTGGAATATACTTAAAAATTGAAGAATGGAATTAACAATTAAAGAAAATAATTGAACAATTAGCTTTGAAATTAAAGAATTTTAATGATAATCAAAATAATAATAGAAAGTAGGCGATAATAATAATAATAATAATAATAATAATAATAACAATTGAATTGAAATTTTCAAACGATTTTGATGAGTAAAAAAGTAATTGAAAAAATCTGAAGATTATTGAATATTGAGGAATTAATGGAAAATCGATAAAAATAATTGAAAATTAAAAAAAATATTTGATAATTGATAAAAGTCAATTCAAAATTGAAGAAATAAATTGAAAATTAAAGAATTAAATGAAAAAATCAAGAAAATAATTGATAATTAAAAAATAAAACTACAATATGACGAAAACCTACTGACAAAAAGTGTAAAAAGCGTAGATTTGTTTGAGACATCCGAAGTAAAGTTTGCGGCAAATCTGAAGACTTCATTGTATGAATTTTGATAATTATCTTTAAAATTTAAAATCTAGCAAAATTATAACATACGTTACCTGAGTATGCTGTTTACAATGTGTGTTTTTAATGTACTTAAATATCGCCATGCAAATGTATATATTATGTATTATTATATTAAAAAGGCTTTTTATAGCCTGTACAAATTGATAATAAATAAATAAATAAATAAAAAATAGTTAACTATTAAAAAAAATAATTAACAATTGAAAAAAAAAATTGAATATTGTTGAGAATAATCGGGATTATATTAGAAAATGTTTTTCTTTATTTAATAAATAATCATAAAATTGGAGGAGAATAATAAATTGTAAATTAAAAACTGATGAAAATAATAAATAAAATTGTAGAAAATAAATGAAAATTGAAGAATTGTATTGAAATTTCAATAAAATAATTCAGAATTGAAAAAAAGTTTACAAAATGGTTAAAATAATTAAATATTAAAGAGAATAATTTAGAAATGAGGAAAATAGTTATAATTGAAAGAAAAATTTTAAATCTGTCGAGCATAATCGACAGCAGAACAAAATATCTGAAGAAATTAAAGAATAATTATAAAATTTAAAATAAAATTACAATATGACGAAAATAATTAACTGTTAAAAAAATAATTAACAATTGAAAAAAAAACCGAAGAATGGTGAAAATAATCGGGATTAGAATTTTTTTTTTAATTTAATGATTAATCATAAAATTGAAGGAAAAGAATAAATTGTCAATTAAAAAGTGATGAAAAATATGGATAAAATTGTAGAAAATAAATTAAAATTGAAGAATTGTATTGAAATTATTTTAATATAATAATTGATAATCGAAAGAAAAAATTTAAATCTGTCGAGAATGATCGACAACAGAACAAAATATCTAAAAAGATTAAAGAATAATTATAAAATTTAAAGAAAATAATTGTATATTGAAAACTGTTGAAAATAATAGCAACATAAACATTGAAAAACATTGAATTGTTTCTGGTCATTAACAACTATAAATTTTTGCAAGTACAGAAAGATAAATAATTTAATGAAATTTTTAATTCAAAATAAACTTAATATTCTAGATAAATATATTTTTTATTCTATGCAAATTAAAATTGCTGCCGACTTCAAGAAATAAACAAATAAGTGAAAGTAAATAAAAAATGTTTTAAAAGAGCACTAATTTACCAAATTTTGTATTTAGAAAAGAAAAAATAATAAGAAAAATAAATAAAAGGAGAAAATAGCGTAGGTAGATACATTACAAAAAGTTAAAATATTTTTGTTGAAAGAATAGTTTTTGGAACAAAATGTATTCAAACTTCCACAATTTATAATAATTTCAATCGTTCCAAATTTCTATTGAGGATTATTTCTATTCTTCAAAAGTTCTAACAATTCAAGTTTTAATTTTTTCAAATTTAAAATAGTTCCAAAATTAAAACAGTTTCAACGAAATGTTGACTCAAATTTATTTAAACTTCAATTAATTCAAATTTTTATTTGTTAAAGTCTTAAGACTTATATTTAATTTTTTTTAAATTCCTTTAAATTTTAAATAATAAGAATTTTAATTAATTCAAATTTGAACTGTTAGAAACTTTACATATTTTCAAAATCTAATAATGCATACTTAAATTATTTTTAACATTAACCATTATATATAAAAACTTCTAATTATACAAAAAAATTTCATTGTATATAAAAGCTTTAATCAGTCCGAATTTGGAAAATAAAAATTTAGACTACAATTTGAATCAATGAAGATTGGGTCTAATGAAATTTGAAATTAAGTGAAATTTATATTTACAAAAAAAATCAAAATTGTGAAAAGTTGAAATGTTTAGTTATTAATAATCAGAATAATAAAAACGCAAGTATTGATTAAAATTTAGATAATTTAAAGTCTTATAACTAATAAAAATTTAGATGAATTCAGACTTCAATAAATTAAAACTTAAATATATATTGATTCTTAATTACTAATTTAGATTTTCATTAAAAATAATTATTTTGAAAATTTTAATGATCTTAATTTCCAATGATCTAAATATCAATTAATATAATCACAAGAACATTTCAAGTTAATTTATATTGTTAGAATTAAATTTTAATTTACTAAAAATTTGAGTGTATGGAAATTTCAGTTCAATATTTTAGGGTAAACTATATTTTAATTAATTTATTTTCTGTCAATGTAGTTAAATTAACTTTTATGAAAGTAGACTGTAATTTTAATTTAAAGATACATTTTTTCTAACGTAACTGATTTAAAACAAAAAAATATCTAAGTGACAAACTTCAGGTGCGGACAGACAAGAATGAATGAAAGAATTGAAAGAATGAATGAATCTTGCGGATTATTATTATAGATAACAAACTTGATTATCAAAATACTTACTTGTATCTTTGAGTCTCTTCAGACACCGTGGACTTTAATTTAGAGAGTAGCACCCTCACGATATTAACGAATAGTACAAAATTTATCTAGAATTAAAAAAAATGAAATTACAAATTTTTGACAGTTAATTTGATTAATTTATTAATAATCTTTATTAAAATTCAAACTTACTAAAATCGAAAGGATTGTAGGTATTCGTATGACTAGAAAAAGGTACTGATTATCATTAGTTGTCCAACACAAATTGTCCTCAAAAAGTGCTTTTAGTATGATCCAAGGTATTACAAAAATTGCCGGTAATCCTGAAAATTAAAACGTCAAATTGAAATTTAGAAATAAATGTTTTACAAAAAATAAATCCAATTTAAAAAAAATAAATTAATTAATTTTTTAAAATTTTAAATTATAATTTTAAAAAGTAATATTATTATCTCTAATTCAGACTAAACTGACTCAAATCGATTCATAAAATTAGTTTCTTAAAAAATGCTACTGTTAGAATAATATTCATTATTATTCCTCTTAAAAATAATTAATTTGTCTATTTTACTTTTCCAAATTAAAATTATTAATATTTATTTGTTTTATTACTTAGTTTGAAGTTTAAATCTATTTTTAAAAGTGAGATTTTTTACCCCATCCGAGAGCAATGTATCCAGTGATACTGGAATTAGAATCGGTGAATAATGCTAGAAAAACGAGGTTGTGAAGATAAAGTCCTTCAATGAGAATCCAGGAATAATTTGCCAGGATAAAATATTGCCAGAAGCTGGTGAAGACTTTACAGCCAATTCTTAATTTCAAATCGGAGATTAAATAACTTTGGCCATTTTTGACTAGAATATCGTCTAAACCGATTCCAGATACAAATAGAATGTCCTTCAGAAGGGCCATAAATGCTCTCGCCATAAAGGAAGCGAAAAGATGAATGTGCAAAATGTTCCTCGGACATCTCAGCTTCCTACGTCCAATAAACAAACACTTCAAATAATTATTTGATATTTTATTATTGGAAAAGAATTAAAAAATGTATAACGATTAATTTATTTGGAGGCGCATCAAATATTGAGAAATTTGATTATGAAATTAAATTAATTTAATTAATAAATTTTAATTTATCATTTTGAAAAAAATTAATAAAATTTGTATTTTGGAAAACATTAATTAATGTTTTTCTTTAAAAAATCATTCTTTTGTTTTTTATTTAACAAAAGCATCGAATAACCCAATTTGAGAGTAAAACCCTTTTCATTAAAAATTATTTTCTTGTTTCATTTTTTCAGTTAATGAACAGATCATGCTCCTATTTTTAAAACACAGAGATCGGGTTACCAATTAAATTTTAGATTTATAAAAACTTGCTCGTTTTGTGAAAATTATGACATTTTCTACAAAATAAATTTTACATTGAAATTAAATTTAATAAAAGTCTTTCATTGATATAAATAAAATTTTTCATTTGTTAAAGTTGAATGCAAATTTTAATTATTATAAAATTTTTGATTAATTTTAATTTAATACAATTATTATTAATATATAGGAGAAAAAGGTCATTCTTTCCGAGTCAATTAATTTTTTCATCTACATACTAATATTATTATTAATTTAAATTTAATAAAAGCTCCTAATTGAATTGAAATTTAATTACAATTTTTAAATTCTGAAATTAAAGAGTGTTGAAATAAAAATTTAGTAGATTAATTTTTTTTTTTCTGAAACAAGATTTTAACAATTTTCAAGAAATATATTGTAGAAAAAAACGGATTTAGTCTGTTATTTGTTATCCAGTGTAAAGTTAAAGATTCTTATTAGTAGCACGTTTTTCTCTAGTCAATTGAAATGTAGGACCTCAGGTGGCTCATTACTCTTCCAACATCTAAGGCGTTTAATACCTTTTATTTTTTATTTCTCAATTAACTCAACCTATTTGGTAAAATGTCAAACTTTCAGTTAATAATTTTCTGTGAGACAATTAAATATTGGTTCCTTTTTTTTCTCACTTTTTATGTTTCTTTAATTGGTAAAAGCAAATTTTGCAATTTTTTTAGTGATTTCGTTTTTAAAGATTATCTTTAAAAATTCTAATTTTTTATGTATTTTTCTATATTAACTCAAAGTGAAATTATTAAAGTAATATTTTATTTATTATTTACAAATAATAAAATTATAAAATATATTTTATTCTAAAATCGGGTAAAATTATTAATTAGTAAACCTGGGTAGAAAAAATTAATTCTCTGTTTTTTCACATTTTTACAAAACTGATAATTAAAATGTTTTAATATAATATTTATTATACTTACTTGATAGCTGCCAAGATGCAAAATGCAATAACTAGAGTGGAAAAGGAAACAGCGTATCCAACTTTTGAGATAGCTTTCACAATAGGTATATATTTCTGTAAATTTAATTAAATACTATTAAATTTCATTCAATTAAAAATGTAATATTATATCACGCAAAGCACAAGCTAAGGAATCGTTACATTATTATTAGCATGAAAAGTTTGTAACTTATTTAAGAACATTTAATTTATTTTTTTTTGTTTCTATAAAGGGGATTTAAATTTTTTCCAATTTTCTAACTTCTTTTAAATTTTATCATCTTATTCTAAACTTTTTCCATTGATAATTTCTCATACTTTTGTAATTTTTTTTCAATTTAAATATTTACATTTAAATTCTTTTAATCCTCTATTTTTCCATTTTTCATAGATTAGCATAAGATTTTCTTAGTTTTTGATTTTAGTTTTTAAAAAGGTTGAGATTCAAGTTTTTTTACAATTTTCTAACTTATTTTATATTTATTCATATTTTTTTTGCCATTCTTAAAAATTAAAATCGTAAATTTTTCTAATTTTTTGCCAGTTTTTTAATTATCTTCTAATATTTTCTTATTTTAATTTTGGATTTATTCATAAAGTATTAAATATTTCTTTTTTGTATTATTTCACATTTTCTCGCAATTTGTTAGATTTAATAATATTTTAAACTCTGGAAATTTTTTTTAAATGGTTAAAAAAACTTGTAAATATCAACATTTTTCAGGCTAATTCATATTTTTGTTAATAAAAAATATGTAACTTGTTTCCTCTTCGTTTTTAATTCTGACCATTTTTCGATAAAATTTCTTCTTACAACTTTTTTTTTTATTTAAAAAAAATTTTCTACATTAAAAATAAAATTTTTGAAATTGGAAAAATTTTCTACTCAGTGTTTATTGTCAATTAGAAAATTAGCTGAGAATCTTTTATACTTGAGTGGATGACTTCGTAGCGTATCATGTGACTTGAAATAATAAAGAAGTTAACTTTTTATCTGAGAGGAAAAAGTTACAAAAAGACTAAAATCTTTTCTCGCTAGCATCTTGGTTTAAGCTTTTGTATCCAATAACGTTCGGACGACATGTCGTAGTTTTCCAAGTATGTTTTAGAAACTCCAATTTTTCGTTTTTTCTTTCTTAACATCAACTCCAACCATAAAAGAATCGATTGTGGATTTACAAAGTTTCCCATAGAGAGTTTTTTTTTAATTCAGTTATCAGTTCCAAGAAAATTACTACACGAAAACTTATGTAATATGTATGAAAATATTGAATTTTTTTTATCTAGATTGTCACACATTTTATGAAATTAAATTTTTCTTCATTTTTTTTAGGTGTATGAATATTTCATAAAACTAATTTGTTAAAATATTTATTCTGTAGAATTAGATTAAATAGAATTTCTTTATAGCTGAAATTTTATTTTTCTAATGTGTTTTAATGTTGTCAATCGAATTGAAATTAACCACAATTTTTACTAAAAATAATATTCTGATCATCGAATTGTTTTTGAATAGAATTTTTAATTAGCAGAATTTTAATTTAGAGATTTTTTCTTGATAGCAATTTTTTATAAGGAAAAGAATTCTAAATGAATCGAATTTTAATTTATCAAAATTCTCTTTTAACAGAATTTTTAGTGAAACGAAGTTTCAAATAATAGAATTTTTTGGCCGAATCTTCATTTGCTCGAATTTTTATTCGATTTTTGATTAAATTCTTAAAACACCAAATTTTTAAATAACTGAAATTGCAAATGGAAAAATAAACATCCAATAGAAACATTTCATCACGAATTCGTGTACATAAAAATTCTGGCATTTAAAAATTCAACGCATTTTAAATTCTGTTCAAAGAAAATTTTATTGATCAAAAATTCTGTTCAAAGAAAATTCTGCTGAATTAAAATTCGGTTCAATTACAATCATTTAAAATTCTGTAACGTAAAAATATTCTTTAGTAAAAATTTGAGTTAATTTAAATGCGATTCACAACAAACTCGAAGAATGAAAATTCGGCTACATAGAAATTATAATATCAAGTTAGAAATTCTTGCGTTTAAAAATTCGACTCAATTAAAATTCTGTTCAAAGAAAATTCTGCTAAATTATTGTTCGATGAAGTAGAATTATTTAAAATAAAAAGTTGGTTCAAGAAAAATTCTGTAACATAAAAATTTTCTAAATAAAAATTCGGTTATCTGAAAATGCTATTCAGTAAAAATTCGGGTTAATTAAAATTCGATTGACAATAAATATGAAAAATGAAAATTCGGCTTCATAGAAATTATATCAAATTAGAAATTCTAGAATTTAAAAAATCGACTCATTTTAAATTCTGTTAAAAGAAAATTCTGCTAAATTAAAATTCCATCAATTAGAATTATTTAAAATAAAAGTTGGTTCAAGAAAAATTCTGTTAAATAAAAATTTGGTGATCTGAAAATGCTGTTTAGTAAAAATTCGGGTTAATTAAAATTCGATTGACAATAAATATGAAAAATGAAAATTCGGCTCCATAGAAATTATATCAAATTAGAAATTCTAGAATTTAAAAAATCGACTCATTTTAAATTCTGTTAAAAGAAAATTCTGCTAAATTAAAACTCCAACAATAAGAATCATTTAAAATAAAAGTTGGTTCAAGAAAAATTCTGTTAAATAAAAATTTGGAGTTCTGAAAATGCTGTTCAGTAAAAATTCGGGATAATTTAAATTCGAAAAATAAAAATTCGACTTCATAGAAATTATATGAAATTAGAATTTCTGGAATTTAAAAATTCGATTCATTAAAATTCTAATAAAAAAAATGCTGCTAAATTAAAATTCAGTTTGATTAAAATTATTTAAAATAAAAAGTTAGGTAAAGAAAAATTCTGTTACATGAAAATTCTGTTAAATAAAAACTTGGTTATCTAAAAATGTTGTTTCGTTAAAATTCGGTTTAATTTAAATTCGACTGAAAAGAAATTAAAAAATCTAAATTCTGCTTAACAGTAATTGTATCTAATAAAATTCTTTAGAATAAAATTTCCAACTAATAAATTTCTTAGAATATTTATGCGCCCCATTTTTTCTACAATTTTTTTTTTTAATTCATATTTATTCTTATTTATTTTCTTGTATTTACTTTTTTTCATATAACTAAATACTTTTCTTATTTAATAATATTAATAATAATAATATAATTTATTCTTATTTATTTTCTTATATTTACTTTTTTTCATATAACTAAATAATTTTCGAAATAAAGTTTCATCTTTGGGGTCAAGTGAGTTTATCTGGAAAGAAAGAAAGTAAAGGGTAAAAAATAATGAAAGAAGATGTCCAATGTCATGAAAAGAACATATTTATTGGCTCTTCTTGTATCCAATTTTGTAAAGCAAAATTGAATAAGTGGCATTTCGAGAAATCCTTTGAAACTGAGATTTTTTATATTGAAAATAAAATGATACTTTTGATGTGGTTGCTTCAAAATTAAAGAATATTGAATATTAAAAAAAATTCATATTCTAATTTTGACTCTATGAAATTTAAAACATTCAAATTTAAAATTTGCTAATTTGAAAACTTCCAAACCAAAATGAGTTTAAATCTCAATATGTCGGAATCAAATTTATTCCACATTATAACTACATTTAAAACATAGTTTCTGAAAATATAGAATTATAATCTACTTTTAATTAAACCGGATTTATTAATTGGAAAATCTTGTATTTATTTTCAAAATGATCGTCAACCAGAATAAATGATTCTTATTTTTGAACTGGAACTGGTTAATGGTGATTTATGAGAAAATAACAGCAATGTTTCAGGATAAATTTGTGTGTGTTTTCTGTGGTTGTAAACTTGTACGATCACACATCTATCTGGAATATAAATTGCAAAAATATCTGGCACGTACGTTTTCGCATTTGCTCTTACAGTCGATTAACTGCATACGAAAAGCGACAAGATTCTGAAGGAAAAAGAAGCATGAATATTATTCCATTGAGACAAATCACAGTCGTGCTCTTGGTAAAAGTTACATTTCTTTTTGTCGCCAAAAAACCTCTTAAAAGAACGTGAAAATGTCGAGAGAAATGCCACTGCAATTTCTAATGCAAGCATATATTTGAGGTACTTTTTTGATTTATCGCCAGCAACTTGATCCTGACCATAATTTCCAGCGAATTTTAAAACTAAAATTATTTCTATCTATAATTTAATTTTATAACTGGGAGATTCCAATTTTATCAATAACATGAAAAATGAAATATAAAAAAAAGTTGGATATTCACTGGAAATATTTTTTGCAATATTGACAATGCCGGAAATAAACTGTCGAGGGACTTTGAAATAAATGTAATAATTGAAATTCATATCAGGTGAAAAGTTGATTTTTTTATTGTAACTGGCAAAAAAGATTGAGTGAAAAATAAGGCTGTAATTTAATTATTTTTTTTATCAATTTTAATCATTTTTAATATTATAAATGAGAGAAAAAATATTTTGTGGATTGAATAAAAAATCGGAAGAGAGACTTGGAGTTTTAAATTCATGGTTGAAACTTGATTTCTTACTCGCTCTTTTATTTCTTATACTCGTTATTCCATTTCTTACTTCCGTATTTTTTCTTATTTCCTTATGTTTTTATCTTCCTTTTTTTTCTGTTTAATATTTTCTCGCTCAGCTGTTTTTTTTATTTCTTATTCGTATTTTTACTTTGTAGCAATGAAGATTAAATTCAAATGTAAAATGTCCATTACGTGAATAACAGGTTGTTCAACAGTTCACAACAAATTTCATTTTATTGCATTTTACCTTCTTCTTCTTCTTCTTCTCCGTTTTATATACTTTTTACTCTCATTCATTTTTATTTTCATCCATTTCTTTATAGATTCTAAAATACAGGGAAATTACATAATCGTATATAGCCATCTAGCAGATTGTAGAATATATCCGTTTTTTATAATAAAGTTGCTAAGGAGAATAATAAATTCGCTGAACGCCAGACAAACTGTGTCACCCAACTCATCTTCTCTGTCGTATTTTTATATGAAACTGGAGAAAAAGCGTTTGCAACTCTCTACTTTGGATTTTAAAATTTACCCGAATTTATTGTTCATTTTTATTTAAAAAATGTTTATTTATTAAAATAAAATTAACAGTCTCTAAAAAGGGATTTGCTTTTTTAAGTTTAATTATTTTTAGAATTTTAATTGAAACAAATTTGAAATGTTGAATGTTTAATATTAAGAATTGTTAATTTGTTTATTTCTAATAAATTTAAACAATTTTTATTATTTATTTCACATATTCCATCCTCCATTTTGAATATTGAAAATTTGAGGTCGGATTCGTAATCAGCGACCCCAAAAACCCGAAGATTTAGGCGAATTAAATGAATTTGAATTTTTCGTCCGCCATTTTGAATTTTGAAATTTTAACTTGAGATTCGGAATCAGCGACCCCAAAAACTCCTGTGTAACTTGCTTTAGAAGATTTTAACGAATTAGACATTTTTCACTCGCCATATTGGATCCGCCATGTTGAATTTTAAAAATCTGATGACAGATTTGTAATCAGCAACGCCAAAAATCAAAATTAAAATTTTTAAAAACCAAAATGTCGTAACAGAAATATTCAAGAATGTTAAAGTTATAATTGAATTCACCTCAATTTCGTTACTCAGGGGTTTTTGGGTTCTGAAATTTAACCTGAAATTACATTTTAAAAATTAATAATGGCGGATCCAAAATGTTGAAGAAAAAATGTAATATGCATTGAATTCGCTTGTGATTAGGAATTTAAAGTAAAATTTTGGCTTATTACGAATTAGAAATCAAATTTAAAAATTTTAAATGTCAGATCCAAGATGGCGGAAAAACGTTAAGAACTCACCGTATTTAGTTGAATCTTGTTACTTATGAGTTTTTCGGGTCTTTAATTACGTATATGAATATAAATTTTCAAAATAATTATTTGATGATTACAAAAGCTGACTGATTTTCAAAATTCAAAATGGTGGTTCCAAGATGGCGACGGAATAAATATAATCCATTGAATTCAGCTGAACCTCGTTACACGCGGGTTTTTGGGATCATTTATTACAAATCTGAAGTTAAAATTAAAAAAAATGTTTGCTCATTACGAATCTGACCTCAGATTTAAAAATTTTAAATTTCGGATCCAAAATGGCAAAAAAACATTTAAAATTCATTGAATTCAGCTGAATTTCGTTACTTAGGATATTTTTAGAATCTTTGATTACGAATGAAAAGGTAAATTTTCAAAAAAATTTTTGGCTGATTAAAAAATGAAGCATTAGATTTTCAAAATTCAAAATGGCGGTCCCAAGATGGCGGACGAACAAATAGAATCCATTAAATTCAGCTAAATCTCGTTTTTAGAATCGTTTATTACGAATATAAAATTTAATTTAAAAAAAATTCGGATTTTGAATGTGACATCAGATTTAAAAATTTAAAATGGCGGGTCCAATATGTCTGACGAACAAAGAAAATTCATTGAATTCAAGTGAATCTCGTTACACACGGGTTTTTGGGATCGTTTATTATGAATCTGAAGTTAAATTTTCAAAAAAATGTTTGTTGATTAAATAATTTGATATTAGGTTTTCAAAATTCAAAATGGCAGTTCCAAGATGGTGGAAAAATATTTAAAATTCATTAAATTCAGTTGATTCTTGTTACACACGGGTTCATGGGATTGTTTATTGCGAATCTGAAGTTAAATTAGAAAAAAAATGTTTTCTGATAACGAATCTGACATCAGATTCTAAAATTCAAAATGGCGGATCTAAGATGGTGGAAAAACATTTAAAATGCATTGAATTTAGCTAATTTTTGTTACACACGGGTTCTTCGGATTGTTTATTGCAAATCTGCAGTTAAATTAAAAAAAAAATGTTTTCTGATAACGAATCTGACATCAGATTCTAAAATTCAAAATGGCGGATCTAAGATGGTGGAAAAACATTTAAAATGCATTGAATTCAGCTGTATCTCATTACTTGTGAGTATTTTGGATCTTTGGTTACAAATTTGAAGTTAAATTTTCAAAAAAACGTTTTGCTGATTAAAAAATTTGCATTAGATTTTCAAAGTTTAAAATGGCGGATCCAACATGACGGGTTATAAAGTTAAAATTCATTAAATTCAGCTAATTGTCGTTACACACGGTCTCTTGGGATCGTTAATTATAAATCTGAAATTAAATTTTCGAAATTCAAGATGGCGGATTCAATAAATGGTAGAAGGAAAAATTGAAAGTAGGGGGTTCTTAAAGTCGAAGATTATGAATTTAATATCAGATTTTAAAAATCCAAAATAGCGAATTTAATATGGCGAAAGAGAAGCTTAAGTTTATTGAATTGACCTAAAGTTCTTTATCCGGTGTTTTTGGAATTGACGATTACGAATTCAAAGTTATATTTTCAAAATTCAAAATGGCGGATTCAATATGGTGGATTAAAAAAGTTAAAATTTATTAAAGTCGCTTAAAGTTCGTTACTTGGGGTTTCTTGCATAATAATGAATTCAAAGTTTGATTTATAAAATTCAAAATGGAGGATCTAATATTGCGGACAAAAGATTTTAATCTTTTGTCAAAACTTCATTGAATAGTCTTAAATCTCGATTTCTAGAGTCGCAGATTACGATTTTGAAATTAAATTTTTAAAAAATGTTTTTGATGATTAAGAAACTGATAACTGATTTTCAAAATTCAAAATGGCGGAAGAAAAATGTCAAAATTGACTGATTTTGACTAAATTAATGTCTTTACTTTTCGCAGGGTGTCTACTAACCGGGAAATAACAGGGAATTTAAATTGACCGGGAAAAACCGGGAATTAACCGGGAATTTTCCGTAAAACCGGGAATTTTCTTTCTGGGCTAATAAATTTGACTAATATATCCATTTTGTTTTATAAATAAAGATAATAACTTTATGCATTTTAAACCAATCTGATTATGCGTTTAAATTTTGTGTAATTATGAGACAATTATGCAATTGAAAAATAAAAAATATACATGAAAAATTAAACATGAAAAAGTCAAATTATTATAAAAAAATGTAGATAGAACTTCAGTTTTTTTATTAGACCGTACATTGCATAATAGTTTATGTAGTGATAGGCAATTCTATTGTGTGCTTTCAATTATCGCAATTATTTTTTATTTAATATTTATTTAATACATAATTTATTTTCATCATATTTCAATTATTTTCTTCGATATTCAATAATACTCGGCTTTTTTCAATATTTTTTTTTCAATTATTGATTACGTTCTTGAAGCTTCAATTCAATTCTTCAATTATTAAACTATTTTCGGAAATTAACAATTATTTTCTTCAATTGACAATTATTCTTTTCAATGTTCAATTATTTTCTTCCATTTTGAATTATTTTCATTAATTTCAAATTATTTCTCAATTATTTTCTTCGATTTTCTACTATTTTCTTCAATTGCCAATTATTTTCTTCAACTTTCAATTATTTTCATCAATTTCTAATTAATTTCTTTAATTCTGAAATATTTTCTACAATTTTCAGTTATTTTAATCAATTTTTAATTATTTTCTTCAACTCTTAATTATTTTTTTCAATTGCCAATTATTTCATTCAATTTTCAATTATTTTCATCAATTTTTAATTATTTTCTTCAGATCTCAATTATTTCCTTCAATTTTTAATTATTTAATTTAATATTCAATAATTCTCGACTTTTTCCAACTATTTTTTTCAATTATCATTTGTGACTTGGAAAGTTAAAAGGGACCTTACGTCAAAAAAATCGATTTTTTGATGTTTAGTTCATTCAAAAGAGTGAACTTTTCTCTTTCAGAATCACCTATCATTAAAAAAAATCTTTTTTTCGACGTAAGGTCCCTTTTAACATTCCAAGTCACATTTATTTATTCCACATCTCAATAACTCCTCCAATTTTCAATTATTTTCTTTTATAATCAATAATTCTCGGCTTTTTTCAATATTTTTTTCAATTAATTATCAATTATGGATTTGAAACTTCAATTCAATTCATCAATTATTATTCAACAATTTTCATAAAATCACATTTTCTTCAATTTCAAATTATTTTCTACAATTTTTAATTAATTTCTTCAAATTACAATTACATTCTTAATTTTTTATTGTTTTCTTCAAATTCTTTAATTCCTGGGTTGTTCAATTCCTTTTTTTTTATCACCTATTTTCTTCTACTTTCAATCCCATTGTACAATTCTTGAATTATTTTCTTTAATTCTCAATTATAATTTTCGACATTCAATTCCATTCTTGAATTTTCAATTGTTTTTTTTTAATATTCAATAACTTTAGGCTTTTTACAATGATTTTTTTTAATTTCTCAATTATTTTCTTCAATTTCCAATTTTTTCCTTAAATTTCATTTATTTTCTTCAATTTCCTATTATTTTTTCATATTTCTATCAATTTCTTCTGAATTTTCTTCAATATTTAACAGTTCTCAGCTTTTTTTAAATTATGTTTTCCTTTTAATTTTGAAAAAATTTTCATCAATTCGCAATTATTTCCGTCGATTTCAAAATTTTTCTGCTGTTTTAAAATATTGTCTTTAACTTTTAATTACTTTCTTCAATTTTCAATTATTTTCTTTAATTTTTAATTATTTTGTTCAATTTTCAATTGTTTGTTTCAATGTTCAGTAATCTCGACTTTTTTCAATTATCAGTTATTTATTTCATGTTTCAAAACCTCCTTCAATTTTGAATAATTCTCTTCTATTTTCAATTTAATTATTTAATTGTTCAATTATTTTTTTAAATTCTTAATTAATTTCTTTAAACAAGAATTATATTCTTCAATTTTTAATGTTTTCTTCAATATTAAATAATTCCTGTCATTTTCCATTTTTTTTAAATTATAAATTATTTTATTCTTTTTTCAATCCAATTGTTTAGTAATTTTCTTTAATTCTCAATTATTGTATTCGAATTTTAAATTTTTTTTCTCAATTTTTAATTTTGTTTTTTTTTAATATTCAATAATTCTGTGTTTTTCTGATTTCAATTTCATTATTTAATTTTCAATTTATTTCTTCAATTTTGAATTATTAACTTAAATTTTAAATTATTTTTTTTGATTTTCTATCTAGCTGACCAATTTTCAATTATATTCTTTAAATTTAATAACTATTGTTCAATTTTTTCAATTATTGTTCAATTGTAGATTAATATTTACTTTTTTTTTTAATTTTGTTTCTAATTGTCAAATATCTTTGTCATTGTTCAATTATTTCTTTTTATTATTAATTATTTCTTTTCATTATTAATTGTTTCTTTTAATTCTTATTATTATTTTTTGTATAGAGTTTAATATTTAATTCTTGAATTCTCAATTATTTTCTTCAATTATCAACTATTATATTCAATTTTTGTAGCCATTTGTAGGTCTATTTATACTTAAAATAAATTTTAAGTTAACAAGAGAAAAAACCGGGAAAAATAGGAACAAAAACCGGGAAATGACCGGGAATTTTGTGGGACGAAATTAGTAGACACCCTGTTTTGGATTTTTCGGGTCGATTAGAACAAAGTTGAACTTGGAATTTCTAAATTCATAATGGGCGTATGTGCCATTTTGATTTTCGAAACAAAAATTATACGCATATTATGAATATAATTTCGTATTGGGAACGCAGTGAAACCATAAATAATTAATGAAAGCTTATTCTTCAGAGAAAATTGGATCGTAGCTCTGTATACTTTTCATTTCCTATTCCTTTAATAAATGTTTCTTTTAATAATGCTTGCTCATTGTAGAAACATTACTTACTTGATTTAGTGTAATATTATCTGTCGAAACGTCTGGAATGTCCATTAATACAGTAACAAGTGAGGCGTGATAACACTGTGTGTAATTTGTCCAGGTACTATTAGTTTCTGCACTCCAGTACCACTGACCATCTGCCATACATTGTCGGGTTGCATTTTCCTTGAAACAAAAAATTAATAAATAACCATATTTCCGAAAAAAATAGTTCATTTCAATTTTTTAAATTTTATTAGAATTTTTTTAAAAATTAATTTAAATTTTAGAAATCAAATTATAATTTTAGAAATTAATTTAATATAAACCTTATTTTCAATTATGTTAACGTAATATTACTTTTAAAGTAATAAAAAAATAATTAGTCGTTCTTTTTAATTGAAAGCAGTTTAATCTTTTTTCTTTTTTTAATTATGAAGTATAATGTCAAAAATTACCCTCGTATCGAAGCCGGCGATATAATGTGGACATGACTGGATGGCCAATTCATTTGGAGCTGTCGCCGACCAACAAAGAATTTCGTCCCAGGTCTCTGGACACCACCCTGCAATTACATTATCTAATAAATTACGATTTTTTTTACCAACTTATAAAAGCGGAGAAAAAACGGAGTCTTCTGATAAAAAAATTTTTATTAATAGAGTTAAAGTAGAGTTGTTATACTAATAAAACGTAGACGTTTTTTGTTGGTACAACAATTTTCAAAAATGAAGGGCTAATAATTTGAGTCGAGGAAAATTATACGGAGATATTAAACAAATATCGCTTTGTAAACTAATTGGATTAACCTTGTAATTATTTAATTTAACAATGTTCTGTTCAGAAAATAAATATAAATTAGATACTTGATTAAAATGTGCGGTTTGAGTACATATTAAAAAACCGTGTAGAGAATAAAAAAAGAAATCGAAAAGTCCTTTTTCATTTTGTAATCAGGAACTTAGTTTTTGAGTTATTAAAGATTAAAGTTATGTGGGAAAGAAGTAGAAGATCCCCCCCACCAGTTCCCAAGGTTAGTGATTTCATTTAGAACTTTAATCTTCAATAACTTGAAATCTAAGCTTCTAATTAAAAAATATCAAAGGACTTTTCGATTTGTTTTTCAACCCTTTAATTAATTTATACAAAAGATAAATTATACTTTAAAAATCCTAAGAGAAATAAATTAAATCATTAATTAAAATTAACAATTTATGGAAAAATAGTTTTTAGCTGTAAAATTCAGGCAATCAAGTAGAGTCTTTTGTATATTACGGTAAAAAAATTCAATTTCCTGCTTCGGATAAAAGCATTAGCTGCTTTGTTTTATAGATCCAGTGAGTAATTTATAACCTTCCACTTGAAATCAATTAGGACAGTATCATAATACAAATTGGATTTTCCAAATCCATCAAAGAATGAGAAAAAATTGATATTGACACGTGTGCGCGTTGATGTTCTTTCGCTCTTCTTTTTTACGCTAAAAGACACTAAATACGTTCAATTTAAAATACTTTGTTAAAAACATAATTGAGTAATTATAACATTTAACAAAACAATGTTCTTATATCATTGTATTTATAATATAATTATAATTATAATACAATAATAAAACTTAAAGGCGGAAGTGTTTTGTCTAATGAGATTTGGATAAATCTATTTTAATAGGTTTCTATATATATGTTATGGAAATTATTCATTTGAACTGCAACCGCAACTGACGTTCCATTTACTCAAAAGCGCGTACATTTGCGAAATTATGTTGTTTGGAATACAATAGTATCTTGAATGCAACAGTACCCAAAATAATCCAGAAATAATAATTCATAATTATTAATTTAAATTTTAATTAAACCCTGCGAAAATCAAAATAATGTTTGAAAACAGTTTTATAAAATTTACTGAAAAATACACTTTCGTTTTTGTAATTTGTTTCCAAAAATTAATTTAAAGTATTTTTTGTATAACTAATTATTAGGTATCGTTTTTTTTACTCTCTAGATCTCGATTAGTGAGAAACTATTAATTTCATAGTGAAAATTCGGTTTCGTAAATAATGGATTATTTTCTTGAGAAAAGCAAACTCTACAACTTCACCTCGTAAGATTTTTGAAAAAGTGGATCATTTTTCAAACAAAGCAGTTTGTTTATAAATATTGAGAAATATGTTTTTAAATAAATTACTATAATTAAAAAATGGTCCACTTTTTCAGAAATCTGTCGAGGTAAAGTTGTAGAGTTTGTTTTTCTCAAGAAAATAAGCTATTATTTACTTAAATTGTACCATTTTTTAAAAAAGTTTTAAGAAAAGATAGACTTGTAAAAAAGGTATCTTTGAAAAACGTTAAAAATTTAGCAACTTTTGTTCATTTTTAAAACATTTTCAGTAAACAACTATTGGTTGATGTCTGATTAACTATTAACAGTAAATAATAAGTTAAGAAATAAATTATATTAATTAATAATCGCTATTAACTGAAATATTAACTTTTGGCAGCAACTGCCCATCGGGAAAATACCTTAAAAAAATCTTTGAATTACAATATAAACATCACAAATTATCTTTTATTTAACTTTTTCCGCCTATTTAAAATTTCGTCACACTTTTTTTTTTTAAATAAAAGCTATAATTTATTCAAACTTTAATCGATTCGGATTCATGAATGAAACATTTAATTAATCCAAGATTCGAGAATACTAAATTTTGATCGATTTAAAAATACTTTTTATTTAATTATTTTCATTATTTTTCGTTAGTTTCCTAAATTTTAAATTAGTTTTATAAAATTTTAATTAATTACATTTTTTACTAATTTTCTTTTCTTTTCGATTAGGTATTTTCTTCAATACTAAATCTAACTTCTTTATTGATCAATCTATGATTATCTTTTATTTTTTATGCGTTTCTTAATTTTATATTTATCTTTATAAATTTTGAATTCTTTTCCTCGAATTACAATTATATAAATTTTTTACTCTAATTTCTTCAATACTCAATTATTTTTAATTAAAAAAATCTTTTCATCGTTATGTTTTTTTGATTTACGTTTTTTTTTTCTTTTATTAGAAATGTATTCTTTAAATTTTGCATTTATTTTTCTCAAATTTAAACTATTTTCTTTAATTGTCAATTATGTTCTTTAAGTTTTCAGTCGTTTTCCTCAAATTCCAAATACTTTCTTCAATTTTTTTGAATTAATTTTATCCATACCTATTTATTTTAATAATATCTAATTAGTTTCGCCATTTTTCAATTTTTTTCAATTATTTTCTTCAATGCTTTATTGTATTCTTGAATTTAAAATTAATTAATTATAGAAGTTTCTACTAATTCAAATTAGTGACCAATTACTTATTTTTAGTCACTGTTCACTTAAATTTTAGGGGAAAAATTAGAATCTACTAATTCAAATAGTGAAAAGTAACTTAAAATAAGTAAAACTTTTCTCTAATTCAGATTCTGAGGGTAATTTAACTAACAATTAGTTATTTTTTACTAATTGAAATAAAGAAAAAAAACTCGTTTTAGGTACTAATAAACTAGTAATTTTTACAAATTTTATTTTAAGGACGTTTATACCCTCAAGCGGTTCTCATTCTATTGGACCATGATAGTCAATATTTTTTTGATTTCATTTCGTCTTATAATTTGGTTTCTAAATAGTATTTTGTAGTTTAAATCATTACACAAACGAATTTTATTGAAAAAAAAAACATTTTCCGTTAAAAATTTCAAGCTATTAAAATTTCTTCTTGATTATTTCAAAAAAGTGAATAATTACTAACCTTGAATAAGATTTTCTTAACAACGGTGCGGTAAATTAATTAAATATGGTTGTAAAAGTTGTATTATATTACAGTTTAAAATATATTAGTTTTTATAAAAAATTTGTAGAACCGTGTTTTATTAATTAATTAAAATATAGTCATTTTGCGCGTTTTGTTACTATTTCCATGTAAAAGTCCCAATTTAAATTTATATCTTAAAAACAGAACGGTAAAATTCAATAAAATTTAACAGTACATGTAAAGTAATGCATTTAATATGTGATTAAAATTTTATAATAATCTGTAGAAATTGGTTTTTTGGATAAACTTCCTTAAAGATTAAACTCTGAAACATAGAATTTAAATTTCTAAGAAACCTGTAAACTTATTTTTAAGGCTAAAGACGCCCTGATTAATATGTTTCATGAATTGATTTTATTTCAATTATTGACAATGAATTATCGCTCAATAAATAAACAGTTTTAATACATGAACTTTTGAAAACAATATTTTAAACTAAAGTAATAGTAAACTTTATTGAGTATACAGAATGTTAAAATTATACAGGTATTATAAACTGCATTACGAATTTTAAAATTGCCCTCTTCACAGTTTACATAACTTGGTATAACTTCATATTTAAACTACATATCCAGAACAATTTTCGTTTATGTAAATTCATGCAAATATTTAATGTTCCTTGTGCACAGATAAATGTGGACAATATTACTTCACACGAAGGGAGATAATTTGACCTTTAAAATTTTCAATTTGTATTCAAAATGCTTGGAATCCACAATCATAACAATAATCCCTTTGTTTCAGGCTACTCTTTTATAAAATCAAGCATTTTAACCAAAATAATTTACCCTTTTTTATCTAATATTGTGATTTTATTCAACTAATTGTAAATGTCAACTCTTATTTTAAAAACTTTTCTTTTTAATTTTATTTATTAATTATTATTATGGTTTATTTTTATTTATTTTTGTAAAAAAATAAAAAATAAACAAATTGATTCATTGGATATTGCATAAACGTAAAGTTAATTAAATCTCTTCTCCGGAAATGTATTCAAATGTCTGACTAAGTCGGCTGTATCTACTGAGAGTGGAGAACTTGTTCACATTTTTTTGCTCTATTTCTTCGATAAGTTCTTAAGCTCATCATTTTAAGAATGATAAATCGAGACTAAATGAAGTGAATGTATACAAAAAGAGTCGTATTATAAAAATTGACATTGAATATAAAAAAGAAATCAAATTCTGACTTTTATCTTACAAATGGGTAGGGCCATATCGCACTAATGTTCACAGTAATTTAACGAGGGACGACGCTATTCCTGCTGATAAACAAAAATCGAATTAGATAATTTGTCGGTTAATCTTTTAATTCCAATATTTCCGATTAGTTTCTGTTCTAAACTTTATTTTTATATTTATTTTTTGTTATTCGATGTTCAAATTTCTGACTATTTTCTATTATATTTCTAAAATTGTTCATATTTTTTTTTGAATTTTTTTATATTTTTGAAATTAAAAAAAATTATTCATAATCTATAGGTAAAGTGTGTAGATGTGAACATTTAATATATGTGATTTATGTAAAATGATTTGATGTAAACTAATAAAAACAAATTTTTATCTCATCTTTGAATTGATTAAATCAAGGCTCTTACTTTACTAATCAACCGAGTAGTATTTGACCTGCTGTTTCTCTTGATTAGCCATTAGCAGCGATCCTTCAATAAAATTAATTACTCAAGTCCTTCAAACTGTTTCAAGTAATAACAATGATAGAATAATTCTAATTTTATTATAGGATTAGTTTTTATTCAATTTAATTGTTATTTCAAATAAAAATTTAACTTATTTCAATTGTTTAATATTGTTAATAATATTATTATGATAACAATGTAATAATAATTTATACATAATGATATAAAGTTGTAATATTATTATTTACCTTTTTGATTATTATCTATTTATTTATTTAAAATTTTTTACTTTCTTACACAAAATTTGTCGGACTTTATTTACAAATTGAATTGGAATCTCAGTACAGAATATTAAGCATCAAAAACTATTTTATCCTATATATGAAAAGATAATCTTTCACTTTTTATAGATCATAAAAATTTGCATGAGTATAGTTGTAAAACGTGTCTTTTATGATCATTTTATCTGAATAGTTATCGTCATCTCTTTCCAGAACATTCAACTTTTATTCATTGCGTGCTGACAAATTGAAAGGCTTCATTATCATTTTCTCACACGAAACATTAACATCATGATTTTGCATTTTTTAAATCTTTTATTGAATAGAAATAAATAATTTCTGTCTATTGATTACAAATATTTGTAAACTCCCTTTTAAATTGAATCAAGATTAATATTAGTTTAAAAATTTAATTTTCCTAAGATTATTAAAACAATCATAATTAATTTGTGGTACGTTTTGTTTTAATAATTTTAAATTTGTAATAGTTTTAACAAAATTGATTCATAATAAAAAAACTTCGTAATGTAATATTTTTCTAAACATTATTGAATTTGGTAATTAATTTATTCTGACTCACCAGGCACAGAATTTAATTCTGGGTGACAATTCTTTGCTTGCGATTCTCTAATACTCTCCTGCATTTTCTCACTATTGAAATCGCCATCGTCCTGGAAAAATAGTAATTTTTAAATTAAAATTAATATCTTGATACTGTTTTTTAAATGTTTTTTACGGGTAAAAAAATTAATTTTTATTTTTAGGGTTTTGTAGCCGGCTAAGAAACCTTTTAAAAAAAATTTTGTGTCCATCCGTCTGTCTGTCCGCCTGTCGTTCACAACCAGAACAAAAATAGTATTCCAAATACGAACAAAATTTTAATATTTATGAATATTTTCTAAGATAAGTTACCAAAATCAACAAGGGTTTATATTAATAATCTCTTCTCTGCAAAATAATATGTGAATTATTTATTTCGAGGATAAAATACTTTTTCAAAACTGTCAGATTATGTTGAGAATTTTGACAAGCGGGAAGAAATTATTGTCAGCGAAAAATAATAATGAAAATAATACATATTTCATCTTATATTTTGTGTCGGATGACTTATTTTCTTTAAGCAAGATCGATTATTCCAGGTCACTTTCTCGAAATAAACTTGTCAAATCACACTGCCAACATATACAACATATGTAATACATATACATCACAAAAGACGTATGAAAATCTTCCTAGCGTGTGTCAATAATACTTAACAGAAAAAAAAATACAAGAACTAATCTCTCTTTACATAAAAGTAAAATTACAGATTTCTTTCTATTGTCAATGTTATTATGCACTTGATATAGTGTTGCAATGTAAAAATGATATTTACAGTTTTAAATTGTATTAAAAGTTTTAAAAATATTTAAATTAATAGCATTGGATTTTTGTTTAAACATTCACAAAATATTTGCTTATTTATCCCAAATTTCAAAAAACTAAATTTATCATTTAAACGAAAAATAAAATAAAATTTGCATTTTCGAAAGTATGTGTGCAATAGACAGGAAATCAATAAATAATTGCGATAAAAGTGATACATGAAATACATAAAAAAACAATAGCTGAGAATTTTTCAATTTTAATTTCACCGAATTTAAGAGATGTTGGAATTTTATTCACATAAAATGGAATTTTTTTATAAATAAAAAAAAATTTGATAAATTATTTTGAAATTTTTTATCAATTAATTCTGATTAAAGATGCAGAAAACTATTTTTCAGTTTAGAATACGTATGTCATAAAGATATATACAATATGTGAATGTAGATAATTATTTTTTAAAAGCAATTTTGTTATAACTTGATCTTCAAACTTTCTTTGATCCCATTTAGAAGTTATTTCCGGTCCATGGCAACTGAATAAAACCCTCTAATTTTATTTGAAGCAAGTCGTCCACTATCTTAACTTTTAAATTCGTTTATACGTTCTGTATATACAATATATTTTAACAAAATTGTCACCTCCTGTTTATACACTTTTAAATCACATTTTATATTATTTTAACAAACATGATTTTCAAAAATTACATGAAAATTTTAAGCAATCTTTTATCCCAAGAAAGTGATAAAAAATACAGAAAAAATGAATGTAACAAAACCAATAAAGTGATAAATGAATATATTATATTTATAGTATAAAGTCAACAAAACATCAATACTTTTTTAATTCATTGTAATATATGTTTTTCTTTATTTATTTTTCTAATATAAAAATAGAAAGACTGTGACGCAATAACTGGAAAAGAATAGCCCTATAGAAGATGATGAAAGAATTTTTGGTTTTTCATTTTTTTTTATTTATATTGTCAATGCGGAAATTCTTTGCCTTTAAGACGAATGAATCAAACAATTCACGTCTGTTACATATATGAAAGAAAGACTCAAGTTCCTTCTGCACACAATAAGATTCATATATTATTCTTTCTCTATTTTACATTTCTATGAAAAATGGGTTAAGAGTCGTTTCATGAATTTAAAAGAAACACCCATATTTTACTTTAGAGAACAAAACGAATTACTTTTACAATTTTTTCCCTATTTTCTCACTCAGTTTAATTAAATATACTCTGAGATATACCTTTTATTGCTTGATCAATCGTTACTTTTTCAATTTTTAAATTATGATTAATCCAAGGATCACAGTTCCTCCTCTTTTTTACATTATTCCCTTTTTTCCTTTCCCCCCTTATTTAGAAAAAAATACTTAAAACACCTAACATCCTATGTTTTCTCCCCTTTTCACCTTTTTCCAATAAATTTCCATTTTTTTCAGTTATAGTGAAAGTAAAAGTTATTAATTAATTTTTAACTACCCTTTCTATAACTTTTATATAACAATCTACTTATTTTTCAGTAAATAATTTACTTGTTTAAACTTACAAAGTATAGGTAATAGTTAATTATTTTTTTATTAATTTACGTGAGTCAATTCTAGGAAAAGAATTCTAAGGAATTCTTACAAAATTTTCCAACAAATTTCTACCAAAATTCCAGAGTAACATGAAAAGAAAGAATTTATGAAATTTCGTACAGAAATTTATGGGAAAAGTTTGTAGCAATATTTGCCAAAATTTGTTGGAATTTCTTAAAAGTTTTTTTATAATATAGGTATTTACTAAAAATTATTGCAATTCTAAAAAAGTCCATACTTGAAAGAAATGGTTTTTCCAACAATTTATTTAGATACTTTTATTTATGTATTTCAAAAAACTAGAATTCTCAAAGTTTCATAAAAATTCAAATCATTTCTGAAATAGGTAATAAACATCATTTTATGATCTTATAGGTTTATTTCAATATTTATGTTCTATAAAATTAAAATATGAAACTTGTTAATAATTTTCGGGCAAATTTTCTAAACTAGGTAGGTACATATTTTGATATAAAACACTCAAGAAAAACTTATCGTTTTGTTTTATAAATAAAAGAATTAGAACTTTTCCTTAAAAACTAGGTAGGTACATATTTTGATATAAAACACTCAAGAAAAACTTATCGTTTTGTTTTATAAATAAAAGAATTAGAACTTTTCCTTAAAAACTGAAAATTAAATATTTTCTTACGTGGGTCGTCATGTTGATCCTTTTATTATTCCTCTCTTAATACGATTTTAAATCGTTAATCTAAACTAAACAAACATAATAAAAATAAACTTTTATATAGTGAAAACATAATTTCAAAAATGTACATTTTGGAATATATTGAACATTATTTTTACAGAAAAAAGTGTTATTAAATTTAAGATAAAAAATTTGATGCAAGAAAGAAAACCAAAGTTAGTTCCATATAATTAGCAGTTATATTTTTCCGTGTTTATACATACTTATATATAGAATTTGCATACTTTAAAAACACATCAGTTTTAATTAATTAAAATACTTTAATTAATTAATTAAAGTATTTCAATTAACTTTCATTAAAAGGTATCTCACATAGTATATACTTAATTTATATGTTCAAGATTTAGTTTCATGTGGTCAATAAATTTGCATTTGAGAACGTTGGTGCCATTATTTGAGCTCTGATCAATCTTCATTAATTACTCATGATTGCAATATAGATAAAATGGTGTTTCCATCGCGAAATTTTCTAATTTTGTGCAAATTTTCTTTTAGAAGAAGTAAAAAAGAAAGGCAGATAGAAAAATAGAGAATCGAAAATAAGATAGAAGAAACTTTGAAAGATAGTTTTTTTTAAATAAAAAATCTAAGCAGAGAGAAATAAATTGTTATTTTTATTTCTAAAATGACTATATTATAACAAATAATTGCTAAGATAAAAAATTTCTAAATTTAAAAACCCTCTATTTTTAACAGCATATATATCAAAACTTCAGCCAATGAAACATCGAGTGAAAAATTAAAGTGTATTGACTATAAAATCATAACTATTGTTGCAAGTGTATCGAGTTGTTTCTGCTCTCAGTTATTATTTGAACAATATATATATATATATCAACTGTGAATTGAAAACTTTGAAACTTACTTTACGAGTTCAGTCATATCATAAATAATATGATCTCTATAATGTTTTAAGTTCTCTCCAAACATTGAGCACGTACCTTTTGGGACATTTTACACGGAGCTTTGAAATCAAACATAAAACTTATAAAATTGTATTTAATTCGTCTATCCAGATTTAGAAAATTATTCCATTCATTATAGCTGTTGAATTATAGGGGAGGTGGGGGCAAGACGGGGTACCTGCCTTAATTAACAAACTAATTAACCAATCATGATAATTTTTTGCATAACATAACTCCGTTACAATAGTTTTTGATTGACCAAGTCACCGATTGATGAAACCGACTGTTTTATTTGTTACGTAAAAAAAACTGTTTTTGACGATTTTCTTGTCATTTTTGCATTTTATTTAGAACGTGTTTGTTATTTTAATAACAACATTTTAAATGCTATATAATTTTTTTCATGTTCAACAATGATTACACTTGAAGTTAAGCACTTGTTTATTTCCGTTTCGAAATTTAATTTTGAGAAATTAATTTTTTAATGAAATTCCGTATGTGGGGGCAAGACGGGGTATAGGAAGCGAGAGCAGGTTAAGGTACTGAAAACCAATAATTTTTTTATTTTATGAAAACAAATCTTCTTTTGGTGATTTTACACAATATTTATATTTTTTTCAATTTTGACGCCAACTTCAATCGCTCCAAAGTTCATTTAATTTATACCAAATTATTCTCATGTCAATTGACTCCAATTTCAACTGATTTTTTAAATCGATTAAGTTTTGAATAATCTAAACTTTGAAGGGTTTCATGGACCATAAGGGTAAACCTTTATAACACGATTTTGGTCTCTGTCCGTCCATCCTCATCCCACTGTGGGATAAAAAGACAAAATTTGGTTCAAATAGACTTTCAGAACGCAATTTTGAAAAATTAAACAAAATTAAACAATTCTTTTTTCCATCAACGTAAAATTAAATTCTAAAGAGATCTGTGAAAGTCGATTTTCTTTATTAAATAAACTTTTAATGTTAACGCAAATTGTAAATAAAAAAAATATACTATTAGTTTTCGATTTATTTTGCACACAAAATTTTTTGCATACATACCTCATATTGTATACATTTAATGTCTAGGAGTGGGTAGTAAAAAAAAAGTTTTTGCGCTTGAAAATTGTTATAAACAATTTATATAAACAATTATACTTTACGGGAAGTTGTGTCTAATAAAAACTTGTTTTTTTTATAAATTTGCTTTAGATTGTTACGATTAAACTTTCATTTTGTTAAACAGAATTTTTGCGATGATTGTTCTTAATTGTTTAAACATTTTTTATAAACAATTGTACTTTATGGACATTTTTGCACACAAACTAGTCGAATTTTTCACGAATAATGTTTAATCTAACCAGCCCAGAGATTTTCTGTGTAAAAAAGTCATTTTGCAATTAACTTTAACATTTTTATAAACAAATTATGTAAACAATTGCACTTTACGGGAAGTTACTTCGAATAAAAGTTTAATTTTTTTATAAATATGCTGTGGTTTTTTGGAATTAAACTTTTTTTTTGTTAAACAGAATTTTTGCGATGATTGTTCTTAATTGTTTAAACATTTTTTATAAACAATTGTACTTTATGGACATTTTTGGGCACAAATGAATCAAATTTTTTAAAAATAATGTTTAGTCTAAGTCGCCCAGAGATTTTCCGTGTGAAAATGTCATTTTTCAATTAACTTTAAAATTTTTATAAACAAATTATATAAACAATTATACTTTGCGGGAAGTTAGGTCTAATAAAAATATGTTTTTTTTATAAATTTGCTTTGAAATATTGCGATTAAACTTTCTTTTTGTTAAACCAAACTTTTGCGATGATTTTTCTTAATTGTTTAAATTATTTTTCTAAACAATTGTATTGTATAGACATTTTTGGGCACAAATGAATCAAATTTTTTATGAAAAATGTTTAATTTAAGCCGCCCAGAGATTTTCCTTGTAAAACAGTCATATTGCAATTAATTTTAAGTTTTTTATGAACAAATTATATAAACAATTATACTTTACGGGAAGTTGAGTTTAAATAAATTTTTTTCTTTAATAAATATGTTTTGGTTTATTGCGATTAAACTTTCTTTTTATTAAACCCAACTTTTGCGATGATTTTTCTTATTGTTTAAAAATTTTTTATAAACAATCGAGCTGTAGGAGCATTTTTAGGCACAAATGAATCGATTTTTTTACGAATAATGTTTAAACTAAGACACCAAGAAATTTTCCTTTTGAAAAAGTCAATTTTCAATTAATTCTATCATTTTTATAAACAAATTTTTATAAACAATTTTTTATTTATAAACCATTGTTTATATGTGTCTTAGGATAAATATTTTTGGAAAAATTTTAGAAGGATTTATTAAAGCAAGTCGTAAAAACGCTATTTTTCTTTTACCCAAATATGTTCGTCAGGTCCTATTGTTAATGCTATCTATTTATGAAAATAAAAAAAAATAAAGCAAAATATTGTTTTCAATGAAAAATGTCCATACAATGCAATTGTTTATAAAAATTGTTTAAACAATTAAGAAAAAATATCGCAAAAGTTTGGTTGAACAACAAAAAAGTTTAATCACAATAATTTAAAGCATATTTAGAAAAAACAATGTTTTATTAAACATAACTTCCCGCAAACTGTAATTGTTTATATAATTTGTTTATAACAATTTTTAAACACAAAATCTTTTTTTTTTTACTACTTACACACCCCTAGACATTAAATTTATACAATATGAGGTATGTATGCAAAAAATTTTGTGTGCAAAATAAATCGAAAACTAATAGTATATTTTTTTTATTTACAATTTGCGTTAACATTAAAAGTTTATTTAATAAAGAAAATCGACTTTCACAGATCTCTTTAGAATTTAATTTTACGTTGATGGAAAAAAGAATTGTTTAATTTTGTTTAATTTTTCAAAATTGCGTTCTGAAAGTCTATTTGAACCAAATTTTGTCTTTTTATCTCACAGTGGGATGCGGATGGTCGGACAGAGACCAAAATCGTGTTATAAAGGTTTACCCTTATGGTCCATGAAACCCTTCAAAGTTTAGATTATTCAAAACTTAATCGATTTAAAAAATCAGTTGAAATTGGAGTCAATTGACATGAGAATAATTTGGTATAAATTAAATGAACTTTGGAGCGATTGAAGTTGGCGTCAAAATTGAAAAAAATATAAATATTGTGTAAAATCACCAAAAGAAGATTTGTTTTCATAAAATAAAAAAATTATTGGTTTTCAGTACCTTAACCTGCTCTCGCTTCCTATACCCCGTCTTGCCCCCACATACGGAATTTCATTAAAAAATTAATTTCTCAAAATTAAATTTCGAAACGGAAATAAACAAGTGCTTAACTTCAAGTGTAATCATTGTTGAACATGAAAAAAATTATATAGCATTTAAAATGTTGTTATTAAAATAACAAACACGTTCTAAATAAAATGAGGAAAGAAGAATTTTTAAATCGGATTTAAAATTGCTTTCTGAAAGTCAATTTGAACCGAACTTTGTCTTTGTCCGTCTGTCCGTCCGTGACTATTGTAAACCTTTTCTTTAACTAATCGCAATTTTAATTAATTTAAGAGTTTAATTAATCCAAATTTATTATGTTTTGCAAGTTTTAATTTATTCAAACCATCTAAATTTTAATTGCAATTCGCGAAAAATCATATATTCTGAAATCGTTTATTTTCTTAAATCAAATCTCATTTTATTATCAATGCAATATAATCAAATATCATTTTATTATTCACAATTTAATTGTGTTTTTACTGTATTTTTATTTCCCTAATTTTACCGCACAATAATTAATTTTAAATTATTTGAAAATTAAATGATCGTTTAGTTTATACGCAACGGCCAATAAAATAGCGCTTGAGAGTGAGTGATATTAAATTTGAATGAATATGTATATATGAATGACATTCTGCGCATTTCCCACATCAGAGCATTTTGTCGAATGCGGTTTGCTTTTTACGCTCGAAATGTCGTTCTAAGTATGGATTGAAGCATAAAATGCGAGAAATGTGTTTCAACTTTTTCCATTTCCTTCTAAATAGTTTTAAAGAACATCGAGGCAAATTTAACTTTGAAAATTAAACTGAATTGCATTTAATGTTTTGCAAGGATATTGAGATGTTTTTCATATATAATCTATCATAAAACAAAGAATGAGAATCTGAAATATTATGCAAATCAAAGAAAGAGAAAAAAGAAAAATTGAAAAGAAATCAAGTTTGAAATTAAAAGAAAAGAATTTATTTCATTCGACAAAACTATTTGTGATATAAGATGAAAAAGAAAAATTGTGGAGGATAAAGTGAAAAAAGATGGAGAAAATCCTAGAGGAAAAGAATTATTTTTTATAAATAATTTAAAACTATCTACTTCACTGAGAAAATGAGACATGACTGAGTACTGTCCGGACAGGAGTGGTTCCTGTCCAAATAAAAAATTTTTATTAGACAGCACTCATTGCTTTCTGGACATGAACCATTCCTGTCTGGAAAGGACTCAGTAATGTCTTGGACATTAATGAAATAGACAGTAGTGAACCCTGTCTAGACAGGAATGGTTAATATCTAGACCTGAATGATAACTCTCCGGTGGTGAATTTAAAAGAAGGTTATAAAATGTAATAGACGTCATTCAAAAAAATGTACATTTGGACAAAACAACACTGAGAGACTGAAGATTTGAATATTTATAAAACTTGTTGAAATTTTATTATGTTAGGTTAGAGGTTAGGGAAAAACGTACTTTTTCTTAATATTTCAAATGGGTCAATCCACTGACTTTTGTCTGTAAGCTGTTGCGGCAATATTTTTAATAATTCTAATTTTAAAATATGTGAAACGCCAACATTTTCTGAATTCAGTAAGCATATTAAAATGGTATAAATTTTCTTTCTTTTCGTGTTATTATTAATCAAAAAATGAAGGTTCACAAGCATATTTGTAACCTTAAAACTGATGCTTTTTTTAAAAATGTTCTAATTCTTAGAGTAATGAATATAATATTTAACAGGCAAACGCTCCGTTTGTATACTAATTTAATTTAAATGGAACAATGTAAAATTGCTGTGTTTACTTAAAATATAAAAATTAACCTTTTTGAGTAAGAAATTAAAAATTTTTAATATTTCCTAAACGAGGCAATACACGTTCGTCAAACTTTATAGGCAAGTAGATTATATTAATATTAAATTATATTCTGAACCTCAAATTTGTAGGAGGTTCCATAAAAAAGTAATAAGCTTCGAAAAATAGTGAAACTTTATACAAGTATAAATATTTTAAATCAGAGTATCACTTTAAAATAATAAAATTTTATAATAAACCCATCTTTTCTGTGTTCAGAATTAAATAATTTATATTTCTAATAAGTTCTGATAAATATTATATTAATTACTCTAAGAATTAGAACATTTTTAAAAAAAGCATCAGTTTTAAGGTTACAAATAAGCTTGTGAACCTTCATTTTTTGAATAATAATAACACGAAAAAAAAGAAAATTTATACCATTTTAATATACTTACTGAATTCAGAAAATGTTGGCGTTTCACATATTTTAAAATTAAAATTATTAAAAATATTGCCGCAACAGCTTACAGACAAAAGTCAGTGGATTGACCCATTTGAAATATTAAGAAAAAGTACGTTTTTCCCTAACCTCTAACCTAACATAATAAAATTTCAACAAGTTTTATAAATATTCAAATCTTCAGTCTCTCAGTGTTGTTTTGTCCAAATGTACATTTTTTTGAATGACGTCTATTACATTTTATAACCTTCTTTTAAATTCACCACCGGAGAGTTATCATTCAGGTCTAGATATTAACCATTCCTGTCTAGACAGGGTTCACTACTGTCTATTTCATTAATGTCCAAGACATTACTGAGTCCTTTCCAGACAGGAATGGTTCATGTCCAGAAAGCAATGAGTGCTGTCTAATTAAAATTTTTTATTTGGACAGGAACCACTCCTGTCCGGACAGTACTCAGTCATGTCTCATTTTCTCAGTGTTGTACAAGAAGCAGGAAATTCGCAAGATTTATAAATTGCCGGAAAAAAAGGATCATTGAGAGAGCTCATTTTTTAAGATCATTTGGTTTCCGCATTGCAGACATTGTCTCCAATTCGTAGAGCAGGGATTTTCTGATACTTTAAAACTCGTTAGAGTAACTTAGAAATACTCATTAAATATAAATCTAAGTCTTCCTTTCCACGGTAATTAATTTTCTTTTAGTTTTCACTTTAATTTCGAATAGAAGATGTATTACAATAGAAAAATCACATTTTTCTATGAATTTATAAGTTCTTTGTTTACTTTAAAAATTACTAATTTACAATGCAATTCAGTTCAAAGTTGGAAAACTTTATTCAACTCGGAAAACATTTCTTTAATGAGAAATTTCCACTGAGACTTTTTTCTATACTTTTTATTTAATATGTCCTCTTGTTTGATACATAAACGTTTCTAAAGCATAACTATTTGATTTTCAAAATTGTTGATCAGGAAATTTAAAAAAAGAGTTTACCTCGAACTAATTAAACAATAGATCATTTGAACTTTTATTGATACAAATTTCAATTGATTCGAACATCCGTGAATTTAAACTTTAACTTTTTCTAATTTTAATTGGTCCAGGTTCCAATAGATCCCAATTAAACCTTACATTGTCCAAAGTTGTATAAATATTCGGAATTGATCCAAACATCTTCAAATTTTAATCCATCGAATTTACTACTTTAATCTACCTTCATATTTTTTAAAATATCATTCTTTATTTGTGAATGTTTTTAATAAAAAAAATTAAAGGATAGAGTTGAATAATGAAATGAAACTCGTTTGTTTTTTATAAGTAGAAGCAATATTTTTGTAAAAAATAGTTGCGGGAGGCTTATAAGGATCAAGTGGAAATTTTTCGGAGCATAAAGATTCATAAAAAGTAGACGTCTTTGTTTGCAGTTTCATTAACAGAATATTAAAGTTTTTTAATGAAATCCCGAGCTGGTTTTATTTTCACCCACTCAGGGTTTCAGTTTCTTCTTACAAGTACTTTCATTGCCTGATATTTCTTAGCCATTATAATGTATATATATTCGTAAACCAATCATTTTGTATAATCAAAGATTTATTGTCATTTGGAATAACCTATAAAAAATTTATAAATTATTAGAATATGACAAATTGTTCATAAAAACCCAATTGTGTATATTTCTTTCACTCTAAATTAGAACAGATTTTTGGTTTGTTTAAAAAAAAAAAAACTATTCGATTTCAATTAAACCATTTAACACTTTCTTCCGTCTGTTTTTCTCGTATTTTTCCCTCGGCTTACAAGAATTAAGAGAATGACCTTTTATCGGCTCTTGTTGAAGAATTATGATGCGTATTATTTCACGGAAAATTGCACAGGAATTTTTCCCAGATTATCAAGAAAAATACGATATTTTTCACAAGTGCATTCAGACATTATTGTGCGATGTAAAATATGAAAGAAGCATGGTGTGACTTAGGTTGTCCATTATGTAATGTGACATGAGTTCTAGGCTCATAACCCTTTAATGACTTCATAAATACTTAGGCACCTGCGATAGTTCGCTCCTCATAAATCTTATATTTAACTCTCTTGGCAAAACATCTTTTTCTTAATCGCGAGGGGAAGTAATCTATTTTATTAGGTGCACATTTGCACCCAGGCATTTCAATTTATTTATACTCATTTATTATATCATGTGATATTCACATTTATTTTGTCCTTCTTCCTTCTAATTGGACAAGACCTTGTGGCTTGAGAAATGTGTTTCATTTATTTAAATAAATACTTCCGAATTGTATTTATTTATATATTTAAACTACATTTATCTATATTAAATTATGATTCGTTTATTTATTTTTTAATAAAGTAACTTTTTTTATAGTTGAATGAAAGTATTTAATAGCTTAGACATAATCTTCTTGTCTTAAATTCAGGGCTCGAATTAGCTCCGTAAATCCCGTAAAAGTCCGTAAATTTACTTATGCACTGCAAAAACACAGTGTCTTAAATTGGCCAAAAATGTCTTAAATTAAGATACTTTTGGTGTCTAAGACACGAAAAATGTCCTATTTTAAGACATTTTTAAACAATTTAAGACACCTGTTTTTGCAGTGTGGTCCGTAAAAGTCCGTTATTTTTTAAAAAAAGGTCCGTAAAGTCCGTAATTTGTTTAGAAAAGTCCGCAAATTCCGTAAATTCTACGATAAGAGACCCTAAACAGTGTAAAAACTGTTACGTTTCAATTTTTCAATTGCTTTCTTCAATTTTTAATTATTTTATTTAATATTCAATAATACTCGCCTTTTTTCAATTAACAGATATTTTCTTGAAAATTTAATATGTTCTTCAAGTTCCAATTGATTTCTTCAATTTTCATTTATTTCCTAAAATTTTTCCTACATTTTTCTTTAGTTTATATTATCAATTAATAAATTCATAATTTGAAAAAAGTTTTTTTAAATATAATTATTTTCATCCACTTTTATAATTACTCTTTAATTTTTAAAATTACTTTGTTCTAATAACGATTATTCTCGACACATTTCGAATTTTTTTCAAATGTCAATTATTTTCGTCAATTTGTAATTTTTCCTTCAATTATCAATTATTATATTAAAACTGTAATTTAATTCCTTTACATTTAAAAATTCCCTGATTTTCAATTATTTGTTTCACTCATAAAATCTGTTTTAAAATTTAAACTCAATTGTTCGATTCTAAAACTATCTCCTTCAATTCTCCATTTTTTCCTTCAAATTTCAATTGCATTTTTCAATTTTCATTTTTCAAGTTTTTTCTTTATTATTAAAAATTCTTGCCTTTTGTCCATTTTTTTTTATTATCATTAAGTTTCTATGACTATAATTCACATGTTCAATTAGTTCCTTCAATTCTGAATTTTTTTTCAAATTTCAATTCTATTTTTCAGTTTTTAATTATTTTCTGCTATATTTAATAAATCACGACATTTATAAATTACTTTTTTGAATTTTCAATTAAATTATATAAATTTTAATTGCATTCTTCAACTTATAGTCATTTTTTCATTTTTAAATGATTTTTTGAATTTTAAAATTGTTTTATTTTAACGATGTGTCGAAGTTTATTGTTATCAGTTGTCAATTATTTTCGTTATTTTTCAGATATTTTTTTCAATTCTTGAATTATTCTCGTCATAAACTGTTTCTTTCACTTATTATTCATTTTCCGAAACTTTCAATTAATTTCAACATTTTTTTCAATTTTCATTCATTCTCTTGAAGTTTTATAATTATTCTTTAACTTTTTAAATTATTTTGTTCTCAGGTTGATTATTCTTGACAGTTTTCGAATTTTTTTCATTTGTCTATTATTTTCTTTAATATTTGATAATTTTGTATTTTGTTATTTTCCTTTTAATTATCTATCTGTCTTCTTCAAAATTTGGTTTAATTCTTTAATTTTCAATTACCTACTTTTAAAAAATTTAAATAATTTTTCCAGTTTACTTTTTTGTTTATAATTTTTCTTTAATTCTCGGCTTTTTTCAATCATTTTTTTCAATTATAAAAATTGTTTTAAATTTAAATTCAGTTTTTCAATCCTACAACTATTTTCTTAAACTCTTAAATATTTTCTTCAATTTTACATTTTTTATTCAAATTTCAATTTAATTTTTAACTTTTTAGCTGTTTAATTCAATTTGCAATTGTTTTTTACACTCATAAAAATTGTTTCAAAATTTCAATACAATTGTTTAATTTTACAACTATTTTCTTCAAATTTCATTTTTCAATTTTAAATTATGGTCTTTAATATTAAAAAATTTTCGCCTTTTTTAAATTATTTTTTTTTCGAGTATCGCAATAAATTTTTTTAATTTTAAAATCAGTTGTTCAATTATGTTATTCTATATTCAATAATTATCTTCTTTTTTCAATTTTAAGTTTATTCTTTGAAATTCAATTCTTTTTTGCAATTTCTAATTATTTTCTTAATTTTTCAACTTTTTCCCCCCTTTTTTTTGTAATTATTGCTTTCAATTTTCAATCTAGTTGTTTAATGTTTAATTATTTCCAACAATTGTTCATATAATTTTCATATTTTTAAAGTATTTTTTTCCAATTGTCAATTAATATATTTTCAACTATTTCTTGCAATTATTATTTATTTTACCCAATTTTCAATTGTTTGCACACTTTTTTCAATTATTCTCTAAAAATTTTATAATAATTCTTTGATTTTTTGAATTTTAATTTTTTTTCAGTCCTTTTGTAATTTTTTTTTAAATTATTAATTATTTTTCCAATTTCAATTCAGTTCTTAAATTTTCAATTTATTTCTCGAAATTGTTATTATTTTCTTCAGTTTTCAATTATTTTCTTCAATTTCCATTATTTTGTCGATTTTCAATTCAGTTTTTCAATTTGCAATTATTTCCAACAGTTTATTTTTTAATTTTCTTGTTTAATTTGAATATTTATTGTTCAATTATTTAAATTATTCTTTTTCAATTGTATAATTATCTAGACATTTTTCGAGTTTTGTTTTCAATTGTCAATTATTTTCGTTATTTTTCAGTTAGTTTCTTAAATTTTGTAATTATTCTCCTAATTTTCATTATTTGAAGTTGCAAAAATTTATAGATTTTAATAACAAATAACAATGCAAAGTTTCTAGCGCGCGTTAATGTTGCTAGTACTATAATAATAAGACTTATAGGTCTATTTTAATGCACAGAAAGCTTTTCTTTTGTGCCTATGTTATAAGTATACCTACAATAATTGTTCTCTTATTTGCCTCAGACTCATTAATATTTTTCTATTTAATATTAATAAAATTTTCTATAATTTTCAAAGAAATAAATTATTTTAAACATAAAAAATACAATTTCTTTTTACTTTTCTACTGTATTTTAATTCTATCACACTCAAAATAGTCTTTCGGGATACAAAATGTTTATTCTTAAGTAGTCCGTAAAAGTCCGTAATTTTGAATTTTTGGTCCGTAAAGTCCGTATTTTTAAGTATTTTTACCGGTTCGAGCCCTGTAAATTTTAAATGAAAAATTAATTTTGTTTTTAACATGAGCGGTGGTTTAGAGTAGAATTATAAAATTTATAGGGAGCTGCACCCAACGGTTTTTTAATAGGTACGTGCCTGACTTGTATTTTTTTTTTTTGTAAATTAGAAAAAAAAATTCCAGACATTTTTTATATGTTTCAGATGCTTGAAGACGATATTTGGTTAAAGAAGTAAATTTCTTTCCAGATTTGTAAAAACTTTGCCATGAATGAATTATTTTCCAGAAATAGAAAGCATAATGACTGAATATATGCTGGAGTAGCATTTCTTATTTATGCAAAAAATAATCACCAATCGCAAAATGCAACAAAATTTGAACAGTTTTATACTACTGAAAACTTTCTATTTTAAACAAGAGGAAAGATTTTTTCTCTTAGAGGAAATTACGATTGATATTTTTCATAATATGATTTGACGATAAGAAACTGTCAACAATAATATTTCTAAAGCGCCACTAGCGGCGGTTTTTTGTAATACTGCGCAAACCGACACGGTCGGTAAAAAATTCTCATTCAATGGGTAAATTAAATAAAAAACATTTTGAGTAAATTAAAATTAATAAATAATCAAAAGAATTAATTTTTTAACAAAATTGAATAAATAGAAAAATAATGTAGTTACTTATATTTTTGAGAAATTAATGTTTGATAAAAAGGCAGGGATCGGTAGATAAGGCCAATGTTAATTTCTCTAAAAAATATGTAATATATTTTCTTCCTATTAATATAAATTAATATTAATAAATTAATAAACCTAATTAAAAATGATTAATGATTACTTAATTAGGTAATACTTTTAATTTATTTATTAATTTTCCTTTTTTCTAAATGATTTTAATTTACCTTTGTTTTTTTAAAGAGAATTTGTTACCGACTGTGTGCAAATATGGTATATATTTAGAAAATCTGTCGATAGGCGGCGCTTCGGCTACATCAGCTTGACACTTTCTTTCTCCCGTCAAATCATATGTCAATCTTACTTTTCTTTCTATAACTGGGGACGAAATATTTTTGCATTTTTATTGAATTGGCATTTTAATTCCGTGAAATTGTGCAAATTTGGTTCGATTTTGTGACAAGTTCCTATTTTGGACGTAAAAATAAAGTGAAGAGTTGTATTTTATTTCTCCAACACACGCAGTCATCTTCAAAATTTATTAACTACTTCAAGAAAATAATTCATCTACGATCAAGTTTCTATATGTCTGAAAAGGACATATATTTTTTTTAACCAAATATCGTCTTCATACGACTAAAATATATTACACATATATCTGGTAAGTTATCTATAATTTACATAAAATAAATAAAAACAAATACGTGTCAGGTCCGTACCTAGTACACTGAAAAAAAAAATTATTTGATCCAAATAAATGATTTACTTGTCTATTATCCAATAAACCTGTATTTGAACCAAATAACTATTTATTAGACCTAAGTATTTTATTTGATTGTATTAAGTATAGACTAATTTGTATCAAATACAAATTACTTGAGTCAAATAAATGGAATAATTGGAGCTAGTACATAATGTTTTGAATCAATTATGAAAATTATTTCATTCAAATAATATTTTATTCAACCTGAGTATTTTATTTTATCGCATTAAATAAACAGTAATTTGTGTCAAATAAATTAAATATTTGGAGCTAGTAACTAATATTTTAAATCAATTATGAAAATTATTCCATTCAAATAATATTTTATTCGACCTGAGTATTTTATTTTGTCACATTAAAGAAACAGTAATTTGTGTCAAATAAATTAAATATTTGGAGCTAATAACTGATAATTTAAATCAATTAAAAAAATTATTTCATTTATATTTTTAAAGCAAAAAAATATTAGTTTGCATCAATAAAATATAACCCCTCTTTTGTTTTTGAGTTTACTCTTACTTAATGTTATTATAAGTATTGTGATTTTCATTTATAACATTCTTATTATTTATTATTTATTTAAATACTGATTATTTTACACTTATTTACTTATATTTAGTTAACACTTAATATAACCTAACATATAAACTATGAAATAAAATTTCGCACGGATGGTGGGATTGAGCCCGCGACGCACGCAATACGAGACTTTTACGCTACCCACGAAGCCACGCTGACTTGACTTCAAAATTACAAAAACACCTATTTAGCCTCACACATTAGTTACAATAAATTATTTACTTGATCCAAATACTTTTTATTTGTTTTTAAAAAAGAAAATATAGCATTAAATAATTTGATTTACTATGACTCATAACAAAATTTAATTGTGTTAAATAATTTTTATTAACGTTAAAAACTCAAATATTTGAGTGAAATAAATAAATGAATAGTTTTAAATAACTCACAAATTTCGTTACAATAAATTATTTATTTGACTGAAATACTTTTTATTTGTTTTTATAAAATAATATATTAGCATTAAATAATACATTATTTATATTAAATAATTCGGTTTGCTTTAATCCATAAAATAAATTAATTGTGTCAAATAATTTTTATTTGTGTCCAAAAACCCAAATACTTGAGTGAAATAAATAAATGAATAGTTTCAAATAATTGAGCATTTGTATTAAATATATTCGTTTATTAGATTAAATTAATTATTTACTTGATCCAAAGAAGATTTATTTGGTTTAAATAAACGTGATTCAAATAATTCAAGTTATTTGAATCAAATACATATTTTTTAGATCTAACTAAAAAATATTTGAACGAAGTAAATATTTATCAAATAATTTGAATTAATTGAGTCAAATAATTTTTTTTTTCAGTGTAAAATAACGTTGGAAGGTGCCCCTCAAGCTATTTTAAAATTCTACCTTTTTTGTTTATTAAATTTTAAAGTATTAATTATAAAAATTCCTTTTTCATGAAAAATACACCGTATCGAAATTCCACAATGTTTTTCAATGTGCTTGAAAAGTGGCGGATAACGAAAAAGAAAAAAAAAGATTAAAAGAACGTACGGAATGGAGAGAATAAAATGAGAATTTTTTTGTGGAGCAATTAAATCAGGTTTAATTTCGTCATGCTTCTATGAAAGAGTTCACACTCAACTTTTATGACCAATTGCATTATAAATCAAAAGCCTCTTAATTTCGAATTGATTCCTTTGTCGAACTTTTATTACCAAAATATTTTTAATTCTTTCACATACCTACGTTTTATTATAGATACTAAAGTATTACTACTTCTGAAATTGATTGTCTTATCAAATTTTTATTACCAAAATATTTTAAAGTGTTTTTAATAGTTTTTTTATTGTTATTAAATATTATTTGTCACCGCTAAACTTAAACTTGTGTTATTTTAATTATGTATTAGTAGAATAAATAATTATAATTTATTAAAAAATAACCATTCTAATTAAACATTCTTAATTTGAAAGTCCGTAACAAGTTTTTAGTTAAGATTGCAAAAATCGCATTATGTTATGATTGCAGAAACTTTTCCCCTTTTATTAGAAAATCCCTTGAAGATGCTTTTCTTTTCTGCTTTAAGATTCCATTAATAAGCATAAGGGGCTAGAAATCATTATAAAAAATGTTGATAAAAAGCAGATTAATAAAGTGGTGTACTATTTATAAACATGAATATTTTCCACAAATGATCTTTTCTGCATTAATTTCTCAATATTTGAATATGTAATAATAATAATAATAATAATAATTTGACTAAAATGATCTTGTATTATACTTTCAAAAAAGAAATAACAATATAAAAGATACATACTTAGAAATCAAATTATCATTGAATTATAACGCTATAATAAAAAAAAACTTTTATGACCAGTAACGATTTCAAAGTTTAATTGAATCGTAAAAATCCAACTTTTTTAACATTTTTTTTTTATTAGTCATGAAGAAGGCACTATTTTGATAGACTCTAGACAGGAAATAAAATTGTTTATGCTTGAATGGCATTAAAACTTCCTCACTTGTGTAGGCAATTAAACGATTTTGTGAAATCGACTTTTTTTAAAAATGTAGATAAAGAGGTAGATAAAGTTTCAATTTTAATATGAAAAGAACGAGAATGCGTTTGGTGTAAAATGTAATTTGTGGAGGCGCGCCTCCAAACGATCAAACAATATGATGAGAGAACTAACTTTTGCTCTCTTTACATTATATATATATGAATAAAGTAAGCGGTAATAATTTCTAATCCTTCTCATTATTTTTATTTCTTCCTTTTTCAAGTTTTAGAAAAAATACAAATAGTTTAAAAAGAAACCTGGTAAAGGAGTTTTTTCAAGTGAACTTTTTAAACATTCATAGATTAAAAGAGGAATCAAGTGAGATTAACTCTTTTATATGAGCTATTCTTGAATCGCAAGAGGAAACTGTCTATATGAATAATTAAGTCCTTGGAATCTTAATGCAATAGACGAACTTATTTTAAATTCCGTTTGAAATTTGGAACTAAGCTTTAAAGCTCGCGGCTCATCAAAATTAATCTGCACCCTTGACTTTAAAAGACAATTTGAATTCTATTTCTTGGAACAAGCCTCAAGATAACTGCCAATTAAGCTTCTTATTACAAAAAGTCTTTTAAAATTCTTATGATTTTTATTAGAAACTAGGCAAAAGTATACATATATTGTGAATTTTTTATTGAAAATGTATATTATTTTCTCTTTTTGTTTATAAAATATCAAAGTTTGAAAAACCTTTGAAACAGAAGAGGCTTATTTTTGAGAAATATAAGAAATTAAAGCTTCTTTGGATAAGCTGTATTTTCTATGAAAGAAAATTTTCCTTATAATACGAACGTAACTTCTTCTCTTGGATACAAGTTGATCCTTTCTGTGAACATATTTATGTTGATTATACTCTATTACTTTGAAAAATATTTCTACTCTTTGTAATGCAATATCTTTAGAATATTCTGTGCAACTTTATATTTGAATACTTTCGAGACTGAAATTTATCTTTGATTATCGATAATTGGAAAAGTTTCATTTATTACATTATTGTGGTTTCAGAAATCATTTATTGTTTCCTGTCTATAAGTTTTTGATTGGTTATGGGTTAGAAACTTTCAAGTTGTTAAATATTTTATAGTTTTAAAATCAGATTTGAAGGAGATTTTAGAAAGAAAATTATTAGGAGATTTTGAAAAGAGGAAACATGTGGTTTTTTAGATGTAATTTATACTTTTGAAAATATAGTAATTTTTTAATGGACATGTTGGATTTGGAATTAACAGTGAAAAGGTAAAGTGACCTATTTTATTTTGCATTTAACAGTGTAAGGAAAACACGATGAAAACCCAGAAATGCTTTTCAGCGGCTTCGTAAACCCGATCCTCAATTAAATCCGTAAAATAAACTGAAATTTATCTTCACAGAAGCTTTGAATCATGTTTTTTTTATTTCAATTCGTTTTTTAAAGTCCTTACCCCCTTTTTTACAGAACATACAAAACGATTCTTAATCTGATAAAAGGATAGATAAACTTATTTGTGTTTGCATATATATAAATTTATTTACGTCAATTTTCATTTACAATTAATTTATTTTTAAAATGTAAAAAGTTTCCGCTAGAAACACAAAAACGATTAAAATAAATAAAAGTATAAAGAAAAATTTTCCACAAAGAGATAATGATCTTTTACGTAAAAGTTTAAACAAAAAACTTAATCCTTACCTAAGAAAAGATTCCTAATTAGTGTTCAAAACGACTTATTCACGTAACAATTTTATAATTTAAATATTGTATAGAAAAACTGTAGATACCTACCTGTATTATTCAAAGTAACTTTAATCATAAAAGGTAATTTTTTACTTCGTTTTTTATTTAAAGTTAATTTTAAAATTACGACCTTTTCACAAGAATTAACAGAAGTTCGCAATATATAAAGCGTTAGATGGTTAATTAAAAAGTATCAAGAGTAATTTTTAAATTAATTATGTAAGATTTTTTAAAGAACTTATGCAATTCTCACTTTGATTTTCAACTGTTTTTTATTTTTATTGTTGTTATTATTATTATTATTATTATTATTATTATTATTATTATTATTAGTAGTAGTAGTAGTATTAATATTATTAATATGGTTCTTGCTATATTATTAGCATCAGCAAAAAAATGCGCTTGAAATGTTGAATCAATTTATTATTTAATTAATTACAGATAATTAAATTAATTTTTTTTAATTAAAAATGATTGAAGTTTTAAGTTATTAACATACGTAAGATTGAATTTAGCTTAGATTAAAAAATTAGGACAAGTTAAAAGTTGGATTAGTCGGAAAACTTGAAAGTTGAATCCACTGAAATTTGAAAAGATTGAAAATTGAATAAATTGAAATTTGGATTAATTAAATTTTCAACCCATGGAAATTTAAATTGATTAAAGTTCGACAAATTAAAATTTTTGTCGATCAAAATTAAAATCAGTTTTTCTGCAATTTCATTATTAAATTCTTTACTTATTTTATTATCAATATTTTGTAATTTAAAATTCTATTATTTGCGAATAATCATAATTCTCGGATTATTAAGTTCAAGACATCTTTTCATTGATATAATTTTTTTATTATCATTATTATTAACAATAATATTCAATTAAAATTTTCTATACCAATGGGCTTTAAATCGGTTAATATATATGAAATAAATAAATTAATTTTCTATTATTATATATCAAAACGTATAAAGAAATTCTATATTAATAAACAAGACGCCTGACAAAGAATTTATAATTTAATACATATTTGTTTTCTTTTAAAAAAAATTCTCATTTGAAGACATTTCTTTTGTAATATCCTAAGCCACAGGATAATTTCAACTGCTCGTCGAAATTAGTCGCATGTATAGAATTAATTAACCGGTTCACTTTTTAATTAATTGACAATTAACCTGAAGCAATTTAGCTAAAGGGCATGTTTAATTTGAACGTCTTGTATAACTTAGTTGTAAACAAATTCCCCCGTTCAATCAGGTCTAAAGATATTTTCTCAGAGCCTTAGAATAATCTGACTTTGAAATTGAAAGGGGAAACTTAAATGGTAATATAAATGAACAATTACACGATCCTTTGTCTTGAAAATCAAGATAGAAAATTTAATTTCTCTCTAGGCAAGAAAATTGTATACATACATTTGTGGTGTTTGAACCACAAGCTTTTTGCTCATTAAAAGACAAGCTTTCTCTTCTTATTAACTGAAAGACAATTTTCCGAAATCTTACAACTTTTCGATGATAATTTTCGTTATTTAATCTTATTTTACTAATAATTTCATCTCAATAGAAAATTCATGAGAGGAAATTATACTGGATGAGAAACTCCTAAATCTAAACTTATATAGATTCTATACCCTTATTTGCATAACATTAGCTTCCGAACTTTGAATATTTGATAGATTCAAGTGGGCGTTGAAACTGTCGATAATTAAATTTTTATCTACTTCATTAATTCATTTATTAACAATTAGCATCTATTAGATTTTCAAAAATTCGATTTAAAAAGTAAAACGATATTTTAATTGAAACAATAATTTTATTATAATAAACAGGTTATAATCAGTTTAATAAAAATTGTTGAATCCATAAAAAACAGATGCTGTAAGAGATTTTGCTCGAATTTCTAGATTGAATTTTGAGCATTTACTTTAATATAAGTCATACAGCAGGAAGCGTTGTTATACCCAGAAGTAGAAAGGAGTCGTTTTGCTCAGACATAATACATAATAGGATTTTTCTTTTTCTTCTTGGAAGCTTTATTAATAATTCAGATAATATGGAGCAGAATCCATGTCAGGTACACAAAAAGTTTATGGAACTAATCTTGTAAATGGAATACAACATATTTCCCTCTCAAATGTTCAATTTACCAAAATGTCAAATACTTTTTATTAAGACGTTTTTTTAAGAACAATGAAGCTATAATTGCACGGAAAAAAATTTAATTGTAATGATTACTATAGTCTACAGTACAGCTCGGATATGTGACCACTTTTTGCGATGAATACAAAAAATGTGTTAATGATTAAAAAGTTGAGCAGGAGCGATTACTATAGTAGTTTGTAAGGAGTACATGCACTGCAGTATTCGAGATAAAATTGAGTTTTTGGAATCATTACATTTCTAAATGTATAGATTAAAAGAAAAACTGTACTTGTTCACATATAAAATAGTTATGATTACAGTAGTCTATAGTAAAAACGAATTGTACTACAGGGCGACGAAAATTAAAGTTTTGTTAATACTGATTCCTATTTGCTTTGTTATGATTACTGTAGTCGTTTGTAAAGGCTCCTGAAATATATATATCACACTCCGCTCAACGCCGATTGTTACCGATGACTAACGAAGATAACCGAATCTTTAATTCGTCAGTCTTCAACACATTATTTACTTTGCAAAGCTTTTCATTATTTTCGTATAATAGATTTAAAGTATCCAAAAAGAGATAGTCCAACTCTATCAAAGAAATATTGAAGTAATAATTTTTTGGATTCCATCTCATAAAGGTATAATCGGAAACGAAAAAGCTGATGAAGTAGCCAAAGAAGCAACAAAAATGTCATTTATAGACCCCACAGCAATTCCCTGCAATCCTGAAAATAAAAAATTTTTGCTGAAAAAAATTAAACAAAAATGGAACGACCAATGGGTAAACACTCCAACAAAGCTCCACAACATTAGAGAAAACATTTATGAGAAATCTCAATTCACATCCCTTAATCGACGAGAAGAAACCATAATAAACAGACTCAGAATCGGACACACAAACTTTAGTCATCTACATCTTATAACCAAGGACCCACCAAGGAAATGCCCAAGATGTTCATCCCTTCTCACAGTGCAACACATTTTAATAGACTGCGCCGAATATAAGAAAGAAAGAAACGAATGTAATTTATCACCGCAACTACAAAGTATACTAAACTCTCACGAAAACTGTAAACAAGTAATTGATTTCATCAAAAATATCTCAATGTTTGACCTCATTTAATTAAGACTCTATCAAAATTATGTAACCAATCTATGTATACAAGTTGTCGCTTAAGACCTCTGCAGTTAAAGCGACTTTAAATAAAAATATTAAAAAAAAAAAAAAAAAAAAAGATTTAAAGTTTTAAATTGAAAGAAACAATTAACAAAAAGTAAACAAAAATTATAAAAATAAATAAAAATTTTAATATTTTTATAGAATATTATCTATAATACATATTCGACGTTATTCTGTTCGTCTATGTTCGCATTATTGAAGTTATTTTTTTTATAATTTTGTTTTTTTTTCAGTCCATCTGTTCGGACTTGTAAAGTTTGACTTTTTCCTTGAATTTCATTCTTTATATCGATGATTTAAAAATTATTTTGCAATTTAAATTTTTAGTAAAAAGAGATTATTTTAAAAAAATAAATATGTTTGTTATTTGATTAAGATATTAATTATATTAGAATAATATACATTTAGAAGGGATTAAAAATTAAATTAATGATTATTTTGACCAATAAAAAGTAGAATTGATTAAAAATTGGATTGTTTGAAACTTAAATTGAATAAAATTTAAATAAATTGAAAAAATAAATTCGAATTTTAATATATTGAAATTTGTAAAATTTAAAAGTAAAAACAAATCGAATTTGGAAAAATTAAATTTTAAATTGATTAAAATTTAAATAAATTAACAAATTAAAAGAATTAAGTTTAGAAGCGATTAAAAATTTAATTCATGATTGTTTTGCATTTGACCAATAAAAAATTAGGATTGATTAAAAGTAGGGTCATTTAAAATTTAAGTCTAATTAATTTTGGATAAATTTCCATTTTAAAAGATTGAAATTTGCATAATTTAAAATTCGAATAAAAATAAATTTGGATAAATTCAATTTTGAATCAATTAAAATTTACATCGATTAAAATTTGAACAAATTTACTATTTAAACGAATTAAATTTGCATTAGCGATTAAAAATTTAATTAATTAATATGAATAATTAGTAAAAATTAGGATTAATTGAAAGTTGGATTGTTTTAAACTTAAACTGAATGCCATTTGGGCACATTATAAATTCAATATATTAAAAAAATAAATTAAAATCTTAATAGATATTTTTTTTTAAATTTAATTTGGATGGATTGACAATTTAACTTACGATTGTTTTGACCAATATAATTTATAATTTATTAAATATAAGATCGCTTGAAAAGTATATCGAAGGAAATTTGGACAAACTGAAATATACATAGAAAGGAATTCGAATAATTGAATTTTTGATTGTATGTATTGAAAGTTAAGCAGTTAAAGATTTAAGATACTTACAAACAACAATTAATAAAAGTTTTACTTTAACTAATAATATAAGAGATAAGTTATAAATATATTTTAGAAGAAATTTCCATGAATAGGAAAAAAGAATAGTTTTAATTTTGAAAGTTTCGAAAAACAGCTTTCCTATATAATGTCTTAAATCCAGAAAAGGGAAATTAAAAAATTTAAATTAAATTTTTATAAATAAAGTTAATTGTTCTGTCTCTCAAAATATTTATTTCTTTTTAATTAAATAAAAATTGGCATTAAACGTGTTTTATTCATATTTTAGTAATATATTTAAAATATTTTTAAACGTTTAATAATTTTTTCAAGCATAATATCTGAAAATTTAAAGAAAATTTTCGGTTTTTACTGTTAGAAAATATGCTTTATGTCAAATTATATTTAAAAAATTGTTTAACATACTTATTTCAGTAAGTGAATTTAATTAAAGAAATTTTTTTTGACTTTTTCATAGTTAGAATAGTGTATAAAATAGACCTTAAAATATTTGAGGATAAAAATAAATTATTACTATTATAGCTTAAAAAAATATGGTAATAATTTTTTAATATGTCAAGTTTTAGTGTTTCTCGAAAGTGAAAAACTTTTATAGTAGTTAGTATATAAGAAGACTAAAAGTCATGGTAAACATGTTAAAAGCGATAGATAATGCGTGATGCGTCGTTTAGGTTTTAAATCGTATTTAAGTTAGGTATAGATATATAAGCGAAATTATGTATAATTAGGGTATAATACAGTTGTCTAGAGTAACAATGTAATTAAGTTTGAAGTTGGGAGTCTTGTAAAGAGTGAATTAATTTGTGTATAGTAGTCGAGGCGCATGAATATTCCCTAAATCTCATTTAACTTAAATCCCATTAAGCCTAAAATCAAAAAGCCTAAAATGCATTCAGCCAAAATTCCATTTAACCTAAATTGCATTTAACCAAAATTTCATTTAACCTAAATCGCGTTTAACCTAAATTCCTTTAAACCTAAATTTCATTTTACCTAAATCCCATTCAATCTAAATTCCATTTAACCTAAATCTCATTTAACCTAAATCTCATTTTACCGAAATTCCATTTAACCTAAATTCCATTTAACCTAAATTCCATTTAACCTAAATCCCATTTAACCTAAATCCCATTTAACCTAAATTCCGTTTAACCTAAATCTCATTTAACCTAAATTCCATTTAACCTAAATCCCATTTAACCTAAAACGCATTTAGTATAAATTCCATTTAACCTAAAATGCATTCAGCCTAAATCTCACTTCACCTAAATCCCATTTAACCTAAATCTCATTTAACCTAAATTCCACTTAACCTAAATCCCATTTAACCTAAAACGCATTTAGTCTAAATTCCATTTAACCTAAAATGCATTCAGCCTAAATCCCATTTAACCTAAATTCCGTTTAACCTAAATCTCATTTAACCTAAATTACACTTAACCTAAATCCCATTTAACCTAAAACGCATTTAGTCTAAATTCCATTTAACCTAAAATGCATTCAGCCTAAATCTCACTTCACCTAAATCCCATTTAACCTAAATCTCATTTAACATAAATTCCACTTAACCTAAATCCCATTTAACCTAAATTGCATTTAACCTAAATCCCATTTAACCAAAATTCCATTTAACCTAAACCGCATTCAGCCTAAATCTCACTTCACCTAAATCCCATTTAACCTAAATCTCATTAAACCTAAATTCCACTTAACCTAAATCCCATTTAACCTAAAACGCATTTAGTCTAAATTCCATTTAACCTAAAATGCATTCAGCCTAAATCTCACTTCACATAAATCCCATTTAACCTAAATCTCATTTAACCTAAATTCTACTTAATCTAAATCCCATTTAACCTAAAACGCATTTAGTCTAAATTCCATTTAACCTAAATTCCATTTAACCTAAAACGCATTGAGCCTAAATCTCACTTCCTCTAAATCCCATTGAACCTAAAACTTTACTTGATTCAACTATATTTATTCTTAAATTAAAAAAAATTTTAGGTTCAATGGGATTTAGGTGAAGTGAGATTTAGGCTCAATGCGTTTTAGGTTAAATGGTATTTAGGTTAAATGGAATTTAGACTAAATGATTTTTAGGTTAAATGGGATTTAGATTAAGTGGAATTTAGGTTAAATGAGATTTAGGTTAAATGGGATTTAGGTGAAGTGAGATTTAGGCTGAATGCATTTTAGGTTAAATGGAATTTAGACTAAATGCGTTTTAGGTTAAATGGGATTGAGGTTAAATGGAATTTAGGTTAAGTGAGACTTAGGTTAAATGGGATTTAGGTGAAGTGAGATTTAGGCTAAATGCCTTTTAGGTTAAATGGAATATAGGTTAAATGGGATTTAGGTTAAATGGAATTTAGGTTCAATGAGATTTAGGTTAAGTGGAATTTATGTTAAATGAGATTTAGGTTAAATGGGATTTAGGTGAAGTGAGATTTAGGCTGAATGCATTTTAGGTTAAATGGAATTTAGACTAAATGCGTTTTAGGTTAAATGGGATTTAGGTTAAGTGGAATTTAGGTTAAATGAGATTTAGGTTAAACGGAATTTAGGTTAAATGGGATTTAGGCTGAATGTATTTTAGGTTAAATGGAATTTAGACTAAATGCGTTTTAGGTTAAATGGGATTTCGGTTAAATGGAATTTAGGTTAAATGAGACTTAGGTTAAATGGGATTTAGGTGTAGTGAGATTTAGGCTAAATGCCTTTTAGGTTAAATGGAATATAGGTTAAATGGGATTTAGGTTAAATGGAATTTAGGTTCAATGAGATTTAGGTTCAGTGGAATTTATGTTAAATGAGATTTAGGTTAAATGGGATTTAGGTGAAGTGAGATTTAGGCTGAATGCATTTTAGGTTAAATGGAATTTAGACTAAATGCGTTTTAGGTTAAATGGGATTTAGGTTAAGTGGAATTTAGGTTAAATGAGATTTAGGTTAAACGGAATTTAGGTTAAATGGGATTTAGGCTGAATGTATTTTAGGTTAAATGGAATTTAGACTAAATGCGTTTTAGGTTAAATGGGATTTCGGTTAAGTGGAATTTAGGTTAAATGAGATTTAGGTTAAATGGGATTTAGGTGTAGTGAGATTTAGGCTGAATGCATTTTGGGTTAAATGGAATTTATACAAAATGTGTTTTAGGTTAAATGGGATTTAGGTTAAATGGAATTTAGGTTAAATGAGATTTAGGTTAAACGGAATTTAGGTTAAATGGGATTTAGGTTAAATGGGATTTAGGTTAAATGGAATTTAGGTTAAATGGAATTTAGGTTAAATGGAATTTCGGTAAAATGAGATTTAGGTTTAAATGAGATTTAGGTTAAATGGAATTTAGATTGAATGGGATTTAGGTAAAATGAAATTTAGGTTTAATGGAATTTAAGTTAAACGCGATTTAGGTTAAATGAAATTTAGGTTAAATTTAATTTAGGTTAAATGGAATTTTGGCTGAATGCATTTTAGGCTTTTTGATTTTAGGCTTAATGGGATTTATGCTAAATGAGATTTAGGGAATATTCATGCGCCTCTAGTAGTCGAACTAAATAAAAAAGTTTTTATTATTTTTATTAGATAAAAATGTGCTTTTTCCGTTTACAACAGTCTTTGAGAATCAAAACTATATCACTACCTTAGCCAGTACAAAGTACTATAGTAAAATAAGAAGGCCGCTTTAGGTCATCTTATTTTACTATAGTGCTACTGTACTGACTACGGTTGTATGCAGTAAATGTGAAATAGAACTTTTTGACTTCCTTTCAACGTAGACTATAGTAATCACTAACATTTGTTTTGTATTCATTTCAAATAAATTCGTAATAAGTACATTTAACTTGTGGAATGATAACAAAAAAAGCTTTTTAATCATTACAAAAAGTGGTCACATATCCGAGCAGTACTATTCAACTATTGTAATCATTACAATTAAATTTTTTTCCGTGTGGCTTTAAATATGTGGCTTCGAATAATTTATCAGTAAAGTAAAAACACAACTAATTAATATAGTTTATTAAATGTTTTGAATTGATATTGAATATCCAAAAGCTCAGTGCTTTAATGAAGAGATCATATCTGCTTATTGTTCTTGTTCACTCAAAAGCATCTTTAATATTCATAAATCGATAGCTCCTAAATGTTCATCTGATTAATTTTGTAATCTAATTTTCTTTAATTTTGACATTTATTTTAAGTGAATATAAAATGTCAAAATAAAGTATTTTAATTATATAAAGTTAATTTAACATGTAATATAAATAATTAAGTTGATCTAAATTCTATCTGCTCTCACGAATAACGTGTTTTCATTTAGGAACCATCGAGATATGCAAAATATTAAATATTTAAAAGCCGTTCAGCTAATTATCTTACTTTTCCTACATTTTCTTATTTCAAAATTATATCATTATCCTTCAAATCATAATATTAACAAAAGGTTGAATATTCTAAAAAAAAATAATTTGTTTTCATTATTGTTTTATCACAAGAAAGTATAAAAAATTACCGAATGGTGAATATTTCAAAAAACTTCAGATTTTTTGCTTAATAATTAACACGTCTTTTTTGTTTTTGCGCTTTATGATTAAAACGTATTTTACATTTTAAGCTAATAAATTATGGAGTTTACGAGTAACATATAAGTTTCGAGAATTATTAATTATCATTTATAGAGTTAAACTCTTGCACAATTAACCATACTAGTAGTTAGTTTGACGAAGCGAGAAATTAATTAATGTGCAGTAAGATTCTCACTCATTATAATGTAATGCGCGTTAAGTTTTAAAAATTCTAAAAATCATTATATACTTTCTTTTTAGAACTAGAGTGTAATTCAGTAAACTGTAATCAAATTCTTGGGAATATGAACGCCTTCTTTTTATATATATTTATACCTTATCAATGCATATCAAATTTTATACAACGATGGTAACGTTCCTTAAGGGCAACTGATATTTTAGACATTGAACTTTAACGAAAATGTCAATCTAAAATAAATTGCTAATATAAAGTTTTTTTAAAATAATTTTGTACAATGTATATTCTATTAAAATACTTTAATCCAGTTTTAGCCGAAAAATCGATTGCCTTTAATTATTCAAAAAATTAGATGAAAAATACATTTAAAATAAATTTTTATCTATTTATTTATCTTTTAATTTATCAAGAAAGCAATATTTTTAAAAACCTTCTCATGGATTGTGTCATTTGTACGAAAGATAAATTGTAGAAAGTTACTTTTCTCGCAGCTTTCAAAATTCAAGCTGTAATGCCATCTCTTCCTGGAAACTCTTTCTTTGCTTTATAAAGCTATATCTATGAAATAGTCTGTATAGAGTTGAAATTTCCCAGTACAGTGATTGTGCAGTTTGGTATGCTTGAATGCTTCACGAAACATGGAAAATCTTCTATCAAGATTTCTTCCTATAGATCAGAAGACAATTACGTTTAATGTGAGGGTGCAAACTTAACGTGCCATAGAATTAAATGAACGATTTATGAAATTATGCGTAAAATTTTTCTCTGAATAAATTTAATTTTTTTACATAATAATGAAAAAAGGGATATATTCTGCTTTTAAGAATATTAAATGCCTTATAAAATGTACTAAAAATATTCTAAATAAATAATGTTAGACAAAAAATTTCAGAAATTAAAAAATAACTGGTCAAGCATAGCACAAAATCTATACATTTTACAAATGTGACGCACCCTCTTAATGAATTATCCAATCAATCTGTCTAATAATGCAAAAATTATCCAGAGTGATAATTTACAGTAATTTAACAACATTTGGATTTTCTCTAGATATAACCTCCATTTACTCCATTGATTACTTACCATAATATTTGTCTTAATTGCATATAATTTTTTTCAGTATATCTTTTTTCTACTCTCTATTCGATATAATATTTATTTTGCATAGTTTTCATTTCAATTTTTTTAATTTTCTCGAATTTTTGGTGTCAGTAGAAACTATTTACTCGAATTCTCTTATTATTTTGGGTAATTGTTTACTTATGCGGCATTTCTGAATTTTCAGGTTTTTACATCGGGATTCAGCCTAAGAAGGTATTTTAGCTCAAAAACAAATAATCCGGTGGAGGAGGTAGAAAAAGTTAAGTAATTTGCTTTATTTTTACGAAAAATTTCAATTTTTTCTGTTCAAATTTTACTAATATGGTCAATTTTTTACTAAATGAACTTTTTAGAACATTTATTATGAGTTTTAAACTTGTTAATTTAATAAAAATATGTAAGTTACGCAAAATTTCTAAATTATCTATGATTATGTAACAAGGGGATCAAAATCAAATTTGAATATTTTCTTTTGAATCTAAACTTATTAAACTTATTTTTAATCCCAAAACAGATAATCAGGTGAGGAAAACTGAAACAGTTTATCTTTTTTAGTTGCTTTTTTAAAAAAATTCTATTTTTATACCCATTTTGTCATATTTTTAGTTTATTAATTTATTGAGTAAACCAGTGTGACGTCACAAGTCCGTTAAATTTTGTCATTTGTCAAGAAGGTTAGGCTCGAAACCCAGATTTACATTGCAATGTATGGGAATTTTAATAAAAAATGATTTTTATAATAATACAATAAAATACGGTTAGAATTATTAAGGGTGAGAAATAAAACATATTTTATTACGTTTCTAAAATCTATTCATACATATTATCAGTTATTTGCTTTATTTTTAAATGCCAAAAAAATAGTGAAAAATTGAAAATAGGTTAGAAAGTTCTGTCATTGTGATTGTTTATTTACCTGTTAAGTGCAAATTATATAATTGATAAGGAATATGAGTATATTTCAAAGACGCAAAAAAACATATTCTACCTTTTAATTGCAATAATTTATGCAATTTTACAATAAATTAATCGTAAAACCGTTTTATAATAATAATCACATGCATTTCAATGTAAATTTGGGTTTTGGGTACAACCTTCTTGACAAAATGACCAAACCTTATTGACAATTGACGTCACACTAGTTTACTAAATTTAAGAAATAAACGGTCCCTCATTTGATTATCTGTTTTGAGACTAAAAATAAGTTCAATAAGTTTAGATTCAAAAGAAAAAATATTCAAATTTGGTTTTGTTCGCCTTGTTACGTAATCATAGATTATTTAAAAATGATGCGTAACTACCCGCCCCTGTGCGTAAGTTCAGAGTTCACAACCCTGAGAATATTGATAACTGTCAAAACTCAAAATATGAGTTAGTTTGCAAATTTTTATGAAATTAGTAGGTTTAAAACTCATAATAAATGTTCTAAAAGGTTCTTATTAAAACGGAAATTATGCAATAAGTAAATTCTAGTAAATAATTACTATTGCTACCAACTATTTGAGTAAATGAGTTGAAATGAAAATTATGTAAAATAAATATTATATCGAACAGAAACTGGTAAAAAATAAAATTATATACTGAATACAAATTTTGTTAAATTGATGCAAATTATGGTAAGTGATCAAAAGAGCAAATAGAGGTTATGTCGGAGGATAATTGAAAAATTGTTAAATTACAGTAAATTGTCATTCTTGATCTTAAATTTCGGTCACACATTAAATTTATATTTAGTAAAATTTGGGAATCTTTATGTGTCCAGTTTTTTTTCAGTGATGACATTTTATTATTTATTTAATTTCAAACTTGAGGACTTTTTTAACAAAGATGAAAATGTATAATGCAACAAATATATAAAATGAAAGATGAAAAGAAAATAATTTTTTGTTTCGATTTTCAGTCCAGGTGTGACACAAATGAATAGCGTGAAGAATTGCTTTATTAATTTACTGAGAGTAAAAATTTTATAAAAAATAAAAAAGAGAGAATGATAAAAGATTGATAGAAATTTAAAAATTGACGAAGATGGAAAAAATGTATTTTTAATGATGTAAATTTGTATACTTCATATCTCATGTCTTCATCTTATATACATAAATAAGTCCTACTAAAATCTTCAAGTCTGACAATGCATAGATTTTGCTACTGACAATGACTTCTGCGTCTGACTATTACTTACATTTACCACTTACAACCTGAATTTTCCTGGCACTTTATTTATTTATTTATTTTTTTTAATTAAAAATTTTTTTTTTCTTTAATCAATTGGAAATTGTTTACAAATAGCAAACATGGCTAAACTATGATCTTCGATTGAAATTCTTTTACAAATAAAATTCACTTAAACACCCTCATAATTTTCATTAAGAAATAAATTACTTTAATTAAAAAAAAATATCTTGTTTGCGACTTGAATAATACTTGTTTCACGCATATCCTCTTTGTATATCTTCCGGAAGAAGCGATTAAATTATCCTTGGATGTCATGAAACCTAATCCGGTGAGTCAAAAGCTGACAAACAATAATTATTATAATAGCACTTTGCACACTGTACCTGTATTTATTTTTCTTCATAATCTCTAATTGCTAAAAGGGTTTATAAAGAGCGGCTAAAATTTAATCAGCTAATGATCCTTGAAAAGAAGGTAAAACAATTCAACTTCGCGGGAATTTGATGACTGATAAAAAATCCATTATGTCGAAACTTTAATCCAAGGTTTGTTTTTCAAAAATTATTTTTCTGGTTGACACACTTTTGTGAAATGTAGTTGCTTTTGAAATCAATTTAGCGCAATAACTTCGTAAACAGAATAATACTGTTTCGTTCGTATCTGAACTTCAAAAATAGTTTTTATAACATCATCCTATCGATTTTTTCCAAGTTTCTGAAAGAGCAATTCTTCATGTGCCTTTGTGCAGAATTTACAAGTCAGGCGCATTCTAATGTGTATTTAAAATATTAACACTGATCTAGAGATTAAAATTGTAATCCTCTTTTCTAGCTAGTAAACACGCCTTGGCATATTTAATTATTTTAAGCATTATTTTATATTAATAGAGTTTATAAATTCATTGTAATGGTAATTTTAATAATAATAACATATTATGAGAAATTAATTGCAAGGAATAAGCATTTTTCTATAATAGCAGTATAGTTTATTGAAATCGGAAAACTTTTGTCTTTTTATTTTTTGAAAATAAAAATAACATTGATAATAATAATAACAATTTTCCAATATTTAACTTTTTCTCAAAACTCAACAAATCCTATAAGGCAAACAATGTGATCTACTTTGCGTTCGTGATTACATTATGTATGCAGAAAGGAGAGCCTTTTTCAGAACATAAAAAGAGAAAATAAAGAATGTTTTACAGACGCCTAAAAAATGTTAAAGTGTCACGTTTTTCTGGCAGAACTGGGAAATTACTTTCAAGTTGCAAATGACTCGGTTCGCGATGTATTTATTTGTATCATATCAATCACAAGTAGCGGCTGCACTTTTGCACAACTCGTGGCTTATGAACTATAAATAAATTCTAAGGTAGTATTTATAAATGTTTCGTGATAATTTTACGGAGCGAATAAACGTCTCCAACGTGTTGACAGGTTTAGCGAAAAATTATAGGCACTTTGGTCCAAGTTCAAATCACTTTTGTCATTTTCACTAAAATGATAAATAAATACAATAATTGCAATGAATTTAATAGATTTTTCTATTAAATTTCATCGTTTGAGACAACAAGAGCTATTACTCAATTTATATCAATTTATTAAAGATCATTTCTTTAATTAATTTCCATTAAGAAGTTCTAAATAGAAAAAAAAAAGAAATCAATAAATTATTTGGATTGAATCTCGTGTCAAATGTTATTCGATAGCGTATCGTGGATTCTTATCAAAATACTGAAATGATGTACTGATATCGTCAATTCAGTTGTACTAGGCATTTTTTTAATGCAGATATATCTATATTTCCTAATTTCCAAGATTGCCACGGAAAAAAATTACGACGAAAGCGAGCGATAGTGTAAAAATAATAAATATAAATACTTCCTCTATGAGGAAGTAATAAAACGAATATCTAATTCAGTGAAAAATTTCACCACAAAAGTCGAATATTTAGTCGATTCAGGAAAAATGAATAACTTCAGATAGCTTGAATTTGATTGGTTAGTTATATTGGAAATATTTACAATTACACTGAAAAAAAAGAATAATAAAAGTTACATATTTTCGATTAAAGATTACTATTTTTGAGCAGTAGTTTTGAAACTGTTCAAAAATTAAATACTTTTTACTTAATTCAGTAAATGAATTATACTTTGATTGAAATAAAATTTACTCCATGGAATGGAAAATTTAAATGAAACTTATAAGTATTAATATGAATCTGAGGAACTATTGTATCATCCAGAATAAGAATTGCTTTTCAACGGAGTGGCGTTTACATCGCCACTAACGATATTTGCTCAGAAAATTGTAATTTTGCCCCTCCACTGCTCGCGTCACTCACCGATGTAGGCCTTATATGCGTGTGAGACGGGGAACGGGAGAATGAAATAATACAGAAAATAATATTTTCTTGTTTTTAATTCTTTATAAAATAAATCAATGCAAATAAAAATAAAAAAGTTTCAACATTATGAACTTTATAAATACACTTCCATTTATTAATTTACAAGTTTCATTCTTCTAATATACAAGTACTTAGAATTAACGAGTGAACATTTCGGAAAAATCTTAGAATTATACGGGATCGAACTACCTAACTTAAATATAAATACGCAATGTCGCAACCCTAAAAACGCACGCTTTCGCATTAAGCCTCTCGGCTATCGACGCAACTGAGGTCATATATTTTTTAACTTATATGAATTACCGCAATAAAATAAATCATAAACCCCATATATTTTACTACATTATTGAAATTAAATGTAAATATTATTCAAAATAGTAGTAAATAGAATAATATTAGATAGCATAATATTAAATAAAAAAATTGTAAATATGTAAAAATAAATGAAATACTTATATAATCTAAAAAATTTTATAATAAAATATTATTAAATTTTTTTATATAATATATTATTAATAAATAATACTTATTAAATAGTTTAAAGCAAACTAATTTATAAAATAAAATAGCAAACATAAAAGTAAAAATTAATTTTAAAAATGTTTTAATATTAATATTGAATAATTTATCTGAATATCAAAATAAATTTAATTAATTATTATAACAAATGCAGTTTTTTGAAGAAAATAATACAAAATAATATGATTAAACATAAATGAAAAATGAAAAATTGTTTTTGTATAACACCTGAGTTTACAAGAAAAAAATTTTTGAACTAGAAAATTCATTACTTAATATTTACCAAACAAATTCAAGTTTTATAAAAAAATTTGCAATGGTAATAGAATACATATTATTTAAAATATTTTTGTATCCTTAATGAGTAACAATATACTAATTAATTTAAAGAAGGAAACAATTAAATTCTCTAATTTAATACACATTTTGATATAAATTTGCTTATTATAATTTTTTTTAGAACAAAATATGTCAAAATAAAAGTATAAGATCCATATTAACAAGAGATTTGTTTAAAAAATATTAAAAATGTTTATGTAACAAGGAATTGAAGCATTTATTAAATGTACATATATTTCGATTGTATATGACTCGCGTATCGGTGAGAGGCGTGTAGTAGTATTAGTAGTAGTGGCACGGATTACTATTTCCTGAGCAAAAGTTGCTAGCAAATATTAAAAACTGATCCTACTGAAGTAATTGTTATATCACGCAGTTATACTTTTTAAAAATGCTTGAGCAATATTTAAAAAAGGACGAATTTAATAATTAATACTCGAAGTTGATAAAATTTATTAAGACAATATAAAGATTAAAAATATTAACAGAATTTTTAAAAACGACTAGAGTAATAATTACAATTAGTAAATTTTACTACGTAAAAAGTAATTTTTCTTTATATGAAGTACATTTTACTCTAAATAGTAATTTTTACTACAAATAGTAATTTTTACTAAATAATTACATTATTTACTATAAATCGAGATCCTCTTTTCTCAGTGTACAAGTTTATCGGTCATTTTGTTTTCTTATCGAATTTTCTTTTAAATTACAAGGTTTCTCGATTTTTAGCTTTAAAACAGTAATAATTTGAATAATTTACTTTTATACAATAATAATTTGAAAGATACAATTGAAAAAAATTGAAAATACACTTAAATATTACTCTTTAGATATATTTATATTAATGTGTCACTTTTTGAGGTTATATTGCTTTTAAGAAAAATTCCACTGACATTAAAAACCATAAAAAGGTATAAAAGCACCAAAATATTAAATGTTCAATTATAAATTCTAATTTCAAATAATAGAATCTTAATTTATCTACAAATTTTTTTCTCTTCGTTTTTTTTTCAAAAGTAAACAAGAATGTGTTTTTAAACCAAGTTTAAAAAATAGACTGACAATGACAATAGAAAAAAAGTTTCATTTAAAATAAAAAATACAGTGGATAATGTTGCTGTTGCTCATCATAGAGATTTGTATTTGAATTGAAAATAATGTTTATATAAAGAAAAAGACTGATCTCGGTTAAGTTTTCAATTTTAGATAATCCGTATCTTATCAACCTCCACATTTATTCTGAAGATTGAGAAAATTCTTCGAGTTTACCTTAAGATATTCTAAAATATCTGAAAATATGTTTCTTCAGCGACAATAATAACAAAAACAAGTTTATGGATTTCTTGAACAACAATGCAGGAATTATTTTTCTTTTTTGACAAAATCAAGTTTTGAATTTTGAAAACGTACAATTATTATTTCGGGAATTAAATTCGGTCCTTTTTTTTTTAACTAATTACCCTTTTCTCTCTTTTGAAATTAAAAAATTTACCTAAAATAACCTTAAATTTGGTTTTTTAACCCTTTTTCATTTTCTGTTTTTAAATTTCAACTTTTTATAATTTAACATGTAACTTACTTATGTTGAATAATTAATTTCGTTATAAACCCCAAATGTTAATTAATTCGAATTTTAATTAACTACAAACTTCAGATTCCTGTTCGTTATACAAATTTTTTTTAATTCTTACCATTTTTTTGTAGATTTTTTGACAGTATCTTATTATTATTATTCATTTTTTTAATATTTTGAAAATTATTCGTTCTTTCAAAACTTTTTTCATATTCTTTTTTCCAAAAATTCTCTCATTTTTGGAATCATTTCTCTATCATTTTTATTTCTGAAGAATTTTTTTTTTTTTTTTACTTATTTTTTTGCTTATTCTTATAGTTTGAAATAATTTTAGTGAATTTCTCATTTTTTTCATAATTTGTTCATTTTTTAAAATATTGTTTTCTTCTTAAAAAATTGTTTTACTGTTCTCCCCCGTTTTGTCAATTATTCTACTTTTATACCTTTTTTTAATCCATTTTCGCATAGTTCGTTATTTTTTTTTCTTTTTCAAATACAAGCTTTTAGGATTTAAAAAAAAAAAAAATTCTAACATTTTAAGATTATTCAAATATTTTTTGTATTTTTTCATACATATCTTCAGATAATTTAGAATTTTCTTACACTTTTGCAAAAAAAAAAATTATTTTATTATACGTTCCTAAAACTTGTAAATTGTTTTTAGTTTTACCTTTTTTTTTCGTAGATTTTGGCGTTAATTTTTATTTCTATTTTTGAAATTAAAATATTTAAAAATTTTTAAGGTTCTTTCAATATTATTTTTATTTATTTTCTCATTTTCCTCATTATTTATTTATTTTGTTAAAAAATAATTTGTCGAACTTTTTGCTTTTTAAGAATTTTTTCATTTTTTAAAAGATTTTTCCCAATTTCTCTTCTTTTATTCCTAAGATTTTAAATATTATTCTTTGTAATATTTTCATTTTTACTGCCTCATATTTTATACCTAATTTGTTAAATTTTAATAATTTTTTTTTCTTGTTATTTTTTATAAAACGTTCTTATTCTTTTGTCTAGAGTTTCTCTAATTTATCATAGACTTTTTAACAGATTTTTCTAAAAAAAATTATTGATAATCATTAATAATTATCAACAATATGTTTTTTCTTTTCTAATTTTTTTTTCTTTACTTTTTCGTGAATTTTATTCCAAAAATTTTAACTCATTGAAATTTGCATCGATCAGTTGAAATTTACCTAAAACTTGAGAATAAAATTTGAATTAATTGAAAAATATATCGATTAAAATTTAGAAACAGCTTGAAAATTAGATAAGTTGAAGTTTAGATTACCGAAATTGAATTTTAACTCCGAGGAAATTTAAAACGATTAAAATTTTTACTTATATTGAAAATTCAATAAATTAAGGTTTAGATCAGCTCAAATTTGGATGAGAGTAATTTTCCATTTTTGTATTTTTTTTTTCTTTATTATATATTTTTCCGAAATAATTTCAGTTCGTAAAAAGTGTTGAAAAAGGGCTGAGATCAATTTTTTTTCTTCTGTTGTCATTTTTCCATTCAGTGATTAATGTTACAAAATAATGAAGACGAGAATAGTACGTGAGTCTATGAATTTTCATAAAAAATTCACTTCTATTTCTCCCGGGAAAGCAATTGACGTAAATTTTAATTAGGCTTTTTTAATTAAGAGACCATCATGGGATGTTAAAGGTGCTTCAAAACCAGCTTTTGAATAAAAAAAATAACTTTTATAATAACTTTCTCTGAAACTTAATTAAAAGTGAATAAATAATGAAAATTGTAACTAATTTATCTGTCGATTTATGGAAATTTAATTCCTCAATTAATCTCATTTTATTTATTTTGCAGTTTCCGAAAAGACGCTTTAATCACTTTTCGTTTACTTAATGGAAATTTTTTTAATCTATTTCGTGTATGTGTTTACAATTTTCAAAACGTTTAAACAGTTTAAAGTTAACATCTACTACCTTCTCTTTAAATTTAAAGTTTACTAATTAAAATTAGTAAAAATTTCCACTATTTTTTATTACAATTTTATATTTTACTCAGTAATTTGTACTTTTTTACTAAAAATTTTTTTTTACAATTTTGAATTAGTAAAAAATTTGCATTTAAAGAGGTACTAATTTAAAAAGTAGGTTTATAGTAAATTATAAATTTTTACGAGTTATTATTAGATATTAAATATATTATAACTTACCATTTTGTGTTTGTAGTATAAAACGCCGTCCAATCTTTACGTTAAATGTTTGCTTTTCATTCCGGAAACGGAAATCGAATTTAATCTTGTACACTGGATTTGTTAGAGGTGTTTTATTTGCACGTATTCATTGATAGTTAAAGTGCCATTTATTGAGTATTTACAGATTACGGAATTGTTTTTAAAATGACGGAAATTATCCCACGTTAACATTCGAGACGATAAAAATATCTCGTTCGAGTGTTTATAAACTTTTTAGTTCTCTGATAACTCAACATGACAGTCACTGTTCTGCAAAATGTTTTTTAAAAGCATTTATTGATAAAAATTTCACGCATTTTGGATCACTTTTCCTTAAATAATTAATTTTTAATTTAAAAGAAAACAAAAATATTTTAAAGTTTCACATAAAATTTTAATTTTTGTATGAAACTTGTATGATGAATTTCTTTCTAATTAATTTACTTATTTAATTATTTTGTATTGTAAAATTTTTTTTTTATTGAATTATTTTCTTGTTTCATTGCAGAACTTTTTTTTAATTCCATTCGTGTTGAAAAATTGTCTTCTTATTCAAAGATTTTCATTTCTAATGTAAAATTAATTCTAATTTTTAACATAAATGTTCTTTTTCAAGTCACTTTGTATTATTGTCACTTAAGTGAAAAATGAAATGTTTACTTAGCTTGTTTAAAAGTGCAAATTCATCAGACAAAATACATACAATTCAAAATTGTTACGAATCATGTTCTACCTTCAGAAATTACATCAGCCTTCATTTTAATCAAATTAAACTTGGAATGTTTTGTGATTTCCCTAAATCTAATCTAATCCTACTTGATCTTCATTAATACGTACAATATCAAATTAAAATTATTTCCTTCAATTATAGAAATAACTTAAAATTATTCTATTCAACTTAAATTTACAATTCTATTATTAATTGACAAATTTTTAACATTCTGTGCATAAAAAGTAATCACCACTCTTTTAAATTTCACTTATCAATTATTCTATTTTATCGATAGATTTTCAATATTATTTTTTTATATTTATTAATGTTTAAATTTATTTTTTATTTGAGAACAATTTTCTATTTTCATAAATAGATAAAATTTTTTTTTTTTAAATTACAATTTTTTTTATCATAGAATAAATTTAGAAAATAATTCTAAGTAAATATTTATTACTGGAATAATGTATTATTTAATGTTTGTTACTTGAATAATTGTTTATGTTTGAAAAAGGAGATAAAATCGAGGGTAAGGAATCGAAAAAGACGCGAGCGACCGACGCTGGACGTCGTTTCAATACGACTACGCTACTTGCAATGAACTATATTGTCGGATTTTACGCATGTCCGTCCGATTTGTTAGTATCATTTTGTCTCTTTTGCACACATGAATCATTTTCAGTGAATCTCTCTCTATTTTTCCCACCAAACTGTTGCTTCCACGGTTAAAACGAACTCCGTTGACACGCGTGAATAGAGTTCTTTCGATCTCATGTCATTGTACTGTCATATTATTATCGCAATTGCATTGTCTCGTATCCACATTAATAAACAATAAATCGTAATTTATTAGGGCAAATTTTTCCAACTCACTGTATTTACAAAAAAAAAAAAAATGCTTCGGAATTTTCAAAAAACTTTTATCCGCGCTTTGATATTTTGGAATTTTCTATCTTTCTTGAACAAAATTTCGTTTTTTCGACTATTTCATTATAGGAATAATTTTTGGAATTTTGAGTTATTGGATTTTTGGTGAAATTAAATTTTGTATCGATTGAGAGTTAAATTATTAAATTGAGAGTTAATTTTGATAAATAGAAATTTGGATCGATCGAAATTTGAATTTATTTGAAATAAAACTTGAATTGACAAAAAATTGGATAAATTGTAGTTTGAATTATTTGGAATTTGGATTATATTGAATCGATTGAAATTCAGATAAATTGGAATTCGAATTGATTCAAGTTTTGACTAATAGAAGTTAGAATCGGTTTAAATTAAAATTAATTAAAATTGGAGTAAATTAAAGTTTGATAAATTTAAATTCGAATCGAGTGAAATATAAATATATTAAAATTGAGATATTCGGATTGATTAAATTAGATCAATTTGAAATTTGGATCGAATGAAAGCTGAATTTATTAAAATTTTGATAATCAGACATTTGGATCCATTAAAATTGAAAATAAAATTTGAATTTATTTGAAATCACATTTAAAATGATTAAAAATTGGATAAAATTTAAATTTGGATTACATATCTGACAATTTGATTAATTAAATATTGAATCAAATAAAATTTGGATAAATTAAAATTCGAATGAATACAATTTTTGATTAATTAAAGTTAAGATCGGTTTAAATAGACATTTATTAAAATTTTGATTCAAAGTTGGAATCGGTTTCGTTAAAAATAAAGTTTGATAAATTTAAAATCGAATCGAGTAAAATATATATCTATTAAAATTGAGATATTCGGATTGATTAAATTCGATCAATTTGAAGTTTGGATCGATTGAAAGCTGAATTTTTGAAAATGTTGATAATCATAAATTTGGATCCATTGAAATTGAAAATAAAATTTGAATTTATTTGAAATTACATTTAAAATGATTGAAAATTGGAGAAATTTAAATTTGAATTACATATCTGATAATTTGATTAGTGATAAATATTAGATGAATTAAAATTTGGATAAATTAAAGTTCGAATAAATACAATTTTTGATTAATTAAAGTTAAGATCGGTTTAAATAGACATAAATAAATAGACATTTATTAAAATTTTGATTCAAAGTTGGAATCGGTTTCGTTAAAATTATAGTTTGATGAATTTAAATTCGAATCGAGTGAAATATAAATCTATTAAAATTGAGTTATTTGGATTGATTAAATTCGATCAATTTGAAGTTTAGATCGATTGAAAGCTGAATTTTTGAAAATGTTGATAATCATAAATTTGGATAGATTGAAATTGGAAATAAAATTTGAATTTATTTGAAATTACATTTAAAATGATTGAAAATTGGAGAAATTTAAATTTGGATTACATATCTGACAATTTGATTAATTAAATATTGAATCAAATAAAATTTGGATAAATTAAAATTCGAATGAATACAATTTTTGATTAATTAAAGTTAAGATCGGTTTAAATAACATTTATTAAAATTTTGATTCAAAGTTGGAATCGGTTTCCTTAAAAATAAAGTTTAATAAATTTAAAATCGAATCGAGTGAAATATATATCTATTAAAATTGAGATATTCGGATTGATTAAATTCGATCAATTTGAAGTTTGGATCGATTGAAAGCTGAATTTTTGAAAATGTTGATAATCATAAATTTGGATCCATTGAAATTGAAAATAAAATTTGAATTTATTTGAAATTACATTTAAAATGATTGAAAATTGGAGGAATTTAAATTTGAATTACATATCTAATAATTTGATTAGTTAAATATTAGATGAATTAAAATTTGGATAAATTAAAGTTCGAATAAATACAATTTTTGATTAATTAAAGTTAAGATCGGTTTAAACAGACATTTATAAAAATTTTGATTCATTAAATTCGATCAATTTGAAGTTTAGATCGATTGAAAGCTGAATTTTTGAAAATGTTGATAATCATAAATTTTGATAGATTGAAATTGGAAATAAAATTTGAATTTATTTGAAATTACATTTAAAATGATTGAAAATTGGAGAAATTTAAATTTGGATTATATATCTGATAATTTGATTAGTTAAATATTGGATGAATTAAAATTTGAATAAATTAAAATTCGAATGAATACAATTTTTGATTAATTAAAGTTAAGATCGGTTTAAATAACATTTATTAAAATTTTGATTCAAAGTTGGAATCGGTTTCCTTAAAAATAAAGTTTAATAAATTTAAAATCGAATCGAGTGAAATATATATCTATTAAAATTGAGATATTCGGATTGATTAAATTCGATCAATTTGAAGTTTGGATCGATTGAAAGCTGAATTTTTGAAAATGTTGATAATCATAAATTTGGATCCATTGAAATTGAAAATAAAATTTGAATTTATTTGAAATTACATTTAAAATGATTGAAAATTGGAGGAATTTAAATTTGAATTACATATCTAATAATTTGATTAGTTAAATATTAGATGAATTAAAATTTGGATAAATTAAAGTTCGAATAAATACAATTTTTGATTAATTAAAGTTAAGATCGGTTTAAACAGACATTTATAAAAATTTTGATTCATTAAATTCGATCAATTTGAAGTTTAGATCGATTGAAAGCTGAATTTTTGAAAATGTTGATAATCATAAATTTTGATAGATTGAAATTGGAAATAAAATTTGAATTTATTTGAAATTACATTTAAAATGATTGAAAATTGGAGAAATTTAAATTTGGATTATATATCTGATAATTTGATTAGTTAAATATTGGATGAATTAAAATTTGAATAAATTAAAATTCGAATGAATACAATTTTTGATTAATTAAAGTTAAGATCGGTTTAAATAACATTTATTAAAATTTTGATTCAAAGTTGGAATCGGTTTCCTTAAAAATAAAGTTTAATAAATTTAAAATCGAATCGAGTGAAATATATATCTATTAAAATTGAGATATTCGGATTGATTAAATTCGATCAATTTGAAGTTTGGATCGATTGAAAGCTGAATTTTTGAAAATGTTGATAATCATAAATTTGGATCCATTGAAATTGAAAATAAAATTTGAATTTATTTGAAATTACATTTAAAATGATTGAAAATTGGAGGAATTTAAATTTGAATTACATATCTAATAATTTGATTAGTTAAATATTAGATGAATTAAAATTTGGATAAATTAAAGTTCGAATAAATACAATTTTTGATTAATTAAAGTTAAGATCGGTTTAAACAGACATTTATAAAAATTTTGATTCATTAAATTCGATCAATTTGAAGTTTAGATCGATTGAAAGCTGAATTTTTGAAAATGTTGATAATCATAAATTTTGATAGATTGAAATTGGAAATAAAATTTGAATTTATTTGAAATTACATTTAAAATGATTGAAAATTGGAGAAATTTAAATTTGGATTATATATCTGATAATTTGATTAGTTAAATATTGGATGAATTAAAATTTGAATAAATTAAAATTCGAATGAATACAATTTTTGATTAATTAAAGTTAAGATCGGTTTAAATAACATTTATTAAAATTTTGATTCAAAGTTGGAATCAGTTTCGTTAAAAATAAAGTTTGATAAATTTAAATTCGAATCAAGTGAAATATAAATCTATTAAAATTGAGATATTAGGATTAATTAAATTCGATCAATTTGAAATTTGGATCGATTGAAAGCTGAATTTATTAAAATTTTGATAATCATAAATTTGGATCGATTGAAATGGGAAATAAAATTTGAATTTATTTGAAATTACATTTAAAATAATTGAAATTTAGATTACATATTTGATAATTCGATTAATTAAATATTCGATGGATTGAAATTTGGATAAATTGAAATTTGAATAGATTAAAATTTTTAATAATTAAGTTAAGATCGGTTGAAAAAATTAATTTATTGATTTTATTTATTAAAATTTTGATTAAAAGTTGGAATCGGCATACGTTCAAATTAAAGTTTGATAAATTTAAGTTCGAATCGAGTGAAATATTAATCTATTAAAATTCAGATATTCGAATTTATTAAATTCGAGCAATTTGAAGTTTGGGTCGATTGAAATTGGAAATAAAATTTTTATTTATTTGAAATTGTATTTAAATAATGATTGAAAATTAGATAAAATTGAAATTTGGATTACATATTTGACAAGTTTATTAATTCAATATTAGATCGATTAAAATTTGGATAAATTGAAATTCTAATAGATTAACATTTTGATTAATTAAAGATAAGATCGGTTAGAAAATTGAATTAATTAATTTAATTTGTTTATTTAATTTATTAAAATTTTAATTAAAAGTTGGAATCTCTTTACGTTGAAATTAAAGTTTGATAAATTTAAATTCGAATCGAGTAAAATATTAATCTATTAAAATGGAGATATTCAGATTTATTACATTCTAGCAATTTCAACTTTTGATCGATTGAAAGTTGAATTTATTAAAATTTTCATAAATCAGAAATTTGAATCGATTGAAATTGGAAATAAAATATGAATTTATTTGAAATTACATTTATAATGATTGAAAATTGGATAAAATTGAAATTTGAATTACATACTTGTCAATTCGATTATTAAATTTTCGATCGATAAAATTTGGATAAATTGAAATTCGAATAGATTAAAATTTTGATTAATGAAAGTAATGATCGGTTTAAATTGACATTGATTAAAAATTGTGATTAAAAGTTGGAATAGGTTTACGTTAAAATTAAAGTTTGATAAATTTAAATTCTAATCGAGTGAAATATAAATCTGTTAAATAAAATTGAGATTTTCAGATTTATCAAATTCGGGCAATTTAAAGTTTGGATCGATTGAAAGTTAAATTTATTAACATTTTAATAAATAAAATTTTGTATCGATTGAAATTTGAACTAAAATTTGAATTTATTTTAAATAAAACTTGAATAGACAAAAAATTGGATAATATTGTAGTTTTGATTATTTGGAGCTTGGATTAATTAAATTAAATCAATTAAAAGTTGGATAAATTGAAATTCGAATTGACTTAAGTTTTTATAATGAAAAGTTAGAATCGTTTTAAATGAAAATTAATTAAAAATTGGAATAAATTCAAGTTTGATATATTGGAGTTTTAATTGCTCGATTGAAATATAAATCTAATTAAATTGAATAAATTCGTTTAATGTTTAAATTAGTTCAAAGCTTCAAATTTTTCCATATTATTAAATTTGAGATATTCGGATTGATTAAATTCGAGAAGTTTAAAGTTAGAATCGATTGAAAGTTGAATTTATCAAAATCTTGATAAATAGAAATATGGATTGATTGGATCGATCGGAGCCTGAATTCATTAAAATTTGAATTAATTGGAAATTGAATAATTTTAAAATTAGGATTAGGCTTAATTGAAAGTTCGATCCTTTGAATTTTGAATTGATAAAAATTTAAGTAGGATAAAAATTGAAATCGTTTAAAATTTAAACTAAAAGTTTAATGTATTTGATATATGAAGTTGAAATTAATTAAAAATTCTATAAATTGAAATATAGATTATTGAAATTTCGATTAATTCAATTTTCGAACGATTAAAATTTAGATAAATTAAAATTCCAATTGATTTAAATTTTGATTAATTAAAGTTAATTAATTAAATTAATTAAAATTAATTAAAATTTTGTTGAATTAAAGTTAAAAATGAAATTATTTGAAATGGATTAAAAGATAAATAACTTCAACTAATTTCTTGAAACAGAAACTTCCAGTTTTCAATTCCTTGAATACAATAAGAGCAATTATCAATTCGAATGAAACCTTGTCATGATTAATGAACAGAGCTAAACAAATCATACAATCATTAGTCATCATAACACTTTTAATTACAAAATTACCTTCCGCTTGAAATTGTTTTTAAAACTGGGAAAAATTGTCAAGATTCATAAAAATAGAAAATTGTTTAAATCAGCTGTTTTTAAAAAGAGAAAATCTAGTTTATTCAGATAAAAACGGAAAATCTTGATGCTTAAAATTATTAAGTTAATGAAGTTATTTAAAATTTCTTTGTTTATTTAAAGCAATGTTTAAATTTAATAAACTCTCTTTGCGGATAAAAATTTAGTCCGCAACGAGAACTAATTTTCTTTTGCTTACTTTTGAAGGAAAACAAACTGTTTTTGCTTACTTTCCTAGTTAAATAGGAAAAATCGATGTCCCGTTTTCAAGTACTGCTATTTTGTAGCAAAACTCGTTACGGAAGATTTTAAAGCAAGTAGTTCAATGAAAAATTAAAAGACCAAAAAATCCGAGGCGACAGAACTTGATTTGGTAAAGTTTTTATAAAATAACAAGTGATTTAGGAAAAATAAATTCCAATAAATATATAAATACTTTTATTAAAAAAAAACATATTATCACTTTTTATTAAATAAAAAAAAACACTTATTTACAAACTTGGGAAGAAAGAAAAAATTGCTAAGTGTAATGATGACAATAACGATTCCACTTGATCAGTTTGGTTCTCTTCATTAATCTTGACAAGGTTTCATTGTGACGTCTCATTGAAACTGAAATTCACACTAGAGAATTTTCAGAGCATTAAAGTATTTTTACACACATTTATGTAATTCATACACTGATTAATAGTTCTTTGTTTCGATAAACTGGAAAACGGAAAGCGAACTTCTTTACAAATGATATAAACCCATTGTTTTAATACTAAAATCAATATTAAACGGTTTATATTTAGATAATATTGTTCTCAGTGGATAATACGTATTGTTCATCTAGATTAAAGGAGATAATGGTTTATAATTGATGCACATTATTAGATAAAAAAATAAATAAATAATAATAAAAATAATAAAATAAATCATCATTAATAATAATAATTTATTTATTTTTATTTAATGTTAAATACTTATAATTTTATTAAATTATAATATTTCAATTAAAATGTAAGAGTTTGAGAAAAATTTTAAAATTGCAATATTTCGTTTTAGTGACTTTTGCATTGAATTCAGCATAATTTTATTAAACTTTTGTTAGAACAAGAAAAACGCCAAGAATTTTCTTAATTCAAATCTTTTTCTAAGTAAGATTAAATTGATCCGTAGAGGAGGGAAGTTTTTAAATAAAATTACCTCTTAAACTCTGACAAGGACAAAAGAGAATTGTCTTTAAATTTTTAAATAAAATTACCTCTTAAACTTTGACAAGGACAGAAGAGAATTATATTTGTCTTTAAAAAAAAAAGAAACTGCCCTTCAAGAAAAAAATGTTCTATTAGCGCAGTGTTTTGAAAATAATATTTTATACGCGCATTTCTTGATATTTTGTAAAAACTGTTTTATAAAGAAGCATTCAAGGTACTTCAAAGAAGATAAAAAAAAGCATGCAAGTCAGAATATTTCAATATACTGACAAAATATAATTTACATTCTATTTTTATGGAATTCTATACTTTGAATAGTTTCTTATCAGAAAAAGAAAAAATAAATTTAAAAAGTATTGAAAAATACATGTTATAAATAAATACTATTATTATTTCTTTTTATTATTTGAAATTATTATTTATTATTAAATTATTATTCAACTATTACCATTATTTCTATTTTCATTGTAAATAAAATGGAAAGAAAATTAGATTCAAATGTTTTTTGTACTTAATTCTATTCAACTGTCTGATCAAAAGAGACCATGACTACTGATTTCTGAAGCTTTCTTTTTTAAAAATGTTTCAAAGTGGTCGTTCAAGTAGTAGGTAATGCATCAACCTGAGTTTTCTTCTATTTCAAAGTACTTATTTCAAAGAGGGGAATATTAAAAAACTCTTGAAAATACGCTTTAAAAAATTAAAAATAAAACCCACAAAAATCAATTAAAAAATAGTTTTATTCTAAACGAGAAAAAATAAATTTAATTAAAGTAGAACAAAAGAAAAATTTGTTTTACTAGCAATAAATAATACAATATATCCATCTTTTAAGTTTCCTATTTTAAAAATAAATATCTACTTGTCAGAAGTTGTTTTTTTTATCATTAACAGGTCGTTATATCAGTTTTATAACATTTAAACTATCATTTTCTATTTTTCCTATCTCTCCGTTAAATTATGTTTACCTACTATTTTTCATAATTTCATACTTTCATACTCCATCATAATTCTTGTCACTTTGCACTTTTAAAACAATTTTAAAAACGTTCTTAACGTAAATTGCAAATATTTAACACGTAATTAATTTCTTTTCAATCAATTAATCAATTTGCGATTAAATAATCTTGATTTCGAGCTATATTATAATGATTAGATAAAGAAAATATTAAAAGATTTAATTAACCAATCTAATTACGACTCCAGAGAATCTCAAATTTATTACGTAGATAATCTTATCTATTATAGAAACCGAAACCATGCAATTCACTTTCGATGAAGGACAAAAACGAGGAAGATAAAAAAATCAATCCTCTTTTAAAAAAGTGAATTCTTTTTTAAAATAATATTTCTAAAAAAAAAAATTACTCTTCCATAATTTTTTTTTGTAAATTGTATTCAAAACTTCAGAAATAAAATTCGCATAAAATATTTATTGAGCTTAATGATAATTACAAATACAAGAGGTATTTTTAACAAGTTTACTCGTATCCGTGAGCCTTTTTAATATTCGCTTCTAATATTTCCCGTTCTTTTACTAATTCTTTGTAGGCTTGTAAAGCTGGTATGATATTAGTTCTCAAAAATTCTATGTTTGCAAAATCTTCCATGTATTTAATATCATCTTTTTCGTACTTGAGACTATCGTACTTACTGTCAGGGTGAAGTTTTAGATAAATTTCTATTAATTTAACATTTTTCTTGATTTCCTCTGTTTTTAGATTGTGAAGAAAGAAGTTTGCAATATTTTTATTCCAGGCCAAATGAAATACCATGGGCCCAAAGTGTCTTGTGGATGTTAATATCTCCCAATCTTCATTTTTATTAACACTCTCATAAGTAGCCTGAACTATCTCTTGATATTTTTCATCGTCTGGGTCCATTTGAATGCAAGCTCTATCCAAAATAAAGATGTATTCTTTTCGTTTAAATAAATCCTGGAAAACATATTCAGTTTGATTAATCTTATCCAATTCAAATCTTAAAAATTATTGTATTTAGATTCAGATTTACCTCCATATTTTCTTTTTCAAACATCTTTGGCATAAACATTTCCCTTCCTTCGACGGGGAAATAAATTTGGTTCATTCTGTGTCTCTCGTCCCAATTTGCACTCCTTAAAGTGCCATCTTGCTCTCGGACCACGATTAATCTGTCGTGATTTTCTACACCAAAAGTAATGTCTGTAAAAACAATTTTGGATTTGTTATTTTCTTGTAATGCTGGATCTCGAGACAGAACTTTGGTTATTTCGTCTCTTTTTTTAACAACTGGCGGCATTTGAATTCGCTTCATAGCTTCTTTATCTGCAACACGCATCGCTTTTTTTAACTGTTCTTCAGTCATAAATTTATACTGTGGAGCAACCAATTTGCTACTGTCTTTTCGACGCCGAAAAATCTTTTGATAATCTCGACCTGTCATCGACGTCAAAAGGTATTGTATTCTTTTATCGAAGAAGTAAGGTCCAGGATCCCGCTCGGCTTTAAACAAAAAATATTTTGAATTATTATAGGTATTAAATTATTTAATAATAATTATAATAATATACAATAAATACATAAAGAAACTGAATGAAAGAAAAAATTAAGACAAAATAACCTAAAAAACTTACGAAACTACTTTTTATCTTATTTTGCATAATTATAACTTGTCATTGCATGAAAACATTTCGATTGATTTACAAAACTTCTAATTAACACAGGGAATTACGATTGCTAGTTATATTTTTGTCAAGAGATATTTGTTTTTAATAAAATCATCTAGTCGACATAACCTTAAAAATCTAGATTTAAAAAATATACACGTTTCTTTTCTTACCCACTTCAGAACTAAAAGTACGGAATTTAATTGATGTTTCCGATTGTGAATTTTGTAATGCTGGAAGAAAACTGCGTGAAATTATAGTTCTTCCAGAATTTAAAATAATTGATATTTTCGAACCCGCCATGTTGGTAAACTAGAACCTAACCTTTTTGACGGAACACGAGGATCCGGCAAGTTTATAAGAAAAATTAAGTTTCTGTTTTGTTGAACCTTTACTTTTTTGTTTAATTAATTAATGTACAATGAGTTGTAAAAAAGTATTCTCGTTAGTGATGGTGAGAAAAGAAACGGAAATTTTATTGGGATATAAATTAAGAGGATTCGGAGTAGGAAGATGGAACGGTTTCGGAGGAAAATTAGAACCGCATGAAACGATTTATGAATGTGCACTTAGGTAAATTTTTATTTTATTAAATGTTATTTAATTTTGAAAGTAATGAATTATTATTATTTATTATTAATGTTTTTTACATAATTATAATTATTTTAAAAAATGTGGAAATGCAAAAATGTCAATATTAGAATGTAAATATTTCAATAATAGTGTCATCGATTATTTGTTTTGATTTAAATCAGACACAAACAAAAGAGACTTATAAATTATTAAATAGACATTTATGTTTACAGAGAATTACAAGAAGAATGTGGCTTAATTGCGAAAGATTTAAGACAAATAGGAATCCTAGATTTTGAATTTGAAGATGATCCGAATCTATTGGAAGTTCATGTTTTTGATACCTTCAATTTCAAAGGAGATATTATCAATACAGAAGGTAATTTATTATTATACGAATTATTTTGTAATTAAATTGCATAAGAACAGTAAATTTAATTTTTTAACTCTTTTAAAATTTGATTAAATCAATCAAATTTGAATAGGTTTAAATACCTTGTTTATTTTTTATAAAAAAGAAAGAAGACATTTACAAACAAATATCTAAAATAGTATTTTTTAAAACTGTTCAAATTAAAGAAAATTTTCTTTTTTTAATTTTTATTGTTTTCAGAAATGCAACCAAGGTGGTTCAATTTGAGTGATATTCCATATAACAATATGTGGCCAAATAATTCCATCTGGTTCCCATACATGTTCAAAGGAATTTTATTCAGAGGATATTTTCTTTACCGAGGAGAAGATACAATAGTTAAATTTAAAATTGAAGAAGTACCTGAATTCCCAAACTATTGATAAAGCTAAGAAATCCGTTTAATATTTTAATGCCAGTATTTATTTATTTATTTCTAAGAATGTTGATAAGTGCCTGTGAATTTTCAGATTATTTTCATGTTTTTTAATATCTGTACATAAATAAACGAATATTTTGAATTTAAATTTATTTCGTCACTTCCTTTAAGTCCTATTCACAGGGATTAAATTCAGCAATTTAAAGTTGTCATTGTTACCGTAAGTTGCGTAATTTATGAGAATTCAACATTCTTAAACATTGAAACAAAGTTTTTAACAATTTTCAATAAAACATTAACTGGTTGTGTAAATGAGATTCATAACAATATATGTTGAAACATTCTCAAAAATTAAACCAGGATGTAATTTATTTTGAAGGTAAGTTACCAGTAACATTCTCTATTTCTCGGTAACCTTTTGGGAGAAGTCATATACGAAGGACTAGGTGATCAGGGGATAAGAAATCTAATCAGGGAAATAGAATAGACCAATCAGAAAATTCTTTCCAATGTGACAAATTATCTGTTAAGCCCTAAGCAGATTGAATACGCGTACGGGACCAAAGCATGAGATAGAAAAAGACAGAAACAGTCTCTGTCCTTTATTATCTCATGCCCTGCTCCCGTAACCGTAATCGTTGTGCTTGGGGCTAGTGCGAACGCAAGACAGGGTTCGGAATGTACATACATTACTTCACATAATATATGTTCGTGGTTAGAGTTCCTATAAAGAGAGTTAGGACTAGAGTTCCTATAAAGAGAGTTAGGACACGTGCCCCCTTCCACTAGCCTGTTGACAAACCGGAGACGGAAGTGACGATGAAGTAATTTTTGTGATTGGTTGAAAAGGGCGGGCGAAGTTTAAAAATGTCTGTTAAGAAAGCATTTTAAAAACAACGCGCTCTTTTCAGCCAATGAAAAAACTTTCAATACACTTCCGTCTCCGGTTACGCTGAGCCAATCAAAAGTTGAACCTCACGTGTCCTAACTCTCTTTATAGGAACTCTAGTTAGGACATGTGCCCCCTTCCACTAGCCTGTTGACAAACCGGAAACGGAAGTGACGATGAAGTAATTTGTGTGATTGGTTAAAAAGGGCGGGCGAAATTTAAAAATGTTTGTTAAGAAAGCATTTTAAAATCAGCGCGCTCTTTTCAGCCAATGAAAAAACTTTCAATACACTTCCGTCTCCGGTTACGCTGAGCCAATCAAAAGTTGAACCTCACGTGTCCTAACTCTCTTTATAGGAACTCTACGTGGTTTTCTACTTTTAATTTACTGCAGAAAACAAGTTTTTTACCTGTAAAAACCGTATAATACTGTAATTTACAGTATATTACAGTAAACTACTAACATATATTACGTCGTAAACACTAAGTTACGCGTAACCAGGGTTGTGAAGTGACGCGTCACTCTAAGTTTTGTACGTATAATACATTTTCGACGTAATATACGTAGAAAACGTAAAAAGCTATGTAATTTACAAGCCAAATGTAGTGTATACATTATCTCTATATATAAGGTAAAGGTACCTATACTCGATCAGTATCTATAGTCGTTCAGTGATGATTTAATTAGCCAAAATTAATTAATAGTTTAATTACATTGGTAAAAATAAATCTTGTAATATTAGAAGTAGTATTTGGCATTAATATTATTTAACTATTAAATAATTGACGTATATTACATTACATATGTAGAAAATGAGACAGGTAATGTAATTTACCTAAGGTATTTTACTAGCACAACCCTGACCGTAATAGAGAAAGATAAATAGACATCACTTTCTCTCTCACTCGCATGGTTTTCACCTTAACGCCGAGACGCTTTTGCGCCACCATGGGACTGAACCATGAGAATTTTTTTACTGAAAATTTGGATGAGAATTGGCTAAAAATTTAAAAGAGGAATTGATAGAAAATTTAAAAGAGAAAATTCAATTGAAAAAAGGCAAAGAACAGCAAAGGAGAGACTCAACCGCGCTAGTCATTTTAAAATCCGCATTTTGAAGATCGCGACACCGCCGCATTCTGAAAAACAAGATCTGGCAACACTGGGAACAGTAAGTGGCAGCAGTGGAAGGTGAATGCGCCGGGTAGAAATTTTGACTTGGATGAAAACGAGATTAAAATTAAGGTGTGAGAATAATTGTTACAAAGAAAACTTTCTCCGGTACCATGGATCTTCGTAAATTAACAGAATTATTGCGGGCGACGATAGACCCCGCTCAACAAAAGCAGGCGGAGGAACAGCTCAACCAGGTAGGTTTGCTGTCGCTCATAAAAACGTGCTCGGATACATTATCGCCAAACCAAAGTCACATGTGGTTTCTTTAGTTTCGAACTTTCCTTCACGACTGTTCACTTTTATGCATTCATTACGAGCCGTTTTTTTCAGTTTTGGGTGTTCAGAAACCCTTGCAAATTTGAAAGACGTCGATCAAAGATTCACACTTTTTAGAAGCAAAAATGTGGTAGGAGCTATGATTGCTCTAATTTTTCTGCAATGTATATTCCGATCCGTCATCCAGGAGCAATTCTAGTCTCTAATTATTTGTTTTTCGTCAATGAACATTCAGGACCGAAAGTTTTTTTTTCTTTAAAGTTCCAGGTTCTGGAAGTTACACTCTCGTCAAATAGAACTCCAAAGGAATTTTTTGCATGATTCTTGTCTCTAAAGCTGGTTCTGAATTTTCATTTTAAGTTGTCAAAGATTTGAATATTTGTTTGAAACGTTGTTTCAACTGTTTTGGGGAAGTTAAATTCTTTTAGATTAGTTTTGGGATGATTGATTAATTGTGATGAAAGGCTTTTAAATGGGTAAACAAATAAACGCTTGCTTTTAAAAAAACTTTAATTGATTTAGAAAAATAAGCCGTTATTGGTAGAATTTAGGAATTTAATTTTAAAGGAAAACATTCTTAGTAAATAGTTTACGAAATTCCTACAATTTATGGCGAAGTAAAATGTTGGATTTCTAAAATTAGAGTTAGAATCAGCAGAATGCGAATTTTTCTTTAGAATACAAGGAAACATGAGATGTTTGATTTTATGAACAAACGGGTCGAAGATGACCTTTGTATTTTCTCAGTATCATAAAATGTCTATAATTAGTCAAATTGCCGTTATCTAGCCCTCTAAATACAAATATTGTTTATTTTCGGTTTTAAAAGTGTTTATATTTTATAATTATCGAAAATATACAAGTAAATAATATGATATTCGTAACTAAAAATACTTCTTTGACTGCTTTATTATTAAATGATTTAATTTTACAGATCCACAAAATTATAGGATTTGCTCCCACACTTTTACAAGTAGTGATTTCTTCAGAAGTCGATATGCCAGTCAGACAAGCAGGTACGATTGCTACCTGACTATGATTTAATTTTAATTTCTAAAATAGTAATGTTAATAAGTTTAATATTTAATGGAAAATTTAAAAATTCACTTTTTTTAAGAAGAAAGTTTCATGAATTTTCAGGAATCACCTAATTTGTTTATTGGTGTTTTAGGTGTCATATATTTAAAAAATTTAATTACGTCGAATTGGGCAGATCGAGAGACAGATAATGCTTCTTTACAATTTAGTATTCACGAGCAAGATCGTGCCATGATACGTAATGCAATTGTTGATGCAGTAGTAATGGCACCAGAACTTATAAGGTAGTTTAAAAATTTTCTCAAAGTCTTATTTTTTATTTACAGCTCATTATCACCTCGTTATTTTAAATTATACTATTATCAATTACAAACTTTAAAGCGATATACTTTTTTGATACTCTTAAGGGTATTTTTTTATCGAAAGATACTAAATGTTAGTTTTTACAAAAAATTGAAATAAAAGAAATTCACATAATCTAAGTATAATTAATTTTATAGACCATAATTCAGTTTATTGTATTTAATTCTTTATGTTCCGTTATTTTGTAAAAATTATGTACTCTTAATTATTATCTTTCATTTGAGCATTTTTTCAATTTGACGCGTTTTGTTAAATTTAAATTTAAAAAAATTGTTTCGTAATTTATTTTCAAGTTTTTTTTTGTAGATTATGAAAGTTTTATCGTTACCTGATTTCGTATCTGTTTTAAATGTGTAGTTTTTTTTAATTACCTGATGATAATAATGGAAAATAAAAACATTCTTTACCAAAAAATATCCTTTTTATAAATTATTGATCGATATAAGTTTGAATAAATTATTAAGAGCAAAATTTATAATCTGAATAAAAAACATTTCAATTATTTTCTCTTTTAAATCGTTGATCATAAATATTGTGAATTTCATCGTTGTGACATGAAAACGTCATCGCATTAAACAGTTTTTACTACTTTTTTTATTACCTTATCTTCCAAAATCGAAAAAGTTATTATTACATAATTTATGTTATATTTTTAGTGCTTTTTTATCATGTTGAAAACTATTTTCTCCATTTGTTGGTAGTTTAATAATTTAAACTTATTTTTGCAACATTTTGTTGAAAAATTCATTTCTTGTTCATTTTATTGTACACTTAATTAAATAAATTTCTTGTTAATTATTTTCTATCAATTAATTTTTTATTTAATTACAGGGTACAATTGGCCGTGTGCATTAGTAATATTGTAAAGCACGATTTTCCTGCGAGGTGGACACAAATAATAGACAAAATCACGATTTATTTACAAAATCCAGACGCTTCCTGTTGGCCCGGTGTTCTTTTAGCTCTTTATCAGCTCGTCAAAAATTTTGAGTTAGTTCCTAATCAATATTGAATTTTTTTCATTTTTAACGCAAAAATGTGCAAATTTACAATAATTTGTTTTCTTTCTAGGTACAAAAAAACAGAAGAAAGAGGTCCACTTCACGAAGCCATGAATTTATTGTTGCCAATGATCTACCAATTAATAATTCGACTTCTACCTGATGCATCTGAGCAGTCCGTTCTTCTACAAAAGCAAATACTCAAAATATTCTTCGCCCTGACGCAGGTATAATGCCATTTTTAAAATATTTAATTCAACATTTTAAAACTGGGTAATTACATTGATTATCGTCTGTTGGGTGTTGCTGGCATATCTCAAAAATACATTAATTTTATATATAAGTCATTATTAAACTCCGTAGAATTCATTTTTAATAAAGATTTTGATAAATATTTTCTTATTTAATTAAAAGTTGTAATTAAAGACGTGAGAGTAAGGTTAAAATGGCGTTTTCAGTACATATTTCAAACTTCTTTTAAATTAACAAATATAGGCTTAAATAAAATTCCGTTAAAAAGAGTGTTCATATATATTCTTAAGATGTGTTTATGGTTCTTTATTTTGTATATAAAGCATAATAATAATAAGAAAATTGAATTTAAAATTGATCTAAAAACTGTCAATTTTCGTCATATTTAGTTGCATATTTTTTATAAAACTATTTAATAAAAAAATTTGGATACTTACAAGGATTGAAAATCAGTACATTTACTTTGATTATCCAGAAAGAATTGCTTAAAAATATTTAATTAATTATTACAAATATGAATTTCAAAATTCTACATTTGTAAAAAATGACATATTTAAACACATATCTTTTTTCTGAAAGCTTCTAAAAAATTCAAACTTTACACACATTAAAATTTTTACAAAATAAACACTATATTCAAATTTTACGAGCGTATGTTGCTTAATTTCTGAATTACAAAAATTTTTAATTTATTACAAAAAAGGTTAATTTTGTTGAATTTAGATATCCCCTGAAATTGGCTGGTTTGGGAAAAAATGGACTTAAATCGATTTTATTTAAATTCAAAATCATAATTAATGTTAATTTGAAAGTAATTATAAATGTAATATATTTTAGTTCAAAGTAATACATTTATTTTTTTATAATTACTTGTAAGTTAATGTTAATTATGATTTAAGTTTAAATGAATTTAATTTAAGTTGATTATTTACAAACCAATCTTCTGTGATAAATTTTAAACTTAAAAATTTACGAAATTAATTATTAATTACCTTTTATTATAACATTGAAAGAAGAACAAGCATTATTTTTAAATATTTTATAAGTGTCTTAAACAACTTTCTAAAATAATTTTTTTGTTTCAAAACTTCCATCGTTATTTTTAATAAAAACAACTTACTAAATTAAATTTCTTTAAATGAATGTTATACTCTTGATTTTAAAATGCTTCTTTTTTATTGCATGTGCAAATTATAATTATACTTATTTAATTCCTAATTAAAAATTGGATAAAAGAGATCAATTAAAATTAGAGTCTATTTTGATGAGAATCAATTTAACAGTATTTACAGAAAATAAAATTAATAAAAAATATAGTTAACTTTAAAATATTGAACTGACATTTCAATACACTAAAATTTTAGTGAATTAAAATTTAATTCTATCAATACAAAAATTATTTAAAATGTTCATATGTAGAAGTTAAAATTGTTTAATATTTTTGGAAATTAAGAGCTTTAAAACTTCAAAATAATTATTTATTAATGGAAATCTAAATTAATAGTTAAGCATCTATGTATTTATTTTTTAATTTATTGAAGTTTTAACTAAATTTCATTTCAATTGATAAATAAAAGTTTTAGTTTATACTTATTTTAATCAAACGAATCTTTATTTTATCATGATGTTAATAAATTACTGTAACTTCTAATCAAAAATTTCTTTGATGCAAATAACTCATTCAAATTTTTATTTGTTTAGGCTTTAATTATCTAAATTTTAATCAATCCTTGTGTTTTCAGCTATTCAAAATTAATTTTTGTTTAAAATCCAAATATCACTTAATTTTAAATTCCATAATTTCCAATTTTCATTGATTCAAAATATAGTCAAAATTATTATTTTCAAAATTTGGACTGATTAAAGCCTTAATATACAATAACATTTTTTTATATAATTAAAAATGTTTATATCATGATTAATGTTTGAAATAATTTAAATATGTATTGTTAGATTTTGAAAATATTTAAAGTTTATAATAATTACAATTTAAATTCATTAAAATTTTGATTAATTAAAATTTGAAGAATTAAAAGTATAAAATAATTGAAGTTTATTACCCACTATTAAAATATAAATAATTTTTATGCAGTTACTAAAATTTAAAATACATTTGAGTCAACATTTCGTTGGAAGTATTTTAAGTTTAGAAAAATTAAAATTTGGATTGATAGAACTTTGAAGATTAAAAAATTCTAATTAAGTAAAGTTTGTAATAATTGAAATTTGTATTGTTTAAATAAGAAATTTTCGGCAATATAATTTTGCAATAATTGAAGTTCGTATAAATTATAGAATTTTGAATACATTTTGTCCAAGAAACTATTTTTTCAACAAAAATATTCCTACTTTTTGTAACGTATATACCTACGCTAAAGCGCGCTTATTTTTCCTTTTTTAAATATAAACTTGGAAAATTCGTGCTTTTTTAAAACACTTTTTATTTACTTTTACATACTTCTTTCTCTAATTCTTGAAGTTGGCAGCGGTTTTATTTTACAAACAATGAAAGTTATATATATTATTTGTCTGAAGCATTAATTTTATTATAATTGAATAATAAATTTCATTAATTTATTATTCTTATTTGCATTTGAAAAAATGTATAGTTGTAAATTATCAAAAACAATGCAATGTTAATAATTAGTATAATATAATTTAATTCTTTATAGTACACTCTCCCCCTTGATCTTATATCAAAAGAAGTTTTCTCGCAATGGATGGATGTTGTAAGGCAAGTTGCAGATAGACCTGTTCCCCCAGAAACGAATGATCCCAATTTAGATGACGATGAACGATCAGAATTACCTTGGTGGAAGTGTAAAAAATGGGCCCTTCACATTCTACAAAGAATGTTCGAAAGGTTTGTACAGTTTTGTTAATATTTAGTTTGTACAGTTTTGTTAATATTTATTTTGTAATTATTTTGCTTCTTAATTCTTACTCGCTTTTATTTAAATATTTTTTAAAAATAATATATGTATTTACTTAAATTTTACCATTTTCAGATACGGCAGTCCAGGAAAAGTAATCAAGGAGTACAAAGATTTCTCTGAATGGTATCTACAGACATTTAGTGGTGGAATTTTGGAAGTTTTGCTCAAAATATTGGATCAGTACCGCAGAAAAGTTTTCGTTTCTCCGAGAGTTGTACAGCAATCTCTAAATTACATTAATCAAGCGTAGGGTCATTTCTTAAAAATATTATTATCTATTTTAATATTTTTATTTATTTACACTTTGACTATAATTATATTTTGATACAATCGTATTTAATTTCCAGCGTATGCCATGCTCACTCTTGGAAATTCTTAAAGCCCAACATGTTTGAAATAATTCGTGACGTCCTGTTTCCAATTCTTTCGTATTCTGCGGCAGATGAGGAACTTTGGAACACAGATCCTTATGAATACATCCGAGTCAAATTTGGTAAAATAAATTTGCTTTAAACGTGTTTAGAAGAATTTAGGAAAGAGTATAAAAATACTAATAATTTTTTTTAATTTTAGATATTTTTGAAGACTTTGTTTCGCCTGTGACAGCAGCCCAAACTTTATTACACGCGGCTTGTAAAAAACGTAAAGACATGCTTCAAAAGACAATGCAGTTCTGCATGGAGGTTTTAACCAGTCCTAATGCAGATCCTCGTCAAAAAGACGGGGCTTTACACATGGTAAGAAAGTTTTTGAAAAGAAGACTCAACAAAAACTTCGTATTTTTATTTATGATTAAAATTATGATTAAAATTAAATATATAATATAAAGTAGAAAAATAATACATAAATAGAAAATAATAAATATTATTTTTAAGGTTGGAAGCCTCGCCGATATTTTGTTGAGGAAAAAAATCTACAAGGATCAAATGGATAAGATCCTCATGCAGTACGTCTTCCCAGAATTTAACAGTCCACATGGTCACATGAGAGCGAGGGTAAAAAATTGTTCACTTTGTTTAGATATAACTTAAAGGATAGAATTTTTAATAAAATAAAAATTTTCAGGCCTGTTGGGTATTGCATTACTTTTCTGAAATCAAGTTTAAGCAAGAGGTTATTTTAATGGAAGCGATGAGGCTAACAATCAATGCTCTGTTAACTGATCAAGATCTTCCTGTGAAAGTTGAAGCTGCAATTGCTCTTCAGATGTTGCTTATAGCGCAAGAGAAAGCTCACAAATATGTTGAGCCTTTGATTAAGAATATCACACTTGAATTACTTAATATTATAAGAGAAACTGAGAATGATGATTTGACGACTGTCATGCAAAAACTTGTTTGCACTTATCCAGAACAATTAATGCCAATTGCTGTCGAAATTTGCCAACACTTGGTAATTTATTAATCCTTTATTTCTAAATTTAGTTTATTTTTTACCATTTTGTAATTTGTATCTAAAATCTAGATTGTAAAGTTAAAAAATTTATGTTATTTTAATACTTTGTGCAGGCAACAACATTCAGTCAAGTTTTAGAAACAGACGAAGGCAGTGACGAAAAAGCTATTGCAGCAATGGGTCTTCTAAATACGATAGAAACTCTTCTTTCAGTAATGGAAGATCAACCCCAAATAATGGCACAATTGCAACCGACAGTTCTACAAGTTATCGCTCATATCTTTGGTCAAAGTGTTATGGGTAAATTTTGATTTCATGGAAAATAATAATTTTTCTATTTTTTAATTGAATTCTAATAATGAAAGTGATTTATTTTCAGAGTTTTATGAAGAGGCTCTCTCTTTGGTTTACGACCTCACGGGCAAGTCAATTTCCGAAGACATGTGGAAAGTTCTCGAGCTTATGTATCAGCTTTTCCAGAAAGACGGCTTTGATTATTTCACAGATATGATGCCTGCGCTACATAATTATATTACTGTTGATACACCAGCTTTCCTGTCTAATGAAAACCATATTTTAGCCATGTTTAACATGTGCAAAGCAGTACGATTTTTTTTCTATTAAAAAACAATTAATTATTTTTAGTTATTTAAGAAACGAGAAATTATATTTTTTGTAATTATTTATTAATAATCAATTTTTAATAGGTTTTGATGGGTGATGCTGGCGAAGATCCAGAATGTCACGCTGCAAAATTATTAGAAGTTATCATTCTCCAGTGTAAAGGACAAATAGATCAGGTAAATTACTTTTTATCTTTTATAAATATAAGAAATAAATTTTATTTATTTTTCTTTATAAATAACTGAAATCTTTATCAGGATTAACACGTACCAGGGAAATCCGGGAAATGTGGGGGAATTTAATAAAAAGTGCTGGAAAAATGTAAACTTAGTGCAAAGCTTAAATAACAGGTTTTACAGGCGTCCCCTGTTTGTAAAAATTTTCCCTAATATCCCCTATTTTTCCCAAAAATCTATTTAAAAGTTAGGGTATCTAGTGATTTAAGAAATTGCTGGAAATTAAGTATAACATCAAGATAAAAAACAGGAATTTATAAAAAGATTAGAAAATTTTTAAAGTGAGCCGGGAATTTTAAAGAAATTCCAGGAATTCATAGATAAATATAAAGAAAAATTTAATTTTAATCTTATATTCTTCAGTAACTTGAAAATTTGAATTGAAAATGGTTTAGAGTAAGATTTAAAAATTTTGAGTTATAGGAAAACCAAAAATATTGCACTTTAATAATTTAAGTTACATTAAGTTGTTCACTATTATTATTATTATTATTTTTTTTTTGCAAATTTATTCAATTTTGTTTACATTTTGTCTGTTTGTTCTTAAATTTATTTACTCTTCGATAAAATTTTTAGATTCTATGACTTTTCATAAATATTATTTGTTATTAAAACTGTTTTAAAAATGTGTCTGATGTTACAAGATTGTATTTAATTTATTTTGTTAAGGTGGTTCTCTCCGTTTACAAAACCTTTAACTAAAAAATCGTTTTTCAATCCAAATAAAAATATTATTCAAATTAATTTCACTCAATTTTGAAAAATCCAGTTGTATATTTTCCAGAAAAAATTAGGTGTTCGTTTATTACTTATAATAAAAATTTTATGTCACAGAAATGTCAGGAAAGTTTGTAAATTGAGTTTTGTGGTCACACTGTTAACATTTTATGTTTTTTCTTTAAATTTAATGAATAACTGCAATTTTCATGCAATTCTGACAAATAGTTCATTTTTCTTGTTGAAACATTCTCTACAATTTTATTTGTCACGTTTTGTTAAATAATATTTTGTTTCTTACGTATTTTTTAAACAGAATATTATTTAACAAAAGCTAACAAATAAAATTGTAGCGAATGTTTCAACGAGAAAAATGAGCTATTATTTATTGGTTGCAAATTGGTTGAAAACTACATACAGTTAGTTAAATTTAATTTAAGTTTAATATATAGTTTAAGGCTATGTAAATGGAGAGAACCTCCTTAAGTTATTTATAATTTCTTTTTACATTTTCTTCATTTTGGAATAATTTCCTAAACTTTTTCTTTTTTAAATGAATTTGTCATTTTTTTAATATAATTTTTACTCATATTTTTACAGTTTCTTATTTTATTCTTACTGCTTTTTATTTTGCAGTTTATTTTCCACTATTTCTTCTTCCTTTTTATATTTTCTCCATTTTCAACGTATTGCTTTATTTTTATTTTATTTTTTCTCTTAGAATATTAATTGGTTCCAATTTACTAATAATCTGAACTTAAATTTATCCAATTTTCAATCGATTCAGATTTTAATCGATCCAAATTGTTTTTAACTTTTATGAAATAAAAAAAAATTAAGTTTTCATACTCATTACATTTAAACGTGTTTTTTTTTAATTTTAAAATAAAAAGTCCAGCAAATTTCTTTTTAACCTATTCTTTGTTTAAACGAATTCAAATTTAACAGAATTGTTTCAATTGTTATTTAATATAGTTTTTAAAACGTCAAATTTTAATGGACGGATGTCGGATGTTTGTTTGATCGTTTGCAACTTTGAAAAAATGAAAATTCGAGGTTTTAAGAATTCTATTAAATATTAATTCGGATAAATAAAGAGTTGGTGAAATTGATATTCTGGCATATTTAATAATTCGTTTTACTTAAAATTCTGCTAAATTAAAACTATTTAAATTCGATTAAAAGCAAATTCGAAGAATTTTTCGTCTAGAATTAATTCTATTTAATAAAATTCTAAAAAAATGTTAATAATACCGAAGTAATGAGTTTTAGAACTTAATTTTGCGTTCTAATTTCATTGATTTTTTAAAAAAATTAAAATAAATATAATCGGGAAATACAAAAAAGACGAACGGGAATTTACAATCATAAAAATTACCGTCACCTTAGCTCAGTTTACGTATTTTTAAATAAATAAATAAATATTATTGTAAAAATTAATTAATTTGCAGACTTTTTTTCTCAAGTTTATGAGACAAAATCTTATGTAACAAAATTACGATTTAATAGATTTTCTTGTAAAACTTCTGTGTAACATAATTCTATTGAACTTTCGTTCGACACAATTTCTTTTGTAGAATTCTTATTTGATAGAAAAAAAAAAATACAAAATTGTCAGGGAAGAACACAAAATATTGTCTGGCAACCCTGTAAGTGGTATATTTTATTATAACATAAGTTTTTTTATTTTTTTGTTTCCAGTGTATACCTTCCCTTGTTCAATTAGTTTTGGAACGTCTAACGCGGGAAGTAAAAACTTCAGAACTGAGAACAATGTGCCTTCAAGTAGTAATCGCAGCTTTATATTACAATCCAACTTTATGTCTTGACGCCATGGACAGATTGCAAGGAACTTTGGGTCAATCAGCAGAACCGATTGCTTCACATTTCATAAAGCAATGGATACTCGACACTGACTGTTTTCTTGGGTTAGAATTATAATGATAATTGTATATTTTTAAATTTATTCCCTTTTTAAATTTGTAATTTTAGTTTTTTGTTTACATTTGTATTTTAAGATTGTATTTTGCTGTTTTTAAGTGAACTTGTGTTTAATGAAAAAAATATTTTACAGGTTACATGACAGAAAGCTTTGCGTTTTTGGTCTCTGTACTTTAATTAGTATGGGTCCCTCGAGACCAGCTGCTGTAAATGAGTGTTCCCATCAGATTATTCCATCGTTAATTTTACTTTTCGACGGACTGAAACGAGCTTATGCTGCTAAAGTGGCTGAGGGCGATGACGATGAAAATGAAGACGAGGAAACGGACATTGACGAAGGTGAGTTGCAAATAAAGAGATTATTTAGTTTTTTTTTTTTTGTATGTATTGAATTTTCTCATTTTTTTTTCCTAAACTTTAAAATTGTTGAATTTTTCCCAATTCTTATGAAATTTCTGTTGATATTTTAGAAGTCCTGTCGTCGGACGAAGACGAAATTGACGACGCTAGTCAAGAATATTTGGAAAAACTTCAAGAAAAAGTATCAAAAAGCTCGCATCATGGATTCAATGTAAATTCGTACATTCAAGACGGAATTGGAGATCACAAATCTGACGAAGATGACGAAGAAGATTCTGAATATGAAGCAAATGAAGAGACTGCTCTTGAGACTTACATTACGCCTTTAGATTCTGACGACACTAAACAGGATGAATATGTTGTTTTTAAAGAAATTATGCAAAGTAGGTGTAGTTTTCGCTTAAAAATAATTTGTTTTTTAGTCTAAATGTCTCATTAGTGATTGTTTTTTTGGTATTAACCTTATATTTTAATGCATTTTTGATATTAATTAATAAATAAATTTTTCAGATATTGAAAAAACAGACCACAATTGGTACAGAGCCCTAACCAGCAATTTAACAGCTGAACAGCAAAAAACCTTACAAGAAATTATCCTCCTAGCTGATCAACGTAAAGCTGCGTTAGAAAGCAAACGAATTGAACAGAGTGGTGGTAAGCGTTTGTTTTTGTTTACTTTATTATCATATTATTAAAAATTTAGAAATGTTTTTATTTAAAAAATTGTTTTTGACGCAGGTTATGCCTTTCATTCTCAAACTGTGCCCACCTCGTTTAATTTTGGAGGAACGCCGTTGGGTCGATAAGGGATTATAAGGTTTTTATTTTAGACTAAGTAAATAAAAAATTATAAAGTTAATTACATCGTATGACGGTAAGAGACAACTGTTGATACGATTATTTAGGAAGTCTTGTAGCACTTCCTATTTACTATTTTTTTGTAAACTAAATGTAAATCTCAAATAATTAGGTGATGAATTAAAACAGCTACTGCAAACAATCTCATGGCAATGCTACACTTTGTTGTATAAAGAGTCAAAAATGTGTCATTAATTTCAGAGTAGCCTTGCGTCCAAACGAATAGGATACGCTTTTGTAAACTATTTTTGTTTTATACGTTAAACTTTTAAAACAATTGTGAAGTGTTTTCCTGTGATTTTTTTCTTGCATAGCAAGTGCACATTTTATTTTAATGGGAGAAAAATTATTTAAAAAATGAAAAAAAAAAATGAAAAGAAAGTACTGTTATTATTCTTGGCATAATTCTAAAATACTGTGTAGATACACACGTCGTCTTTGCACTTTTCATTTTTCAATTACCAATTTAGATTAAAGTAAAAAGAACTCAAACGAATTAAAAATTAAATAGTCGATAAGTTTTTCAAGTTAGCCTTGGTAATTGGGAAGTGAAGCTCTTGTCTTTTGAAAATTGGAAGCTCGTTTTGTACTACCGACGATAACGAAAAAGAATTAATAATTGAAAATCCGTCTAGTAATCATCGTCTGACTTCTCCCAAATATACTAATGTATATTGAAATAAACAAAAATGACGCAGTAAACGTTTTGATTGCAAATCCGTCTTTGAAAGAAATTCGTCTGAATAAAAATTTTGAAATAGGACTTCGATTTTATTTGTAAAATATAAAATAATGGTTTTACTGGACGAATTTCACGCATTTCATTTTGCTTTGAATACTTCTTTTTTTTCTTTATTAATATTTTCGATATTGAATTGAAAAATTTTCAATTGTGCACTTTTCCAATTTTCTTTTTATATATGTATAGATCTTGAAAATTTCTGTATTAACTAGTTTTTAAAAGCAACTTATTAAAAATGCACGGTTTCTTTTTAAACAAATCATTATTGTACAAAAAAAAGAGGTGTTCTCGGCTGTATTGTTTTTGTGAAATAAATCTTTTGTGTCGCGATCAATTAATTATTATTATTATTAATTATTTTAGATAATCTTTTGTATGTTTAGTCACAATTTACAGCGACGAATTGATCATATTGGCAATAAAAAACATATAAATAATTCTAAATTTTAATTTTGCGCAGCTTCAAACTATTGAAATTTGTTTATTATTAAAATTCTTTTTAAGGTGTAAATTATCTAAATTTATAAAATAAAGTCTTTCTTAAATGATTCAAAACCTGGTTTGTACATGATTGCATAATTTTAAGTTTGATAAACTTTTGAGTTTTACATTTTTCATAGATTTTGTTTGAGAAAAAAAAATCATTTGTATAATATTTTGAATAAACTAAATATTTAATTTAACAGTAAGGCTAAGAAGTACAAAATGAAATAAAAAAACTTGATAGCTTTTTTCACTGTGTTTATTATCGTTACATCTTTTATTGCTAAGAAATTATTACAGATTAGTAGTTCTTTGAATCTTGACGGAAAACATTGTTTTATTAATGAGAAAGATTTTATGAAATTGATAAAAATAATGAACACCATCAGTCATGATTCAAAGAGACTTATAAATAAATGCAGAGTGATGAGTTTTATTGTAATTATAATTTGTACTTCCTCAGTGGGGGATTTGCACAGCAAAAGCCGAAACATTTTTTATTAAATTTAAAATTAGGAGAAATTAAACGACAATATTTATACATTATTAAAACTATAATTTAAACAAAGATTTTAAGTTATTTGACTATGCAAAATGCGAATCCACCATTGACTGTGACAATAGGTTAAACGTCGGTCTTAAACTTGCGAATAATATTTATTGATCTTTTAACTTTTACAGTTGTAATTCTATAGGCAGAGGATACAGTGTTCTTAAAATCAAAAAGTAAGCATTCAGATTAATTAAAAAATTATTATGGACCAGACTTTGTACAATTATTTCGAAAATAATAAAAGGATAGAACAAATGTAAAAGTGAAAAGCAGAGAGTGATACGTGAAACGAACACGAATTCTTTTACAGAGAGATTATAATGTCCATGTCTACTTTGAAAACGAAATTGAGAATGATAGTTTATGTACAAGTTTTAAAATGTTTCTGATTTTTATTCAAATAGCGAATTGTCCTTTTTTTTTTATTTATCTCTTTGTTTTTTTTTTGTTGTGATTTTAGAGTAGATACCAAAGAAGCGTAAAATATTCCATGGTTTTAAGAGTTGGAGGTCTTTGAAAACTTTGAAATTCGAAAACTAGCGAGTATATAAAAAGCAAAACGTACGGTATATTGAAAAACGTCCTACACCAGTGCTCAATACTCGTACTTAAGACCCCCACTGCAATTGTGATTCTTCGTATCCACACATTCTTTAAATCGAGTCACTTTAAACATCGTTCAAAGAAATATTGACCTACATAACCACCTCTCATGGCTTTTGCTACATTTTGTTCGAATACTCGACGGTTGTTTTGCAACACTTCAGCTGCGTCTTTATTCAATGGATCTTCTGGATTTGGTTCCTGTGATTTGAAAAGTATAATTTCTTAGAAATTTATTATAAATTAATGTATATAATTTAGTAGTATTTTCTATTTTACAATTTATTTACAGGCTTCACAGTGCTTCCTCTATTTTAAAAAGTTCCCCCTTTTTCCTCGTTTTCCCCTATTTTATACAAAAACTTGAATAGTGGAGGGGACTGCTGTTCTACAAAGACTTCTTATAAACAGATTCAATTCATTATAAGTTAAAGAAATATAGAATCTGATGAAATGATAATAAATAAAAATATTATACTTATTTATTTTAATAGTTTGATAACTAGAAGTATGCAAACAAAATTGATGGTAATTCATGGAGGAAAATTATACAAAAGAACTAAAAAATTCATAAAAAATAAAACTCATAAAATATAAGTTGAAGAATCTTAAAATAATTAATTTAAAACTAATAAAAAAAATTTAAACAAGGGGATAAATATTAATAAAACAATAACTAAAACAGAATCACTAAAACTTTAGTCAAAAAGGTAAAAAGTACTAAATTAAATAGTACAATATTGACAATAATTAGTAGGAATATTGACTAATTAAAATTAACGGCCTACTATTTATTATAATTCTGATTTAGAAAGTTATAAAATATAAACGAATCCTTTTTTTCTATCTGTTTGTTGAAAAGATTCAGTTCTGATTGTTTAATTATTGAAATGTTTTGTGAACTACTACTAGAAAATTTATTTAACTTCCTCTTTTCTATTTCTTCAATTATTAACCTGGTTTCTTTTGGAAATATATTTTTGAATTTGAGTTTTTTTTTGTTTTTGGAAGTTTTTGTGGAATGGAATGTAAAAAAACCATTAACAATTAATAAGTCATAAAATATATAAAAATACAAGATATTTTTGGAGGCTTTAAAATAATATAATGAGAGGAAAAACATAAATAAAAACTTTCAAGAAAATTATTTCAGAATTTTACTACGTAACATGAAAAATTATAATTGTAAAAAATTAAAACAAAAAAAAATATTAATAATTAAAAATAAAAGAAATGAAATTTAGATACAAAATTGTTGTTAATGTCTTTAGAAGTAATGAAACAAATTTATTGATTAAAAACTATAAAATAACTAAAATGTTTCATAAAAGTTTCATTAAACTATAAAATTTTAAAGTGTTTCGTGAATTTATTTAGCTTTGCTTTGCAAAAAATTTTGCAATCTTTTGATTTGTAAATTTTATTAAGTGAATATAATATTGGTTAATGTAATACTTTCGGAAAGGAACTTTTTTTATATAAGAACCAAATATTTTAAGCTAATTTTACTTTTAATGGAAAACAACTTATTTAAAACTGTTTTCTTTGCTAATTAAAATTCACATTGTACTAGACCTACATTTAGAACTTCGCATTTTTTAAAGTGAAAATTCCCCTATTTCCCCTTTTCTTAACATAATTTATGCTGTGAAGCCTGCATTTAACTTAATTATTTTTTTTTAAACTTACTAGGAACAAATACTGTAATCCATATACAATTGTATTTATTGTGAGGACAGGCTTCCAATCTTCTCTTAAAATATTCAAACACACATTTCCTTCTAGATCAATGTTTGGATGATAAACTTGTGTTTCGCATTTAACCTTCGGAGGTTCATGCGGATAGTTAGGTCCAACTTTAAAACTAAAAACGAATTTACCTCCTCGATAAAATCCCTGGAAAGTAAAATAAAGACACGGAATGATTAATAATAAACATATTGTCGATATAGGATAGAAAATCAAACGGTTAATGAAAATAAAAACTTCTATTTTAAAATCTGCAATTAGACTTCATAAAATTTGTTTGTAAACAAATTAAGTTAGAAACAAGGAATACAAGACTGGGATCATCGAAATAACAAATTAAAAACTAAGTTGCAAAGAAGGTTAACATTAAACTTCAAAAAATAGTAGGTGTCAAAAAAATAACAATATTTACCTCATCGGGACAAATAGTTATTTTAAAACTAAGCAGGTCATCGGGATCAGGGTGATCTAGTTGACAGGTTTTTGGTAAATTAAGTTCATTTACATCTGTAAAAAAATGGAAAAGTGACGAGTTATCGATAATTTTTTTATAACAAAACAAAGGTATATTTTTGTAAAAATTATAATTATACCTTTCATAATCCTCAGCTGTGCAGCTGAAGCTTTCTTCTGTGTTCCACCTCTAGGAGATTCTCCATCCTTTTTTGCTTGTTTTAAGGAAAATAGTTTGATCATGTTAAGAAAGAAATTTCTTTTATTAATTTATCGAGGCATACAAGTTTTGTAATTTTTAACGCGTGTACTGTATAACACAAAAATATAGGAAATTCTCTTTTGACAGCAAAATTGAGTTGCTAGCTCAAGTTCGCTCGTGTCTAGAGTCACGGACGGTTTTGAAAACAAATCACTTTATGAGACATTTTGTTCCTCAGTCTGGGGTCATTTAACCCTAGAATTTTTAATAAATTATTTTTTCTTATAATAATGATTTGTCACCAATTAAATTGGGATAAAAATGTAATTAATTTCAAAATTAAATAAATATTTATTGATTATAAAGGCTGATTTCGAAACGATTTGAGTCAATTCAAGTTCGGAGGGGAGAATCCAATATGGCTGTTTGCTGAATGGCAGGTTTGCATTTAATCCATTTTTTTTAAATAACTTTTTAAAAACAAATTTTAAACCTATGCCACCTATGCACTAGGATTTTTTTTACAAAACTACCATGTATTATTCAGGTCATTGAGGGTAAAATCCCATGTGGGCAGAAAGCGTTGAACCGAAAGCAGAAATCTTGAGAGTGAGAGAGGTAGGTAGATATCACTGTCTCTCTCACTCTCATGATTTTCTGCTTTCGGTTTTGCGCTTTCTGCTCACATGGGATTTCACCCTGAGTTTTCTTACTTTTTTCTGAAAGTAATTCTTTGTCTCAATGGTCTCAATCTACTACACAACAGCGGCATAAGTTTGTCCTCCTTGCACATTTTCTATCTTTCTACACGTAAACGCGTGACGCGCTGACACGTCACTTCCCATCTGTCGTAAATTTTACAGAGATGGGAACATTTATTACATAAAAATAACAATTATACGTTTATACGTTTTTTACTTTTACTATTCACCCTTCTCTGACTGGTTGTAATCTTGTAATTTGTAAATAATCATGTAATAAACAACTGTAAACAACAGTTAAATTATCTCCACTGACTGTTATTTTACCCATTTTTGATAAATTTAATATCCAACTATCCACTGTAAAAATGGAAGACGTAAGTTTATATTTTTAAATAAATGAATTTTAATTTAAGCTTTGTGTACAACAGAATACAAATACATTTTTGGAGCTAACCTAAAAAAATATTAAAATTTTAATCTAAATATTTACTTTCAGACTCAAATTTTTTGTTCCTTCAAGCTTAATTTAGAAAATTGTATAAATTACATTTCCATTATTTATAGGAATTAAGAGAGAAAATAGACACTGCGTGCCGCACGGCCGAAGAATTTACCAAAGTCTATTATGAGACTTTAGACAAACGTAGACATGTAAGTTTCATATTTAAAAATGAAAACCTTCAATTTTAGTATGTATTTTCGTTACTAAAATGATTAAAATATTTACTCATTATGTTCAATAGCTTATTTCAAAGCTCTACCTCGACACAGCAACAATGATCTGGAATGGAAATGGAATTACCGGAAAAGACGAAATCCAAAAGTTCTGGATTGAATTACCATCCTCAGATCATAGCATTAGTACTCTTGATGCTCAGCCAATTACTGGTAGATAAATATTTATTTAGAAAAATATAAATAATTTACTTAATATGATAAATAAAAAAGATCTTTTAAGACGATTAAAATTGTTTTCAACAGGACCTGCAGTAGCAAATCAATTGACGTTTCTCGTCAAAGTTAGTGGACAAGCAAAATACCAAGACAAGTATCCCAAGCCCTTCAATCAGAACTTTTTAATAACTGCAATAGGAGATAAATGGAAAATCGTAAGCGATTGTTTCAGAATGCAGGAGATTATAGAGAATTAATTTTTAGTTTCTTAAGTTTTTTTTTACTTTGAAAAAGATCAAGATTGTCAGATTAAGTTTATTGATAAAAAAAATATACACTCCAGAAAACAGTATTTTATTATTCATTTCAAAAATTGTATTCTTAATCCATATTTCAAATTTTCTAATTAATAATTCGATTTAAAAAACTTTTTCATGTGCTTGAGTATAATTTTCTTTGTAAATGGTTTAAATGTTTGGATATTAGTATTAAATTTTTTGAAAAAATTAATATTTTTTAATCAATTTAACAGAGAATACTGTGGACATAAATAAAAATGTACACAACACTACGTCTATAAATAATAAATAAAACAATACTTATTCTTCGATTATAGGAAAGTCAATCAAAGTCAATGAAATAAATTTTATCAAACAAAAATTACGATTTAAAAACAAGCGACGTTTTGACGATTTGTTTTATTGTCATCATCAGGCTATTTTCATTTTAAAAAAAAATGTTTGAAAATTATTTTCTTATCAGATGATAAAAAGTCAGTAGAAGTAATGAATTATCTTTACATAAAGACATTTTACCTTTCAATTAAGAAAATTTGGTTCTTTTGAGTTTTCATCATTTTTGTTAAGAATTGTAATAACTTCATTAAAGAATCTTGTTCCTAGAAATAATAATAATATTATTAAATATTTGAAAAGTTCATTAATTGAATGATAGAATAGATTTAAAAAGATTTAAAATGAGGTTGATTGAAGATTGCGTGAATTGAATTCATTATATATATGTCGGTAAAATAGATATCTGCGCAAAATTAACATGGTAGGCAAATGTCACGTTAAAAAGTTCATTACCTTTGGTTACATATAGTTTTAGAAAATATCCATACGTCTCGGTGTACAAGCGCACGGGTAAACGAACTTGAAGAATTAGTAAATACAGAATACAGTCGAACTTAGTTTTAAATGAAATAAAAGACTTAAAATAAAATGGAGCAACTCCAAACTGCTTTGACAACAATCAAAGTTCTTCGCTCAAGTGTCGGACAAGTTTTCGAATCCCTTGGAAATGGTTTACGTGCTGACCATGGTGAAGAAAATAAAGAATCGAAATATCTAAACGAACTTCAAGAATTAGTAAATACAGTTGGACTTAGTTTAAGGTAATTTAGAGGTTTAAAAAGTACAACCTAACCTCGAAATTTGACAAGTTCGCAACGTTTCTAATCCAAAGTGAAATGAAAATATAAATATTTACACTACCTGAACACTGGATTTTACATGCTATTTTAGTTACCTAATTTTTGAAAACTATATATCAACGTTCTATATTTTATTTTAATTTCATTTCAGAGATGTAGAGCAGGCTATCAACAGTTTAAATCCACCTCCAGGTCCATTTAACTTGGCAAGCACATCTTTTCTCGGCCAAGAAACAACCCAGGAAAGACAGGCACTTTATAGTTCTTTAATTAATAGTTATAAATGGACAGACAAAGTTCACGAATACAGCAATATTGCTCAATCTCTTTTAAGTCAAAATAGTTTAAAACGTTCTTATTCAAATGCTAGCAGAGGAAAAAGAGGTAGAATTCAAACGAGCAGTCATAATCTATCTCCTGCGTATGTATTTGTTGCTTTAATTGAAAATATCAAAATTTAAGATGATTTATTTTAAAAATTTAATCATTCATATTACTATTTCTAGGCAAGTGGACTCACTTATAACCCAATTTGATCGGCTTTTCTCCGATATGACTCTTACCACTTCTAGACCATTTGCCTCTAATGCAGTTCTACACATAACATTGGGTCATGTTTTTAAAGCTGTGATTGCTTTTAAAGGAATAATGGTCGAATGGGTAATGGTCAAAGGTTACAATGAGTCAATGGATTTTTGGACTGAATCTCGTTACAAAGTTTTCCGAAAAGTAACTGAAAATGCTCATGCTGCCATGTTACATTTTTACTCGCCTACTCTTCCTGAATTAGCTTTACGATCTTTTGTGGTAAATTATTTATTTCCGTTGTGTAGATAATTAAATGAATATTAATCTAATTGATTAATTAATCTTTGTTTTCCAGACTTGGTTGCATAGTCTCAACACTTTATTCAACGTACCGTGTGTACGATGTGGATTATATTTACGAGGTAATTTGCCCCCAACTTGGAGAGATTTTCGCACTTTAGAGCCATTTCATCAAGAATGTAAACCCTAGTAATTAATTCATAACTGAAGTGTAAATATTAACTGAAAAGAAAGAGTTTTTTACTGTAAACTTTAAAAAAAAGTTAAATTGTATCTTCAGTCTTTGTAAGTATTATATCATTTAAAAAAAAATCACCATAAAATTCTCATTTTCTATCATTATATTTATAATACGGGATGTTTGTAATTTTTGTAAATTAATTTTGAGAATAAAAAAGTACAAATTACAATTTATAGCTATGTAATAGTGATAAATTTATTTTAAAAAAATAAATAAAAATGATGTGTAGATTAGAGTAAGTTATTAACGTATAAAAATCTATTATACCAAAAACAAAAATTAAAAATCACGCTCTCCCAGAGCATATGAATGTCAGGAAATAAAGATTGCCTAATTATTTCAACGGATTTGTGAAAAATATAATATTATATTTTTTACAATAAAAGAAAACATTACAGAGATGAAGCCAATATTCCAAGCACATTGTGTTGAGGAATCAACTCATTCGTTAGCGTTTGACCATATTAATTTGTTCTCGTAAACAATTAAACATTAAAAATGATCTTTATTGAAACATTACGTGATGATTGAATTCAGCCTTCGGTAAGATGAGTGATTTAAAACTATAATACAAGATCAATTTGTGGCAGTATTTTACTAAAAATAACAGTTCATTAAAATTTACAAATCGCTTTTCAATTAAAAATATAATACACGACATTTTGGCACATAACCAAATTTGCATGAATAAACTCATCATCACAATTTTCAGACAGTTATCATTACAAGTAACAACACAATTTACCTTCAATTAATCATTCGTCAGCAAACAAAGCTGATAAAATTGTAAAATAAACAAAAAAAAATTATTATTATGCATACTTCCTTTTAAACACAATATTCAGTCGAGTGCAATATTTAATTACCAATAACTGAAATACAGTAATTCAAATTTAATAAATGCGGACAGTACGTAATTGCAAAATCACAAATAAATTATACTTTTAAAATAACTAACGTGTGAGAGAGTAATATGAATAAAAATCTTGCATCAATTTATAATACGAGATTGAAACTTCTTAACAAATTCAACAATTTTCAATTGTACATTCAGGAATTGTAAATGACGTGATGGATGTTGCATGACATATGGTTACTTAGTGATATAATGTTTCATGTTGCCTTTCACTGTAAAACCTACTAAGAAAAGGTTTAACAAAAAACTGTCATTCTGCATATTTTTAATGCAGTGTTGTTATAAATTTGTTGATTTAAACAATTCCGACAGTTTGACCATGTAAACCTCCTGTTTTTTCTTTTTATTTCTTCAGTGAATTTAACGACCAACGCCAAATTCTTTTGCGTCGTCTTCAGTAATATCGCCATATTCCCAGATATTTGCTCGAGCCTTCTTAGCTTCATCCTCTGCTGCTTTATAATCATCCATCTAAAAGTTAGTAAATAGTAAATTAGTAAATAGTAAATTAAAAACAATAAAATAAAACTAAAAAAAAATAAGACTCCGATGGGGATCGAAAACTTCATTCAATTTTGATCTAAATGCTTTACCACTGAGCTAAAAACAGGACTGAATAACAACGGTTTCTTTGTTCAATTTTAATTAAAAAAGAGGATTTTTATTTAAAAAAAAGGGATTATATTTCATAAAAAGGAAATTGAGGGTGTATGTTACGCCAATGAAAGTGTTTAAAAAAATTTTTAAATCATGAAAATAATATAAAGATTCAGGAAAGCCATTCAAATTTGAATAAAATAATTCGAAAATGGCAAAAATAAATGAAATATGAAGAAAATAATTTAAAAATGACAAAAATAATTCAAATTTGAAAAAAATTGTAATATGACAAAATTAATTGAACTAGGCGAAAATGATGTCAACTTCATGAACATTTAGCTTCTAAGTAAGCAAAATAATTTGCTTCATCATAGAGAAAGCAATAATTTAATAATATAAAAGTTAATTGGAAAAATTATTAAAAATAAAATTTTTAATGCAAAAAGATGAAAAAACATGAATTATTTTACAAATTTTTGATCAATTATAAACATTATATAGGTCAATCGATTCGTTTTGAGATAAGCAATATAATTTTTGTATTCATTAAATTGTATTTTTAGCATGGAAAATAATATAATTTTATTTTAAATATTTAGATATAAATGAGCTTAATAAGTTTTAGATAAAAATGGGTCGATTTAGACAATTTTTGGAAAATCGAAAATCTTAACGTTCATAAAGCTTCCTTTATGAGGAAGCAAGATTAATTAAAAATCAAAAAAAGAAGACAAAATTAAAAAATTTGAAACAAAACAATTGAAATTTGAAGAAATTAATTAAAAAAATTTTAAAAATAATTGAAATTACAAGAAAATAATTGAAGAATGACAAAAGTAATCAAAATTTGAAAAAAATAATTTGAGATTGGCGTAAAAAATTGAAAATTTGAGTAGAATAATTGACATATTGATAAAATAATTAAAATGTGAAGAAACTATTTGAATAATGACATAAATAATTGAAAACTGGTGTTAAAATTAATCTTTTTAGACAATAGTTGAAAAATTGAAAACAATAATAGAAGTTTCAAGAAAATAATTGGAATTTGAAGAAAATAATTAAAATATAACAAAAAAAGTTTATATAATATGTATAAAACAATTGAAAAATGACAACAATAAGTGAAATTTTGGAAAAAATTAAGAAAAGATGAGAAATATAATTCAAAAAAGGAGTAATAATAAAAAATGTATTACAGTAATTGAAAAATTAACGATATAATTGGAACGTGAAGAAACTAATTGAACGACATAAATAATTAAAAACTGGTGTAAAAGTTAAGAAATTCATGACAATAATAAAAAGATTGAAGAAAATAAATGACATTTAAAGAAAATAATTTCAAAATGTCAAAAATATTTGAATAATGGCAAAAATAATTGTAATTTGAACAAAAATAATTCAGAAATGACAAAAAATAATTGATAACTGCTGTAAAAAATTAAAAGTTTGAAAAATGGACGAAACGACTGCAATGTTAAGAAACTAATTGAATAATGGCATAAATTTGGAAAGCTGGTGTAAAAATAAAAAATTTATAGACAATAATTGCAAAATTGAAAAGAATATTAGAAGTTTGAGGAAAATAATTAAAAGATGACGAAATTAATTGAATTTTGAAGCAAGTATTTTAAACTTGAAGAAAATAATTCAAGAATGGCAAACAAATTTAATTATGAAGCAAGCAATTAAATTTTTGAAGAAAATAATTAAAAAAGGTGTAAAAAATTAATAAATTCATGACAGTAATAAAAAGAATATAGAAAATTATTGAAATTTGAAGAAAATAATTTAAAACTGGTGTAAAAAATTTAAAAATTCATGACAATAAAAGAAATTGAATAAACTTATTCAAATTTGTAGAAAATAATTAAAAAATAACAAAATCTAGGCCACAGCGGTATCTTCGTTCAACTTTAGATAAAAAGGGGATTTTTCTTTTAATAAAATGGGATTTTGTTTCATAAAAAGAAGATTTTTATAATTTGTAAAAAAAATAATTATTTTGATATTTTAAGGCTTCTTTTACAGTGAGGCTTTATGAAGTTTAATAATCCTATCATTAAAATTTTCTTGACTTACATCAGTTTACTGATTAATTTAGAAGATTTTAAGCCTAAAATGAAATAAATGGGTAAAGAATTAAAAAAAAAAATGGTTTTTCAAAAATTTTTTGGCAGTCAATTGTTCTGACATTTTTTTAAAAATTTATGCTGTAAAGGTTTGTTCTTGAGTTTTCTTCCTTCAGGTCTCGTGGAGAATTTAATATTAATAAAATCTTGTTTTTGTTGTTAATATACATTAATTTTAAAAAAGCCTGAAGGAGTGTTTTTTTTTTGTTAAAATCTCATAATTATAGAAGTAAAATGGTATTATAACACAAAGTATTTGAAAATACCTCTTTTTACCTTCGAAAGAAACAAATCTATTAAATTAATTTTTAAAAATTATGACATTTTTAATTAAAAGAAATGAGGAAAAAAATTGTTCCAAGAAGATAGCAAGTAGATAATATACTTTAATACACTTCAAGTTAAGTCTAATATTTTGTTGTAGGTATTTGAAAAGTTCGTTAAATTTTAAGCAAAAATAAAAAAAAATCTTCTAGAAATCTGTTGTGAAATCAATGATTTTAAAAATTAAGTTGTATCTCTCAGTATTCGCAAATTGTTAAGTCTGTACATTCTGACATTCAAAATCTGTGGAAAAATATAATGTTTGTGCTAAAAGATAATTTTTGAGTTGTTCTTTGATTTTCGTGTTTCAATTTCTTTTTAATTCCACCTTTTGTTATAATGCTTTAAACCTAGACGCGCTAAGTGTATCGTATTTTTTTTTTTTGATTTTACTTGAACGACGGTCCCGTGAAATTGGTTTTTATTGATTTCATTTTTTAACGATCATAATTGATAGTTTTTGAGTCTTTTAAGGGAAAACAAGGGCAAAAAGGAAGAAAAATCTTGATTTTAGGTGATTTTTTTTAAAAAAGGGGGAAAATGAGATTAGGCAAAAAAGAGGACGGGGGGGGGGGGAACTATAAAAATAAACTATAGATATGAAGCATTTTTTAAAATCAAAATATGTTTACCAATTGTTTGAGCCTCCTGTCTCGACTTCTTTCAAGCAGCAAGTATCCATAAGCAATAAGTCCTTTTCCAATGTCTTCCTTTGTTGTTGAGTCACACAACGTAGCTGCCGGAACGTTATTTATTTTGAATTCTACATTCAACAGCAAAGTTTTTCCCGTCACAACATCTTCTCGGAAAGCGTCTATTGCCATCTTCTTGTAATCGTTCTAAAAATCAAGAAAAAATGTCAAATTCGAACATAATCGTATTTAAGTGTTTCTCGAAGTAGAGTAATGTTACTTACATCTGCCGGAAGTTTCACACAAGCAAGAATGTACTCAGAAGCAAAGGGTCTGTCGGATGAGAATCCAGGTGGTAATGCAGCTACTCTGGTAACATTTAATGTCTCCCTGTTTCCATAATCTATATAGAATACATTAACATTCGGACCAGAAATTCTTTCTATTTTAACACGATACCACTGATCGTCTTCTGTGAATTTTGCAGCAGCCAAATCCCCTCGTCTCGGGTTATAAGCACCAGGAAGTGGTGGATTTTCCGTTAGTTCTTGGCGCAATCTCGATACCAATCCCTCGTACATATTTCGCTGATCGACATTTTGTGCGTAGAAATGAAGATCTTCTGTGATTTCAGAAACAACTACTTCATGATAATTTACTTTTCTTTCTACAACCTGCTTGTCTTCCTCGACTTTCTCAGTTTCCACTTCTATTTTGACATAATCCTTCCAAATCTAAAATAAATTGATTTGATTATTATACATGAGTAAATTAAAAATAAAACTCTCTAAAAATAAGTAAACCCTTAGCAACTATAACTAATTAATATAAATTACAAACAAATTTTCGAGCAAAAACTCACGTTCAATTTTTTAGCCTTGGCTCTTTCCTCAGCAGCTTTCAGAGTCTTAAAGTGTTCTCCCTGGTCCATGAAGCTTGAAACTGTAGCCAGACCTTCTTCAACAAGAGCCACAGATAAATTGATTCCATCAACAAAAAGCCAACCGATAAAGCCGCTTCCCTTGGACTCCATATTTTCGACTTGAATGTCAACATCCTTTTGCAGACAATGCTCTCTCGTGAACTTTAGAGCCTCTTCTCCGAATGGTTCACCCTCTCCACTGCCAGAGCCTGGAGTGATGCGTGGAGCACGAGGAGCTTTCACTCCCGCTAATAAAAATGTTATGAGACAATATTCCTTAGGTACAAAAAGTTTAAGACGCGATCCACTCGTGACGAATTCCACCACGGCTTTAATTTCACGAGCTCGTTTAAGTGATTGTAGGTGAGACTTTGCTGCAGCAGGATCAGTTGAAACGTCTCGTATTCTCTGCATTGGAACATCCTTTTTCGCGTGTAAACCATATTGAGATTTTTCTGCTTTGCTTTCAGCAGCCAAAAGTTCACTGTAGTGAATAGAACGTTGGTCATCGTTTTGTCTGTATTTAACTACTGTTCCAAGTCCCTTCGATACCATCATTTCTGCAATGTTTCTGTAAAGAAAATGAAATTTTAGTCATTTTTAAAAGAATTATCTTGATATTAATTAATCCAAGGTGTTTACAAAATCGGTAATTATCAGAAAAATACGCTGAAAAGACTGGAAATATCAGAGAATTTTTTAGAAATTAGAATTAGAAAATGATGTTGAATTAGAAAATCAACAAAATATTATTAGTAATGTCCGCAAAATAATTCAACCGAAGAATGTTTAATTTGTTAATAATTAACTTATATAATATGTTTCTTTCCTTTAATATTAAACAATCGGCTACATTACTTAAAATAATGTATTTTTTTTCTTTTCTCCATTTTTTATACAAACTTTTTTTGAGTTTTTATAAATCTTGGACTTTTTAATATATTTTGTAATTTTATCATTATTTTTCTATTATTTACAAGATTTTCTGAATTTTTTTTTTTTTTTTTTTTTTTTGATAAGAATGAATGGCAGAGTGGAGAGGAGGGGGAGAATTCATTTTATTTCCTTTTTTTTAAATTCTCTCATCTTTTTGCAAATGTTCTCCAATTTTTTTAAAATGGCTTTATTTTTTTGCAATTTTATTTGCTCTTTCATAAAATTAACGATTTTTTAAATATATTTTTTAGAAAACTTTAATTTTTAGATTTTTTTAATTTTTAAAGTATGTTCTAAAATGTGTCTAATGTAAGTATTAATATTTTTTCTTTCTATGAAAATTGCTTATGTACGTATCTTTTTGTTAATTTTCTCCTTTTAGAATAAATTTGTTTTTAAATTTGTCTAATGTAATATTTTGTCTTCCTTTGTAAATTGTTTATTTAAATAAATTGTTTATACCTATATATCTATCTGTTAATTTCCTCCTTTTCAATTAATTTCTTGAATTTTATTTATCTCTGTTCATTACCATATTTTAATTTTATATTTCTTTATATTTTAGCAGTTTTTCTCACAATTTTTTTTGCAATTTATTCATAAGATTTTAAATATTTTTGTATTTTTTCATTTTTTTATATTTTGTGTTTAACTTTTTTCAATTTTTAAATATTGTTCGATTAGGATTTACTAAATGCTCACATTTTTTTACTTCTTTATCTATTTTTTTATAAGCAGAGGAGGGGATGATTTTATTTTAATCTTTAATCGTTTCCTTGATTTCAGATTCGCTTATTTTGCTTCCTCATGAAGAAAGCTTTGGATTCGTTCAAATTTACAAATTTTTTAAAATGATTCAAATTCACTTTCCTCTATCTAAAAATGTGTTGTATGAGTTCCAGATCAAATGTCCGGATGTATGTGTGTGTGTACTTTTTCTTTTGAACACGATAACTCGAAAACGGTTTAATAAATTTAAATAAAATTTCATATTGTTATTTTTACTATTAAAATCTGGAATCAGACACAAGGATTTTTAAAAATAACTAGTATTAAAAACATTTTTATTAAATTTTGATTTTTGAATCGCAATTTTCAAATTTTTTCAAAATTAACTTATGGCTTCCTCCATGAGAAAGCAAATCTTTTTTCTGACGAGGAAACAAAATGTTCATGAAATGAACATAATCCTCAGCTAGTTTCTGTTTTATTGAAAATGTCTTTACTCTTTCATAAAATTTCTAGTGTTTCTTGATAAAAAAAAAAAGAAAATTTAAGCTGTTTGGATTAGAAAAAATTATTTTTTGTATTTCAAGATTTGTAGCTCCTTATAAATTGATTTTATATTTGCTAAAACTTCCTCATGGTTTTTAATTTATTTATTTTTATATTTTTATTTAATATCTTAGATATTATCTTATATCTTTTTTCCGATTCTTCTTATTTTTCCATTTATTCGTAAGATTTTGTTTCAAACGCTTGGAAAAAAAATTGGAATAGTCTAGAAACCTGGAAATATCAGGGATAAACCTAAGAAACTCAGGTTGGCCGCAAATTTCCATTTCCAAAAATCCCTGACTTTTCCCTAATTTTTCATCTTCCCTAAGTAAAAATTTTTTTAAGGAAGCACTACCGTAAATCGATTAATCAAACAGATTTTGATAAGACTTAGTGTACTGATAAATAAAGTTTCTAAAATTTTGTAGTTAAACTTTTGAGACCTGTAGGTTCCTGGGAAAAAAGTTATGATCGATATATTTTTTCACTGTTTAACCTGTTTAACATTGATTCTTATGAGAATTCATTACTCTGTCACATATATTTTCGTACTAAAAATTATTAAATGACCAGATAGTGATCAAAGTTTGTATAGTTAAACACAGATATGTAATGAACCGATATTGTATTTAAAAAAGGACAATAGGTTCCTGTGAGAGTTGCAATAAATTAATTTGTAAAAATATTTCACGTTTTACACGATACAGTTCAGACGTTCTGATATTTTAAAATGTTGATTTTGATCGCACATGAAAAATAGTCATATTTAAAAAGTAAATAAAGTTAATAAATACAATTGTTTAATTGTATATCAGTAAAATTAAATTTAAACCTAACAACAAAATAATGGTCTCTGTTTTGACTAGTATCGTCATACGGTAGAACCTCCTTAATTAATTTAAATCTTGCTTTGTATGATAAAAATTCTATAATGCTTTTGATTGTTTGCACAGTTTTAACTTCACACATATTTCTTACAATTATTTAAAGTGTTAAAATTTTTGAATTTTTAGTTGTGGTTCCTTTGAGAAAAATTTCCCTGATTTTTAAAGATTTTTTTTAAAAAATCCCCGACTTTTCCCTGACTTGCGGACACCCTGAGAAACCAAAAAGATCTTATAGGGAGATTCATCGTCAGCAAAACTGGCTTTTCTTGGGAAAAAAATTGAAATAGTCTGAAAACTGGAAATATTAGGAGTAAAGCTATGAAACCCAAGAGATCTAATGGGGAGAATCATCGTCAGCAAAACTGGCTTTTTTTATGGTTTCGTCACTGTTCAAGGCTTTGGTTTTTCAACGTGAGGAACCATTTTAATATGTTAGTTTGTCGGCGTACACTTCTCTTAAGAAAAAAATTGTAATAGTCTGGAAACTTGGAAATATCAGGGGTAAACCTAAGAAACCCAAGAGATCAAATAAGGAGATTCATCGTCAGCAAAACTGGCTTTTTTGTATGGTTTCGTTACTGTTCAAGGCTTCGGGTTTTCAACGTGCGGAACCATTTTAATATGTTAGTTTGTCGGCGTACACTTCTCTTGAGAAAAAAATTGTAATAGTCTGGAAACCTGGAAATATCAGGGGTAAACCTGAGAAACCCAAAAGATTTAATGGGGGAGATTCATCATCAGCAAAACTAGCTTTTTTAATGGTTTCGTCACTGTTCAAGACTTCGGTTTTGCAAGTTGCGGAACCATTTTAATATGTTAGTTTGTCGACGTGCATTTCTCCCTAGTAATTCTTTTTCAGACTAGTTGTAGACACTCTGAGTTTGTTGTAATGCTACTAAATATAAACAATTTAAAATTGACTCAACAACTTACACTTTGCCGATTGTGACGGTACAACAAGTTTTTTCCGGGAAGTTGTCCTTTGCAGGTTGAATATAATCGACAGATACTTTGACCAATTTTCCAATGAGTTTCTTTCGCAGAAATTCACGAGCTTCGAACATCCAGGGAACGTCGTACAAGGGTCTGAAGTCTTTAGGCTTCGTGACAGTTCCATCTTCGTTCTGGAACTTTCTGTCTCTTGGAGGTGGCCTAATACTGCTGAGAAAGACTTTCCTGGTCTCTCCAGATTGTAACTTGACGAGGATTGCATCGGCGTTGGCAATTTCGGTAACAATACCGCTGAATTCGGAAATTTCCGTGCTCACAGTGGGAGGCTTGTAATTTTTCCACCTTCGGAGTTGCTTATCCTTGGCGGATTTCTCAGCGCTTTGATATTGTTTCAGCACGTCGGCTTTCATCTGATTATTCATAGACCAGCTGACGCATTCTGCGAATCCTAAACTCAGAAGATACTCTGCAATGTCTCCCACAGGATGAATAATTCTACCAACGTAATTGTTGCTGTTAACAGAGTAGAGTATTATTTCAACTGATCTTTGCAAGAGTTTCGACTCTGTAAAGTACTGAGCTTCCTTTGCCAGAGACTTCTCTTCGCTCTCGGCTTCGAGTTTAGGACACCGAATCCCAGCCATTTCAAGAGTAACATAGTAAAAATCAGGCAGGAGAAAAGCTCGAATTGTCGATCCGTCTCGCACATGCTCTATGACAGCTTTAACGCGTTTTCCTCCTAGTCTTTCCACCAAAGCTCGGGGACTCTCAGTTGTCCATTTGATGTCTCGAATGTGAGCAGACGATGATGGATTTGGCCATTTTCCTTTGCCTGCCGATTTGGCTGAATTTTCCAAATCTTGCAATCTTTGCAATTCTGGTGTAACATTGCGAGTGTCGGATTTCACATTAACAAGTCCCTCAGATACGAGTTGTTCAGCAATACTTGGTCCGCTTGTATCTAAAACAAGAATTAAATTTAATAAATATTTATTATTTAAATATTAAACATTTTTAATTTATTTAATTTAAATGTATTTCACATTAAAGGGGGGGGGGGGGGGGTCAAACACATTTTTCAGAGATGCCAATTTTCTTGACATAATTTTACATCTAAAATTATAATATATCATCAAAAATTAAGAAAAAAATTATAAGACCATTTTAGAATTTTTCAAAATTTTTTATTTTTTTGAAAATTAAAATATTGTAAAATCCATGCGAGATTTAAGGAGGTCAAAATAAGGGATGGTGCCTCCCCTTAAATTTTAAGTGAAAAAGGAAATATAGATTTAAAAAACAAAGAGAAAAAATTAGGAAGAACCGGAACACAATTTTAGAAAACATGAAATTAATTTAAAAATATTGAAAAGAACAAGAGGAAAATTATTATTGAAAGATATCAAAATATTAGATATTAGATGTTTCCAGAAAGGAAAAAAATATGATAAATTTGAAAAATATATTAAAAGATCAAAAAATGATAAAATAAGGTATAAAAAATCGAAAAAATCAGAAAATTAGAAAAAGGTTGGAAAGTTTTAAATAAAGGAAGTCACTCAAGAGTGAGATTATTTACATAAAATAAATTAACATGCAAATTAATTTATTTTTACTCTTGAAATTTCGATTAACAAATTAATCCAAATAGATTAAAGTATGAATAAATTATAATAAATTTGATAATAATTCAGAATTAAATTATAATTTGTATTAATTGTTGTTTGGACTTTATTCAAATTATAATAAATTGAATTTATTAAAATAAATATTAATTTTTATTAAAAATGGGGAAAATGCAATTTAAAATTATTGATAATAATTATAGATTTAAATAGTTAATTTTTGTGAATTAAAAAAAGAGAAAGTTAAAAGAAATTTACTGTGATTTCAGATATTTAGAAAGAAGTCTCCACCTAATAAATATCCGGAAAAATAAGAATTCTATTAAATCGTTATTTAGTTTATAATTTTTTCTAATAAACTGAACATTCTTTCGATCCAGATTTGCAAAAATTTTAAAAATTTACAATCCATTCTTAACAAAATAATTGAAACTATAATTATATGCAATATTAGAAAAACAAGGTAAAACTTGTGTTCATTTCGTGAACATTTTTCTTCCACGTCAAGAAAAATATATTTTTTATGGAGGAATCAATATATTTACTTTCAGAAAATTTGAAATCAATACAAAGAAAATGAAAGACAACAATAAATAGTTTAGTGGTTTTTGCATAAAATCCTTGTGTCAGTTTTCAGATTTTAATAGAAAAAAGCCTATAAAATTTTCTTAAAATTTAAATTTTAAATTATTAAATAGTTTTCAAGTTATCGTATTCACAAACAAACTGACTACTCACACATATTTCATAACATTTGATTAGAAATTCAAAAAGATATCTTATTAGAGAAAAGCTTATTTAAACAGTTTTTAAATCCTTTTAATTTAAATAATTGCATCTTAAAATGAAATAGAAAAAACTATGTGTGCAATAGAAAATTATCTATTCTTTTACTTTTTTTTTCTTTATAAAAAATTTATATGTAAACATTTTTTTGAAAACTTGACTTCCAGTTATTGAAATTAAAAAGCATTTACGCTGTTTTTAGCTCTAAATTTTATTTCTTGAATCTTTTGAAAATTGCAAAAATTCTCTCAAACAATAGTTCTTCATGGTTATTTTAACTTTATGAAGTATTTCAACATTTTCTGCTTTTTTGCTCGAGCATAAAGTTCCCGTCTCTACCTATTTGTCAAACAGAGCGCGCTTATTGGAAACGCTTCATAAATAAATATTTCAAAACAGTATTTTGCAGTGTAGTAAAACAAAATAAACACAATTTATTAGTTTCTAATTCAATTGAAAATAACCATTCTTGTCAATTTTGAACCAATTATACAGCCATTATGCAATAAAAGTATTATCTTGCAAGTGTACACGACTTACGCAATAATTTACTCTTCAAAAACCTCTTGTAAAATGATAACTACACAATACTTTAACGGTTTGATTTGATTTTAAGAAATTAACCAATTATTCAAATCGGATAAATCTCTTCTCTTTGACAATAATTATTGGAAAATTTAAGATATCTGATTAAAATTAATAGTTAATTACCTTTTCCCAACCATACATTGCCGTATGTTCTATTATTTATGGTTTTTTCTTCCACGAAAGTTACAGTTTCTCCAATGAGTTTATTACGGAGAAATTCTCTGGCTTCCCATGCATATGGTTCATCTTTCGTTTCATCAGAACTGTAACATTTTTATTTATTTAGGAAATATGTTGTTTAGAAATTGTTTCCAAAATAAAAAGAAATTTAAGAAAGTCAAATACTCACTTTGGGGTACCTCTGCGGGCTAATTTTGGAGCAATGATGTTAGAGAGACAAATTGTTTTCTCTGGTGGAGGTCCATCCTTTGGATGATCCCTGATTGTAATCGTATCGCCAGAAACAATCTGAAAATTGATTTTAAATAATCATTGACGTTTCAATGTTTTAACATAAATGCTTAAATTTACAAATGCTCAAATTTTATAAACTAATATTAATTTAATGTTTAGAAAATTTCACAGAGATTTCAAACATGATAAAAACAAAGGACAATTATTGACGACTAGATAGTGGAAAACAACAATTTATCTAAGAATAAAATTAACTCTTTATCTATTAATAGACTTTTTGAATAAGGAATGAATAGTGTCTCTATGCTGAAAATTATAATCGAGAGAGAATTTATTCTTTGAAAACCGCAAACTCTTATAGGCCAACTATCAATAAAAAAATAAAACAGGAATAAAAGTGAGAAGACGAGCTTGAAACACGGACATTAAAATAACAAAAAATCCAAAAACAAGATACTTTGAACATGAAAGACATCATTTGCTAAAGAAATACTTTTACCATATGTGCCACTACAGCTATTACAAATAACTCTATTTTTGTGCAAAGTTATATTACAAGTAAATATTTTTTGTAAAGGTACATTATAGTTTGAAAAATCAATTTCGGAGCAATGAATTTCAGTGAAGAATTTTGTTAAATCTAAACATCTACTCACCTGCTTCACAGTTCCAATCTTACGGGACACTACCTGTGGTGTGCTCATGGTGCGTCGATTAGCCGAAAAATGAGAAATTTATAAACTATTTCAAAATCTTACGCCTTTCTTGTATTTTTATAGTCAAAATCCTGGTAGTGAAATTAATAATGAGATGACATGTTGAAGAAAAAGATGCACTCGCTGTGTATTTCCAAGTTTTTCAGCTTATTGGTAGCGCGCTACGCGAACATTACTTAAATGTTCATTTAAACGATGTGTGTGATGGAAGGTGATGTGGCAAACACGCGGCAGGCGATTACAGCGCACCCTATTGTTGTCTGCGTAGATATTAATTGAAAATTAATATCAACCATAAAATTTTTCAAAACCAAAAAAATGTCATTTTTCAAAATGTTTCCAAACATTTCGAGCCCAAAAACATCAAAAAAATGGCTGTCGATATACCGATTACTTCTTTATCGACTTTTGTTTTTACAAATTAAATTGTTTGTTGAGTGTTTAAATAGAAAAACGTGAGAATTAAAATTTTAAAAATTCATGTTTCTTTCTAACACAGGTATTTTAAATTGACCAAATTAAATGAAAACAACATTTTGTATTTCCGTTTGATCTATACCTATTTTATCGACAGAAGGTCAGCGATTAAAATGGAGGGGAAATTTAAAAAACCAATTCTGTTGAGTTATTTGAAATAAATAAAAAAAATATATTATTATATATTTATTAAATAATATAATTTAGACTTGTTATTTTTGTAGATATTGATATCAAATGACGCTTAATTGATAAGAAATAATAATTAAACTTAAATCACGAGAGATGGCAAAACTGAGTTTTACCATCTTTTCATGTTCCTGGTTTCCTCTCACCAGGTGTTAAAAAACGTGTTCCTATAGGTTATGTTCGATATTTTCTATATTTTTTAAATTAAAATTAAGAGAACATAAAAGAGCAGGAAAAAAGTTTCCAAAATAGGCTTGGCATGTTCAAAAGTGCTTACAGTTTGACAAAATTTGCGAATGCAGATTTTTTGGAACTGTGTGAAATTCTCATGGAGATTGCAAAATCTTTGTAGCAGCGTTGACATTCGGAGGCACGTGTATTTGCTCGAGCGTCAGTTACAGAAAGCATCTTTGATTTCTGCTAAACCCTATTCGTATATTATTACCTCAAAATCGAATAAAATCAAATTAAATTATCCCGTTGATATGACTAACCCAAAAAACGAGGAGGCTTTATCCTCGCTACGTGCGAGTGTTAAAGAACAAGTGAGTACCATATGGGCATTGTCATTTTAATAGATTTTCTTCTAAAATTCAATTATGAGTGTTATATACAATAATTTACTTTTTTCTTTCATTATGTCCACACTTGAAGTTTGTCACTAGGTTTTTTTGTTTCAAATATTTACAATCGTCATATTTCACCTTTTCAAAATGTTTTCAAATTTTAAATTAATAGCAATTTTAATGTCTTCAAATTTCTGTTAATTTGAACTTGCATTGATTAAAAGTTCAATAAATCAATTATTAATTCTTCTCTCTTATGATTTCAATTACTTAAACTGCAATTTTCATCTATTTTTGTCATTTTCCAATTATTTTCTGCAATTTTTAATTATTATTATTATTCTCACCTTTTTCCCTTAATCTTAAAACTACCTTCCGCAAATTTCAATTATTTTCTTAAATTTTTTCAATCACTTTTTGGATTTTAATTATTTTTCTGCGACAATAAAACAAGTTCATTATTTATTGATAAATTTTATATTATTTATCGCCAAATTAAATTAATTTTTTTAATTTACCATTATTATTTTCATTTTTCAATTATTATCTTCAATTTTGAATTATTTTCATTATTTCTGAATTAATATCCTGAACCTTCAAATATATATATCAATTTTTAATTATTTTGTTTTATATTCATTCCTTTTTATTGGTTTTTAATTATTTTCTCCGGCTTTTAATTATTTTAATTTTTTTCAATTAGATTTCTAAATTTTCAGTTATCAAGTTTAGATTATTATCGACTACATTTTCCATTTTTTTCCCTTATTTTTTGGCATAATTTTCAAAAACTCCAATTAGGTAGTTATCTGAAACTTTAATTACTTTTTAAACTTTTTTAATTATTTTCATCATATTTCAATTTTTTTCAATTTTCAATTATTTTCATCATTCTTTAATTATTTCCTACAATTTTTAATTATTATTAATCTCATTTTGTAAAATTATTTTTTAAGATTTTTAAGTATTTTTCTCAAATTTTTTTTTTTATGTCACCGCCAATTACAATTATAATTAGAATTATGTTTTACTTATTTATAATTTAGAATTTTTTGTCAACACTTAGATTTCTCTTTTTGTTTTACTTGTTAATTTTCTTTTTTCTTTTCTCTTTTTATGTTATAAAGGGATCTTTCCCGTTTATGTTTCGAATAAATAAATATGTAAATAAATTTTAATTATTTTCTTTAATTATTAATTATTCTCATTTTTTAAATTAATTTATCAGATTTTCAAGTATTTTCTTAAACATCAATTATTTTTTTTTATTTAAAAAGAATTCTGCAATTGTTGAAATTATTGATTTCAAATTTTATATATTTTTTTCAACTTATCATTGTTTTTATCATAATTCAATTATTTTCTTCAAGTTTCAAATTTGAAAGTCATTTTTCAATTATTTTCACCAATTTTTAATTATTCTTGTACTAGAAAAATAAAACGCGCACAAGCGCGCGATTAGTTTTTCATACATTAAAAAATTATAAAATACAATAATAAATATAATAAATCGGTAAATACTATTTATCTAATCAGAAGAAATAAATATTTTAAATATAATATTTAAAAATCATCTAATATAAATAAAATAAATATTTATTTAGGACAAAATTTGTAATATTTTAGAATTAAAAAGAATTGTAAAAAATAATTGAAATTAAACAAAATAATTGCAAATTTTGCAAATTAATTGAAAAAAAATGAAATCAATTAAAAATTGGGGAAAGTAATTTAAACAATCATAAAAATGTTTTAACCATAAAGAAAATATTTAAAATTTAAGAAAAATACTTGAGAATCTTAAAAGTAAATTAAAACAAAATTAAATAATGAAAAATTAGAGAAAATAATTGAAAGTTGAAAAAACATGGTTAGAAATTGAGATAAATAAATTAAAATTAAAAAAAATAATTAAAATTTGAGAAAATAATTAAACAAATTACATAAAATATTTTAAATAAAGGAAAGTTAAACAAAATTTGAGAAAAATACTTAAAACTTTCAGAAGTTCATTGAAATAAAAGAAAATAATTAAAAATTAGAGAAAATAAATTAAAAAAGATAAAAATAATTTAAAATTGAACAGAACAAGTTTTAATTAAAGAGAAATAAGTAAAAACTATTTGGCAATTATAAAGAAGAACGAGAAAAAGAATGAAAGTAATTGAAAATTGAAGAAAATAATATAAAAAATAATATAAATAATGAAAGAATTGAAAAGTCAGATAAATAGTTAACAATTTTTGAAGTTATGAAACAAATGTAAAGAATTAAAAATTAAAGAAAATAAATTTTGGAAAATAATTGAAAAGTGTTTTTAAATTTTATAACTTGACGAAAATAATTAAAATATGATACAAACAATGATAAGTTGTAAAAAATAAATGACATTTAAGTGTGATAATTGAAAAAACTACAGAATTTTTTTTAAATAAAGAAAAAATAGTTGAAATTTGAAAAAAATACATGAAGATCTTAGAAATCAATTAAAAAAAAGAAAATAACTAAAAATTGGAGAAAAGAATTTATGAAATAAGCTAAAAGTAATTAAAATTTACGATAATTAATAAACAAATTTTGAAATTATGAAAACAAATAAAAATAATTAAAAATTGAAGAAAATAATAGAAATTTTAGAAAAATTCTTAAAAATCTTAGAAAATAATTTTAGAAAATGAGAATAACTAAAAATTGGAGAAAAGACTGGAACAATGCTAAAAATAATTAAAATTTACGATAATTAATAAAAAGAAAGTTTGAAATTCTGATAACAAATGAAAATAATTAGAAATTGAAGAAAATATTTGAATTTTCAGAAAAATACTTAAAAATCTTAGAAAATAATTTTAGAAAAAGAGAATAATAATTAACAATCGAGAAAAATAATTAAAAAATGATAAAATTAATTTAAAATTAAAAAAAGTAATTGAAATATGCTGAAAATAATTTAAGATTGAGAAAGAAAATTGAATTATGATGAAAATAATTTAAATATGAAAAATTGAAAACATTCAATAAAATTTGAGAGAAATAACTGAAAAAATCATAGAGTATATGTTTAGAAAAAAATAATAATTACAAAATTACTTAAAAAATTTTAATTAAAGAGAATAATTAAAAAATTGCAGAAATAACGAAAATTGATGAAAATAATTGCAATATCGGATAAAAAATTGAAATTTTTAAAAGTAATGACAAAATAATGAATATAATTATAAATTGATGAAAATCAAGAAAAATTGTAGAATTTATTTTTAAGCAAAAGAAAATAATTAAAAAATCGTTATATAAAGGAAAATTGATGACAATAATCTAAATATGAGATAATAACTGAAAATGTAGGAAATTAATTGCATGTGTATATATTAGGGTGGTCCAAAAAACCTCGATTTTGGAAAAAAAATTGGACTGATGCACTACCATATTCTAAAAAAATCTGCGAAACTTAACCATTTTTTAAAAATTTTTTAATTCAAAAATTGAATCATCGATGGGCTCTTAAAGATTCTTGTACTTTTACTTCATTAATTTTATTACTCACTTATTGGTTATAATCGATGTGGGTTGCAATAGAAAAACGGTAACTTACGGGAGGACCGTGGTCTATTGTAAAACATCTAGGTATCCCAAAATTCTTCATGCATTTTAAAACCTAAAGTCATAAAGTCCCGAAATTTATTTTCGAGGTCCACTCAGATTTACGAGCAAATTACCTGCTAGAACCCTTCTTTTGTTAACGTTTAAATGACTGTATCTAGAGTAGAAATATTTTTATGAAATTGCGAAATACAAAATTTAAATATGACATCATTTTTATTGTTTTTAATACAAATACAATAAAAAAAGAGCGACAAAAATCGGATGTTATTTGCTTGAATTTATTTGTTTTCAATTTTTATTTTTTTGAGTGAAATTTCACACCCCCCCCCCCCCCCCACTCACAGAAAAATGCACTCTTGGGAATATTCCAAAAGCTTCTTATTTGATAACTAAAATGATGTGCCTTTTTTGTTTTTATTTTTTTGGGTGAGATACCCCCCCCCCCCAAATACTCTACCGGGGGCGATCCTCAATACCATTATTTATGAACTAAAAGTATGTGGCTTTTTTTATTTTAATCTTTTTGGATGGAAGCACCCCCCCCCCCCCCCCGACCCCAAAGAAATATCAAACATTCCGGATTTCCCTTTTCCCCGTTATTAATCAGTTATTAATAAGATTTAATTTTAAATTTTGCAATCCAGGCGTAAAAATTATGCATAGTATTTTATTTAATTGATTTCACTTTTATAAATAACTTTTCCGTCTAATTTGAAATGATGTTTGAAAAGTTTGAAAAGACGTCATGGAAACAAATTTTATGAGCTGGCTTAAAATGCGTGACAAAGAAAAGAAAGTCTGAAGAATTTTTTTCTTTAATCCTCAACCCTTCTCAGTTTCCTCAGTAGCAGTCAGTAGGTCCATGAAAAATTTCCTCGTTATGATGGCTATAAACCTTAGATACCAAAAAAACACCAAATTGCAATTGAACAATTCACCCTTTAAATATTAATGGAAAAATCTGATTTTTCATGTACCTGCTGCCAATAAACTAAATTTCACATCACTGAAATTACAAGTCAAACAGTTAATATTTAATGGTAGAAAACCGACTGTGAAAACAGCCAATTTGGTGTTTTTTGGCACTGAATATTAACTAATCATATTAAATTTTGACACATTTTTTTTTTTTAATAACTTATTTACATACATGACTATCAGATTACGGTTGGTCAGAATTTTGCGATAATTACAAACAAGTGTACAAAGGTTTGTAGATTTCGTTGCTCATTTTACGTGTTAATTCCCATAAGAGACAAAAAATGCCCATCGATGATTCAATTTTGAATTTAAAATTTTTTTAAAAAATGGTTAAGTCTCGTAGATTTTTTTAGATTATGAAAATGCATCAGTCCAATTTTTTTTCCAAAAAAAGGGATTTTTGGACCACCCTAGTATATATATTAAAATTCATCAAATACCATAATAAATTTTTAAAGCATTTTTCGAAACTTTTTTTCCACAAATGACAATTAAAAACCAGCACAACAAAATAAAATAACAGTGACTAATTACGGAGATTATTATTATTTAATTAATAATAATAATAATTTTAAAATTATTTCCTAAGATTTTTAAATATTTTTCTCAAATTTTCCATTATTTTCTTCAATTTTTAATTAATTTTATTTTTATTTCATAATTTCAAAAATTTCAAACTATTTATCTGATTTTTCAATTTTTTAATTCAATTTTCAATTACTTACGTTCTTTTTTATAATTTTCAAAAAGTTTTTAATAACTTATCTGAAATTTCCATTATTTTATTCAATTTTCAATTATATCTACGATTTTTTTGTATTTCATGTATAGTCTGTTCTTCTTGCAATTATTTCTCTTAAATTAAAAATTGTTCTCTTCAATTTTAAATTATGTTTGTCTTTTTTTATTTATTTTCTGTAATTTTTAATTATTTTCTTTTCTTTCAATGAACTCCTAAAAGTGTCAAGTATTTTTCTAAAATTTTCTTTAACTTTCCTTTAGTCCCGACTTCCGCACATAAAAACATATTTTTTTTAAGTATTTTAAAAGAAATTGCTGAGTCAAAAGTTAAAAAAAAGTTTTTTTTCTAAATTTCGTCCGTGCGGACGTCTACTAGAACTTTAGTTACATTATTTAAAAAATTGTATAACTTTTTCAATTTTCTCAAATTTTAATTATTTTCTTCAATTTTAAATTATTTATATTAATTTTTCATTATTTTCTTTAATTTTCAATCATTTGCATTATTTCTGAATTAATTTCCTAAATTTTTAATTATTTATCTGAATTTCAATCATTTTTGTACAATTTTCAATTATTTTCTTCAACTTTTCATTATTTTAATTTTTTTCAATTTGTTTCTAAGATTTTCAAGTATTTTTTTCAAATTTAAATATTTTTCTTTATTTTTAAAACATTTCCATGATTTTTTAAGTTACTTTCGCCAATTTTTAATTGTTTTCATTTTTTTTTCAATTTTCAAAATTTGAAATTATTTTTTGCAATTTTTTTAAAACTTGCTTTTTTATTTTTAAATATTATATTTAAAATATTTATAACAAAATGAAAAGGACTTTCCAAAACTGCATACAAATTTTAAATCATATACTCAATTAGTTCTAATAAACTGAATTTAAATTTACCTAATTTTTAATGGTAATAAAATAAATTTTTTACTTTAAATTTTGTTAATTTTCAAATCTTTTTAAAAGAATTACATCCTTTAAATCTTGATTCTAGGGAGACAAAGTGCGTCAATTAAAAGCCGATGGAGCTCCGGAAATTGACGTTAAGAAAGCCGTAGCAGAGTTGAAGATTCGCAAAAAATTGCTGGAAGACAAGGAACTTTCGCTAATTCCAGATTCTGCTACATTTGACAGAGGTCGTATGGAAGATTTATTAAAGCGACGATTTTTCTATGATCAATCTTTCGCTATTTATGGAGGAATTACAGGATTATATGACTTCGGCCCCATGGGTTGTTCATTCAAGGCAAATATTCTCAGTGAATGGAGAAAGTTTTTTATTTTAGAAGAGCAAATGTTGGAAGTTGATTGTTCTATTTTGACACCGGAGCCAGTGTTGAAAGCATCAGGTCACGTCGACAGATTTGCGGATTTGATGGTCAAGGATATGAAAAATGGAGAGTGTTTCCGGCTGGACCATTTGATCAAAAATCATTTAGAGAAAATTTCCGCCGATAAAAAATGTACCGAAGCTGTTAAAGAAGAATGCAGAGACATTGTTGTCAAACTTGACGGCATGAATAAAGATGAAATGACGGCAATTTTAAGGAAATTCAATATGAAGTCACCTGTTTCTGGCAATGATCTCACTGATCCAGTTGAATTTAATCTTATGTTTGGCACTCAAATTGGACCCACGGGTCTTGTCAAGGGTTTCTTGAGACCGGAGACTGCACAAGGGATTTTTGTAAATTTTAAACGATTGCTGGAATTCAATCAGAAGAGGCTTCCGTTCGCTGCTGCGCAAATTGGAAATTCTTTTAGAAATGAGATATCGCCAAGGTGGGGATTATGTTTTTTGAATATGGTCTTTTGTTTATATTTTTGCAATCCATAATCAAGGTGTTCAGTGACCTTGAAATCACCTTGAATTTCAAAACAAATCCTGTTAAAATGGGCGACACATTATCGCTAATTCCACTTTTTTAACTTATTTAAGATTTCTTCATCTTCTTTTAAATTGAGGAACATTTTAATATATTTCAACTTTAATCTATTCGAATTTAAAGTAATAAAAATTTCAATCTAAAATCCAATTCCGCAAATTCCTTAAATTCTACGATAAGAGGCCCTAAGCAGTGTAAAAACGGTTGAGTTTAAATTTTTCAATTCCTTTCTTCAACTTTTTATTATTTTATTTAATATTCAATAATACTCGCCTTTTTTCAATTATCAGTTATTTTCTTGAAAATTTAATATGTTCTTCAAGTTCCAATTGATTTCTTCAATTTTCATTTATTTCCTAAAATTTTTCCTACATTTTTCTTTAGTTTATATTATCAATTAATAAATTCATAATTTGAAAAAAGTTTTTTTAAATATAATTATTTTCATCCACTTTTATAATTACTCTTTAATTTTTAAAATTACTTTGTTCTAATAACGATTATTCTCGACACATTTCGAATTTTTTTCAAATGTCAATTATTTTCGTCAATTTGTAATTTTTCCTTCAATTATCAATTATTATCTTAAAACTGTAATTTAATTCCTTTACATTTAAAAATTCCCTGATTTTCAATTATTTGTTTCACTCATAAAATCTGTTTTAAAATTTAAACTCAATTGTTCGATTCTAAAACTATCTCCTTCAATTCTCCATTCTTTCCTTCAAATTTCAATTGCATTTTTCAATTTTCATTTTTCAAGTTTTTTCTTTATTATTAAAAATTCTTGCCTTTTGTCCATTTTTTTTATTATCATTAAGTTTCTATGACTATAATTCACATGTTCAATTAGTTCCTTCAATTCTGAATTTTTTTTCAAATTTCAATTCTATTTTTCAGTTTTTAATTATTTTCTGCTATATTTAATAAATCACGACATTTATAAATTACTTTTTTGAATTTTCAATTAAATTATATAAATTTTAATTGCATTCTTCAACTTATAGTCATTTTTTTCATTTTTAAATGATTTTTTGAATTTTAAAATTGTTTTATTTTAACGATGTGTCGAAGTTTATTGTTATCAGTTGTCAATTATTTTCGTTATTTTTCAGATATTTTTTTCAATTCTTGAATTATTCTCGTCATAAACTGTTTCTTTCAATTATTATTGATTTTCTGCAACTTTCAATTAATTTCAACAATTTTTTCAATTTTTATTCATTCTCTTGAAGTTTTATAATTATTCTTTAACTTTTTAAATTATTTTGTTCTCTTGTTGATTATTCTTGACAGTTTTTGAATTTTTTTCATTTGTCTAATATTTTCTTTAATATTTGATAATTTTGTATTTTGTTATTTTCCTTTTAATTATCTATCTCAATCTGTCTTCTTCAAAATTTGATTTAATTCTTTAATTTTCAATTATTTTTAAAAAATTTAAATAACTTTTTCAGTTTACTTTTTTGTTTATAATTTTTCTTTTATTCTCGGCTTTTCTCAATCATTTTTTTCAATTATAAAAATTGTTTTAAATTTAAATTCAGTTTTTCAATTCTGCAACTATTTTCTTAAACTCTTAAATATTTTCTTCAATTTTACATTTTTTATTCAAATTTCCATTTATTTTTTAACTTTTCAGTTGTTTAATTCTATTTACAATTATCTTTTTCACTCATAAAAATTGTTTCAAAATTTCAATACAATTGTTTAATTCTACAACTATTTTTTTCAAATTTCATTTTTCAATTTTCAATTATTGTCTTTAATATTAAAAAAATTCTCGCCTTTTTTAAATTATTTTTTTTTCGAGTATCGCAATAAATTTTTTTAATTTTAGAAGCAGTTGTTTAATTATATTATTCTATATACAATAATTATCTTCTTTTTTCAATTTTAAGTTTATTCTTTGAAATTCAATTCCTTTTTGCAATTTCTAATTATTTTCTTAATTTTTTAATTTTATCTCCCTTTTTTTTGTAATTATTGCTTTCAATTTTTAATCTAGATGTTCAATGTTTAATTATTTCCAACAATTGTTCATATAATTTTCATATTTTTAAAGTATTTTTTCCAATTGTCAATTAATATATTTTTCAACTATTTCTTGCAATTATTATTTATTTTACCCAATTTTCAATTGTTTGCACACTTTTTTCAATTATTCTCTAAAAATTTTATAATAATTCTTTAATTTTTTCAATTTTAATTTTTTTTCAGTCCTTTTGTAATTTTTTTTTAAATTATTAATTATTTTTCCAATTTCAATTCAGTTCTTAAATTTTCAATTTATTTCTCGAAATTGTTATTATTTTCTTCAGTTTTCAATTATTTTCTTCAATTTCCATTATTTTGTCGATTTTCAATTCAGTTTTTCAATTTGCAATTATTTCCAACAGTTTATTTTTTAATTTTCTTGTTTAATTTGAATATTTATTGTTCAATTATTTAAATTATTCTTTTTCAATTGTATAATTATCTAGACATTTTTCGAGTTTTGTTTTCAATTGTCAATTATTTTCGTTATTTTTCAGTTAGTTTCTTAAATTTTGTAATTATTCTCCTAATTTTCATTATTTGAAGTTGCAAAAATTTATAGTTTTTAATAGCATATGGGTGATTCTTCTGAAAGGGACCTGTTTTTGTTTAAAAAAGTAAAAAATAAAATTTTTGAATTTTCTGAATTATTTTTTGTTATATAAGTTCCAAAGAGATTCAGAAAGAAAAACATAAGTTGCGCAAAATTAATTTTCAAATCTACGGCCTACAAAAGCATTTTATTGTCACATACCTTTGAGATTAAAAAAGACTAACTCCGAGTCAAGTCTTAAATTTTTTATTTTAATTTTCTAGATTTATAAATTATAAATCTTATACAATTTTATTTTTCCCGAAATTGAGTATCAAAAATCCTCTTTTCAATATTTTATAAACAAATATCACATTTTACTAAAGGTTAAATTTTTCAAAACAATTAATCCTAAATCAAAAACAAAACAAGATCGTCTCATAAATTTAAAAAAGGCTTCGGAGATGAAAAATTTCGTAAAAGAAAAATGCACATTGTTTAATATTTAAAAATATAAATTAAGACATGAAATAATATTTTCGGGTTACATTTTCGTTCATTTTGAAGTAGCTTCCATATAATGTTTCAAACGTTTAAAAATATGTTTTTATGAACGAGAAAATGAGGCTTCGGAGATGAATCTGAATTTTTACTCGCACTGATAATACAATTTTAATTAATAATTTAAACAACATTTTTAATATTATATGGAACAAATATAAGTGAAAAATAAACGTTAGATTCTGACCTTTAATTTCTTATACAATAATACTGAATTAACATTTTTTAAATAAGGTTAAAATAGAATCGTAAATTGCTTAGTAGTTTTAACCAAAACTAAAAGACAAAATACAAACAGTTTTTTTAATAAGAAAAACTCATACTGGAATTTTTACACCAACATATAAAGATACATAAATTTACACAGATTAATAATAATTTTTTTAAAAATTGCAAATTGAAGGGAATATCAATAAAAAACTATTGTAAATGTTGAAACTCATGATGGAGACACGTGATGTGATCCCTTTCAGGAGAATCACCCATATAACAATGCAAAGTTTCTGGCGCGCGTTAATGTTGCTAGTACTATAATAAGACTTATAGGTCTATTTTAATGCACAGAAAGCTTTTTTTTGTGCCTATGTTATAAGTATACCTACAATAAGTGTTCTCTTACTTGCCTCAGACTCATAAATATTTTTCTATTTAATATTAATAAAATTTTCTATAATTTTCAAAGAAATAAATTATTCTAAACATAAAAAATACAATTTCTTTTTACTTTTCTACTGTATTTTAATTCTATCACACTCAAAATAGTCTTTCGGGATACAAAATGTTTATTCGTAACTAGTCCGTAAAAGTCCTTAATTTTGAATTTTTGGTCCGTAAAGTCAGTATTTTTAAGTACTTTTACCGGTTCGAGCCCTGCAATTCTTTTCTATTATGATTTCAATTATTTACTTCAATTCGCAATATTTTTTTTTATTTTTCCAGTTAGTTTCTTAAATTATTAATTATTTTTTATTTATTTATTTATTGAGAATAAATAAACCATTTATTCTCATCAATTATTTTCATTTTTTTTCAAATTAATTTCTTAGATTTCAAATTATTTTCAGACAGTTTTTATTATATTCTTTAATTTTTTTCCATTATTTTCTTCAATCAAATATATTTTTTCATTTATCAATAATTATCCTTTATTTTCGATTTATTTCTTTATTTTTCAATTATTTTCATAAATTTAAAATTATTTTTTCAAAATACGATTATTATATTTTTCAATTCTTATTAGTTTTTATTTATCTACGTTTTTAAAAAAAAATTTCGTTTCTTATTTAATTTCTTCAAATGTCAACTATTTTCTACAAATTTCAATTATTTTCTTCAATATTAAATCTATTTTGCATTTATCACTTATTGACTTTCTTTTTAAATTTTTTTCTTCATTTTTGTAAATCTTTTCATCGATTGTAGATTATTTTGTTCTAAATTTCATCTATATTTTTTAATTTTTAATTAGTTTAAAGCAAATATCAATTTTAGCCTTTAAAAATTTTGATTATCTTCATCTACTATATTTTTTTAATTTAAGAAAAAGTTTTGTTTCTTTGTTGAAATTTTTTCAATGATCTTCTGCGATTTTAAATTATATTCTTTTCTATTTTCGAAATATTCTTCAACTTTTTAAATTACTTTTCTCAAAATTCAATTATTTTCTTCATTTTCCAATTATGTTATCAAATTTCTTTAATTATTGTTCACAGATTTCCATTTGTAAATCTTTGATTTAAAAGAAAGAGAAATTAACCGAATTTTAAATTGGCAGGATTCTCATTTGAGATAATTTTAAGAAAGTCAAATTTTTAAATGACAGAATATCCAGTTTATCAAATCTTCATTTGTCCGAATTTGCAATTGCACGAATTGATATTTTGATAAAATTCTTAAAACACAGAATTTCCATTTTAAGAATGCTATCAAATATCAATTCGTGCAATTACAAATTAGTACAATTAAAGATTTGATAAACTGGATATTCTGTCATTTGAAAATTTGACTTACTTAAAATTATGTTAAATAAGAATTCCGCTAAATTAAAATTCGGTTAATTTCTCCTTTTTTTAAATAATAAGTCGGTTAAAAAAAATTCTGTAAAATCAAATTAATTTGGTGACCTGTGAATTCTGTTAATTAATTAATTGTGAAAATAGAAATTAGAAAGGATTAAAATTAAATCTTAGTAAATCGAAAATTAATTTAACCAATAAATTAGATAAATAAAAAAAATGGAAATCTTTACGCATGCTAAAGTAATTTCTGTAAAATTGTCTCAAAAGGAAAATTAGAGCTAATGCATAAGCAGCAGAATGAAAATCAGACTAAATAATAATTCAAGTAAATAAAAATTATGAACATTGCTGGTTCGTTCCAATACGTTTACATAAATTGTGCATTATGTCAAATGAGATGTTTTCAACCTTTAAAACCTTGAATTATTTTTTTCATTATCGCTGGAAACTCTGATTATCTACATTTACAAACGTAAATTCAATAATAATGAAAATTTAAAAAATGATTATTAACATTGACAAATTATTTACAGATCCGGTCTAATTCGAGTGAGAGAATTCACGATGGCGGAAATCGAGCACTTTTGCGATCCAGAGGACAAGGATCACCCGAAGTTTAATGATATAAAAGACACCCCTATGCTTTTGTACTCAGCCTGCAATCAAATGGACGGTAAATCAGCAGAAACGATTACAATAGGAAAAGCAGTTTCCACTGGACTTGTGGCTAATCAAACTTTAGGATACTTTATGGCTAGAATTCAGCTCTTCCTTTTGAAAATCGGTGTTGATCCGAAGAAACTTCGTTTCCGGCAACACATGGGAAATGAAATGGCGCATTATGCTTGCGATTGTTGGGACGCGGAATGTCTTACTTCTTATGGTTGGATTGAATGCGTAGGATGTGCTGATAGATCTGCATACGATCTCACCCAACACACGAAAGCATCTGGCGTTAAATTAGTAGCGGAAAAGAAATTAAATGAGCCAAAGCAAGTCAATTTGGTGGAAGCAGCTCCAAATCGAGGCTTGATAGGGAAAACTTTCAAAAAAGATGCCAAGGAAATTTTAACTGCTTTGGCTGCTTTGTCGGAAACGGATATTGACGCACTGGAAGCTGATTTTAAAAATAAGGGCTCTTACGATTTGCAATTACCGGATGGTTCTTCTTGTGAACTCAAGGAGGAAATGGTATCAGTTAAACGTTATCAGAAAATGGTTCATGTCGAGGAAATTACTCCGTCTGTTATTGAACCCTCTTTTGGTGTTGGTCGTGTTATGTACGCGATTTTTGAGCATAGTTTTAAGATGAGAGAAGGAGATGAACAGAGAAGTTATTTCAGTCTTGCGCCGGTTGTCGCGCCTTTGAAATGCTCTGTTTTACCTCTTGGAAACAATGCAGAATTTGCTCCGTTTGTGCAGAAATTGTGTAAGTTTGGATATTATTTTAATTAAGTTTTATTTAGTTTCGGTACAATATTAACTTATTACATTATTTAAAATGTCCTGTACTACATAACAAAGTTCCAAGAAACCTAAAATTGATTAAAATTGAACCTAAACGTCTAAAATCCGGGTCTGATAAAAATCATGATTTTTTTAATTTAAACCGAAATTTTTTGGTTTAAAAAAAAATTAAGATAAGTAGTTTATAAAATTTTTAAATGTTTATTTGTAAGTAGTTTGTTTTTAAAATGAAAACATTTAAGATGAAATAATGAAGAGTAAAACATTTAATCAAAATCAAATAAATTATGTCGAATAAATGAGAAAATTTCAATAAAATATCTTCAAATTCATATTATCGCAAAATTAAGAAAATTAGGTAAAAGCAACGAGGAAAAAATAATAAATTACAAAAAAAAACAACAACAACAGAATAACGTAAAACGATAAAAAAACAATCTATTAAAAAATGTGAGAGAATTCTTTTAAATAAAAAACGTCATGAACATTATTAAAAAAATAAAGAAAAAATTTAAAAACAACACAATAATGAAACATTAACTTAAACATAATTAATAGAGTAGAAACTCTTTTCAAAAAATTAAACTATTTACGAACATTTTTTTTTAAATTAAAAAAATAAATAAGAAGATAATTTAAAAAACGTTATATTGTATTACTAAAGCCAAAAAAAATTGAAAATTCTATAAAATAGAAGAACGATATTAAGATGAAAATATTTAGTACAATATTAAATTTATATTATATAAAATAAAAGAATAAGTCTTCAAAAAAGTCGAAAATTGAGAAACTTAAAAAATGCAAATAAAAGCATCGAATAAATGCTTTAAAAAATTCGTGATTACAAGATAAAAACTAAACAATTAAAAAGAAGGAAAATGTTTCTAAGTTATAGAAAAATGATGACAGAAATTGAAGAATTAGTTAAAATGCAAGAAAGAACTAAAAAATCAAGAAAATTAAATAAATGGGAAGAAAATGGAGAAATTTTTTTTCCTAAATCTGACAAATTGTAAAAATATGTAAAAAGTACACAAAAAAAGAAAAAATTTGGTAAGAATTTACTAAAAGATTACATTAAAAAAAAATAAAATTAATATTGATATAAAGGTGAATAAACACTCCAGAGAAGAAATTTATAAATACTTTTAAAATAAAAGAATTTAGGAAAATTGAACCAAAATTATTTTTATAATATTACTCTTGAAACAAGTACCACAATAAATTCAGAAAAATTAAGAAAATCTAAAATTTTTATGAAAGAATAAGTAAGTTTGCAAAAAATAGACAAGATATGAAAACAAAGTGAATAAATTAAAAAAAAAAATAAATGGATTTATTCTTAAAAATATGGAAATAATAAAATTAAGAAAATCAACGAAATATCTAAAAAGTTTAGTGACTGGTATAATAACAAAATTGTGTAAAATAATATTAAATAATTTGCATATAAAGCAGAAACTTAAAGAAAATCCTAAAATAAAAAGACAAAAACAATATATCTAAAGCAAAAGAAATAAAAATCCTAAAATTTTGTAAAAATAAAAAATTATAAGATAAAAATTAAACAGTTTCGATAAAGTGAAATCTATTAGAAATATTGTTAGAATTTAAAAAAGTATTATTGTGTATATGGAAAATAACTAATATTATTTAATTATTATGCATTTAAATTTGAATTAATTAAAATTTAAAAGTTTAAACAAATGGAATATGAGTTAATTGTTGTTTGAAATTTATTTAAATTATAATCACTTAAAGATATAAAAATTGTATACTATTTTTTGTTATCTTCATACCAAAAATTTGTAGATCATAGGTATTTTGATCATCAGTATTAGCACAATTTTTTTAATTTTATAAAGAATAAAATATTAAAATTGTAATTTTCATGATTTATCCACAAATTTGTGGTTTTTTTTATATTTGCGATTTTTTACATGCAATATTAGACATTAATACTCTTTAAATTTGAATTATATAATTAAAAATAACTAATTTTAAATCGATTAATCAAATTTGAACTATTTTTTAGTTTTTTTTTTTTTACTAATAATTAGTTATTTTTAACTAATTCAAGTTTAGAGAGTATGTTGAAATAAGTGAAATGGTCAACATTTTAGTATTAAATGAAATACGAAATTATAACGAAATAAAATTTCAATGAATTTCATTTACTTAGAATGGAATAAAACTTTCATAAATAAAAATTTTAGTTTAAAAAAATTAGGATTGATTGAAATTTGAATTAGTTACAATTTACCAAGATTATAATTTAAATAGTTAAAATTGCGAAAATTTGCAGTTTCAATCTGTTTAAATTGAAATTAATGGAAATTTTTATAGGTGAAATTTTTAATGTTGGGATTGATTGTACGTATGAAAAATTAAAGTTTGAGTTAACTGAAAAATTAACCAAATTTTTAATTAAGGAAAATTGATAACAGTTTATATTCAAATTGATTTTAAAATTTGAATACATATTAGATTAACATTTTAATAATTTGTAGTTTTGATCGTTTGGATTTCATTTGATTAAAATTGAAACGAACTTTAATTTAGATCGTTTAAAAGTTTGATGAAAAAAATTCAAGATTAACTAAAATTTTATCAATTAATGATTGATATAAATATATATAAAAGATTGGTTAGATTATAAAGTTTAATCTGATTAAATTTGAGGTTGATTAATATTAGAAGAAATGGAAATTAAAATCAATTATAACTTGTTAAAGTTCAATTCAATGATTTTAACTAATTGAATTAAATTAAAGTAAAATAATGGCGATTTCTAATCCATGTATTTAATAAAGCTAGATATTCGATATATTTAGTTATTTTTCTTTTTTTTTAATAGGATTTATTACAGGAATAATTTACTTATTATCTTAAAAAAAAAAAAATTTGAAAATTGAAAAAAAATTGTTTAAGAAACATACTTGAACTATTTTTCAGCTCGAGATCTGACGAGTAACGATGTTTCTCATAAAGTTGACGATTCTTCTGGAAGTATTGGACGCAGATATGCAAGAACGGATGAAATTGCAATTCCATTTGGAATAACAATTGATTTTGATACTCTTAAAACTCCTCACAGTGCTACTTTGAGAGAAAGGGATTCCATGAAGCAAGTTAGAATAAATGTGAGAAATGTCTATTTTTTGTTTTTCAAAAATTAACATTATTGTGTCTTTATTTGTTTACTTTCTGCTGAAAATCAAAATTACAAAAATAACGTGATTTTTTCTTCTTTTTAGATGGATGAACTGCCAGAAGTTGTGAGGGATTTGTCGAAAGGAAAAATAACTTGGACACAAGTAGAACAAAAATATCCTAAATTTGAACAAGAGGAATCTGTAGAAGTTTCTTAATGTTTAGTTATTTATACATTTTGCACGTTGTATTAAAATTTAATAAATTAAACCTTTTCACGTCAAACTTTGTATCTTTATTACCCGTTTAGAAGAAAAAAATGTAATTTAATTTTTAATAAAAAAAAAAAAATAATTGACTTTTGGTTAATAATAAATGTTTATAAACCTGATTAGTTTTTCAAAATTTCATCTGTTTCGCGGGGCAATTTAAGTCTGTTGGCTACACTGATGGAGTTGTTGCACCAATCAGCTTTCCAGAAGCAAATGTTGTTTTCCCAGTATTTCTGTTTGTAATGTTTGTCACACTGTTTATGTAATGCCGGTGCCTTGTCACATATTTTGTCAGAAAGATAAATAAATATTTAGCTTATATAGAAAATTTAATAATAATTAGTAAAATGGCTCCAATTAAGAGAAAATCAGTTATAAAAGGAAACACGCGGGTGCAAAATAAAACAAAGAAACAAGCATCGAAACAGGAGTCGAGTGATATGGAGGAAGATGATTCTGATGAATCTGATCAATCTGATTTAGGTAATTTCAATTAGGTATTTCTTCATTTTTGATTGCAAAATATGAATTAATTTAGAGTTTCACATAATTTCTAAATAGACCTGTGTAAAATATAAAATACTAACATACAGCAAAAAATTAATCTACTTTTTAAACTATGCAATTAGGTTATATAAACACATATGTAACTTTTTCATTCTTTTTTAAAGGATTTTTAACTTTTTATTTATTGCGATTATTATTTCATAAAAGTATTTCTTACAGACTATTTTTTAGAACAATCCATGAAAGATCCACTGAAAATGTGTTTCAAGTTGTCCAAAAAAGAAGACAGTGAAAATTTTGAAATCGGAGTGAAGAACTTTTTTGATGACGATGAAGATATAGTTGATTATAAACCGAATAAAAAAGAACGCAATTTGCACGACTCAATGAAAAATTTAGATATATCAGATAAAAAAGATAGGCCCAGAAGATCTCAGAGAAGCTCAAAACCAACTCCAGGAAGAACTCGTAAAAGTTCTATAAATTCTGTAAGTGAATCTCAGAAAGACTTTAATTCAACTCCAGCAAGAAAAACTCGTAGCAGTTCTGTAAATTCACATATAAGTGAACCACAAAAAGACTTTAATTCAACCCCTGCAAGAAGAACTCGAAACAGTTCGGTAAATTCACATGTAAGTGAAGCTCGAACTCCTAGTACTCGTTTACATAATTTGCCTCGTGTCGAAAACAAAACCCCATCGAGAAGTGAGAGATCTCTTCGGACACGCGACAATCAAATAAATTATAATGAAAATGAATCTCCTTTTGAATATAGAAAAAAGCAATCTAAAAGAGAATCTAGCGATAATGAATTGTGTGAAACGCCGAGAAAACGAGGAATGCAAGGAAGACAGAGTATAGTAGATAGAAAGCCTCTTGCTGCAGTTAATGAGGAAATTAGTAAAAGTGATAATAGTTTTGAATCTGTAGAAGAATCTCCAGAAATAAATTTAAGAAAGAGTGCTAGAGTGAGGAAAAGTATTGTTAACCTAGACATTAATTATAGCTTCGATGACAAACGAAAGAATCGTAGGAGTACAATTGTATCTACTCCGATATCGAGGAGAACTCCTAAAAAACTAATAACTCCTGATGTAAAAAGACTACTGACTCCGAGTAAAAATACACCGAGAGGTTCGGCAAAAAAAATGACACCAAGAATTTTAGACTCACTGACGCCCAGCATGCAACGAAGAAATGTCAATGTACCTAAAGCAAAGTCAAATCTTCATGAATTTAGAAATCGTTTGCATGTCAGCTTTGTTCCAAAATCATTACCTTGTCGAGAAGTTGAATTTAACAATATTTTTACGTTCCTGAAATGCAAACTTACTGAAGAGATTGGAGGGTATGCTATTTTTTAATCAATGTTTATTAAAATTGTTTATTTATAAAATTAATTACTGAAATCAATACTCATTGATAATGGTAATAAGAATAAGCAGAGCTGTTTTATTGATTTAAATCATTTGGGAATTTGCATTAAAATCGTGATTTAAATAAAAAAGTCACAGTTTTCCGGATGTTTAATACTGCATTTAAAAAACCGCAAACCATAAAAAAAAACCCAGAAATTTGTAGATAAATCTTGAGAATTTTAATATTTTATTCTTTATAAAATTTAAAAAATGCAGGTGATCAAATTACCTACGATCTACAAATTTTTGGTATGAAGATAATATGGCAAAGAATAGTATTAAATTTTTATATCTTTAAGTCATTATAATTTAAATAAATTCCAAACGTCAATTAACTCGGCGCGGTTATAGTTCTACACATTTAAACTCTACAATGATAAAATTATATACTTTAAATTCTACATAGTTAAATTCAACAATTTGAAATTCTACAAATTTAAACTCTACAAAAATAAATTCTACACAATAAAACTCTACAGTATGGTTTTTTAAAAAACATTCATATTAAATTCTACATAGTTTTTACAATTTAAAATTCAACAAATTTAAACTCTACAATGATAAATTTTACGCGTTAAATTCTACACAAAAAAACTCTACATTGGGATTTTTTATAAAACAATAATATTAAATCCTATATTGTTAAAATCCACACTATAAAATTTAATAAATTTAGACTCTACAATGATAAATTTTACAGATTAAACTCTACAATAAGAATTTTTATAAAACATTAATATTAAATCCTACATACTTAAATTCTACACATGTATAACCTCTATTGTAATTAGAAAATAAACAAAAAAAACGTCTGTAGAATTTTACATTATGCAATTTCACTACGCAAATTTTAATAAAGATAATATCAAAAATATAAATATTGTTATAATAAATATAATATTACATTCAGGGTGTCTACTAACCGGGAAAACCGGGAAATAACCGGGAATTTTCCGTCAAACCGGGAATTTTCTTTCTGGGCTAATAAATTTGACTAATATATTAATTTGTTTTATAAATAAAGATAATAACTTTAGGCATTTTAAACCAATCTGATTATGCGTTTAAATTTTGTGTAATTATGCGACAATTATGCAATTGGAAAATAATAATAATAATTGCACAATAGTTTATATAGTTATAGGCAATTCTATTGCGTGCTTTCAAATATCAATTATTTTCATCATATTTCAATTATTTTCTTCGATATTCAATAATTCTCGGCTTTTTTCAATTATCGATTACGTTCTTGAAGCTTCAATTCAATTCTTCAATTATTCAACTATTTTCAGAAATTCACAATTATTTTCTTTAACTGACAATTATTCTTTTCAATTTTCAATTATTCTCTTCAATTTCCAATTATTTTCTACAATTCTCAATTATTTTCTTCTATTTTCAATTATTTTCATTAATTGCAAATTATTTCTTTATTTCTTAATTATTTTCTTCGATTTTCTACTATTTTCTTCAATTACCAATTATTTGATTCAATTTCCAATTATTTTCTTCAATTTTCCATTATTTTCATCAATTTTTAATTATTTTCTTTAGATCTCAATTATTTCCTTCAATTTTTAATTATTTAACTTAATATTGAATAATTCTCGTCTTTTTTTAATATTTTTTTTAATATTCAATTATGTTTTTGAAACTTCAATTCAATTCATCAATTATTATTCTACAATTTTAATTAATTTCTTCAAATTACAATTACATTCTTCATTTTTTATTGTTTTCTTCAAATTCTATAATTCCTGGATTGTTCAATTTCTTTTTTCTTCAATTATCACTTATTTTCTTCTACATTCAATCCCATTGTTCAATTCTTGAATTATTTTCTTTAATTCTTAATTATAATTTTCGACATTCAATTCCATTCTTTAATTTTCAATTGTTTTTTCTATATTCAATAACTCTAGGCTTTTTACAATGATTTTTTTTAAATTCTCAATTATTTTCTTCAATTTCCAATTTTATTCTTAAATTTCAACTACTTTCTTCATATTCCAATTATTTTTTCATATTTCTTTCAATTTTCAATTTCTTCTCAATTCTTTCAATTTTTATTTAAATTGATAATTTTTATCAATTCTTTTTTATTTTCATCATTTCGCAATTATATCCGTTGATTTCTAAATTTTTCTGCTGTTGTCAAATATTGTCTTTAATTTTTAAATACTTTCTTCAATATTGAATTATTTTCTTTAATTTTTAATTATTTTGTTCAATTTTCAATTGTTTGTTTCAATATTCAGTAATCTCGACTTTTTTCAATTATTTTTTTCCAATTATCAGTTATTTATTTCATGTTTCAAAACCTCCTTCAATTTCAATAATTTTCTTTTATTTTCAATTTAATTGTTCAATTGTTCAATTATTTTTTTCAATTCTCAATTAATTTCTTTAAATAATAATTCTATTCTTCAATTTTTAATGCTTTCTTCAATATTAAATAACTCTTGGAATTTACCTTTTTTTTTAATTATAAAAATTATTTTCTTCTTTTTTCAATCCAATTGTTCAGTAATTTTCTTTAATTCTTAATTATTGTATTCGAATTTCAATTTTATTTCTCAATTTTCAATTGTTTTTTTTTTTTAATATTCAATAAATCTGTGCTTTTCTAATTTCAATTTCATTATTTAATTTTCAATTTATTTCTTCAATTTTGAATTATTAACTTAAATTTTAAATTATTTTTTTGGATTTTCTATCTAGTTGACCAATTTTCAATTATATTCTTTGAATTTAATAACCATTGTTCAATTTTTTCAATTATTGTTCAATTGTAGATTAATATTTACTTTTTTTTTTAATTTTGTTTCTAATTGTCAAATATCTTTGTCATTATTCAGTTATTTCTTTCCATTATTAATTATTTCTTTTTATTATTAATTGTTTCTTTTAATTCTTAATTATTAGTTTTTGTAAAGTTTAATATTTAATTCTTCAATTCTCAATTAATTTCTTTGAATTTCAATTATGTTCTTCAATTATCAACTGTTATCTTCAATTTTTGTAGCTATTTGTAGGTCTATTTATACTTAAAATAAATTTCAAATTAGCAAGAGAAAAAACCGGGAAATGACCGGGAATTTTGTGGGACGAAATTAGTAGACACCCTGTACATTTTATAACATAAATTATGTGTAGATTTTAATATTGTATAATCTGGGGTATAGAGATTTTCATTGTAAAATGTAAATGTGTAGAATATTAACCGTGCCAATTAACTAATATTTTCCAATTTATTGAAACTTTTAAATTTCAATTATAATTCAAATTTAAATGCATATTAACTAATGCATAATAATCCTTTTTTTAATTCTTACAATATTTCTAAGAGATTTCACTTTCTCGAAACTGTTTGATTTTTAGGGTTTCGTGGTTCGGGACCGAAACCCTTATAGTGAGACTTTGTCGTCCGTCCGTCCGTCCGTCCGTCCGTCGTACACAGTAGCCTATGTTACTTCAAGTAGCCTTTGTCACATTTCAAGTAGCCTATGTCACTTCAAGTAGCCTATGTCACACTTCAAGTAGCCCACGTCACTTCAAGTAGCCTATGTCACACTTCAAGTAGCCTATGTCACTTCAAGTAGCCTATGTCACTTGAAGAAGCCTATGTCACTTTAAATAGCCTATGTCACACTTCAAGTAGCCTATGTCACTTCAAGTAGCCTATGTCACACTTCAAGTAGTCTATGTCACTTCAAGTAGCCTATATCACACTTCAAGTAGCCTATGTCACTTCAAGTAGCCTATGTCACTTCAAGTAGCCTGTCACTTCAAGTAGCCTATGTCACTTCAAGTAGCCTATGTCACTTCAAGAATCCTATGTCACTTGAAGAAGCCTATGTCACACTTCAAGTAGTCTATGTCACTTCAAGTAGCCTATATCACACTTCAAGTAGCCTAAGTCACACTTCAAGTAGCCTATGTCACACTTTAAGTAGCCTATGTCACATTTTAAGTAGCTTATGTCACTTTAAGTAGCATATGTCACACTTCAAGTAGCCTGTCACTTCAAGTAGCCTATGTCACTTCAAGTAGCCTATGTCACTTCAAGTAGCCTATGTCACTTGAAGAAGCCTATGTCACTTTAAGTAGCCTATGTCACACTTCAAGTAGCCTATGTCACTTCAAGTAGCCTATGTCACACTTCAAGTAGTCTATGTCACTTCAAGTAGCCTATATCACACTTCAAGTAGCCTATGTCACTTCAAGTAGCCTGTCACTTCAAGTAGCCTATGTCACACTTCAAGTAGCCTATGTCACTTCAAGAAGCCTATATCACTTCAAGTAGTCTATGTTATTTAAAGTAGCCTATGTCACATTTCAAGTAGCTTATGTCACTTTAAGTAGCCTAAGTCACACTTCAAGTAGCCTATGTCACACTTTAAGTAGCCTATGTCACATTTTAAGTAGCATATGTCACACTTCAAGTAGCCTATGTCACTTCAAGTAGCCTATGTCACACTTCAAGTAGCCTATCTCACTTCAAGTAGCCTATATCACTTCAAGTAACCTGTGTCACTTTAAGTTTCCTATGTTATTCAGCTTTTCAGATTGCATGTGAGACAGACGGAAACATAGAGTAACAGAAGACCACGAAACCCTAGATTGTAGGCGCAATGCGCCTGCTTTCTGTGCTGTTTATTATCTTATAATTTCTTATTTTTACAAAATTTTAAGATTTTATCTTTTTTTACTTTTGATATTTTTTTTTTGCATTTGTCTTTTTATTTTAGGACTTTCATTAATTTTCTTTTTTATTTATTATTTTTTGCCATTTTAATTTTTAATTTTGCTTTGTTATTTTTATGCAAATTATTTAATATTAATTTACTCAATTTTGTTATTATAATATTCACTAAACTTTTTATTTCGTTGATTTTCTTAATTATTTCCATATTTCTACAAATTAATACGCTCATTTTTTTGTAATTTTATTCACTTTGTTTTCACATCTTATCTATTTTTTACAACCTTATTCTTTCACACAATTTTTAGATTTTCTTTATTTTTCTAAATTTATTGTCCCACTTGTTTTAAGTGTAATATTATAAAAATATTTTTGGTTTAATTTTCTCAAACTTTTTTATTTTTAAAGGATTTTTAAGTTTCTTTTGATGTGAACTTTTTATTTATTATACTTTTTGTTATTTTATTTTTATTAATTCTGATTTTCTAATAGATTCTTACCAAAATTTTTTATTATCTGACATTTCACATTTTTTTACAGTTTGTTAGATTAAGAAAAGAAACATTTCTCCATTTTCTTCCTATTTATTTAATTTTCTTGTTGTTACAGAATTTTTTTAGTCCTTTCTTGCATTTTAATTAATTCTTTAATTTTTGTCATAATTTTTCTATTTCTTAGAAACATCTTTCCTTCTTTTAAAATTCTTTAGTTTTTATCATGCAATTACGAATTTTGAAAGACCTTTATTTGATGCTTTTATCTACATTTTTTAAATTTCTCAATATTCTACTTTTTTGAAAACTTTAATTCTTTTATTCTATCTTATGTAAATTTAATATTGTACTAAATATTCTTTTTTCAACATCGTTTTTCTATTTCAGAGAATTTTTTTTTATATTTTTTAAAATTTTCCAAAATTTTATTTAATTTTTTTTTCTTCAAATTGTAAAATAACTCTTTAATTTTTCTAATTTAAATTTTTTTTCTCTTTAGTAATATATTTTACCGTTTTTGCTTCCTCATAGAGGAAGTTTTGTGATCGTTAAGATTTTCGATTTTCTAAAAATAGCATAAATGTGTGTGTGTGTGTGGTAATTTTTTTGTCGTTAGGATATCTCGAGAAGGCTTAAACGGATTTTAATTAAATTTGGATGACGAATTGAGCTCATAAATATCTAAATTTAAACACAGGGATTTTTGAAAATACCCAAACAAATTTTTTTAATCACCATTTTTCACAAAAATATCTTTTTTTGCCAAAAGTTTCTTTTACACTAAAAGTACAATTTAACAAATAAAAAAATCATATTTCTTGTCTCGAAAAGAATCGATTGATCTATAAAAGTCTATAATTGTTCGAAAATTTGCATAATAATTCATGATTTTTCATTTTTTTTTCACATTTAAAATTCTTGTTTTTTTTATAACTTCTCAAATTTTTATTTTTAACCATAGTTTCTGTGCAGAAAATATTCTACATTAAAAAACAAAATAAATGGTCTACATAAAGTAAATATTTTACCCGAAAATGATAGAATTAATAGTTATTTTTTTATTATTAAAAAAATTAAATTTTTTTTTTTTTATTGTTTTAATCTATTGTTTTCTCTATGAGGAAGTAAGTTAGGTATTTTGGCTTACATGGAAGCAAAGTGTTTTTGCAATGAACATAATTTTCAACTAGTTTTAATTACCTTCTTATTTATTTTTTAAAAAAAATGTCCGTAAATAGTTTAATATTTTGAAAAGAGATTCTACTTCTTTATATATTTTCATGTTATTGTTTCATTCTTGTGTTGTTGTTTTTTTTAATTCTTTTTTCTTTAATAATGACCATGACTTTTTTATTTTAAAGAATTTTCTTACTTTTTTAACAGACTGTTTTCTTATCTGTTTACGTGTTTTTTTTTCACATTTTATTATTTTTTCGTTGCTATCACCTAATTTTCTTAATTTTGCGATCATATGAATTTGAATACTTACATTTTTTTGATATTTTCTCATTTATTCGACATAATTTGTTTAATTTTGATTAAATTTTTTATTCTTTATTATTTCTTATTAAATGTTCTCAGTTTAAAAATAAACTACTTACAAGTAAACATTAGAAAATTGTATATACTGATTTTTTTTATATTTATAAAAAAATCCATTTTTAATTTAAGGCAAAAAAATCCGATTTAAATTTAAAAAATCGTATTTGTTTGATTTTTTAAAAAAGAATCATGACTTTCATAAACCCTGAGAATAAGAATAATTGATAAATAATTAAAACGTTTGACTAAGAAACTTATTTTTTATTCAGGTGTATTTACATCAGTGGCGTTCCAGGAACGGGAAAAACTGCAACTGTCAATGAAGCAATATCGTGTTTAAAAAAACTCGAGTCTCAGGGAGAAATTCCAAATTTTGAGTTTGTTGACATAAATGGCATGAAATTGACTGAACCACGTCAAGCTTATGTTCAAATAAAAAAGAAATTGACTGGAACTACGAGTTCATGGGAAGATTCTCATCGGTATCTTCAACATAGGTTCACAGCACCTGCTTCTCGTAGAAATATGACTTTGTTGCTTATTGATGAGGTTATTTTAATTTTTTTCAGTTTCTGTATTATTTGCATTTGTCAACGCAAAAGTATTTCTCTTACAATAATTTTCTATAATTCATTTTCTAATCATATTCTACAATTTTTTATTTTCTACTTATATTTTTCAATTCTTTTTCTTTTACTTCCTAAATCCTTTTATTTATTTTTTCCCGTTTCATTTTGCTTTCTCATTAAAAAACTTTCTTTAAAATTTTTTAGTTTTCTGATTTATTGTCTTGTATTAGTCGCATTAAAAATATTAAAAGCTACATCAACTATCATAGAAAAAAGTTTATTTTTTGCTCATAAACGGGCTTAAAAAAATTGCCTTTTCGTACAAAGTACTGAGAAAAAAAAGGAACTTAAATATTTGATAGAATTTATAATAAAAATTCGTATTCTATTAATTAGCAAAAAATAACACTTATAATTTTCATGTTTTAATTAATTGTTTGGTTTTTTTAATTTTCAAAATTCAGATGGATCTTTTGTGCACGAAGCGCCAAGATGTAGTTTATAATCTTCTGGATTGGCCGACTTACAAAGCTTCTCATCTGGTTGTGATTACAATTGCCAACACCATGGACTTGCCAGAAAGAGTTTTAATGGGCCGTGTTACTTCTCGTTTAGGGCTAACGAGATTGACGTTTCAACCTTACAATCATACACAGTTAATGGAAATTGTAAAAACTAGATTGAAGGACATGGAGGGTTTTAGAAAAGAGGCCATTGAACTCGTTGCCAGGTATGTTTATATCACTATCAACATTTTACATAGAAAGAAATTTATAAATTTTTAAAATATACATAGTTAAAAGTTAAATTAAAATCAAGTTTCAGCTTAAAAATAAAATTCAAAATGAAATGTTAATAATAAATTAAATTAATCAACACGTAATGTCAATTTATTATAAAGTCAATTATTAATTACAGAAAAGTAGCTTCCGTTTCTGGTGATGCTCGTCGTGCCCTGGATATTTGTCGCAGAGCCACAGAAATTGCGGAAAATAACAAGAAAGAATTTGTTACACTTCTTGATGTGTCTTCAGCTATGAACGAAATGATAGCAAATTCTAGAGTTCAAGCTGTCAAATGTTGTTCGTTGATGGAACAAACATTTTTGAAAGCAGTTTGCAACGAAGTTACACGCATTGGACTTGAACAAGTTTCTTTTAAAAACACTTTCAGACAATTTGAGACACTCTGTCGTATTGAAGGTAGGCAAATAATTTTAAATTGCATTCAAATGTTAATTAAACTATAATAAAATATTTTATCTGTAATTTTAGGTGAAGAAGTTCCTAACATTACTCAAGCGCTTGAGATTTGCAGAAAACTTGCATCGTGGAGACTGATTTTATGGGAATCTGGAGCTGATTTGTATCAAAGTATTTTGCTAAATATCTCAGCTGATGATGTTTACTATTCAAAACATAAAGCGCTTTAGGGAAAGGTTGGTTTTAAATTATGACAAATATTTATCGCACCTTGACAATTTAATCTAAATCACGTATAAAATTTAAAATTCGAAATTATTGTTTTTTTTTTCTTAATTCATTATTTATTTTAGTTAATCTGAGATCAATTATTTGTGAAACTCGTTTTCCAACTTCCTGACATACACACATATATGATCTTTAGAAAGTGAAATTTCGTGAGATTCACTTAATCGCCAACCATATTCGGTAAATTTTTTATCAAACGGCAAAGGATCCGTGTAACGATTCTGACCATCGTCTGGTCCAATAACAAGAATCACATTTCCCTTGTATTCCTTCAAGTATTTTAAAAAAACTGGTCCATTGTTAAAATAACAAAATAATAATCCGTAATTTTCGGGAATTTCAACAATACTTTCTTCATCTCTGACAAAAATCATATTTTTTAGGTAAATTGGAGGCGAATATTTGCTGCACCACCAGGATTGATCAAGCTCAATACCAACGACGTCCAAGGCTGAAAAATGTTAATCTATCAGTGATACGATAACCATATTTTAATTAATTTAATCACCTCCATTACAATTTTTGTATATAATTTTTTTTAAACTTTTCTTTCAATTTTTTAAAATAGTTTTATTTTCTTGTTTAATTTATTCCTTTTAAACCAACATTTTAACAAGGAGAAAATTCCTTACCAGAATTTTGTTGAATCAGCCATTCAAGTAAACCACATCCGCAACCGATGCTGAAAATTCCCTTCAAGTTGTGTTCTCGAGCGATTTTTGTAATCCATGTTATGTTTTTTAAATTTGGGGAAATCCAAAGAAGTTGACGATTATCGGAAATGTCAGAATTGTTCAAAAAATCAATAATATCTTTCCATTTCTCATCTTTGTACAATTTTGTTACGTGTTCTATAACTGGATTTTCCATATTGATGACAAATAATTGTAAAAAACTAAAATTTCTGATTTGTTGAAAGTTGACAGGTCACTGAACGATCAGAGCATACGGAAACTGAGCTTAACATTGAATCTTCACGCATAATCTAGCCAAATGTATAAATAAGTCAATGTCGCGTGGGAAATTCACGTCACTGTCAGTGCCTTCATAACATTATATAAGAATTTATTTTTGTTTACACGTGCAGAAATAAAAGATGTTAAATATCTGTAAAAAAACATTAATGTCTACTTTTTTAGTAAATTAGTTGTTTGTTTATTTAAATTAAATTTATGATCTTGAACTCGATTTTGAAAGAGATTTAAATAGGTGTAAAATAAAAAATTTGTAGAAGTCAGATTATCATATACCTAAAGTATGAATCATAAACCTTTAGTATGAAGATAACAAAAAAATAGTATTAAACCTTTATATCTGTAAGTCATTATAATTTAAATAGATTCCAAACATCAATTAACTCATATTACAATTTATTCGAACTTTTAAGTTTCAATTAATTCAAATTTAAATACATAATAAGTAAGTGTTATTAATTATTTTCCATATTCACAATAATTCTTTTTTTAATTCTTACAAGATTTCTAAGAAATTTCACTTTTTCGAAAATGTTTAATTTTTATCTTATAATTTCTTATTTTTACAAAAATTTAAGCTTTTTCTTCTTTTACTTTTGATCTTCTTTTTGTATTTTTATTATTATTATTATTTATATTCTTTTTCTTTTTTTTTATTGTTTAGTTTTTATCTTGTAATTACGAATTTCTGAAAACATTTATTCGTTGCTTTTAACTACATTTTTTAAATTTCTCAATTTTCTACTTTTTTGAAGACTTTTATTTTATATTATGTAAATTTAATCTTGTTCTAAATATTCTCACTTTAAAATCGTTCTTTTATTTCATAGAATTTTTTTCTCTTGAAATTCTCCAAAATTTTCTTCAATTCTTTGTCAAATAATTCCCTAATTTATCTAATTTAAAAGTTTTTCTATTTATTTTCTTAATTTAAAAAAATGGTCCTCAAATTGTTTAATTTTTTGAAAAGAGTTTCCACTCTTTTATATATATTTTTATGTCACTGTTTCATTCTTGTGATGTATTTTTTTATTTTTACTTTCTTTAGTAATGTCCATAACTTCTTTTATTTAAAAGAATTTTCTCATTTTTTTAATAGACTGTTTTCTTATCTTTTTACGTTTTAATGTTTTTTCTTTATAATTTATTCTTTTTTTGTTGCTTTTACCGAATTTTCTTAATTTTACAATTATAGGATTTTGAAGATATTTTTTGAAATTTTCTTAATTATTCGACATAATTTGTTTATTTATTTATTTAAGAACACACACGGCTAAATACCCATGAAGGTAATATACAATAAATTATTGTTTTTTGATTAAATGTTTTATTTTTCATTATCTATTTCTTATTAAATGTTCTCAGTTTAAAAATAAAACACAAATAAACACTTGGAAATTTTATATACCTACTGATTTTATAATATTTAAAAAAAATTAATTTTTGATTTAAATAAAAAAAAATCGGATTTCTTTGATTTTTTTCAAAAAGTCGTGATTACTATCAGGACTGAAAATAATCAACTTTAGGTTTTTGCTCAATTTAGTGAATTCTTATTTTATGACCGATTTATGAATTTAAGAAACAATTACATTTTAATTCAATTAGTTTATCGAAAATGTTTAAAAATTAGTTTATTAATAAATTTAATAAAAATGCAATAAAACTGATTAATTACCTAACTCAATTTTAAATTAACAATTTTCACTTATAGAAATAGTTATACAGTGGTATTAATTATATTAATAATTTTAAATTTAAACAAACCTTTTTTTAATTTAAAATAGTTTTCCCCGGTTTATTTCATATTTTATTGGCTACACTGATTAATCAATGTTACCAAGGTTGTGTAGTAGTTACACGTAACATGTGACTCCATAGTTTTCTACTGAACGTTAATTAAGTAAAGTATTATTCGTAAAATACTGTAATTTACGTTTTCTTCGAGATAATTGCTCATTTTTACCGTAATATACACACAGAAAACCACGTAATGCATTTTTACGTTACATATTTGAAGCGATTATGTACGATGTTCCCAACCCTGTTGATTTCAAATTTTTTCAAAATGTTACAATGTTTGTCACACTGTTAAGCAAGTTCAATCCTGTTTCTTATTGTTCATTGTTACATCTTATGAGACAATTTTTGCTTAATATTACATTTTTAAAATAGTTAAGTGAAATGGCTCGAATTAAGAAGAGAAAACCAGTTAAAAAAAGCAACAATAGTGCTCAAAATAACGCCAAAAAACAAAAACCCAAAACTTTTAATGTAGGCAGGAAAGAAGAGAGTGATGAACTTGAGAAAAAAGTGAGTGACTATTACAATTGTCGTGACCATAAAGATAGATTTGATATTAAGATTATTAAGCCGGATAATGAAGAAAATTTACTCGATTCAATAAAAAATTTAAAAATATCAGATAAAAAAGGTTGTCCTAAGAGATCGCAAAAGGAACTGAAAATAATTCTAAACAGAGTAAGTGTAAGTTCTAAATATTCTACAAATAAATCTCAGAAATACACAGATTTAAATTTCGCAAGGGTAACTCGTAGCAGTTCTGTAAATTCAAATGTAAGTAAATCTTGCACTTTTACTAGTTCTGGTAATCAGAAGCCTCGTGGAGAAAAGAAACCCACATTTAAAACTCAAAGAATTCTTCGATCAAACGCCAGTAAAAATAAATCTGTTGAGAAGAGAAAAAAACAACCGAAAAGAAAGTCTAGCGAAAATGAATTGTGTGAAATACCAAAAAAACGAGAGGTACGAGCAAAACAAAAGGAAAGATCTCTTTCTCCTATAACAGAAGAAATTAATGAAGATGACAATGAGTTTGAAGATGCGGAAACATCAACAAAATCGGAAAAAAGTCGGAAATCGAGAAGAATCTCTGAAAGAAAGACAGCTGCTGTAAAACGAAAAACTCCAGCAAAGAGGAAACCAAAAAGTTCGACGAAAAAAAAAGTACCTACGCCTGGAATGCAAACAAGAACTAACAAAATTTCTAAACCAAAATCGAATATTTATGAACTTAGAAAACGTTTACATGTCGGTTTTGTTCCCAAATCATTGCCTTGTAGAGAAGCTGAATTTAATAATATTTTCACGTTCCTGAAAGGCAAACTTAAGGAAAATATGGGAGGGTATGTATTCATTTATAATTAACATCAATTAATTGTTTTTACCTGTAAGTTTAAAAATGTTTCTTTTTAACAATAAAAAAAACTAATAATTACTTCTAAGTAATAAAGATTCATAAATTGTCATTTCAGATTGATTAAAAATTATGTAAATCAAGGAAAATTGAAGTTAGGATAATTTGAAACGATTATTATTTAAATAGTTTGTACTTTCAAAAATTTTAAGTTTCCACTGATTGAATTTGTGTTTGATTATAAATATAATAAATTGATATTCAGACTATTTTAAATTTAGAAACGATTAAAATTTAAATCAATAAATGTTTATCCCAATAAAAATGAGGATTTATTGAAATTTAATTCAAAATTCGAAAAGATTATATTTTGGGTTACTTAAATAAATTCTGGATCGAGGAAAAATTAAATAATTTGTTGCAATTATTAGCTGTCTAGATTTTTTAAAATTTGGACAAATTAAATTTAAGTTTGAATTATTAATTAATCAAAGTTTGAACGATAAAAGTTAAGAGTAATTACATAAAAATTTGAGTAAATTACAGTTATTTTATTATTTTACTGATAAACTTATTTTTTTAGGTGTATTTACATCAGTGGCGTTCCAGGAACAGGGAAAACTGCAACTGTCAATGAAGTAATAAAATGCCTGAAAAAACTCGAGTCTCAAGATGAAATGCCAGCTTTTGATTTTGTCGATATAAATGGCATGAAATTAACTGCACCTCGGCAAGCTTATGTTCAAATCAAAAAGAAATTGACTGAAATCACGAGTTCGTGGGAAGAAGCTCTTAGTTATCTTCAACATAGGTTCACAGCACCTGATGCTTCTCGTAAAAATATGACTTTGCTGCTTATTGATGAGGTTATTTTAATTTCTTTCAGTTTATGTATTATTTGCATTTGTTAAAGCAAATCCTTTTTTTTTTTTTGCTAATCTTGAATTCCTATTTACAGGGATTTATTAATTTTATCTCTTCATTTTGTTTTTCACTTTTTAAAAATTTTGCCATATATTTTGTTTTGTCAGATATATTTCACGTATTTGGTGAATTTCTCACGTTTTTCGTATTTTTTAAATTTATAAATTTAAAAACCATTCAATCAATTTAGGCTTCAATTAATTTACTAATTTAGATTTCAAAAAATCTGTTAATAATCTGTTCGGTTATTTTTTTAACCGTTATAAAATAACTATTGAAATTGATCAACAAATCCAAAATTTTATTTTTTAATCACATTTCTTTTTCTCTGAATCTTCTTTATTCCTTAAAAAAAATTTTTTTTAATCAATTGTATAGGTATTTTAATTTTTATCGTTTCTTTCTAAAATTCAGATGGATCTTCTGTGCACAAATCGTCAAGATGTGATTTACAATATTCTGGATTGGTCAACTAACAAATCTCATTTGGTTGTTATTGCTATTGCCAACACCATGGACTTGCCAGAAAGGATTTTAAAGGGCCGTGTTGCCTCTCGCTTAGGACAAACGAGATTAACATTTCAACCTTACAGTCACACGCAGTTAATGGAAATTATAAAATATAGATTAATGGACACGGAGAGTTTTAAAGCTAAAGCTATCGAACTCGTCGCTAGGTATTTTTACAATTTTATTTTACCATTTTATTTTAACCAAAGTGGTGACGGACCAATTTTTAAAAAAATTGGTAATATCAGAAATGATTCGGTGATATTTTTCAAGTATAAAGTACAAGGAATTATTTTAAAATAATTATAATTTTTTTTAAATTATGAGCTTAAAGCAAAGGAATTATGAAAAACTGTCATTTTTTCAACTAGTAGAAATTGCGAAAAAAAACCTAGAATTATCTTTAGAAATATAAAAAGTTTATTTGTCTAGAATAATTGAATTTATTATTTTTAGAGTACTTACAAGCATATACAATAATGGATGGAATATGAATTCAAAGTCCACTTAAAAAATAACCTCATTCAGCGTTTTTCAGAAGTTGAATTCACAGAAAATTGAATTTATTAAAAGAAGTTTTAACTTACTTAATTTGAAGTAATTACGTTAAATTTTTAAGTTTTCTTGGTACTTTTTGAAATTTCTATTTAAAAATATAGGAATTTTTAAATTCAAAATCAAAAATTGCTTCATTTTTGCGAATTTTGCAACTTATAATTTTGTTGGAAGACGTTACAAAAATACGGCACTTTCGGAATATTTAAGTTAAACATGAATTTACTCATCTTAAAAATATCCTGCAGATATTTTTTGAAATAATAAAGTTTTAAAATTATCTTGCATTTCCAGATTAAAACTATAATTATCGAACGTTATAAACTACCTTCAAAGTATAAAGAAAAAAATTTTAATATAGTTTTGTGCTGAAAATAATAGTCCATTTTTAAACTTTATTATTTCCAGAAATATCTGTAGGACCAACTCAAAACTATTAAGGCGAGTACATTTATATTTAACTTAAATGTTCTGAAAGTGTCGTATTTTTGTAAAGTCTTATTATTATTATTATATAAAATTATAAAGTTGTAAAGTTTGCAAAAATGAATTTTTTTTTATTTCTATTTAAAATTTTCTGTATTATTAAATAGCTAATATTAAAAAAAAGTTTTAAACTTTTAATAATTATTTGAGTTTTTCTAGTTAGTTCTTCTTAAAACTAATTTTACTGTTTTTTCTTAAGAAAAATGAAAATATTGAATATTTAAAACTGTTCTCTTCAACTTTTGTATTTTATACTTTAAAAAATACCACCGAATAATTTCTGAAAGTTATCAATTTTTTTAAATCCGTGACCACTTTGGTTGAAGTAAAATGGTTTGCCTCTTTAATTAATTTAATTAAAATTTGAACCACTCAAATCGTAATCTCATTTTTTAATTCATGCAATAAATTAATTTTATGTTTTAACAGAAAAGTAGCTTCTGTTTCTGGTGATGCTCGACGTGCCCTGGATATTTGTCGCAGGGCCACAGAAATTGCGGAAAATGAGAAGAAAGAGTTTATTACACTTCTTGAAGTGTCTTCAGCTTTGAATGAAATGATCGCTAATGCAAGAGTTAATGCTATCAAATGTTGTTCGTTTATGGAACAAACATTTTTGAAAGCAATTTGCAATGAAGTTGATCGAATTGGAATCGAACAAGTTGTTTTCAAAAATGTCTTTAGACAGTTTGAAGCACTTTGTCACATTGAAGGTCGGTAAATACTTTTAAATTTTAATGAAATGTTAATTATAAAAAATAATAAAACATTTTATCTATATTTTTAGGTGAGGAAGCTCCTAATATTACACAAGTGCTTGAGATTTGCAGAAAATTAGCATCATGGAGATTGATTTTATGGGAATCTGGAGCTGATTTATATCAAAGTATTATGCTAAATGTCTCAGCCGACGATATTTATTACTCGAAACATAAAACGCCTTAGAAAAAGGTTGGTTTTTTTTAGATAATCATTAAACCTTTGAAAATAATCGCGTTAAAATGATCAAGTTTGCTTATTAATTCGTAGTTATTGATCATTTTTCCTTAATTCTGCTTCATTGACAAAAATCATATTTTTAGGAAAATTGGATGTGAATATTTGCTGCGCCAAAAAAATTGATCAAGCTCAATGCCGAAGATTCTAGAAAATATTAATCTAGAAGTGTTACTATTACCATATTTAATTACTTAATCATGTTTATTATAATTTTTTTTTTTTATTTAAATTCTTTTCCAATTTTTTTTTAGTTTTCTTTCAATGTCCTTGAAGTTCTTTTTTATTCCTTCAAAGTTTTTTGTAACTTTTCGTTTTTTTGAAAGTTTTCTAGCATTTTTTTCACTTGTCTTTTTTAGTTCTTTTATTTTGATAAGGACAATTCCTGACTTTAATTTTGTGGAATTAGTCACTCAGTTAAACCAGAGCTGAAAAATCCTTAAAATTTGTTTTCTTGTAACTCAAGTTATGTTTTTTCAATTTAAGGAAATCCAAAGAAGTTGAATATTGTCATAATGTACGAAAACAGAAGAATTTATTTTGTTACTTTTATATATAAATAAAATATGTCAAATATACGTATAAAAACCAAATCTACCTTTTTACCAAATTCGATCTTATTTATTTAAATTTAATTTCTAATCTCGAGCCTCGATTTTAAAAGTAATATACAGGTATAAAGGAAAAAAATTAATACCTTAGATGAATATTTATTTACACTAAAGTAGGAGCTATTTGTTTCGTATCTTTTCTCACTTCTTCGATTAATTCTGTAACCGGATCTACGCCTTGGTCCTTGAGCTCCTCAATAAAAACACACTTGTCTAGAGTATCTCTTATTCTGTTTCGCAGCAAGTCTTTGTCATTTTTGGAAATACCTTTTAATGTCACATTGAAAATATCTTGGAAATTTACGACATTGTTCGGTCTAATTTCTTCTGGCACTTCTTGCAGGAAATTGTGCAAATTCTCCAATTTTGGTAGTATTGTTTTAAACGTATCCTGAGCACCCGGAGTGTCCATTTTATTAATAAGAAGCATTGCCGGCATCTCGAGTAAATCAGGTTTGTACAGTTCTATTTCCTTATTGAGAAGTATTATAGTTTCTAGACAAGTTCTGTGAGGATGCGCACGAGACAATTGAAATCCTTGAACATCAACGACGAACAAAAGCATTTTTGTTCTCTCGATATGTTTTAAAAATTTATAACCCATACCAACGTTTTGGTGCGCTCCTTCTATCAAACCTGGCAAATCACCCACAGTTATTCTCCTGAGATCTTTGAATTCCATCATTCCAATATTTGGTTTCACGGTTGTAACTGCAAAACGAATTTTTTTTTTACATGAAATAAGAATATAAAAACTGAAATTAAAATTGAATAAAAATTTGATTTACATGGATACTCGGCGACTTTTGGAGCAGCTCTGGAGATTGCTTTTAAAAGTGTGCTTTTTCCTGCGTTTGGAAATCCAACTAAAGCAATGTCGGATATTAATTTTAAATCCAGAAGTATTGTGCGATTCTGTCCTTTGCGACCGCAATAATTGGTTTCTTTACAACCACCGAGACCACCTTCTGCGACCATGAGTTTTGAATATGGCTTGTTTACTTCACCTGGAATAAATAAATCTTTAATTTTCTTAAATAATTTATTATTATATTTTATTTCTATAAATAAATCCTTAAAATAACAAACCTCGGGCTCACGCAAATTCGTAAAGGGCCTAATAAAATTTTAATTAAACGGATGTTTCAACTCTTTAGATATGCAATTAAGTTATTAAGGAAAGAATTTTTTTTTATAAACAATTTTAATGATTTATTTTATTTATTAAGCCCTATTCTTAGAATAGTTTTAATATTAACAATATTATGATTAATGTTTCTAAATTTTATAATATATTAATTTTCATAGTTTAAAGAATTTTAACTTTTTTACGTTTTTTAAGAATAGGGGTTTATATAATAATAATAATAAGAGGCTGGCCATCAAGATCAATTTATTTAATATTAACTTGAAAAAGTGTATATTTTGAAATTATACCTAATAAAGAAATAAATATATTTCTATTAATTTTTCAAGATCTCTTTTTTTGCCTCTTTAAATAAATATCTCTTAAATTCAAGCGGAAACTTTCCGTTTCTTGAAATGACTCTCAATTCTAAAAGTAAAGATATCGAATTATTATAATTTTAATATATTATTATTTTATTACTAAATAATACTAATAATAATAATAATATTCTCAACTTTTCGACACTTTTTTATGTGGTCGTAATTGAAGAAAAAATAACGACAAACTATTTAGAAAATAAAGAAAATGTTATGAAAAATCTAATAATTTATGATAAAATCTAAAAATAAAATAAGAAATTTAAAAAAAAAGATAAAAAACTTCTGTAAATGAAATGAAAGAGTGATTTAAAAATACCTACAAAAGTTAACGAAAGCACTCTGAAAAAACAAAATTTTTATATATTCTGGGCATTAAGATTTAATTTCTTGATTTCACTTATTTTTTTTAAATTTCCCTTCCTTTGCTTCTAATTTTTTTTCAATTATCAGACTTTCCTAAATTTTCTCATTTTAATGTTAACTATTTAAGTTCATTTAATGCCTTTTTTATTTTATTTTTATAATAATTAAGTAAAATTTCCACTTTTTCGTTGATTTACTTATTAAATTACATAATTTTTAATAACATTTAAAAATTATAACTATTTTTAAAAACATGTGTTATTTTCACGATAATTATTCTAGTTTATTTCACAAATTTTTATTTTCGTAAAATTTAGTAAAATTCCATTTTTATAATTTTTAATAATTAAAAAATTGTCACTAATTTTTTTAAAATCCCTTTCTTTTACGCAAAGTATTTTTTGAATTTCTGTTTTTGTTACATTTAGAAAAATTTTCCCTTTTTTTCTTGATAATTTATTAAACAACTTTAACAACATTTTAAAATTTTTAAAACTTTTTTTTTACTTTTTTTCATTCTTTATCATTTTTGCTTCCTTGCAGAGAAAGCTTTGTGTTCGTTAAGATTTTCGATTTTCCGAAAAAAGTCTAAATCGACTTATATTCATCTGCCTAAATTTTCATTCCTCATTTTGATCACCTTTTTTCATGTAAAAAAATTCTTTTTCGCCAATGTTGTTTTTCATGCTAAAAATACAACTTAATAAATACAAAAATCATATTTTTTATTGCAAAAAGAATCGATTGACCTATATAAAGTTTATAATTGATTACAAATTCGTAAAATAATTAATGTTTTTTCTTTCTTTTTGCACTTGAAATTCTTTTTTTTTTCTTTTTTTAATAATTTCTGCAATTAAGGTATTAGTCGCGTAAAATGATTTTTGTCAGATTTTTTTAAAACTTTGTATCTGTATTCATGAGGTATTTATCTATTAAATGAGATCTATCCTATTAATTTTGACCACTTCTGAGCTTCAAAATATTAATTCAAAGTTTATACCTTTTACAAGCAATAGCACAAAATGCATGTAAAAAATGTCTCTTATATTCAATTATAAAAAAACAAGTCGTCAGTTTTTCAAATAAAACTACTAAGTTACACATTGAGATAAAATAAATCCTTTAAAAAAAAATTAATTTTATTGACCACGCCGTAGAAAAAATACAATAATTTAAAAATTCATAATTTTTCATTTTCACGTGGTTTCATTGAAAAATGTCGAAAACGTGTAAGCAATACATCACGATAACTTATAGTACCTGACTCAAAATCGTGAAAATTACATATTTTACATTAGAAGAGGTCACAAGGAAGCAAGTGAGTTGATATAAAAGTTTATTTTTTGTTCTTTTTATTTTGCGGGAGTTTTGCGGGAGCATTTACGCGACTAATACCTTAACTTTTATATTAATAATTTATTACTTCCTCTCTATGAGGGAAGAAATTATTTTTGTTTATTTTCTTATTTTCTCTTATTTTTTAAAAATTTGTCTTTTGCTTCTCATTTTTCAGTTTTTTTTTTTTTTATAACAATTCAGTCAAATTTCCACTTTTTCGTTGATTAAAATTACATACTTTTTAATAACATTTAAAAATTGTCACTAATTTTAATTTTTTTTGTCATTTGCACGCAAATATTTATAATATTATAGTTTATATTCATAATTTCACAAATATTTATATTTGTAACATTTAGTAAAAATCCTTTTTCATACTTGTTAATAATTTAAAAATTGTCACTAATTTTGTTAATTTCTCTTTTTTACGCAAATTATTTTATTAATTTCTGTTTTTGTTATAATTAGTAAAATTTCCCTTTTTTGTCTTGATAATTTATTAATCAACTTTCATAATCTTTTAAAATTTTGTAATGATTGTTTTCTTTTACTTCTTTTCACTGTTTGTCATTTTTTCATTCTTTTGTAGTTCACTTCTTTTTATATTTTCTTACCGTTTCTTTTTTTAATTTTATATTTCGAGATTTTTTCGTTTTTCCTACATTTTTGGAATAAATTTGTTAACTTTTTTATTGTTAAATCGTTTCTTTTAGAAGTTTTTTAATTTTTTTCTTCTTAATTTCTTATTTTATTTTTAGATTTTGTCACTTCTTTAATAAATTTTCCACAACTTTCTCGTGTTTTGTCTTTATTCATAAAGTTCTGAAATATTTTTTGAAATTTTGTCATTTTATTACAATTTATTAGATTTTTTAAAACATTTTCTTTACTTTCTGAATAGTTTGTCGTTATTTTTAATTAAATCCCACTTTTTCTTATTCTTTCATCCTTTTTGACTTTTTAAAACTTCTTTAACTTTTTGTACATTTTTTCATATACTTTCTGATGTTAAAATTCGAAATATCTTTTCAACCTAAAACATGAACTGAAAATTCTGAACGTTCAAATGAACGAAATTATTGTTTGGACATTTTTTAAATCCAAATTTGACGAAAAATAATGTTTTAAATACCAACAAATAAATTGAGATATTATAAGAATTGAATAACCTTTTTATATTTCAATATTACAAAAGTTATTTTCAAAAATATTTCCCTGAAAAAAAAAGTTTCGTTCAAATGAACGTTTAGAACTTCAGGAAGATCCTAAAACGCAGATTTGACTTGACTAATATTTCCTTAATATTTTTTTGAACCCCTTATATTTTTGTATTATATTCATTAATAATTTAAAAAAAGAAACAAAAAATCCGGAACGATTATAATTTACGATCCGAGAATTTGAAGATGATAATACGATAAAAACCCTGTAAATAATATACGACTGTTTGGCGGTTTTTTTTAAACATTTCATGATACTTTTGATACTATTTTTTATTACGAAATTGAGTCCAAGGCCTGAAATAAAGATTGTTTTATAATGATTTTTATTTTTATAAAAATTATCAAGTAAAAGCAATAGGGTACCGATTGCAATTCCATTCTCATCATAAACAGCAACTCCAGTTGGGACCTTAATTATTAAGTCATTTCCGACTGTGCCAATTAAACCGCGTGCAGTACTGTTACTTCCTGGTTCTGCACATACTTTTCCGTCCCTTGTTCTTCGGTCAACATGTACTAAAGTCACTTTTTCGCTAGCTTCTACAAAAACGTGTCCTCCTCGACCACCTTTTCCTCCAAAACGAGGAAGTCCTGAGCCCCCGGAACCAGCTTTTACATTAATTCTCAAATGATCGAGAAAACCTTTACGCAAAAATTTTCTTATAGGCTGAAATGAAAGTCATCAATTAATAATGTTGTAGAAAATAAAAGAATTTACCGCAGGAAATTTAAAACTTTTTTCTAAAATTCTGTGCGCAATATATTATGAAAATTTAAAATATTAAAAAAGTATTTAATTTGTCATACCTTATATTCAACTTCTACTTTCCTGGCATAATATAAAGCTCTATTTATAAAAACCATGTTAATATTTTTTTAAAATCCAGTATATAATAAATTCATCTTTTATTTACATGTATAGGTTAGATTCGTCATAATCTCATGTGCGATCTTGAGCTTATTTTTCAAGTAATCATTATCGTCTCACAAAAAACGGTGACATTAATTTAACAATTTTCTACTAATGTGGTAACAATTTCTTGACTTTCAACAATAAATATACCATAAATACAAAATTACGGAATTCACCGACAGCGCGTGATTAGCGGGTTTTGAGTGTTTTGATTTCGGTGGTTGTGCGGCACAAAATACAGAGAGTCTGACTTGGCACTTTATTTGGGCATTTTTTTATCCCTGCAACAAATTCTATTGTTCAATTTTTTAATTGTAATAAGGTTTTTAAGTCTGAAAAAGTCAAAAGTGTGATAAAATGCCGCAATATTCGAGTAAGTACAGTAAAAACAACTTTTGTGCAATCCTAACCTATTTGTCCTTATTTAGACATAAATATTGACGATTATTTAACATAGAATGAAAAATATTGTTTAATATTCTCAATTTGCAGTTAAAGTAAAATGGGGCAAGGAGCTTTTTCCTAATGTAGAGGTTAATACCGACGAAGAACCGATGCTTTTCAAAGCTCAACTTTTTGCATTAACGGGTGTTCAACCAGAAAGGCAGAAAGTTATGGTTAAAGGAATGACTCTCAAGGATGAGGATTGGGGAAATATGAAGCTCAAAGATGTAAGATTTTTACATTTAAGTTTAAAATTTAAGAAACTTCTTTTTTGTGATTATACATAGGAAAATTTTGCAGTCAGAACACGTTTTCTAACAGTAGCTCACTTTCTAGTTTCTAAACAACTCTCTACAAAGATTTTTCGTTTTCTAATTAAACTTTTTCATTAGGGCGTGACTGTTTTAATGATGGGCTCGAAGGAGGAAGATGTTCCCATGGAACCCGCGGAAAAACCTCTGTTTCTCGAGGACATGAATGAATCCGAATTAGCCACCGCTTTAGATTTACCCGCCGGATTGAATAATCTTGGAAATACCTGTTATTTAAATGCGACAGTTCAGTGTTTAAAAATTGTACCTGAATTGAGAGAAGCTTTGAAAAAGTTTTCGGGTGGACTTGCCCCGTCAGGTAGCACGTTTATTGTACCTGCACAGAGCATAACAGCTGCCCTGAGAGATTTATACGAGGGAATGGACAAAGGTGCTTCCTTACCACCAGTTGTTTTACTTCAAATGTTGCATTTAGCTTTTCCGCGATTCTCCGAAAAATCAGAACACGGTGGTTACCAACAACAAGATGCTAATGAATGCTGGACCGAAATGGTTAGAATGTTGAAGGAAAAATTACCCTCTAAGGTATTAAAAAGTTTAAACGTAAAAATAAAAAGTTATTTTTATTCTCTCTATATAATTTAAATATTTCTTTGCAGGAATATCCTGAAGGAACAAGTGAAATTGAAAAGAAAAACAAGCCTTCCTCAATTATCGAACAGTATTTTGGTGGGACTTTTGACACGGAATTAAAATGTGTGGAATCAGAGGATGAAACGCCGTCGAAAGGAAAAGAAGAATTTTTGCAATTAAGCTGTTTTATCTCGACAGATGTTAAGTACATGCACTCTGGACTTAGGAATAAAATGCAGGAACAAATTACTAAAAATTCGTCATCATTGGGACGAGATGCAATTTACACTAAAACGGTAAATATTAATTATATTTTTAAATATTCATTTCAGCCTAATTAACAGGATGTCCATAGACCTGAAAATGACCTTGAATTTTAAAATAAGTCCTTGAATTACAATAGATCACGGATTATTACTTATTCAACTTTTTTCACCAATTTAAAAAAACATATTTTTTTAACTTTATAAAAATTTCAATTTCTTTAAACTTTAATCGATTTGAATTTGCGTTGATAAAAAATTGGATTAATTCAAGCTTCAATTATACTATTTGAATTGATTTAAAAATTTCTTCAATTTTTCGTAATTCTCTAAAAATTTTAATTCTTTTGAATTATTTACGACAAATTTCAACTATTTGTAACATTTTTTACTTATTTTCTTCAATTTTTAATAATTTGAACATAAAATTATTCTTTCAGTTCTAATTTTTCTTTAATATTAAGGAAGTTCTCTCCATTGACATAACCTTAAAATAAAAAATTACTTCTCAGCCAAAAAACTGTTATTAAAATTAATTTCATCAAATTTTGAAAGATCCAGTTGTACATTTTCCAGAAAAAATTAGGTGGAGATTAAATTTGTTGTCAAATATAATAATTTTATTTAACATTTTATGTTTTTTCTTAAAATTGAGTTAAAACTGTAATTTTTATCCAATTTTGACAATTAACACCTAGCTAATTTTTCACGTTGAAACATTCACTATAATTTTATATGTTGGGTTTTGTTAAATGATATTTTGTTTAAAAGTTATTAAACAAATAAAATGTATTCTTTACGTATTTTTTTAACAGAATATTATTTAATAAATTGCAACAAATAAAACTGTAAAGAATGTTTCAACGGGAAAAATGAGCTATTGTCAGAATAGAATGAAAATTGCAGTTGTTCATTAAATTTACAGAAAAAAACATAAAATGTTAAATAATTATTATTTGACAACAAATTTAAACTCGACCTGATTTTTTCTGAAAAATGTACAACTGAATCTTTCAAATTTGGTGAAATTAATTTAAATAACATTTTTATTTGGGGCGAAAAACGACTTTCTAATTTGAGGTTATGTAAATGGAGAGAACCTCCTTAAATCAATTATTTTTTGTGTCAATTATTTTCATCATTTTTCAATTATTTTTCTCAAATTACAAATATATTTTTAAAGTTTCAACTTTTAAAATTAATTTAATTAATACCTTATTATGTTTAGTTGTTTTTAAATAGGTTCGTCTTTTTTTAATCAATTTCTTCAATATCAAATTATTAATAATGCAAATTTTAATCATCCACTTCAATATTCCGAGTTATTGTTTTCTACATTATTCATTTTTTAATATTTTCTAATATTTTTTGTTTACTTTCTTACAATTCAATTTTTTCAACGATTTTCTTCAATTTTTTCCAATTAATTTTATCAATACTTCCTTATTATTATAAATTTATAAATTTTTAATTAGTGTTGTCATTTTCAATTACCTATGTCCTTCTTTTTTAAATTAATTTCTTTAATTGCTAATCGTATTAATGCAAAAATCAATTATCCATTTTAATACTTCAATTTATTCTCATCTGTACTTATTTTCTTCATTTCTCAACTATAAAATTGTATTTTTTTATTCCAATTATTTGATTAAATTTTTAATTATTTTCTTGAAACGTTCGTCTGAATTTTCTTCAAATTTTGAAGTTAATTTGATGAATACTGAATCTTTATATTATTTTTCAATTATATTTTTGTTTTTTCCATTAATTTTTTTAAGTCTCTAATTATTAATGCAAATTTTAATACTCGATTTCAATATTTTTATTTATTGTCTTCCATATTTATTTTTTTTTTCTTTTCTTTTTACATATAAACTTGAATTTTCCAATTTTGAATCTTATAAAATTTGAATCATGTGAAATTTTAAAAATTACATTATTTTAAATCGATTGAATTGTCAATTTTTCTTTAATATTAATCTAATCGAGATTAAAGTAATTCGGTCCAAATGTTAATAGTTCCAAACTTTAATTCATTTAAATTTTAATTGCTTTAGAATTTCAATGACTCAAAACTTTACTCTATTCAAATTTCAGTATATTTCAATTCAAATCGATCCATATTTCAAAATTCCTAATTTAAACCAATTCAAGTTTCAACCAAACCAAAATTGAATTTTTGTAAATAATTTGCTCAAATTTCCATTAATTCCAAAGCAAGTTGCTCCAAACTTTAATGTATTAAAATTGTAATTTACTTAACTTTTAGTCTATTCCAATTTCCAAAGATTTAAAATTTTAACTCATCAAAACTTGAGTTTATCGAATTTTTAATCTATTAAAAATTTAATCAATTCAAAATTTAAGAATTTCTTTTTAATTCGATAAAAGGTTAAGTTTTTTAATATTGTATTCTTAATTTTTAAAATGATTTCTCAAATTCCTCTGATTAATTTCTCAAATTTTTAATTGTTTTCTCCAAATTTCTATCATTTTATTTATTAATTTCTTTGTTGTTGTTGTCATTGTTGACATATTAATTGTATTTTTCAACTTTTTCAACGATTCAATTTATTTTCGACCTTGAAAATCTTGTAAAGACCTTTAAATTTTTTTTCTAAATACGCTAAAAACGTTAAACACCTTGTTTTATGTTTTGCAGTCCATAATAATTTAATAAAAAATTATAAACTTGACCTCTTTTAAATGAACAAATTTCTTCTTTCAGTCAAAAATCAGCAGGTTACCAGCTTACCTGACGATACAATTTGTCCGTTTCTATTACAAGGAAAAGGGAGCGATAAATGCGAAAATTCTAAAAGATGTCAAATTTCCTCTTGATTTTGATGCTTTTGAATTGTGTTCACCTGAATTGCAACAAAAACTTATTCCCATGAGAGAGAAGTTCAAGGAGCAGGAGGATAAACATGTCGAGGAAGCTCGCAATGTCAAAGATAAAAAAAACAAAGGAGACGGTGATGAGAAGAAAACAATTAAGGAATCCTTCTGTTTTGAAGATGGTAAATTTTCCTTTTGTCTAAAGGGTCGCCATCATTTTCTTCAAAACTCAATTAACAGAATCTCCAATAGACCAAAATTTATTCTTCAGAATATTAAAGTTCCCGAAACTTCTCTTGTCAGAACTTTTAACTTTCCGATTCTCCGATTGTCAGAATATTCAACTTTCCGAATCTCCATTTGTCAGAACATTTAACTTTCCGAATTTTCATTTGTCAGAAATTTTAACTTCACGAATATCCATGTGTCAGAACTTTTAACTCTCAGATTACTAAAGTCACAGAATTTGCATCTGTCCAACCAAAGGAATGTTTTACTAAAACAGCTTTCTGATTGGCTGGTAATTTTTCTGGAAACATTACCAGCCAATCAGAAAGCTGTTTTAGCAATTCTACATTCCTTTGGGTGGACAGATGCAAATTCTTTCTGTTTAGTAGTCGGAGAGTTAAATATTCTGACAAATGGAGATTCGGGAAGTTAAAAGTTCTGACAAATAAAGTTTTGGGAAGTTTAATATTCAGACAAAAAAATTTCGGTCTATTGGAGATTCTGTCAATTGAGTTTTGGAAAAAATGATGGCGACCCTGTCTAGATATTTTTTGTCTCATTAACATTAAAGTAATATTTAGTAAGGCTTCAAGGCATCCCCTATTTCCCCTAAAAGTCCTCTATTTTGAAAATTTGTCCCTAATATCCCCTATTTTTCACGAAAACTGTGAATTTGTAGAAAAAAACTTTTGATCCTAAACTTTAATTTATTCAAAGTTTTAAATTACAATCATTTCAAAATTAAACAGTTAAAATTCAAAAATTAATTATTTTGTGATTCATTTTAATTTTAGAAGGTTCTCTCCGTTTACATAACCTCAAACTAGAAAGTTGTTTTTCCCCAAATAAAAATACTATTCAAATTAATTTCATCAAATTTTGAAAAATCTAGTTGTACATTTTTCAGAAAAAAACTGGTTGAGTTAAAATTTGTTGTCAATTAATAATTATTTAGCACTTTATGTTTTTTCTTTAAATTTATTGATCAACTGCAATTTTCATCCAATTCTGGCAAATAATAGCTCATTTTTCTCGTTGAAACATTCTCTATACAATTTTATTTGTTAAATTTTGTTAAATAATAATCTGTTTAAAAAAAGACGTAAAGAACAAATTTTATTTGCTTATTAACTTTTAAACAAAATATTATTTATTAGAATCTAACAAATAAAATTGTAGAGAATGTTTCAGCGTGGAAAATGAGTTATTAATTTTCTGGAAAATGTACAACTGGATCTTTCAAAATTTAGTGAAATTAATTTTAATAATAGTTTCATTTGTTAGAAACGTTGGAAACGGTCATTTTTTAGTTTGTGGTTATGTCAATGGAGAAAACCTCCTTAATTTAAATCTTTCCGATATTTTAAAAATTTTCTAACTTTATTATAAATTCTTTCCTGCCTTAATAATTCTTCTTTATCATTGTTCGTTTTATTAATAATGAAGTTTCAAATTAATCATGTTTCTATTTCTTAAAGTTTTTAAATATATATCATTTTATCAAAAAATTAAATTTTTTTCTATGTTTTAAAGAAAATGGTAGTATTTTATTATTATTTCTTTTGTATTTTTATACAATTTCTTAATGCTAATCTTTTCAGGTTATTTTATATATTTTTGGCTTTATAACATTTCGAAAAATTTATTAATTTTTCTATTGATTTTCTTATTTAATTTGATAAATTAAAGGGTAGGGGCGTATATTTTTTGTCATTTAACTGATTATTTTTAGATTAACTCGTTTTTAATGCAGATTTATTTAATTTTCTTTGCATTTTGTTTATTTTTTCGCAAATTTATGTACCCTTTCATACAAATTATAGATTTCAGGATTTTTGAAACAAATTTTTGTTTTTAAAATTGTTTAAAAACTGGTTTCTTTTATTTTTTAGATTTATTTACATTTTTCTTTTTAAATTATCATCTTCAATTAGTGAATAATTTTCTAAATTTTTTCATTTTTAAAGGAATTTGTCATTTTGTTTTTACAATTTTTACATTTTTTTATTTTATTCTTACTATTTTTTATTTTGTAGTTCATTTTTCGCTATTTTTATATTTTTTAAAAATTTTTCATAGTTTGTTAAACTTTTTGTTGAAGATTTTCTCCCATTTTTAAATATATTTATTCATTTGTTTCTTTTTCTCTTTTTTTATTTTATCTCTTTAAATATTAGTTGATTCAAATAATGATTTACTAATAATGCGATCGTAAATTTATCAAAATTTCAATCTATTCAATTTTGATTATATTCAAATTTCAGTCGCTTCAAATTTTTATTCTTTTGAGAATTATTTAGCTTTTATTGTCTTATTGTTTCATGTACGTATTTTTAAATAAAATATTTATAATCACAAAAGTTAATAATTCAATAATATTAGAAGAAATATCGTAACTCTTGAAATTTGGACTAGGAAATGTTTTTGTCTTGCAAATTAATTAGGACATACATTTTATTAATATTTATTTATTAACTTTTTAAAGTATCAAAAGTCCTCTATTTTTATACATTCTGTCTTGTATTTCCCCTAAAATATTCTTCATTGTCACCGACAGTTAAAAAATTACAATTTAAAATTGTCATGAAAATTTCAATTTTTTACACAAATTTCAATTTATTTTTGTCATTTTTTAATTATTTTTTTTTAAACTTCAATTACTTTTGTCATTATTCAAATATTTTTGCTATTTTTCAATTATTTTCTACATATTCTATTATTTTTGCCATTTTAGAATTGTTTTCTACTAATTTCAATTATTTTATTCAATATTTTCATTGTCACAAATTTTTAAATTTTTTACACCAGTTTTAAATTGTTTTCTTCAAATTTCAATCATTTTCGACATTCATTTTATTATTTATTCTACTATTATATTTATTATTTTAGACTTTTTTTTATATTATGCTCTTCAAATTTCAATTATTTTCTTTAAACTTCAATTAATTTCTTAAACTTTCGATAATTTTCCTCAAACTTCGAATATTTTTTTTAATTTTTCAATTACTGTATTTAAATTTTTTATTTTTACTTCAGCTTTCAATTATTTGTGTCATTATTCAATTATTTTCTTCACATTTCAATTATTTCGTTAATATCTCAATTATCGTACTCAAAATGTTATTTTTTTTACATCAGTCTGAAATAATTTTATCAAATTAAAAATTTTTTTTTATTCTTGAATTATTTTCTTGTAATTTTAAATATTTTTGTTATTTTTAAATTATTTTCTACAAAATTTAATTAATTTCTTCATATTATTATTATTATTATTATTTATTATGAAATAAATAAATTCTTCAAACTTCTAATATTTTTCTCAATTTTTCATCTAATATTATCTATAAATTTTTAAATTTTACACCAGCTTTCATTTATTTATGTCATTATTCAATTAGTCAGTTGAATTGACTAAAATTAATTAATGAATTAATAATTAATTTGCGATTATTAAAGAATTCTCAGATTTATACGAAAATTTTTTTTTTTAAATTGTCCTGAGATTTTCAAAAATTTGTTCTGGAAAACCTGGAAAAGTCATGGAATTTTTAATCCAGACTTCTGTGGAAACCATGTCACTGTGAAGCCTGTCTTTAGTTTAATATTCCTTTCAATTTATTCTCAAGATATTTTACTATTTTTTAGATCTTGGCTCAAACAACAGTGGATATTACACCTTGCAAGCAGTTTTGACGCATCGAGGTCGATCAAGTAGCAGTGGACATTATGTGGCCTGGATTCGTCAAAAAGGTGACACTTGGTTCAAATGTGACGATGACAATGTCAGTATCATAACGAGCGAAGATGTGCTAAAACTTAGCGGAGGTGGAGACTGGCACTGCGCCTATGTTCTTCTTTATGGCCCTCGTATCCTCGAAATTCCAATCCCAGAAGAAACTGCCGCTGAATAACCAATTTTTCGAATACTCGTCTGAGCGAAACTGAAATTTATATTAATTTTTATATTGATATAGGCTAGTTAAATTAATTAGAGATTGACAGCAAACGTGAAAAAGTAATTGAGAGACTGATTCAAAAAATTGGCAGAATGAGTTGAGAAATATTTTATAGCATCTCACAATTCGAAAAATAGTTACATTTTTCAGTCGAGCCAGGTATTTGATTGAAAAATGTACACTTTTGTTGTTCTGACTCGTAAACTAGAGGGGAATCTAATTATTCTGTGAATAATAGAAAGTTGTTTATAATGTCTGAACTTTTTGGGATTACAACCTCTTTTATTTTAATGCTTGTGTGCGAATTTTCGCTGAAGCGGGAATTTGGATGCTTTAATGTTAATTAAGTGATGAGCGGAATTTATGTCATGACGCAAATCAAGAAATGATAATTATTGCTAAATATTTAACATGTTTGATAAAGTTGATATAACAAACGGAATTTGGTCTTTTTCTCACCTAATTTCATTTTTTTGATTTAACATATATATCCTTCATTAAGATTCTTTACTGTTTTATTTAAAAAATATTTTAAATCACGAATTTCCTTTCTTTAAACATAAGGGAATTTTTTAGGCTATTTATGGCACCCTGTGTTCTAGGGACTTTTACGAAAAGAATCTAGTTCCTTTTTAAGAAAACTAATCAACTGAATTAGTCCTTTGGATTTTTAATTTGTTTGAAATTGCAAGACATTTCACCAATGTGTTAATAAATTAACCACTTTGAATAAAGTAAAAAAGTAATTCACATGAATTTAAAAAACAATTTTTGAATGACAGTTTGTTTCAAGTTTGGCGCCACTCTGGGGTCGTTTAAAAATGGCCGCCAAATCCACGCCTTTTTTCATCACGAAACTACACGAACCGCGGACACCACTGGGTGTTTTCACTTTGTACATCTTGTGAAATAATTGCGAAAATCGCCTCGAAAACAATGCCTTGAACCTGCTTAGAAAAGTTCCGATGGTGCTCGTGTTTTTCCCGTGAAATTGATTCCAAATCCACAATATTTGGATCCAATTTTCCCGAGTGCATGTGTCGTTTGACGGGTGTTGATTGTAAGGTACTACAATGGCGATTTCTTGTCTTGAAGTCTTTCCTCAAAACCCAACCCTTGACAAAGTTTTTTCGCGATCTAAACAATTCGAGTGTTCACATTATTAGATCTTTAACGGCAGGTGTTTAATTCGGTAGTGAGAAACGTGGTGCAAGTTTACAAAATCAACAATCAGTTCTCGATTGTTAAAAAATTGGATAAACCCTTCGCGAACAATAAGCAAGTTATTTGACGTTTCATTATCATTGAACATTATGTGATTTAGATTAAAAGAATAATCGAATTCCATGAAAGTCGTGTCCATCAGACAAGGATATTTTTCTGCAGTCTGCTGCTTTCGCTAATTCGAAAGCGGATTTTGAATGTAGAATGATCACGCACGCGTATGTTCGATGACGTGAGAATTCGATCGTTGAAAGAACAGATTGTCGACGGTCAGTGCTCTCGAATCTCAAACAAAATAAATCTAATTTTCAAGACTGATACCAATTATTGTCGAGTGTTTTCTCAAAAACTAGAAATACACTTTAAACTCAGCAAAAAAGCTTTAATAAAAATAATTGACGATTGACAGTTATAACTATTGATTGTATAGTTATAACAACTGACAGTTTTTCTATTTTAAGTTAACGATTTTATAACTTAACGATATTATTAAATGTCAATTAGATTACATAGTTAACAAATCTCCCAAGTTTTAGTTAATCACTATTTTGAATTTAATAGAAGAGAACATGCTTTTAAAAAATCCTTGACATGCGAAGGTGAAAATTCTGCTGAAGAAGAGATATTTAATGTGGAATAGACATTGAAGTAGACTAAACTTAAATCAAAATGGGAAATTGCTTCAGTAATCAGACGGATGCGGAAAAGGAGAAGCCAGATAGGATAGGCAATCCTAGTATAGAAATGGCGGTTGCTTCCCAGGCAAGTCCTGGGGGTGGTGTTCCTACACCTCCACCGGATCCAATTAGGCCAATGCCACAAATACCAGACACCGACGTTCCAACGGCAAAGATCTTTGTGGCTCTTTATGATTATGATGCACGCACTGATGAAGATCTTAGCTTCAGAAAGGGTGAACATTTGGAGATTTTAAATGACACACAGGGAGATTGGTGGCTTGCCAGAAGCAAGAGAACCCGACAAGAGGGATACATCCCCAGTAATTACGTTGCCAAGCTCAAATCCATCGAAGCTGAGCCGTAAGTTTGATTTTAATCTTCAGCCTCTTCTATTTTCAATTTCAACGAGCAGGTTTAAGAAAGAATCTTATTATTAAATCGAATTTACCAATAGTATTTCAGGGTAGTCACAGTGTCAGGGGAAAAAAAATTCTCTGGGAAATTTTTTCTCTTAAATTGAAAACAGTGAAATTTCACTTAAACAATAATTGAGCGGTTCTATATATTCGTTTAAAGTCAAGAAAAAAAGGGTTTTCTATTATAAAATAATTTTATATACATTTATTAAGAATGTAATAAAACTAATACTACTTTTAACAGGGCTGATATTTATTTTAAATAAAAAAAACTTTACAATTCTCCGGAGATCTAATACTGAATGTAAAACATCTCAAATTATAAATAAAACCCACAAATTTGTGGATAAATCTTAAAAATTTCAATTTTAATATTTTAATCTTTATAAAATTATAAAAATTCTGCTAATATAATACAGATGATCAAAATACTTACGATTTACAAATTTCAGGGTGTCTACTCACCGGTAATTCCGGGAAAACCGGGAATTTGCCGGGATTTTAGTTCGACCGGGAAAAACCCGGGAAATTGCCAGGAAAAAAAATTATATCCGGGAATTTCTAAAAATGTCAGCTAATTCGTTTTCATAATTCTTTAAATTCGCTTGAAACTTATTACTCGTTTTCGAAGTCTCTGATTATGAAAACGATGTCAGAATTACCAATTTTTCAAAATTCAAAATGGCGGATCCAATATGGCAGACATATTTTGCAAAATTTCTCAAATTCACTTCAAACATGTTACTCGGTGGTAATCCATGTTCCTGGTTACTAATCTGAAGTTAGATTTTCAAAATAGTAAAAGTGTAACAAGTTTCAAGCGAATTTGAGCATTTTTAGGCCTGCCAGTGACTTACTTTTGTCATTTTTATTCATATTTTTTTAAAATCACTCACTATTACTCACTTTAAAAAAAAATCACTTTTCTCACTTTCTTAGTAAAATAATAATAATTATTATATACAATTATATTCTTCAAATATCAATAATATTGAAATTTATTAATATTGAAATATTTTTCAATTTTTTAATTAATGTCTACAAGTTTTTAATTTTTAAACCAGTATTGTCAATTACTTTCGTCATCTTTCAATTTTTCTATCTCAAATTTCAATTATTTTTATTATTTTTCAAGTATTTTCTGCATATTTCTATTAGTTTTAACATTTAAAAATTGTATTCATCAATTTTCAATAATTTTTTTTAATATTTTTTTTATGGTCATCAATTTCTCTATTTATTACAGTTTTCAACTTTTTTCTTCAAATTTCAGCAATTTTTTTTAATCATTTTATTATTGTGTATCAATAATTTTTAAATACTTTACACCAATTGCCAATTATTTTTTACAAGTTTCATTTTTTTTCAAATTTCAATTTTTTTTTCAATCTTACATTATTTTAATTATTTACACCAGTTATAAATTATTCATGTCATTATTCAATTATTTATCTCAAATTTTTACTATTTTTGGTATTTTTTATGTATTACCTTCAAATTAATTTTTTTTTTGATTTCTGAATTAATTTTCTTTAAATTTCAATTATTTTTGTCATTTCTTGACTATTTTTTCCTATTTTTAATTAATTTTGTCATTTTTTAATTGTTTTTTAAAATTTTCAAATTATTTAGTAATTTCTCAATTATTGTCAATATTTTCGACGTTGTTTTATTACTTTCTTCAAATTTTATACTTATTTTTTTATATCTTTAAATTATTGTCATGAATTTTTTAATTTCTTACTTCAATTTTCATTTATTATTGTCAATACTCAATTTTTTTTTCAAATTTTTAATTATTTTTATCATTTTTCAAGTCTTTTCTTCAAATTTTTTATTTTTTAATTATTTTTTAATCAGTTTTGTCACTTTTTAATTATTTGTCTCAAATTTTTATTATGTTTGTTATTTTTCACATATTACCTTCAAATTTAAATTTGTTGTGATTTGTCAATTATTTTCTTCAAATTTTTGTTATTTTTGTTATTTCTCGATTATTTTTTCCTATTATAATTATTTTTCTCATTTTTTAATTGCTTTTAAAATTTTCAATTAATTTAGTAATTTCTCAATTATTGTCAATATTTCGACGTTGTTTTATTACTTTCTCCAAATTTTATACTTATTTTCTTATATCTTTAAATTCTTGTCATGAAATTTTTAATTTCTTACTTCAATTTTCATTTATTATTGTCAATTCTCAATGATTTTTGTCATTCGTCAATGCTTTTTATTTTTAATTTTAATTATTTTTATCATTTTTCAAGTAATTTCATCTCCAATTTTTCAATTATTGATTTCTAATTTTTATTTTGTTTCTCCATTTTTCAATTATTTATGCCATTTTTTACGTCTTTTTTCAAATCATAAATTTTTTACATAATTTTAAATAAGTTTTATTATCATTATTTTTTTTCAAGGTACAATTATTTTTGTTATTTCTCAATTGTTTTTTTCTTAATTTTAATTATTTTTATCATTTTTCAAGTATTTTTTTCAAATTTCTATCAATTTTAAAATGTTTTAATTATTTAATTATTTTCTTTAATGGTCAATTTTTTTCTCTAATTTTTTAATTATGTATTGACATGAAATTTTCATTTTGTTTTTCCATTTTTCAATTATTTAATTATTTTCTTTAATGGTCTATTTTTTTCTCCAATTTTTTAATTATGTATTGACATGAAATTTTTATTATGTTTTTCCATTTTTCAATTATTTTTGTCATTTTCCAAGTCTTTTCTTCAATTTTTTAATTATTTACTTAATTTTTATTTAGTTTTGTCATCTTTCATTTTGTTTCTTCAAATTTCAATTATTTTTGTCATTTTCCAATTATTTTCTTCAAATTTCTATTATTTTTTCCATTTTAGAATTATTTTCTTCAAAGATAAATTTTACCTTAATAACTTATATATTACGCACTTACTTTTTTCACTATTTTAATATTATAGCTATTAATCATACATAAAAGAAATCCGGGAAAAATGTGATTTTAAATCCGGGAAAACCGGGATTTTGCCGGGAATTTGAAAATCATGTTTCGGTAGACACCCTGTTTCTCACTTTCTTAGTAAAATAATGATTATCTATTATTATTATATACAATTATGTTCTTCAAATTTCAATAAATTTTGACATTGTTTAATTAGTTTCCTCTAATTTTAATTATTTTTTTTTAATTTTTTAATTAATGTCTACAAATTTGTAATTTTTAAACCAGTATTGTCAATTACTTTCGACGTCTTTCAATTTTTCCATCAAATTTCAATTATTTTTATCATTTTTCAATTATTTTCTGCATATTTCTATTAGTTTTAACATTTAAAAATTATTTTTATCAAATTTCAATAATTATTTTCACTCATTTTTTTTATGGTCATCAATGTCTCAATTTATTACACAGTTTTCAATTTTTCTCTTCAAATTTTAGCAATTTTCTTCAATAATTTTATTATTATGATTATAATCATTCATGCCATTATTCAATTATTTATCTCAAATTTTTATCATTTTTGCTATTTTTCATGTATTATCTTCAAATTTAAATTTTTTGTAATTTCTCAATTTATTTTCTTCAAATTTCAGTTAATTTTGTCACTTCTCGACTATTTTTTCCTATTTTTAATTATTTTTGTCATTTTTTAATTGTTTTTTAAAATTTTTCAATTAATTTAGTAATTTCTCAATTATTGTCAATATTTTCGACGTTGTTTTATTACTTTCTCCAAATTTTGTATTTATTTTCTTATATCTTTAAATTATTGTCATGAATTTTTTAATTTCTTACTTCAATTATCATTTATTTTTTTAATTTCAATTCTCAATTTCTTTTCAAATTTTAATTGTTTTTAGCATTTTTCAAGTCTTTTTTTCAAATTTTTTATTTTTTACTTAATTTTTAATTAGTTTTATCACTTTTCAATTATTTGTTGCAAATTTTTATTATGTTTGTTATTTTTCACATATTACCTTCAAATTTAAATTTTTTGTAATTTCTCAATTATTTTCTTCAAATTTCTGTTCTTTTTGTTATTTCTCGATTATTTTTTCCTATTATAATTATTTTTCTAATTTTTTAATTGCTTTAAAAATTCTCAAATAATTTAGTCATTTCTTAAGTATTATCAATATTTTCGACATTTTTTGATTACTTTCTCTCAATTTAACTTATTTTCTTATATCTTTAAATTATTGTCATGATTTCTTTAATTTCTTACTTTAATTTACATTAAATTTTTCATATTTCAATTATTTTTGTCATTTGTCAATTGCTTTTTATTCTTAATTTTAATTATTTTTATCATTTTTAAAGTATTTTCTTCAAATTTCAATTTTTTGGGGATTTTGCAATTATTTTCTTTAAACGTCAATTTTTATCTCCAATTTTTCAATTATTGATTTTTAATTTTTATTTTGTTTTTTCATATTTCAATTATTTATGTCATTTTTTACGTCTTTTTTTCAAATCATAATTTTTTTACATAATTTTAAATTAGTTTTATCATCTTTCATTTTTTTTCAAGGTTCAATTATTTTTGTCATTTCGAGACTATTTGTTTCATTTTTCAATTATTTTTGTCATTTTCCAAGTCTTTTCTTCAAATTTTGAATTATTTACTTAATTTTTATTTAGTTTTGTCATCTTTCATTTTGTTTCTTCAAATTTCAATTATTTTTGTCATTTTCCAATTATTTTCTTCAAATTTCTATTATTTTTTCCATTTTAGAATTATTTTCTTCAAAGATAAATTTTACCTTAATAACTTATATATTACGAACTTAATTTTTTCACTCTTTTAATATTATAGCTATTAATCATACATAAAAGAAATCCGGGAAAAATGTGATTTTAGATCCGGGAAAACCGGGAATTTGAAAATCATGTTTTGGTAGACACCCGTATTTTTAAATCGAATTTACCAATAGTATTTCGGGGTAGCCACAGTGTCAGGGAAAAAAAATTTCTCTGGGAAATTTTTTCTCTTAAATTGAAAACAGTGGAATTTCACCTATAAACAATAATTGAGCGGTTCTATATATTCGTTTCAAGTCGTTTAAAATAGCCTATGCAAAAGATTTGATTAATTATGACGTATACCCTATTCTTGTTTTTCTTTTCTATTATAAAATAATTTTATATACATTTATTAAGAATGTAATAAAACTAATACTACTTTTAACAGGGCTGTTATGGATTTAAATCATGATTTAAATAAAAAAAACTTTACAATTCTCCGGAGGTCTAATACTGAATGTAAAACATCTCAAATTATAAATAAAACCCACAAATTTGTGGATAAATCTTAAAAATTTCAATTTTAATATTTTAATCTTTATAAAATTATAAAAATTTTGCTAATATAATACAGATGATCAAAATACTTACGATTTACAAATTTTTGGTATTAAGATAGTAAAAAATAGTATTAAATTTTTTTATCTTAAGTCATTATAATTTAATAAATTCCAAACTTACCTATATTAGTATGCATTTAAATTTCAATTAACTGAAATTTAAAAGTTTAAACAAATGGAATATGAGTTAATTGATGTTTGGAATTTATTTAAATTATAATGACTTAAAAAGAGGGCTGATAAAAATCATGTTTTTTTTATTTAAATCAAAAATTGATTTTATTTAAATATAATCAGTATATAAAATCTCCAAATGTTTCTTTGTAAGTAGTTTATTAAAGAAATGAAGAAAAATTTAAAAAAAACAACAACACATGAATGAAACAGTGACTTAAAAATATATTAAAAATTAAAAACTGTTTTCAAAAATTAAACTATTTAGGAACTTTTGTTTAAAACTAAAATTTTAAAAGAAGATAATTAAAAGAAACGTTAAAATATATTACTAAAAAGAACAAAATTTTAAAATTAGAAAAATTAGAGAATTATTTTACAAATTGAATAAAAAAACAATGAATACAACTTTGGAAAATTTAAAAAAAAAACTGTATGAAATAGAAAAACGATGTTAAAATGAGAGTATTTAGAACAACATTAAATTTACATTATTTGAAATAAAAGAATAAAAGCTTTCAAAAAGTAGAATACTGAGAAATTTAAAAAATGTAGATAAAAGCATCAAGGAAAGGTTTTTCAAAATTCGTAATAATAAAATAAAAAGTAAACAATTTAAAAGAAGGAAAAATGTTTCTCAGAAATGGGAAAATGATAACCAAAATTAAAGAATTGATTAAAACCCAAAGAAGGACTCAAAAAATAATGAAACATCAAGAAAATTAAATAGGAAGAAAATGAAGATGTTTTTTCCTTAATCTAACAAACTGTAAAAAAATGTAAAAAGTACAAAAAATAATAAAATTTGGTTAGTATCTACTAAAAAATTAGAATTAATAAAAATAAAATAAAAAAGTCAAGAAAAATTAAACTAAAAATATTTTTATAATATTACACTTAATACCAGCCCAACAATAAGTCTAGAAAAAATAAAGAAAACCTAAAAATTGTATGTAAGAATAAGTACCAAAGTTTACAAAAAAAAAGACAAGATGTGAAAACAAATTGAATAAATTTACAAAAAAAATTAACGTATTTATTTTTAAAAATATGGAAATAATTATGAAAATTAACGAAATAAAAACTTTAGTGATTATAATAATTAATTAATCTTATTATAGTTATTATAACAAAACCGTGTAAAATAATATTAAATAATTTGCATAAAAAGAAGAAAATTAAAGAAAATACTAAAATAAAAAGACAAATACGAACAAAAATATCAAAAGTAAAAGAAGAAAAAAATCTTAAAATTTTGTAGAAATAAGAAATTATAAGATAAAAATTAAACAGTTTCAAAAAAGTAATATCTCGTAAAAAGATTGTAATTTAAATTGTAATTAAAACTTCAGATAAATAGGTAATTGAAATTTTTAAAAATAATTCCAAAATAATGAAAATAATTATAAATTGGAGAAAATAATAGAAAAATTGCAGAATTTATTTTTAAGCAGAAGAAAATAATTGCTAAACCTACATCAAATTTTACTTATTTTGTTCAATTTTTAAATATTTTCATTATTAAACACTATTGTATAAATTATTGTATATTTATTATTGTATATTGTATGCACTATTGTATATTGTATTAATTAATTTAAATTGAATTTTCCAATTTTTAATTATCCAAACTTGAATTTATCGAATTTTTAATCTATTAAAATTTTAAAAACGGTTAGTTTTGTTCAATATTAATCTGTTCAAGTTTTAATTGATCTTACATTAATTCGATCAGAATTTTAGTCGATTTAAATTATTAAAATCTTTGTCGTTTTCAAACTTTAACTAAAAATTTTAATCGATTCAAATTTCAACTAATTCAAACTTTAATCTACATAGTTACTTTTTAAACGATTCGAATTTCCAAATATTCAAATTTAAATTTTAAAAATTCCAACCTGTTCAAACTTGGATTTATCGCATTTTGAATCTTTTTGAATTTTAATCAATGAAAAAAATGAATCCAATTCTTAAAATATCCCAAATTATTTATTGGTATTTAAAACACTATTTTTGGTCAAATTTGAATTTAAAAAATGTTAAAACCATAATTTCGTTCATTTGAACGTTCAGAACTTTAGGTTCATAATTTTAATTGATCGAAACTTCAAATTATCATAATTTTAATCTTTCTAATCTCTTTCAATTTTAACTACATTAATTTCTTTTGTTCCTCGATAAGAAGAAATTAATTAAAATTTATTAGTTTTTTAATTAAAATGAGTAAAATTTTATAAAAATTGATGAAATGTTAAAATTGTTTGAAATTTGATCAACTAAACTTACTTTTATTGTATGTACTAATTTTTTTTCTCGAGTTTCTTTATGTTTCAATTAAGAAATAAAACATTAAAATTGAAAGCACAAGGCCGTCGACTCTAACCGACCTTATAAAACTTGTAGATTCTCATTAAACGCAAATCACATTCAAGATTTACAGTTTACCGTTCCTTCTATAACTTTACTAATTTGCAATTTAAAAAAGCATCGGTCTTAATTAAGTATTATTGACCCGGCAAAAAGTAAACTATTTTAATTAGACTAATTTTAAATGTTAATAAAATAATTAAATTCCCTTTCAAATTTTTGTTTTCAGATGGTACTTCAGAAAAATTAAGAGAATCGAAGCGGAGAAGAAACTTCTTTTACCAGAGAATGCTCACGGAGCTTTTCTAATTCGAGATTCCGAGAGTCGACACAATGATTACTCACTTTCAGGTAAAAATGGATTTAATTTTTGAATAATAATTTTCATTAATTAAAGATACCTGAATCAATTTATTGTGTTTATCAAAATTCTTGATCAATGTTTCAATTCAAATTTTAATTTTTAAGAAGGAATATGACAAAGAATCGGAAAAAACTTAGTAGTGTGTTTTAATTTCTAGATTTTAAAAACATTTTCAAAATTCCATTTAAATAAAGATTACAATTTTCTGTTTATTTGTAACAATATTGCCAAAATTTGGGTTATTTTATCCAGACTTCTTAATTATTTTTATATTTTTAAAAATAAATACGCTCATTTTTTGTAAATTTATTCAATTTGTTTTCACATCTTGTCTATTTTTTGCAAACTTACTTATTCTTTCGTAAAATTTTTAGAGTTTCTTTATTTTTCTAAATTTATTATTAGATTTGTTTTAAATGTTCTAAATTTTTGAACTTAAAACCAACTTTTTCTTAAATTTAAGTTTCTCAAACTTTAATTTATTAAAATAATGTACAAAAATTCCTATTAATTCCAAATTAAGTTGTTATAAACTTTAATTTATTACTATAATTTTTTATTATTATAATTTTTTTAAATCGATTGAAGTTTTCAAAGATTTAAAATACAAATTATCAAAATTTCAATAACCAAACTTGAATTTTCCAATTTTTAATCTTTTAAATTTTTAATCGAGTGAAAATTTAAAAATTACATTTTAAATCGCTTGAAATGTCAATTTTTCTTTAATATTAATCTAGTCGAGATAAAATTAGTTACACATTGATTCGGTTCAGACCTTAATTTATTTAAATTTTAACCCTTTTCAAATTTCAATGACTCAAAACTTTACTCGATTCAAATTTACTTACTTATTCCTTCATAATATTTTTATATTTTCTTTATTTTTCTAAATTTATCGTTGGATTTGTTTCAAGTGTAATATTATAAAAATATTTTTGGTTTAATTTTTCTAAAGTTTTTTTATTTCTAAAGGATTTTAAATTTCTTTTGTGGACTTTATATTTATATTTATATACCTACACTTTTTTTATTTGTATTAACTCTAAGTTTGTAGTAAATTCTTACCAAATTTTTTTATTTTTTGTATTTTTACATTTTTTTACAGTTTATTAGATTACGAAAAAAAAACATTTCTCTATTTTCTTCCTATTTATTTACTTTTCTGGTTGTTTCACAATTTTTTTTTAGTCCATCCTTGCATTTTAATCAATTCTTTAAGAAGGTTTTCTCCATTTATATAACAAATAAAAATATTCAAATTAATTTCAATAAATTTTGAAAGATCCAGTTGTACATTTTTTAAAAAAAATTAGGTTGAGCTAAAATTTGTTTGTTGTCAAATAATAATTATTTTACATTTTTTCTTTCAATCCACTGTAATTTTCATCCAATTTTAATAAATATAATAGCTCATTTTTCTCGTTGAAACATTCTCTGCAATTTTATTGGTTAGATTTTGTTAAATAATATTTTGTTTTAACTATACGTAAAAAACAAATTTTATTTGTCTAATAACTTTTAAACAGAATATTCTTAAAGAAAATACAACAACAAAAAATTGTATAGAATGTTTCAACGAGAAAAATGAATTATTAGTTGTTAAAATTGGATGAAAATCACAGATTTTAACTAGATTTAAAGGAAAAGCATAAAGTGTTAAATAATTATTATTTAACAACAAATTTTAGCACAATCTAATTTTTTTTAAAAAATGTACAACTGGATCTTTCAAAATTTGTTGAAATTAATTTGAATGATATTTTTATTTTGGGTGAAAAACGACTTTCTAATTTGAGGTTATGTTAATGGAGAGAACCTCTTTAATTTTTGTCTTTATTTTTCGATTTCTTAGAAACATTTTTCCTTTTTTTAAATTGTTTAGTTTTTATCTTATAATTCTACGAACTTTTTAAAACATTTATTTATTTATTTATGTAGCTTTTATCTATATTTTTAAAATTTTCTACTTTCGAAAACTTTTCTTTTATTTTAAATTATGTAAATTTAATCTTGTAGAATAAATATTTTCATTTCAACATCGTTATTTTATTTTATAGAATTTTTTCTTTTAAATTTTTTTGAATTTTCTAAAATTTTATTCATTTTTTTTTCTTCAATTTATAAAATAATTTTCTAATTTTTAAAATTTTTTCTCTTTAATTTAATATATTTTAACGTTTTTTGTAATTATCTTGTTATTTATTTTTTAATTTAATGTCCATGACTTTTTTTATTTAAAAGAGTTTTCTCAGCTTATTAATAAACTTTTTTTTTCTATTCTTTTTTCTTTTTATAATTTTTTACTTTTTCGTCACTTTTACCCAATTTTCTTAATTTTGTGATCATATGAATTTAAAGATATTTTTTTGATATCTTCTCGTTATTGGACATAATCTGTTTGATTTGGATTACATTTTTTATTCTTCACTATTTCTTATTAAATGTTCTCAGTTTAAAAAATAAACTATTTACAAATAAAAATTTAAACATTTTATATACTGATTTTACATGTTTACAAAAAAATTAATTTTTCATTTCTTTTTTTAAAAAAATGATTTCTATTAGCCCTGGTAAATTTTAAGTTTATAATGTGATTTTAATATATCTTGAAATATAATTAATTTTGAATTCCAAATTTAAGTGAGAGACGGAGACACGGTGAAGCATTATCGTATAAGGCAACTTGACGAGGGAGGCTTCTTCATTGCAAGGCGAACGACATTCAGGAATCTTCAGGATCTTGTCGAACATTATAGCAAAGATGCTGATGGACTTTGTGTTAATTTATGCAAACCATGTGTACAGGTAAGCAAGTTCATTTTTAAACACATCCTGTAATATAATGTTGTCTAAGTGGAGTTTAGACAGCTTGTTGCATGCGAAAGATTACGAGGACTTGAAAACAAAAAAAAAACCCGATTTACCGCTTTAATTAGATACTAATTTAACAAGGAATTTCTCCAAAATGTACTTTTTACCAATAGTCGTTTCAATTAAAGATTTCGCTTCCTGGGAAATTTTAATTTAAAAAATTTTATTTTTAATTTAAAAAATGTTTGAAAAACAAATTTTAATTTAGATAAAAAATTCAGAAATCCCTTGTGTAGAAAAAATAACCAATTGCATGATACAAAAATAATTATTGTCGTCTCTGCAAGATTTTTAGAATTTTTTTTTATCAACAGATTTTTAGTTTTGGATTTTTTTTTTGTTCAATAACTTCAGCACTGTTTAAACTCCAAGTTGGACTTGAGATTAGTTTAAAAACGATTTTAATCGATTTTAAGATTCTTGAAAGAACCAAAGTGGGTGATTAAGTTTATGATTTCTCAAGTACTTACTTATTTATTTTTTTTTTGTCAATTATCACTTGCAGACAATCGTGTCTTTTGATTGATTAAGACTGATAATTTTGCAAGGTTTGTCATTTGAAATAGATTGTGTTGTTTCTCTGTTTTTGCTTACCCTAACTCCCGCTGGATTTTCTTGGTAAATTGAATGTCCCAATCATAATAATCATATCAAAATAACTTTCCGTCACTTAACATACACATGACTTGTCATCTTTTCAATCTTCATACAGCACAAGCCTGTTTTATATGGAATTATATTTCAAAGACATTAGTTTCACTATTAGAATCTATAATATGCATCTTGTATTAATTCACTTTTTTTTATCACAGATGCTTTTTCTTAGATAGACGCATTTAAATTCGTTTAAAAACTTTCAAAGACTGAGAAAAACGAAAATTAGACATTTAAATGAAATTTACAAATTTTTGCTAAAATAGAAAGTAATTTTTAAAAATTAAATTTTTTTAAAATTTGATTTAAACTTTCTAATATGTTTAAATTGTTGATTGAAATTAACTTTCTATTATTCTAATTTGTTTAGAATTTATCTACATTTTTTCTAATACTTGAATGATTTTTATTTAATTAGTTTTAATTGTTAAACGCAGTCCTGCGTAACTCAAGCTCGCGATATTTTATGAGAGTTTTATGCTTAGATGCTAGATCAATACCACAGACTGTGCAAAAAGACTGAAAGAATTTTTAAAGACTCGAATTTGATTGGTGAAAATTTACTCTAAGAAAATTTATACTTTTTATGATTTAGAATAATGTATTTATAATAATATATTAATAATATATATTTTAGAGGATTGTCAATAATTATAAAAATTACAATACGGTGATAATGTAAAATTTTTTGATAATTGTTGAAAAGTTTTATATAAATTACGTTAATTTGTACAAATAAATAAAAAATTATTACAAAGATTATTAATTAGTCAGATTGTGTAAAGTTTTTACCTAATTTTTTTTATTACTAATGGCCTGGATTTTAAACACTTTAGTTGCAGTCTTGCTCAACAAAATGCCATTTCACTTATCGTTCGTTTCATATGAAGAAAAGTTTCCTGTTGTTTTCGTTGTAATTAGTTTCTTTTATAAATTTGAGAAACTTTGGAAACCTTTCTATTATGACTAATAAAGGAAACATAATTATTTTGTTTGATTTTTTAAATAAAATTTTTTATAAAAAATAAATAAAATTAGTTGCTTAGTTTTTGTAAAATTTACTTAGTTCCAATAATTTATTTTAATATTTCGTGTTTGAATACAAGATATAAAAATAAGTGATTTAAAACTTTTTTTTATTTTTGTCGCGCAAAGAAAATTTTAACATTTTGCGTTTGAGAACTTTCATTTCATTTTCATAATCACGATACTTTCACAGCTAAATATTATTCATTTGCTTTAACTTTCGACGGATGTATGCGAGTAATTATTTTGAAAACGATTCTCGCTAAAAATCAATGAAAATCTAAATATTTGTGTTTTATAATAGCTTTAAAAAAATGTCAATACTTTAATAAGAAACATTAAATAAAATTAAGTTTAATCTTTAATAAATAGCGTTAATATTATTTAAAACCGAAAAATTACTTGATTTTTTTTTTATATTAAATAATAATAATATTAATTCTTTGTATAAAAAGAACACGTATATTTTTAAAAATGCTTTGTATAAATATTGTAATTAACTTTCGAAACTATAATTAAATGGTAAGGTATTTAGAAAATAGATTTAATTTTAAAAAAAAATAATTTCTCGTATATCATGTTTCTAATTGTAATTCACGTTCATTGAATTTGTTGAAATTCGGTTTAATAGAGATTTTCAGTTATTAATTTGAGAATGGGTTCTTTGTTGACAGGTGGAGAAACCCGTAACTGAGGGACTGAGTCATCGAACTCGAGATCAATGGGAAATCGATCGATCATCTCTGAAATTTGTCCGCAAATTGGGTCAAGGTCAATTTGGAGAAGTTTGGGAAGGCCTCTGGAACAACACCACCCCCGTCGCGATAAAGACACTCAAGCCAGGAACAATGGATCCTAAAGATTTTCTGGCAGAAGCTCAAATAATGAAAAAACTCAGGCATGGCAAACTCATTCAACTTTATGCCGTTTGCACGATGGAAGAACCAATTTACATAATCACAGAACTTATGAGAAATGGAAGTTTGCTCGAGTTCTTGCAAGGTAAATAATTGTTGAAATTTCATCGGATCAATCCATTTTATATTTCACCTAAAAAGTCGTTGCGGCCTATTTTTAGAATAATAATGATTTTTAATATCCGTACAATTCATTTTTGGCAAATATTTTATAAAATTATTTATATTGCTTTGGAATTTTAATTTTTAAGTTGAGGTGCATGGAAAACAGGTTATTTTTAAAACTGTGAAAACTTAATAAAAAAACACGTAAATAATTTAGATAGTATAAGGTAAATGTACCAGTAATCGTCACTGCTTAAGTAATCGGTAATTTTTTAAAAATTTCATAAAATATTTTTTACAAAAAAAAATTTTTTAATGTTTTGCTAGTTCAGAGAAGATCATTTTAGCCTAAAATTATTTTAAAATGTGTTTATAATTGAATAAACATATTAAAAATTAAGACCAAACACCTGTCGATTAACAAAACCAAATGAATTTTTAAATACCAGAATATTCATTTGTCCGAAATTGTAATTGGCTGAAAAAGTATCGGACAGAAATATTTTGGCGCGAATTTTGAAATTGACCAATTGCAATTTTCTTCATGTTTTCTGATTGGTTAATTTTAAAATTCGCAATAAAATATTTTTGTCAGATACTTTTTGAGTTATTTGCAATTTCGGACAAATGTTCTGCATTTCAAGTATTCTATCAAATGTCAATTCGTACTAATACAATTTCCGACAAATGAAGATTCGGTCAAATGAATATTCTGGTATTTAAAAATTTGATTAACCTAAAATTTTGTAAAATGAAAATTCTTCTAAATTAAAATTCCTTTAAATTAAATTTCTTTTAAATGAAAAGTTGGTTAAAAGGATTTCTGGAAAATGAAAATTCGGTTAAATGTGAATTCGGTGATCTAAAAATCCTGTTAGGTCAAAATTCGGATTAATTTATGTTCAATTGAAAACATATTCGAAAATGTTAAATTTCAACTAAAAGAAGATTCTTCCTAATGAAATTCTATGAAATAAATATTCTAAATAATTAATTTTAGAACTTAATTATACGTCCCAATTGATTGCTATCTAAAAATGTAAAAAATATTACGTAAAAATGTATGTTCAAACTTACCTGTCAATTGCCAAAATTCATCATATTATTATTATATTTTTCTAGAAAGTTTGTAAATATTTAAAATTTTATCACTACTTAATATTCACAGCTGCCAAAATAATCTTTTTACCTTGCACCTCAACTAAAAAGTTTAAATTCCAAAGCAAATACAAATAATTTTATAAAAATTATTTGACAAAAATGAATTGTACGCATGTTAAAAATCATTATTACGAATTATCAGATTTTTCTAAAAATATGCCGCAACCACTTTTGGTGAAATATAATAGATTTACCCCATCACTTTTTCAAAATAAAATTATTTTTTTCAATCACAGAAGAAAGACAATTTTATTTAATTGTATATTATATCTTTTTTTTTACTTTTTTTTAAATTAAAGAACCAAGAAACGGCTCTGTAGAATGTTTTTTTTACCGTATTTATGATTTATGAATATTTTTTCTAAATCTACTAAAAATTAAATAAATTTGTTTCATTTTAGGAAAAGGAAGAGGTTTAAATCTTCAACAGCTGATTGATATGTCAGCCCAAATCGCTTCTGGAATGGCGTATTTAGAATCACAAAATTATATTCATCGAGATCTGGCCGCTCGTAATGTTCTCGTGGCAGATGGAAATGTCGTTAAAATAGCAGATTTTGGTCTTGCCAGGCTTATAAAGGAAGATGAATACGAGGCGAGAATAGGTGCCAGATTCCCGATCAAGTGGACTGCGCCCGAAGCTGCAAATTACAGCAAATTCAGTATTAAATCTGACGTATGGTCCTTTGGAATTCTTCTGACGGAGCTGGTCACTTATGGAAGAATTCCTTATCCTGGTAAGTCAAACATTTGATTTTTTAATTAATACAGTATAATTCGGAAATTCTTTTCTCGTATTTTTATTTCTGGATAAAGTCTGTATTCTATTCTGGATATTTTTCCAAATTATACTTACAGTTAGATTTAAATATAAAGATGTAGATACTTGAGCTTTTCTTATATTAAATATAGTTAATATTTAAAATTTTATAAATAAATTATTGAATGTTATTTGAATAATTCTGAAGAGAAGTTATCGGGTTGAAAGATATTGATTTTATATATTTAGTAGTAGATTTTAAGAAATCGGAAATTTGTCAAAAGATCCGGAAATTTAAAATTTTAATAAATTCTCTCAAAGAATAGATTGAAATATTACCTGCATTTTTTGTAATCAAAAGTTTTTCTCTTTTTTTGTTAATTTTTCGTCTTTTGCTGTTTATTTTCCATTTTTTGCATCGAAACTTTAATTAATTATTAATTTTGAGAAGTTTTACTTATTGTTATTTAAATGAAGCCTAATCAGCAAATAATCGACATTTTACTTTATTCAAACTTGCAAGTTTTATTTCATTTGGAACTTTCAGACTTTTATCTAATTTGTTTACTTTATTCTTCAATTTTTCGTTCATTAAAATTTTTAAAATAAAATACATCAAACTTTTATTAAATTTTTAACTTTTAAATAATTATTCTATTTTTTACAAATTTGTATTCTATGTTTATTTTTATTTCTTAAATAGTTTGAATTTCTTAGTAAAAGCTCATCCCATAGAAAAACCCCAGAAAATGATCCAAATTTTCAAAAGAACTCTGACCCCACTTCAAAAAAGGTCATTCACACTTTAAAAGTTCAAAAAAAGTTAAAAAATGGCCAAATTTACCAAAAAGCTCTTCCCTACTTCAAAAACTAAAAAATATTGTTCATCTCTACCAAAACAGCTCAATCACAGTTCAAAAGTTCAACAAAACTGTTCAGATTTAATAAATAAGCTCAGGCTCACTACACTAGTTAAAAAAAACTGTCAAAATTTTTTAAAAAAAGCACTTCCGTAACCCAAAAGCTCAAGAAAAAGGTCAATTTTATCAAATAAGCTCCCCTTGGTGTAGGGAACTAAAAAAATCCAAATTACAAAGAAAGCTTATCTTCACTCGAAAAATGAACAAAAAAGGCCAAAATTACCAAAAAGCTCATTTACCCTTCTAAAGTTCAAGAAAATTGTTTAGATTGATTGAATAAGCTCAGACGTAAACTCCAATAGATTAAGAAAAATGTCAAAATTTAGCAAAAAGCACTCTTGTACCCCAAAAAACTCAAGAAAAATCTCAATTTTGTCAAAAAAGAACTCCACTTAACCTAGGAACTAAAAAAAACTATATTACGAAGAAAGCTTATTCCGACTTGAAAAGTTAACAAAAATTTCCAATTTTACCAAAAAGCTCTACCTAAGTCGAGAAACTGAATAACATTGTTCATTTCTACTAAAAAAGCTCATTCACACTTCAAAAATTCGAAAGATTGTTCAGATTTACTAAATAAGCTCAGGCCCACTCCAAAAGTTCAAGAAAAATGTCAAAATTAAAAAAAAGCACTTCCGTACCCCAAAAAGCTCAAAAAAAGCCAATTTTGTCAAAAAAGAATTCCACTTGACCTAGGAACTAAAAAAATCTATATTACGAAAAAAGCTTATTCCTTCTCGAAAAGTTAACAAAAATTCTCAATTTTACCATAAAGCTCTACCCTACTCCAGAATCTAAATAACATTGACCAAAAAAGCTCATTCACACTTTGAAAGTTTAAGAAAAATGTTCAGATTTACTAAATAAGCTCAGGCCCACTCCAGTAGTTCAAGAAAAATGTCAAAATTTAAAAAAAAACTTATCTGCAATACTAAAGCTCAAGAAAATGGTCAATTTTGCTAAATGCGAGTTCTGTGATTTCAAAGTTTGGAAAAATGCAATTTCGTTGATTTAAATATTTTGACAAATGCAAGTTTAAGATGTTAAAAGTTCGGTCAAATGCAAGTTCGGAGAATCACAAATTCGAACAATTAAATTTCGGACAATTGCAAGTTTGGTAAATTAGATTTTAGACCAATTGCAGGCGACCCGTTAAATTTTTTGTAAATTGACTACTTTTTTGCTTTTTTTTTAATTCAAGTTTTTGAAATATTTCTTTAAACTTTTTACATTTTCTTATTTTATTTTTTTTTTACTTATTAATAGTTTTTCTTTTGGAGAAAATGATTACCCAATTTTCAAATCACAAATAAAAATAATTTATCATACCTACAATAAAATGTTTTCAATTAATTTCAGGCATGACAAATGCAGAAGTTTTGCACCAGGTTGAGCACGGTTACAGAATGCCTTGTCCTCCAAATTGTCCTGCGGCTCTTTATGATATAATGTTGGAGTGCTGGAACAAGGATCCAATGAAGAGGCCAACCTTTGAGACCCTTCAGTGGAAATTGGAAGACTTTTTCACAATGGAGGGTTCCGAATATAAGGAAGCGTCGGCTTACTGAGTAATGATGCCTGGTGAAACAATAATGTTCACTCGTTTACCTGTTTACAATTCATATAGACGGTCTACGAAACCGGGTTCGAGAAAATTCTTTGCTCGCTAGAGTCAAGGAATTATCAGGTTTAGAAATTAAACTCGACAATTAATTGAATACAAGAAGTTTGTGATAACCGAGAGTACTGTTCAGTTTGTAAAAGAGATATCTATGAGATGTAGACAACAGTACTGTTTATTTTTTTATCGTCGTAACATTTTTTCGTTTTTCACATTATGGCTGCCATACATAAGATTCTAGAAGTCTAGGATTTTTTAAAGTAACGCCTTAGGTGTCTATTCAGTTTAGTGAACAATATTAAATTATTGTTGTGGGTCGGTTTTACATTCTAAAACAAACCAGTCTTTTCCGTGTATTTTAATCGGAAATAAATTTAGCCTACGTCAAATCACCAATTTTTATTCTCAATAAAAACCAAGCGAAATTTATTGGTCCGTCCAAAAGAAAATAAGAGACGAAGACTAAATTAATAAGACGAAGCTAATTCGATTTCAAAATATTGGTGATTTACGAAGGTTCATTGATATTGATTGGCGTGAAAAGTAAAAAAAAAAAATAATAATAATTAACTTGATAGAAAGAACAGTCGTTATGTGTTAAGTTAGTGAAGAGGGGTTTTCGAGGATTCGTCTTAGGTGTTCATAGTGAAAAAAAATACAAAAAAATTCCACTGCTATAACTCGATTACTAAATATTCGTTTAACTCACGAAAGTTTGTAAGCAATTTTAAGCTTATGGAAGAGTCGGTATCAATTATCATCAACGATATATTTAGTCTATTATCGTTCCATAACTTGCTTTTTTGTTACACGTTGCTGGTAGAATTCTTTTTAAGAAACTGAAAACTATGTGTAGAGATCTAGAAACTTTTTATATTCTTTAAAACTTTTAAAATATTTAATTACTCGTTAAAAAGATATACAACTTGGAAAATAATTCAATAATATTTTCAATAACTGTGTACAAATATTCTCCCGGTTTTAACTTGACGTCTAGATTTTTTTTTTTTTTTTAAGGAGTTGGTGAAATTCAGTAAAAGACAAAATTTTTATTTAAATGGAACCAAATCGCAGTGTACAGTAGCGAATTATTCTAAGCAAGTAAGCGCACATAGATATTAGTCACTTTTGTTTTTTGTTAGAAACGACAAATACGTGTCATCAGAGCATGATAAGTTGTTAATGTTGACCAATCTATGATTTATACGACAGTAAAAGTTTAGAATTCAGATCGGTCGAATGCAAAATACTAACGTTAATTATTAATCTACCGATGAGTTCTTATTATAGTTCACTTGACGCTACTCACCACTAGTTATTTTACGCAAATCACTGTAATTTTGCTTTTATTTTAAATCTTTTATTCTAAATCTTATTTTCTCAAAAACTTAATGTACATTTTTAAGATTTACACGTTTACTTTTAACAAAGACAAAACTGCATATATGTTAGGAGACAAAATATAATTAGAAAAAAAAGTTCGAAAAAAAAACCATTAGAAAAGAAAACAATTTTCTTTAGAAATAATAACTCGAGTTACTGAAACAAAAAAGCAAAAAACGCCTCGAGTTTTTAAATTCGTGTTTCAATTAAGGGAACTAGTTTTTGAATCGTTTGAATCAGAAAAAATTGAGATTGATCTTTTTGAAATTATTAACTCTAGTTGGGAAACTTCTTTCTCATTTTAAGGGTTTTTATACATTTTGAGAAAATTTTTAAACGTATGATTATTATAGAGCAATTGTATAATGATTTTATATTTTATACATATCGAGTAATTTAGAGGATAATGTTCAATTTCCTTTCTTCCATTTACAATTTTCTCTATATTTTTTTTTTATACTCGTGCTTTATAAATAAACAGTTATTTACATACGCACAGATTAACTATACATTTTTTATGTAATTAAGACATTTAATCGCGGTAAAAAATGTTTTCTGAGTCAATTTTTTAAAATTATTGTATCATTTATTCCGTTAGCAGCATTTTTGCTATTATTAATTAATAATTGAGTTTGTTATGTCAATACCATCATCGATTTTTTATTACTGTATTAATAATAAACAAAAATATGGTTCATTAAGGGTGTGTTATTTTTTAAATTTTGGACCCTCAGGCTTCAAAATAGGTACCACACTTTTTTAATACTATTTTTAATTTATTTTTTTCCCTTACTTTAGTTCTCTCTTTTATTTTTTTATCATATTTATAACTTTTTAGAAATTTTTTGTTAAATCTTCAATAGGGGAGAGTGGCCATCAATGTACCAGTTTTTTCAATGAACCATTTCAATTTTCTCAGAAACAATTAAATAAAAATTCTCCTAATTTTAAATATAAATGAAGTTTGCGTAAACACACTACGTCCATAAATTTGAGACGTGTGGATTTATTCTTTACAGAGAAAACTGGAAAAAATTGTTTTTGATGTACTGAAGAAAAAATTTACCTAAAATACAAACACGTTTTTTAATTGAAATAAAGCCATTTAAAAATAAATGTACTTACGATTTATTTTGTTTTCGGCCTTAACTACAATATTCTAATGAGATAAAGATTTTGAAATATTGGATTAAGTTATAAAAAACCATTTTTGTTGCAAATGTCATGTTGATTCAATGTACCGGGGAACAATGAACCACCTGGAATTTCAGTGTATTTTCGATTTCCAGAGTGGTATGCTTGATTATAAAACTAGGCATGCGTACAGCATGTTACAGCGATTGTTATCAGTACTTTTCTCAACATAGCAAAACTGAAATGCCATTTTAGCTAGTTAACTTAAATTTGAGGTATATTTATGTTATACATTATCAATTAAAAAGTGTTAAGTAACAATTTTTTATAGTATTTGATAGAAAATAAGTTTTTTTACAAAGTGAAAATTGCAATATTATTATTGTTGAACATTTTTAGTATTTTTATAGAGGTGGTTCATTGTGTACCCAGGTTGTTGAAAATGAAAATAGCTTGTTACTTTAGAAAAATCCTAAATTTTATTATTTAATCAAAATAAATCTTGTAAAATATGTGTGCATTACCTAGATAAGTGTTGTAGTTTTATATTGATGCAAAGAAGTGCTTGAAATTGGTGAAATTCAATAAGTACTATGACCTTGAAAAAAACCCGGTACATTGATAGCCACTCTCCCCTATATATACTTTTTTTTTAGTTTCTAGATTTTTAAAATACTTTTAGTAATATTTTTCATTTCCTAGATGTTTTTAATTACTTTTTAGTTATTTATCTTCGACCCTAGTTATTTTTCTTTTCCTAGTTTTTTTTACTAGAAATTTTTTGTGTTCTCATTTTTATTTATTATTACATTATTTATTTATTTATATTTTTGACTTAAAAGTAAATTTTCTTTGTAATTTTCTAGTAATACTTCTTATTAAATTTCTAAATATTTTTTCACTTTCCATTAATTCCTCTCTATTTTATAATTTCTTTTTTTATTTCATTTTTAATTTTACTTGCTCTTTTAAATATTTCTTCTTCATTCTTTTCTAGTTTTATTCATCCTCTATAGTTAACATTTTACCTTCTTGAAATTTAATTTATTATGAAATTTATTTTTTAAGGTTTAAGTTAACATTTCTATTTTCTTTTCAATTTTTTCTATAATTTCTAGTTGAGTATTACATTTTTTTCTACCTTATATCTAGTAATTTTTTTTTAATTTATGAATATTTTGAAAACTTCTTGTAATTTTCTATGTTTATTAGCGGTTTTTGTTAATTTTCGAAATAATTTTTCTTCATTTTCTAAATATTCATCTTTTTTTTTATTAGATATTTTTCCCTTTAAATGTTGTTTTTTATTTCTAGTTATTTATCTACATTCCTAGTTATTTATTTTTTTTACATTTTAGTAATTTCTTTAAATTTCTAGTTATTTAATTAATTAATGGTTATTTTATTCACTTTCTAGCTATTTTGATGTTACCTAGTAATTTTTTAGATTTTGTAATTATTATTTTCATTTTAAAGCTACTTTTTGATTTAGGGTAACACGGGGCGAGACGGGCATACGGGGTAAAACGCGTCACGCGATTTTCTTTAAATATAAAACAGCTTTTATTAAAAGAAGTATTAAATTCGAATAATGAAAGGATACTGCAAGTCTTTCTACAAAAAACCTTTTATATTGTCAATAAATGCAAACAAAACATAGGTTTAAATTTTAGATGTAGTAGTTTAGCTATTTAAGGAGTTTTTAAAATTGTAAGTAATCACATAAAGAAATGTCGAAAACTTTTTTGTTGTGGTCGCTCGAATAAGTTTTTTATTCTATTTTCATTTTTCAATATATTTACGTAATATTGTTAAAGCAATTATTCAAATTATTACTTTTTTTGGAAAGTGCAATATGGGGCGAAAGGAGTCACAATAAGGGGGCGAAATGGGTCGTGTATTAGGCTGGTTTTACTCGAAAACAGATGACACGTGGTTAATTTAATTTATAAAACTTCATAAGTTTCAATTCAATAATCAATTATATTATATAAAATGTTATACAAATTCAGTTTATTAACAAGATGACAAGTGTTTATTGCAAATTTGAACATTCTTTAAATTAGTTTTTGACAAGCGTGTCGTCTGCTTTGTCACAACTTGCACATCCGATGCGCATGCTTTCTATAACTTTTGTCATTGGTCAAAAAATGAGCGCGCTTATTTAAAATACCTTTAAAAGAATTTAGGCTGTGGAAGCTGTTTTAATAGAGCATTTACATGTAAATGTCTATGAGAAGCTTACTTACATTAAATAATTATATAATAGACATCGTAACTTCATTTATAAATCATATATATGTCTTTTTTTCTTAATGACTTATATCGCCCCACGGTGCGACCCGTTTCGCCCCAGGCCTGGGGCGAAACGGGTCAAAAGCTTTTCCTTTATATTTTCGTATTTAATTATTATGTAATTAATTTTAATTTTATGAATTCAAGTGAATTCTGTAAAAAAAATATTTTTTAAATAAAAATGCCAATTCATTTTTTTGAAATCGATAAAGTATTTCACGTACTAACGCGACAAAAATAACTATGCCCGTCTCGCCCCGTGTTACCCTACTATTATTTTTTTGTTAGTGGAAAATGAGAAAAACGTTATTAGTTTTTTTTTAAATTAATATAATAATTTTTCTTTTATTGTCCCAGTGGGCAAAAAAAAAACAAAAGACGTCCTTAAGACGTCTTTTGGACATAAAAGCCGACATAGGGACGTCTTTTGGACATGTGTGCCCACTGGGGTATTACACTTTTTTAGTTTCTTCATTTTCAAATTTATGTCCAACTTATTGTTTTAAATTTTCTATTTTATAGTTGTTTTGGTTTTTAAAAGCTTTTATTCAATTTCTAGTTATTTTGTCTTTTTTCCAGTAATTTATCCTTACATATTTATTATTTAGTACATAACAACTATTTAGTTGGTAGTAATACCAATTCAATAGAAAATTCAAAATTATTTTCTTCATATATTCACCAAAAACGATAAAAACATTGTTTAAAAATGAAATTATTCAATTGTTTTATTTATTAAAAATTGATTGTTAGGCATGTCTTTGGTGAAGTTTTAAATATCCTAACATTGATACCAACGATGAAAAGTCCCTAGGAAGTTTCCCAGGAGAAAATTACCTGGCGGCAGGTTGCAGGTGCGTTAATGCTTCAGTGTTTCAGTGTTTGCGTGGTTTCTGTAACGTGTTCGTGGTCTTTTTTTAACTGGTTAACGTTTTTTTAAAGAGGAAAAAAAGTTCATTGAAGTATAAAAAGTGAAAACTATGTGCCGCCCGAAAGAAACATGCCGGTTCAAAACACCGGGAAAAGTGATATCTTCTTGACGGAAAGTCTTGATTAAGTTTATAAGTTTTCCAGTCGCAGGAGCGGCGAAAGAAATTCTAGTGGGTTATTATTATGCTAATCACCGTGTGGTCAGAATGCGAGAAGAGGAGCTGGAGATTTCCCTCAAGGTAACCCTTCAATACAAAATTAATTTGCAGATAATTGTCTTCTCTTAATCATTTCCTTAATTATGTTTTTTTAACGGAAAAAATGCACGTTACAAAGTCAAGAAATGTTGCGCTTATTTACAGATTCGGTTATTTGTATATTATTTATGTTTGTTTTCTATAACTTTATAATAATCATTAAATATAGTAATTTTAAAGTTAATTTTAAATTTGATTCGAAATTATAAAAATATAATAAATTTTGTTTGGGAAATAAAGAACTTATTTTTAAAATAAAAAAACTTGGATATTAGATATTTATCTTTTTTTTTCCTGAAAATGAGAGTGGAATATCAATTAATCACTTGTCCTTAATCTCTTTTTACTTAAATCTATATGCCCTAGAGTAAATAATATGGGTAATTTAAGGGTAAAATTTAGGGGTGTCATTTAAGGGGAGAATATTTTCATTCAAAAAGTATTTGAATAAATCAAATAAGTCTTTGCGTGTGTATTTCTTTTGATTATTCGAATATAAAACGCAACTTTCTCATAAAAATATAAAACCAAACCTAATTTATTTTCAAACAAAAATTTTAAAAAATGTTCTAAATTATCCAACTGGAAATTTGTTTTATTAGAAATTCGAATTGTGCTACTGATCTGATTAACGCAAACGGCTTTCGCCTAAAAATAAATAAAATGAAGCTATAATAAATAAATAAGTAAAAGTTTCTTCTCGGAGGGCAGAATAATCATGATGGAACTACTTATAATTAAAAAATGATAGCCTTCCATGCAGGCAAGTTCGTGTAATCACTGATATTTGGAGAGCAAGTTCAAAACAAAAAACTTTTGAAGAATCATGTTCTAGTAGGAAATAAATCTGTTCCGATAATAATCGTGTCTCGCCTTCTGTTGAGATCACGTTTAACGGTACTCGTGTACATACATGTAATATGATGTCCTAGGTATGCGAACTGCAAACTTTTACTCTACCTTTTGCTTGCACTTCGCTATAAAGTTAAACGACCGTCGATGAACATCTTCTCTCCATAAATTCTTGCGAAAATACGTACATTTTGCCATAAATTGTTCTGTTTTCAACCAGCGACTGATTTTATTTTATAATTAATAGATTTTTCGAATTTATCTCTCTTCTAAAATTAATTAATCGTTCCAGGACTTTAATCTATGAAAATTTATTCAAATTAATCGAAATTTCAATTGTTGCTCATTTTTGCAGATCAAAATTAAAAAATTACAGTTTTCCTGACGAAAATATCCGTATAAAGAGATTGTAAAATATTTAAAGCTTATTATTAACAATTAAGACAAAAATCGATTTTTTCAAAATTCCAGCTGGCGGTTAGGATTTTAATCGCTCCTTATTTTGACGGATTTAAATTTCCATTTATTCAAATTTTAAAAGACCTTTAATTTTAATTTATTCATTTTCAAGCGATCCTAATTTTTATTGATGAAAATTTTAATGACATAGAAAAAATATTGTAATTTTTTAATGGCTTTTTGACAGTTTTCTTAACCTAAAATTGTCTAACAGTCTAACAATATAAGAGATTTATTTATTTTTTTAAATTCAAGGAAAGAGTATTTTTTAAAAAGATTAATTAGTTTAATCTTCTTATTTTATAGGCGTTTGTAAAAAGTTGTTGCGCTTGGTAAATTAAGAAAGTTCGAGTGAGTTTACAGAGTGATAAAAAACCAAAAAGTTTCCACGTCACGGGTCAATTCTTCCAAATTTGCTGCCGAATGTGAACTAACGGTGCACTTGTCAAAGAAGTGCGAGTTATAATGCAAAAGTTCCGCTCAGTAAAAACCGGTTTTTAAAATACTACCAAAAATATTGAGCCAAATACACACCATACATACATTCGAATCTCTGAATAAATGCAGGAAACGGGGTAAAGGCAGGTGAATACACCTGTTGTCGTGAGAGCTTTCATTCAAGTCTTATTTGCACTTTCAACATAATCGTTAGCATTCTGAAGCTCTTTTACAAAAGAGAAACTGATCAGGCTCCCTCCGAAAGAATTTTTTTTTCAATTTTCAATTTAAAATTAATTTTTATTTATACTTATTTAAAATACATTTTGTTTTGTTTTTAATAAGATTTGACCGTTTTATTTCAGGAAATTCTAAATAAATTTGCAAAGAGATAGATATCTGAATAAATTTTCAAATTTTATCGACATTTTTCTATTTGTTTGGTTATAGATTTTTACTCTTTTTTTCGAAGCGCTTTTTCAAAATTTCTTGGTTTTTCTTATTTTTAAAAAATATTTCTTTTTTGCTTATCATTATTTAAATTTTTTGTTACCATATTTTGTCTATATCATTTAAATTTTCTCATTTTTACGCAAAATGGGATGAGAATTAAATTTTTCTGAATTTTTAAAATCTTTTTTCTAAAAAGTTCACATTTTTCTAGATTTACTCAATTTTTTTTACATTTATTCTATTTTCTTTTGTAATTTTATCAACTCTTTCATAAAATGTTTTTGTGTTTAAATATTTTTTTCTGCTTCACCGTTTTATTTGTTCAATTTTTCATATGACTTATTTAATTGACTATTTTATTTATTTTGTAAATTATTACAATATGAATAATATTTTATATTATTGTTGTTGTTATTATTTTTATTATTAGGTATTATTATTATTATTCAATAACTTTTTTTTTTTACTTTTATTGACTTATTTAATTTTCTCTTTTGACGAGATTAATTAATTTACCATTTAATTCATTTTTTTTTTTACCAATAATCGTTTTTAAAGAAAATTTGTCTCGTGACACTTTTGTCGTGTGTTAGATTAAATTTTAAGAGTCCCCGTGTTAGAAACTTGTTCCAAGTGACATTCTTCTTTTTCCCGTTTACTCCATAACTCGTAAAGAATTTAACCAAGCACTATAATAAATTTATCATGAATATTTATCAGACAAAGAATTAAATTCTACGATACATATAATTTCGAAAAAAAGTATATCTGATATCAGGGTTTATTATTTTCTCTATTTATATTCCAACAATATACGATATTGATTAGGTATAATAAAAACCTGGCTTTATGGAACTTCTATTATACTGAGAAGTTTTATTTCCTTCACTTAAGGATTTTATTGGACGGTATTACCGGCTCTTATTTTCCAATTAGAGGTCGTCATTCACTGCATTTGTTGCTGAATATTTTTTTTCTATTGTCCAAAATAAGTGTAATTTTCCACCATAACGGTATAGATTGATTTTTCTATTCACACCGAAAGAATGTTTTGATATTGGTTTTTCAATAAGTCGACTTTTTAATAATTGATACAAAAGCTGCGAATCTACTTTTAAGCTGAAGAAAAAATTAGAAACTTTAAGAAAAATAATTGAATTTGAAAAAAAAAACAATTACGAAATTTGAATAAATGTATAAGTAAAAAAAGAGGAGACGAAAAAATAGAAAATATAATTGAAATTTGGAGAAAACAATTAAAAATAATTGATATCTTGATAGAAATGAATTAAACTTTTTAGACAAATTTTAAAAATTGAGGGATTTTTAAAATTAGTTAAAAATTGGTATATTTGAATCTTGGATTAATATTGACGTTTTAATTAATACGAATTCAAATTTCAAATCAATTGAAAATTGAGAAATTTAAAATTATAAACAATTAATAATAATTATAAATTTATAAAATGGATGAAATTTCAAATTGGTGAAGAAATTTGAATAAAAGTGATAATCTGTGTTATCTCTTGTAATAAATTTAAAGATTTGTTTTAAAATTCAAGGACATTTCACCTTTTCAAGATGAAAAAATCTAAAGGTTACTGCCCAGCAGGGCTGATAAAAATCATGATATTTTTTTTTAATATATAAAATCAGTGTATAGAATTTTCATGTGTTTATTTGTAAGTATTTAATTTTTAAACTGAGACCATTTAATAAGAAATAATGAAACATTTAATCAAAACCAAACAAATTATGTCGAATAAATGAGAAAATTCCAAAAATTGTTTTCAAATTCATGTACCTAATTACAAAATTTAGGAAAATAAAGCAAAAACAACGAAAAAATAATAAATTATATAAATAAAAAAATATCAAAACGTAAAAAGATAAGAAAACAGTCTATTGAAAAAATGAGAAAATTCTTTTAAATAAAAAAATTCATGGACATTATTTAAAAAGATTAATGTTATGTTTATATGTATAAAAGAGTAGAAACTCTTTTAAAAAAATTAAACTGTATTTATGGACATTTATTTTATATTAAAAAAAATAATAATATAATTATAAATAAATAATAACAAATGGGTAAATATTTAATTAAAAAATTTGAAAATTAGAAAAATTAGGGAATTATTTTACAAAGAATTGAAGTAGAAAAGAGTGAATAAAACTTTGGAAAATTTAAAAAAATTCCAAAAGAAAAGAAAATTTTATGAAATAGAAGAACTATTTTAAAATGAGAATATTTAGGAAAAGATTAAATTTATATAATATAAAATAAAAGAATAAAAGTTTTCAAGAAAGTACAAAATTGAGAAATTTAAATAATGTAGATAAAAGTATTAAATAATGTTTTCCAAAATTTGTAATTACAAGATAAAAACTAAACAATTTAAAGAAAGAAAAACGTTTCTAAGAAATAGAAAAATAATAACAAAAATTAAAGAATTAATTAAAATGCAAGAAAGGACTAAAAAAATTGCGAAACAACAAGAAAATTAAATAAATATGAAGAACATTGAGAATTGTTTTTTTTTTAATCTGACAAAGTGTAATAAAATGTAAAAAGTACAAAAAATAAAAATATTTGCTAAGAATCAACTAAAAAATTAGAATTAATAAAAATAAATTAAAAAATGTGTATATATAATAAAGACAAGTAAATAAGATTCCAGAAAATAAATTAAAAAAAAAAATAAAAAAGTTTAGGATAATTAAACCAAAAATATTTTTATAATATTGCATTTAATACAAGTTCAACAATAAATTTAGAAAAATAAAGAAAATCTAAAAACTGTATAAAAGAATAAGTAAGTTTACAAAAAAAAAAAGATTATTTTTAAAAATACGGAAATAATTAAGAAAATCAAGGGTATATAAAAATTTAAGCAGGGCTGATAAAAATCATGATTTTTTTAAAAAAATCAAAAAATCAGATTTATTTGATTTAAATCGGATTTATTTGTTTTAAATCAAAAATTAATTTTTTTTAATATAATCAGTATATAAAATTTCTAAATCTTTATTTGTAAGTAGTTTATCCAGTTTATTAAATAAATGAAGAAAAAATTAAAAAAAAGAAGACAAGAATTAAACATTGACATAATTATATATATATAAAAAAAGTAAAAAATCTTTTCAAAAAATTAAACTATTACGAACATTTTTTTTTAAATAATAAATAAGAAGGATATTAAAAAAACGTTAAAATATATTACTTAAGAGAATAAAATTTTAAAATTAGAAAAATAAGAGAATTATTTTACATATTGAATAAAAAAAAACCAATAAAATTTTGTAAAATTTAAGAAAAATTTATGAAATACGAGAACGATGTTCAAATGAGAATATTCACGGAAAAAAATCTTCAACTGAAATAGCAATAACTTTCGCTGGAACAGCGATATGTTTCATTAAAATAGTAAAAACTTTCGCTATTCCAGTGAAACATATCGCTGTTTCAGTGAAACTTATTGCTGTTCCAGTTGAAGATTTTTTTCCGTGTTTAGTACAAGATTAAATTCATAAATAATAAAAAATAAATAGGTATAAAATCTTTAAAAAAAGTAGAAAATTGGGAAATTTAAAAAATGTAGATAAAAGCACCAAAATAAATGTTTTCAAAACTTCGTAATTATAAAATAAAAACTAAACAATTGAAAAGAATGACAAATACTTCTTATAAATCGAAAATGCGATGACAAAAATTAAAGAATTAATTAAAAAGCAGGAAAGAACTAAAAAAAATTAAATAAATAGGAAGAAAATAGAGAAATTATCTAACAAACTAAAAAAATGTAAAAAGTACAAAAAATAAAATTAAAAAATGTATACATCAAGATAAATAAAAAGAAAGTCCACAAAAGAAACTTAAAAACCCTTTAAAAATAAAAAAGTTTAAAACCAAACAAATTTTTATAATATTACAGTTAAAATAAGTCCAACAATAAATTTAAAAAAATAAAGTATATCTAAAAACTTTATGAAAGAATAAGTCAGTTTGCAAAAAATCTCGCTAAAAATAAGACAAGATGTGAAAAAAATGAATAAACTTACAAAACAAACCAGAGTATTTATTTTTAAAAATATGGAAATTATTATGAAAATCAGCGAAATAAAAAGTTTAATGAATGTTATAATAACAAAATTGTGTAAAATAATATTAAATAATGAGCATTAAAAAAAAAATTAAAGAAACTTCTAAAATAAAAAGACAAAAAAAAATATCAAAAGTAAAAGTAGAAAAAGACTTGAAATTTTGTAAAAATAAGAAATTATATAAGATAAAAATTAAACAGTTTTGAAAAATGGAAATCTCTTAGAAATCTTGTAAGAATATTAAAAAAATGATTATTGTGAATATAAAAAATAATTAATATTATTTAATTATTTTGCATTAATTAATATGCATTTAAATTTGAATTAATTGAAATTTAAAAGTTTAAACAAATTGGAATATGGCTTAATTGACGTTTGGAATGTATATAATTATAATTACTTATAGATATAAAAATATAATATTATTTTTTGCTATCTAAATGCCAAAAATTTGGTAAATAGTAGGTATTTTGATCATCTGTATTAACACAATTTTTTAAATTTTATAAAGATTAAAATATTATAATTGAAATTTTGAAGATTTATCCACAAATTTGTGGGTTTTGTTCATGGTTTGTGATATTTTATGTGCAGTATTAGACATCCGCAGAATTGTAAATTTTTTTGATTTAAATCATGATTTTAATGTAAATTTTCCAATGATTTAAATCAAAGTAATTTAAATCAATAACAGCCCTGAAGTTAAGTGGTTGTTATAATAACAAAATTGTGTAAAATAATTTAAAATAATTTGCGTAACAAAATTAAATTAAAGAAAATCCTGAAATAAAAAGCAAATACGAAAAAACTATCAAAAGTAAAAGAAGAAAAAATTTTAAAATTTTGTAAAAATAAGAAATTACTTATAAGATAAAAATTAAACAGTTTCGAAAAAGTGAAATATTTTAGAAATCTTTTAAGAAATAAAAGAAGCATTATAGTGATTATGGGAAATAATTAATAATATTTAATTACGAGGCATTAATTTATTAATAAGCATTTAAATTTGAATTAATTGAAATTTAAAAGTTTAAATAAATTGGAATATGAGTTAATTGGGGTTTGGAATTTATTTAAATTATGATATAAAAATTTAATACTATTTTTTGTTATCTTCATACTAAAAAAAAATTGGTAAAAATTGGTAGTTTGATCATCTGCATTAGCATAATTTTTTAAATTTTATAAATATAATAAAATATAAAAATTGAAATTTTCAAGATTTTAGTTACCGAATTTTTAAACCAACTTTTAATACCGGTTTATTTATTTAATATATAACTTTATTTACAAGCATCTTTTAGTAAAATTCATGAAATTTTCTTTTACAGGTGGTAATAGTGGGCAATGGTGCTGTGGGAAAATCCTCCATGATCCAAAGATTTTGTAAAGGAACTTACACGAGGGACTATAAGAAAACAATAGGGGTCGACTTCCTCGAGCGGGAGATTGAGTGAGTTTATACACTTTTTTAAAATCCAGATTAAAAATTATATTTTTCTCGAAAATACCCCTCAATAGAAACTTTTTCATTTCCCGTTAATTTTTCTCGAAAATATCCCCCAATTAGAATATTTTTTATAATTATTCTCCCTAATTTTTTTTTATAATTTCTCCACAAGCAAAGTATTTGTATTGAGAATTTATATCTTGATCATTTTTCAATTTTTTTTTCTTGTAAATTTCTTGGAAGAAATCTTGATTTCTCAATTAGAGAATTTTTATTGAACTCGCATTTACGACATTTTTAAGCGTACCATCAGAAATAATGTTTCTACTTTTTTGCGAGGTTTTATTTTTGTAATTATTTATTTATTTATATTCGCTTACAAATTTTGTGTTTTCTTTTTGTTCAGTGTTTTCGACATTTGTTTTGTTTACTTTTTCATAAATCCAATTATATTTCTCTCGCATGAATTGAAATCCCGGAATTGAATTATTTTTTTCACTTGTCAGGGTTGACGGCGAGGACGTTCGATTGATGCTCTGGGACACTGCAGGTCAGGAAGAATTCGATGCAATTACCGCTGCTTATTACCGAGGAGCTCACGCTTGTGTCCTGGCTTATTCAGTCACAGATCGAGATTCCTTCGATGCCATTCCATCCTGGAAGTTGAAGGTCTGCTCCAGAAACACAAAAATCACAATCTCTTTAGAAGCTCCAATTCTATTCATGGCGATCGTATTTTTTAAACTACATACCTTGAATTGCTCTTAAAATTTTCGAAAAAAGAAACAATATACAAAAAAAAGAGCCTTCTTGGACAGAGAGAAAATAATTATTAATTAATTAATTATTAAATAATAATAATCTCCGTAAACTCCTGAAGTTAGTTAGTATTTATATTTATTCATTTTTTTCTGTCCACGTTTTAAAACTTGAAGTGAAGTGTGTTAGTTTTTTATTTATTCATGTTTCTCTGTCCACGTTTTAAAATCCAAAGTGAAGTTAGTCTCTGCCTTTTTTTTCATTAATTTTGATTCTCTTTATCAGAAAATTTTTAAATTGTTTTAGTTTACAGACAAAATATGCAGATGAGATGAGGAGCACTTTTTCAAAACTTGATAAATCCATTTTCCAAAAAAGTTGAGATAATCACAGATTTAACATATTAGGAACCTTACAAATCGATTTGTCACTTTTAAATTTAAGAAAAAAATTTATTATCAAAGAATTTTTAATTTAAAAAAAAACTTGGACTTAACCAAGATGATTTAAAATTTTAATTTTTTTCCTAGAATAAATTACAAAAACCTTTAAATTTCTTAATTACTATAAACTTTAATTAAAAATAAATCTCCTGAAGTGCAAAAAACGATCGTATATAAATAATTTCGTATATTTTTTCTATTTTATAATTAAATGTAGGGGTTAGGTGCAAAACTGCATTTGTTTGATTTTCTCGAAATAACAAAATGTGGATTTATCAACTTTTGAAAAAGTACTCCTCAGATAGCCTTAATGTCGAGATATTGTCTAACAATAATTTGTATATTACACACTTATATGAATTTTAATAATAATAATTTAGATTAATTTAAAGTGTCGAATAGTCGAATTTATTAAAAATTCAAATGATGTTATTTTACTTTATTGGAAAAAATTAGTTTAAATTATTCTGTAACTTTTTTAACCATCGATGAAGTTTCTAAACTTTCATTAAGTTTGCTGCAAGTTCGGAAACTTCCAGAAAGGTTACAGCAAAGTTTGAATGAAGTAATATTTAGAATCCCTATAAATACTTATTTATTTCTTATTTCAGGGCTGCCAGTGACGCACTTTTTTACTTTTCCTGACTTTTTTTAAATTTGCTCACTATTACTCACTTTTTTAAAAAAAACTTACTTTTTTAGTAAAATGTCTATTCCAACTGCGGGGTGGGGGGTCTTCTGGTATTAGGTGCCTGATTAAAAATCTACCTTATAAATCAATTAATTTGTTCATTTTCCAATTATTTTTGTATTTTTAAAGTACTTTTGTCAACGCTAAAGTATTATTGTCAAATTTCAAATATTTTTGCAATTCTGAATTTAATTTTTTCAAATATCAATTATTCTCTTCTGTCTTTAAATTACTGTCATGATTATTTAAATTTATTACACAAGTTTTCATTTACTTCTGTCATTTTTCAATTATTTTCTCAACATTTCAATTATTTTTTACTATCTTTAAATTATTGTCAGGAATATCCAAATTTTCTACACAAGTTGAATTCACTTTCGTTGTTTTCAATTATTTTCTTCAAATTTCAATTACTTTTGTCATTAAACAATTATTTTTGTCATTTTCCAATTATTTTTTTTCATATTTTTGTTATTTTTGCCATTTTAGAATTATTTTTTACAAATTGCAATTATTTTATTCAAATATTTTTATCATTATTTTTATTATTGTCACGAATTTATTAATTATTTTACACCTTTTTCAATTATTTTCTTCAAATTTTAATTATTTTTTTATATTTGAATTTTTTTGCCATTTTTGAGTTATTCACTTTAAATTTCAATTATTGTCTTCAAACTTCAATTAATTTCTTCAACTTTCAATTATTTTCCTCAAACTTATAATATATTTTTTTGAACTTTACAATTATTCTCTATAATTTTTTAATTTTTACACCAGTTTTAATTATTTATTTCAATTGTTTTGGCAAGTTTTCTAGTATTTTCTTCAAATTTTTAAGTTCTTTAAAGTTATTAATTATTTTTGTCATTTTTCAATTATTTTGTCAAACTACAACTATTTTTTATCAATATTCAAATATTTTTGACTTTTTGGTATTATTTCCTTTGAATGTCATTTTCTCTAATCTTTTTATTATTGTCATGAATTTATTAACTTTTACACGAGTTTTTAATTATTTAATTAGTTTATTCAAATTTCAATTATATCGTTAATTTGTCAAGTATTTCAAACAATTTTTCAACTAATGTATTAATTTTTTTTATTTTTTACCCTATTTTTGAATTATGTTTCTCAGTTTTCATAAACTTTTTTTTCTAAATTTTAGTCATTCTTTGTATTTTTAAACTGTTTTCTACACATATACATTTTTTTGATATTTTTTTTTTCAAGTTTCAATTATTTTCTTAAAAATTCTTTTATTTTTTATCCATTTTTCAACTCTTGTCTAAAAGGTGTAATTTTTACACCAGCTTTTATAATTATTTATGTCATTATTCAATTAGTTTCTTTACATTTTACTTATTTCTTCAATATCTCAATTATTGTGCAAAAATTTTAATTTTTTACACCAGTCTCAAACTTTTGTTTCGGTTTTTAATTATTTTAGTCATTCTTTAATTCTTTTATTGTAACTTCAAATATTTTTGAAAATTTTCAATTATTTACTTCAAATTCCAATTATTCCGTTTCAATTTTTTTCATATTTTTTTGATTTTTAAACAATTTTTCAAATAGTTTTGTCATTTACAACTTTTTTTTCAAATTGAATCATTTTTGGCATTATTTGATCTGTTTCTTCAACTTTCAATTATTTTCCTCAAACTTATAATATGTTTTTTAACTTTACAATTATTGTCTATAGTTTTTTAATTTTTACATCAGTTTTGAATTTTTTATATACATATTTTAATTGTTTTTTTACAAATTTTTAAGTATTTTCTTCAAATTTTTAATTTTTTTAAAGTTATCAATTATTTATGTCATTTCTCAATTATTTGTTCAAATTACAACTATTTTTGTCAATATTCAAATATTTTTGACATTTTGGAATTATTTTCTTTAAATGTAATTTTCTTCAATCTTTTTATTATTGTCATGAATTTATTAACTTTTGAAAATCAGTTTTCAATTATTTATATCATAATTCAATTAGTATCTTCACATTTTAATTATATAATTTTCCAATCATTTTATACAATTTTTAAATTAATGTATTAAAATTTTTATTTTTTTACTCCATTTTTAAATATGTTTTTCATTTTTCATTATTTTTTTTCTAAATTTTAGTTATTTTTGTTATTATTCAACTATTTTCTACACATATATATGTTTTTCATATTTTTTAATTATTTTTTTCAAGTATCAATTATTTTCTTGAAAATTCTATTATTTTCTTCAATTTTTCAACTATGGTCTAAAAAGTGTAATTTTCACACCAGCTTTTATAATTATTTATGTCATTATTCAATTAGTTTCTTTACATTTGACTTGTTTCTTCAATATCTCAATTATTGTGCTAAAATTTAAATTTGTTACACCAGTCTCAAACTTTTGTTTCAAATTTTAATTATTTTTTTGTAACTTCAATTATTTACTTCAGATTCCAATTATTTCGTTTCATTTTTTTTTATTTTTAATCAATTTTTCAATTAGTTTTGTCATTTACAACTTTTTTTCCAAATTAAATTATTTTTGTCATTATTTAATTATTTTGTAACATATTTCAATTATTTTTGCGATTTTCGAATTGTTTTTTCCTTATTGGATAAATATTGTTTATCGATTTGTTTTATTCATAATTATAGTTTAATTTCTAAAACGTATGGAAAACTAATCGCGCGCCTTATATTTTGCTAGTTTTCTAAATAATTTGAATTAGATTAGATCTAGTTTCAATTTGTCTATTTTCCTTGGCTATAAAAATTTGTCTCAAAGGTTAAATGGATTTTATATAAAAGACTGCCTTTGTTTGAAAAGCTAGAGTAAGTTTCTCCTAACCCGGTCGCGAAACACGAGTACCTTGTGTGGAAAGTCGTTAAGTCGTTTTTGTTGCAAGTCTGAAAAGGTGGAGAGAAATGAGAGAGTGAAAAGATTCAAGGTATCTACTTATTTGTGACGAACGTGTGTTTGTGAAGAGGAAGCACTGCTCGACAGTGTCTCAACAAGATATACGTGATTGTACATTTTATAGGACTGTTGACTCTTCATTATACTTACCCGCTTCCATGAATAGCAATTTGAGCATCTAATTTAGTTTCGTTTAAGAAAAAGTAAATAACCTGATCTAAAACGCGTTATTAATGATAATATATACAATTTTCGATACAGTTGGAGATTATTTTTTAAACATGTTTTTTCAAATTTTTAATATTACACACCTTTTTTTTTGGATAGTTAGAAATCTAATAATGAAATTTCCAAGTCAGAAGTATGTAAATTCGCTATTATTAAAGCCTCCAACATATTCAAATTTAAATTTCAAATTTCAAAATCTTTAATACATCTGCTTGTTTACATAGAGAAGATGAAATTGGATTCTTTTTAAAAAAATGTGTCGCCTGTTTTAAAATCCAGTAAATAAGATAGTCGTTTTTATGTTCATGTTAATAGAATTTTTAAATACTAATAGTACGTTTAGAAACAATCGTTAAGACCTCATAAATTTTATAAACTTTTAACCAAGGCCGAGTTTTCTGAGAAATGTAATTTGCCCTTTTCTGCTATGCATATTTATGAACAATGTATGTTAGAAAGAATTAAAATGTCGGTCAATTGAAAATAAATAAATAACAAGAAGTTGTTTATACACTTTTTTCAATTTTATTTAAAAAGTTGTTTATTTATTGTTTGATCTTTTGCAGGTGGAGAACGAGTGCGGTGAAATACCAACAGTTCTCGTACAGAATAAGATGGACCTTGTCGATCAATGCGTTATTGATCCGTAAGTTTTTTTCTTCTGTTTTATTATTATTATTATTTTTTTTTCACAAACAATTTCATAGCATGTCAAACATTTTACTTTTTTCTATTGTTTCGATCAATGTTGACGATTGGAATGGAAAGTATTTTAAACTGCTGACACAATTAAATAAAAATTGATTCTCAATTATTGATATTTTCAGAGATGAGGCGGAAAGACTTAGTCGAGCCTTAGGTTGCAAACTTTTGAGAACTTCCGTTAAAGAAGATGTGGGTGTGATGAACGTCTTTAGGCATTTAGCAACTCGTTGTCTTTTGGAAATGCGAAGAAATGAAGATGAAGATGATCTCAGGATGTATTCTTCCGAGCCGAGGACACCTTCTGTTATAAGTAATCATTTTATTTGATTAGTAAGAATATAAGCGCGCGTAAAACTAAATTTTTATTTAATTATCAATTCTGATCATTTTTAGCAAATGAGGGATTAAAAAAAAAATATAAACAACTTTGTAAAAATAAAAAATACTAAAAACTTAGATTTAAAAATAAATATTAAAAAAAGCAAAAAACTTTCGTTCTAATAAATTTAAAAAAGCTAACTTAATTAAAATGATAACCATAGCTAAATTAATAATTGAAATATTAATTTAATTAATAATAATAAATTTAGATTTCAATTTTAATCAAATTTAATCAAAAAAAAAAAATTATCAACAACAAGTTATTATAATTTTATTTATGAATCTTAAATTCATTGCATTAATCTGCCATATTAAAATAATTTATATCAATTTGTATTCTTTTAACTTTGAACATTAATAGTCTTATTAACTTACAATTTTATTATTTTATTATTTAAAGCTAAGTTAGTAAATAAACTTTTTTAAACTCATAATCTAGTAATAAAAGTTTAATTATATTTAAATTTAATTTCTAAAATTATTACACTAATCTGCCATAATAATAATATTAATATCAAATCTAATTATTAATGATATGCTTCAATAAAGGATTATTATGATATAACAAATTATGTAATTTAGAATTACTATCATTAACAATCTAATTTTTAATTTAAAATTTATTACCTATATATAATAAATTTAATCTATCACTAAAAAATTCAAAATTTTTTGTGCAAAAACACTAATATAAATAATATAATAATTCAATAAATTACACTCCTTATAATTAAAATTACTAAAATTCTAAAATTTAGTACACTAATTTTTATTAAATTTATACACTTTAGTTTTGAATAACTATTTTTTCCTCTAAAAATTATTTAATTTAAAAAAAATTTTATATAAAAAAATATAAACCTTACAGAACATATAATTAGTAAATAACCTAATATAAATATATATCCCTCCTTAATTTTTCAAAAATTATGAAAATTAATTAAAAAAATGACGTAGAAAGTAAAGAAAATCATAAATAATCAATAAATTTGTTTAAAAAAAATGTGAAAATTTTACTAAATATTATGTATGACGTAAACAAAAAAATATTTCCAAATTTTTTTACGAGGCCTTATAACGATATTATAATAATTGTTATAATTTTTACTAGGAATCGTAAAAATCATCTATTAAAAAAAATGTTGTTAAAAAGAAAAAATTTAAGAAAATCTAAAAATAAAAAAGAATGAAAAGCAAAAGACGAATTTTTAAAATCTGGGAAATTAAATTCTAAAGTCCGTGTTCAATATATTTACAAGAAAGTTAATAATTTAAGAACGTTATTGGACAAATTTTTAGGGGAATTAGAAAAAACGAATTTTAAAAAGTATTAGAAACCATATAAATAATTGCAAAATTAAGAAAATTGGGAAAATTTACTAAAAATAAATGTAGAAAAAGATAAATATGAAGTCTACAAAAAAAGTGAAGAACATTTTTAAAAAAAATTATTGTAAATAAATTAATTAAGTAACTGTTTAATTAAAATTAACGAAGTTCAGAAAATTCTTTAAAAAAAATGAGTATCTACCTATTTAAAAAAAAATAAATAAAAACAACTTATTTGAAAGAATAAAAGTCTTAAAATATTAGAAAATTGAAGACAAAAATCTTAATAACTTGCATAAAATAAACAAAAAATTTTTGTAGAAGGAAAATTAAAAAAAAACAGTGGAAATCTAAAAAAATAAATTAAAATATAATCGAGGGAAAATAATTTTACTTAATATTTTAATAAAAATAGTGCATGAAATAAACTCAATTTTTTCCATAAAATGAGATAACTTTTAAAAATTGCAGAAAATCTAATAACAAAAAAAAAAGACAAAAAATATGAATTAAAATTAGAGAATCTTTTAAAGAAAAGAGAGAAAAATTAGGAAACTATTTAAAAAGTATAGAAAAACATAAGTATTCAATAAATTTTTGAAAGAATTTATATCTAAATTATTTTATTAACAAAATTTTCAATAAAATTACTTAAAACCATTGACAAAAAAAGGAAATGAAGGAAAATTCTTTAAAAAAAAAACAAGAATAATTAAAAAACTAAGAAAAAATGGGAAAAAATACTGAATAAATTTTTTAATAAAAGAATAAAACACGTGAAAAAAATTTATTTCGTACGCGAAAGGGAAAAATGTCTAAGAAATAGACAAATAGTCGTAAAATAAAAGCATATATAAAATCGATGAAAAAATGAACAAATTAGGAAATAGCAGAAAATTGTATTTAACTGAAAATGTAGAATAGGAAAGAAAAAAAGAAATTCAACATAAAATAAAGTACTAAGCAAAATAATAAATTTTGACAATTGAAATTTGAATACATTCAATTTTGGGTTAATTCATATTTGGAATTTATTTAAATTTTTTTAAAAAGAAAAACGTGTTTGAATTTTAAGCTCCTGACGAAGAAAAACATTGAAAAGAAAAGTGGAACTAAGTACATATTCTTTTAAAAGGTTTAAAAGTGAAACTAGTTAGTTGAGGTTTATCCGATGATCGCGCAGACATCACGAATTTTTTCAAGAACTAATTGTAGTCCTTCGTGAGAACTTTTACACACATTTGTACGTAAATAAACGATTCACTGAAGATCGATATACTTTTACACTGGGCTGTGGTCACGCGATCCTTAGGATGTATTTGTGTATCACCTGGTCACTTAATCATTTATATCTAGAAGTCCAGTCTCAAGTTCTAATAATCTCAACCAAAATCAATTTTATTTTTTAAGACGTTAATAACCTCAGGAATCTAGGACATCATGATTGTTAACTACTTTAAATAGAAGTTGAATATTTCATGGTTTAATTAATAAAATTTATTTCCTATATTCTAAGAGAGCTAAATAAATTTTCAAAATCATTTGTGTAGATTTTGTCGATAAATAATGAAAATTTTTTTAACGTTCCTTCTTTTAAAAATTTTAATTTATTTAAATAATTTCAAAAGCAGTCAAATTTTGTTATTTTAACTTATTTATATTATAAATAACAAGAATAAAATATTTCGTGTAAAAGAAGTGAAAAAATTAATTTTTGTAGAATGAAAGATTTTTATTTAAAAAATAGGCCACATGCAAGTTTGATAAAGTTGAATTGCAAAAAAAAAAATTATATAAAAATATCGTGTTTACTATCTATTGCGTGTTTCAATATCCATCACTTCAATATTTTTTACTACTTTTATTCAAATTAATTAACATATTCTAGAGAAACTTTATTATAAAATTCATCTTAATGGGCTTCATATCAGATTATTTAATTATTAACACATTGTCAAGTAATTATTTTCTCTACTTTTTTCTTGTGCGATTTTTTTCTGTTAATTGACAATATTATCAGTAGAATGGTCTAAGTATCTCGTAGTTGTAAATGCGTAAATTAATTTTCTTACTTAATTTATTAAAATATTTAATTAATTTTTATTTACTTTTGAAAAATAAAATTCTGTTAAATTTCAGGTGCCTTTAGTCCGAATGGCTCTACAGGAGGTCGAATTAATAGTAATGGGACAATTGTATTAAGATCGACTGCAAATAAAGTGCGTAGTCATAAGAAAAGAAATTTCGTCAAGAATTCCTGTCGACTGTTTTAGTTAATCACTGATTATAAATTATAATTATTCTCACGTCATTAAAACAAAAGAATGACGAGTAAAGAAGAAAAGTCAAAATTGTTGAATTTTGTGGCAACAATGATTTGAAAGAGTTATTAGATAATATATTTTAATAATACACAAGGGTGCCTTTTCTCCAAAGCAACTGGTGCTGGCGAAGAAACATTCATATTTTTATGTAATTACGATGCTTACGAGCTACTTGTAAATATGTAATTTAAATCCGTAGGATTTATTTTTGTCTCATGTTTTATTAAATCTTGGATTTTTTTTCTTTCTTTTTGCAACATAGTGTGCACTTTTTGTACGAATGTTGGCGTTTTTCTATAAGTCTGTGCTTTTCGAGAATGTTAATTTTTTTTAGAACATTTTTTTTTTCGTTTAGAACGTTTCCGTTTTTTCTAAAATGTATTAAAATTACGATTTGTATTGTAAATGTAATTTAAAAAGTGAATGAATTTCTGCCGAAGTGTGAAAATATCATGTAAGATTATTTATAAACTGAAGTGTGAGTATAATAATTAACCAAATATCTCAAGATATTTATAAAAATAATAGAATAAAAGTTAATTTATAAGGTACTTGATGATTAATTTATTTGTTGAAATCAATAAAGGCTACGAATTTTATAGTTGAACTTTTATTATCACAGAAATGACAATAGAAGTTACTTTTGTAATTTGTACATCAAATATGTCAATTGAAGCTGAGATTAAGAATATTTTTCTGATTTCTATAAAAATTAAAATCTTCTTATAATTAATATACACCAAACTTTATGAAAATTCAGCTTATATATATATATATATATATTATAAAGAAAAACAATCTATATTTATGTTAAAACTAATTTATTTCTGGAAAGTATTCGAAGAACTTGAATTTATAGGATATTGAGAAACTATATAAGTAATATTTTTCTACATTGCTAGGTCGTGTTTCAAGTAGATTTTTATAATTATTCTTTGAAAAACAAAAGTTTTTAATAATTACGCAACTTAAAGAAAATATTGTCTCGATAATTTAAAGTATATTTAATCGTAAGAAGCAAGAATTGATAACTTACATCTATCTGGAGAGCTGATTAGAATTTGTCGCATTTGTATGTAAATAAACAAGCTAAATAAGAAATACTGTACCGTACAAGGGAATTTGAAAACACCATTATAAAAACTACAAAAATCCTAGACCGTCCTGCAGTCTCTGAATATCGTATTTTCAAAGATAGAGAAAAAATTTGACTAGATTTTTACTTTCTAATATAAACACTTAATTTTACGTTTCTTAATTGCAATTGAAAAAGTTTTAATCTCCGTAAATTGTCGTGAAATTTTCCAAAACTTTCTTTTAATCTAAAAATAATTTGATTTATAATCTGCTCACTCGGTTTGCAAGTTACTCATTCTTTCTCTTCTCACGAAACTACGTTTCGAAAAACAGAGAATCTTTCAAAGAACAAATATTCAACACTAAATTCACAGCAATTTGAATAATCGAAAGTTAATCTCGATTTAAATGTAATTTGATCCCTTCAACAAGAAAAGAAATCAATATTGATTATTCACTCTGAAGAAGTTGCAATTGTAATTTTTTTCTCATCGAATTTCACAAATTTGTCAACAGCACATCTTGATTATAGAAAAATCGAATTAAAAATGTGTATTGGAAATGTTCAAGAGCATCAATAACTTTAATCATGTAGTCTAGGGAAGTTCTATTGTCTGAACTTTATCAATGTATTCAAGTAAACCCTGCAACCGTTTTTTCACTCGTTTTTGATCGTCCAAGGTGCAGCCTAAAATAGCTGTTTCAAATACTTTATCGGAATGACCTATTCCTTGTGAAGAGCAAGCATTCATAAAAGCAGCACATCGCAGTCTGGTGGCAGAAGCATCTTCTCGAAGATTAACAATTAATTTATCAATTAAACCATTCACCTGGAATTTAAAATTACTTATATTAAATTTATTTTAATTTTGAATGTCTATTAAGTATTTAACAATATTATTGTGTGGGTAAATGAAATATATTTCAAGTTTTTAATACCTGATGAAGGGCTTCCTGCTGAACATGATCACGTTGAACCGTTACGAGCACATCCACAGTCAAACATCTCATTGACAATCTCTCAGCGTACCTCAAAACATCATCTTTGTCGGCTAATAAAGATAACCAGATAACGAATTATCAACAGACCAAAATATTTAAAAATTACGTAAACATCCTCTTAGAAAAGATAAACAAATTTCGACTAATAATTTGTTACACATTCACTTCTGTTTATTTTAAGATTCAGGACATATTATTTAGTCTGCTATAGTTAAAAGACCACGTTTCATTATGGTTGTAAAATAATTATGGTACATGTAACACAATAGTATTAATCAAAACAATGGAAATTTTTTTTAAAAATCTTGAAAAAATAGAAAAATCTAGGATAAATTAACATTTAGGATATTTTTTAATTTAACCTAATTAGGGTTTTGATGTTTTGTCATTACAAATTGTTTGAATTAGTCACAATTGTTCCATAAAAGCAGTAAATTATCGAAACTTCGGGAAATTTCTGTAAAGTTCTAGGTCATTCGAGTACTTAAATGGAAGACTTTATAAAGAATATTACTTACAATCTTCAAGAGAAACTAGCATTTCATTGTTACGAAGGGTGTCAAGGGTTGTCAAAAGCGTATCCTTTTCTTCTTCTAGCCTGGAGGCATCTTTTCTCAATTTTTCAACGTGCATTTCAATTTGATCTAAAATGGAGACTAACCTATCTTTTGGTTTGCCACCAAAATCATCTGCACTTTCCATTATATGCGGCAAAGGACTTTCCATGCTTCAAAATAAAACACCGGTTTTACAATTTCTTAACACTTTAAAGTTTTTTTTTAATACACAATCATAAAATACACCGAATACACCGCATGAAAATGCGAACAATAAAGAGAGCAAAAGCAAAATGTGAAGAGAATGACAGGTAGAGTTGAACAGAGTTGGGTTGCCAGATCAATCATCAGTTGATTACGTTGTTTTACGATTAAAGGCGCATTCATATCTCCGTTTGTTGCAAGCAGGGATGTAAACTTTCGCGTAACTTCAAGTTTTTTTACGTAAATTACGTGTAAATTATGGTAACAATTTCACCTTCGATGAGAGAAAATTTTTTTTTTTGCATTGGAGTTATGGCCTGTTTACACCTTCAAAAAAAAAAAAATTTTCGCATTGGAGGGAAGAGGACAGACTGTGTATCTGTCCTCTTTACTCTCATGCAAAAAAATTTTTTTTTCGAAGGTGTAAACAGGCCATAAAAAGGACAAACTGTGACCTTTCCTTTTTACTGCATGCAAAAAAAAATGTTACCGATGGAAAATTTTCTATCAAAAACTTGTCCGAAATTGACTGTTGGTGTAGAAACATACATTTAATTGAATTGGCCGTACCAAGGCCACAAACCAAGAAGAAGAAGAAGAAGAAGAAGAAGAAGAAGAAGAAGAAGAAGAAGAAACATACATTTTTAGAAGGAGTAAAAGAATTTTGTATCCGAAGAGTCAGAGTGTGTTTTCTAGTAAAGTTACTTGTCAAAATTAATTTAAAATTAATTTTTAAAGTTTAGTTTATCCGTAGCGAACTGTAAGACTGTAACTGTATGTTACATACGTAAACTGCGTAAAGAACACTTCACGCATGCGTAATAAAAATCTGTTGAGAAAACTGCTTTTTGAAAATCAACAAACCGAAAAGAAAGATCTTATCAACAATTCTTTGATTTTATAAAACTTCATATTCCACATAAATGCAATATTTCATTACATTTCTAAAATTATAACTCAATTTTCAAGAATTTTGGAAAATTTGAATAAATTTTTTAAATATCTATCACTGTTTTGACTCAACTTCCGCTTTGCGCAAGAAGTCAAAACTTTGTGCAAATTGAGACTTTCTTCCGGTGTAGAGTGTACGTGGTGAGTTTGTGTTTTTTTTCTTCAAAAGTTAATCAACATTTATCAACAAAATCCTTGAATTTTTTTCTAAATAATGGATACGAACTTAATATTTCATTAATTTTAAAAGTTACTTACATCATATTTTTATTTTTTGTAAAGGGTATTCTTTTCATTTGTTGAATTCTTTTCAGGAACTTCACGTCGATTCACGTATCAAAAGAATAAACATGGTAAGTTTATTTGGATTAACACATATTTTTGTCACCTTTGTTAATAATAATAATTAAACTCGCAATAAACTTTAACAGTATTGTATACGTTTGTTGTATTGTAATAAACAATTAAGAAAATAACACTTAACATAACCTAACATTTTTGACATTCATTTGTTTGAGACACTCAATTTAAATGAATTGTTTTATAACTTTGATATAAATATTTTAAATATTTGTCTTTCCTAATTTGAACTTAAATAATTATGTTTTGATATCTTATTTTATTTCCCCATATATTTTTGTGTTTTTACGTTTCTAAACCCAACATACGATTATGATAAGTATTATAGTGAATGTATCTTAATCTATATTTATCATTTCAGCCACGAGAAATTAAAGAAATTAAAGACTTCCTTTTGAAGGCAAGAAGGAAGGACGCCAAATGTAAGTTTACAATTAAATAAAACAATAAATTAAGAAAATTAACTGAATGTTAAAATTGTGCATTTTGATGTAATCTCTAAAATCTAAGCATAATTGAAAAACAAAATAAAGTAAATCATAAAAACAAAACAAACAAAAATTCATAAAGTAGAGAATTATTAGAATTATTTTAATTCTATAAATATAAAATTATATTAACAAATTATTGTAAATGTTTCAGCTGTTAAAATAAAGAAGAATGCTGACAATGTTAAATTCAAAGTCCGATGCTCAAGATTTTTGTACACTCTTGTCATCACCGACAAAGAGAAGGCTGAAAAATTAAAGCAGTCTCTACCTCCAGGTATATTTATTATATTCTTACCTATTTTTGAAATTTATAATTAATAATATTGAAGTATTTATAAGTCTCTATTTTATTAGATCAAATCTTAATATAATAAAATTCTATATTTCAAATTTACTTAACTAGTTTTTTTTGTTGCAGGTCTTCAAGTTAAGGAAGTTAAGAGGAGCGAACGCATGTAATTAAGTAAATAAAAGCTACTTAGAAATAATAAGCACATATTTATTTGAAGACAAGTTTTTATTTTTTATTACAATCTTTATTCGAAGCACGTGGAGTCTATTTTTAAGTGGATAACATTTTTTGTAGTATGTGTCTTCTTGGCGAAATACAAGGTTGGTCAAGAAATTTTTTTCTCCTTTCATAAACTGATTGCCTTATTTTTATTCTCTCTTGTGGTGACGCTCGCATCAGATAAAATTCATCGTATGTTGCTCGACAAATTTTACCACTACTACAAGAAGGTGCCTGTCCTTGTGGATAATACTGAAAATAATTTTTCTTTACTCGACAGTGTTTTAGATCATGAGATTTTTGCTTCAAATGTCTTCTTATAAGGCAGTAGTTTCTATAACAAGGTTGAGATTGTTGTTTCATGTATTGCGAAAATAAGTAACCTAACTCGTCGCAAGTTTCACATAAATCTACTTGAGATTTAGTGTCTCCACGATCTAAATTTTTAAACAAAGGTATGGAATCTTTTTCAAGAATTTTTTTACTGCAAGTTAGATTTAATAGTAAAGATGATTTGGAATGTGTCTCATCCTTTTTCTTTAAATTAGAAGATTTATTTTGACTATAATTAAAGTAATGTTCATTCTTTTCCGGCTCAATTTTCTCTTTTTGAAATGAGCATCTAGATGAATGATTTATTTTCGCAGATTCTAACTTTAAATTTGTAGAGTTTCTCTTGCTGTTTTCAAAGTCAGATTGAATTTTGTTTAAAGTTTGTGTTAGTGACGAATTTTGAGATTTTTCGTTTTTTGATCGGAAAGTTGAAAAATCGTCCGACGTTGAGAAATTGGAATTAGACTTTTCTTGTAAAAACCTAGAAAATCGAGTGAGTTAAATATTTGAATTAAATGAATTGTAGCACGTGAAAAAATTAACCTTTCAGTTTCTCTTATAACGGGAGTAGAATAATTTTGTTCAGATTCAGACGTCACGTAACATTTTATAAATTCGCTTTTTACTTCCAGTTCAGTGAGATTAAAAATTGAATTTTCATTTTTCAAATTTTGGTTCAAGTGCTTTTTTCTGCGACAATTGGACTTTTTGACATGTTTCTGTGATTGAAGAAAAAATTCATAAGTGTTTTTAATTTTGTTAGTCAACTTTAAATTTACATAAATTTCAAAGTATTTAATTTTTATACAAAAATGTTTTTCAGATAACTTACTTTTGCATGATTACTTTTGAGGATGTCATTTTCAGAACTTGTTCTCGGTTGTAAAACGCAGAAAGACATTTCCTCGGATAACGAAGTTGAAAATCTATCCCTAGAATCCCATTTTTTAATAGTTTTAATTTCCTGACTTGATTCGTGAGAACGAGTGATTTTTGGTTGATGAAGGTTTTTCATGTCAATTATAAATGTGCCGGAACGTTTTTCCGACAAAAGTAATCTCTCTGTTTCTTTGTCAGAGTCAAGAAAAAATGTCATCTCACAAATTATTTCTCCAAGTTCATCTCTTTCTTTCTCTGTTAAAGAATTTAAAATTTTCTCTTCCTGTCTGTTTACTCTTATTTCTTTTCGTTTTTCTTCGTACATTTGCTTAAACATTAAAGAATTTAAATAATTAATACAACATTAAAATTTTATTTTATAAAATTAGTTTCCAATTATTAATAATATTCCTTTTCACCTGTAATTTTCGTTTAAGTTTCTGAAACCTTTCGGAACGTAATTTTTCTTTATTTTTCTCTTGACGATTTTTAAAATATTGTTGAAAATTTGAGAAAACTCTTTTAAAGTGCGAAGATTTCTTCTTTGCATAGTAATCGTCAATTGAAGTTTTGAATTTTTCATCACAAAGACAATATTCCTCTTCTTCTTTTTCTTCTTTATTTCCACAGTAGTTTAAATCCGTCCTAAAATAACTTATTTTTATTGCTTACAAATTTATTCACTTAGTTTTTGCTTTTAATATTTTTAAATTAAAAAAATTGATAATTAATGATAAATTAATTTTGTAAAAAATACTTAAAAATAAAAGATTTCAAGTTTAATACCTGCCACAAGTGCAGCGCAGTTTCTCATAAATGCAATAACAGCAACAGCAGCATAGAAAAAACAAAAAGAGAATAATAAGGACTGCAAAGAAAAATTTCCAAAAAATGCTCGTGTTTCTCGTCGGCTGAGGACAAGTTGATCTTTGTAGTCTCTCATCTCGAACAGTTTTGTAAACGATTTCATTCCTGTTTATAACAAAGTGAATCTATTTGTTTATTACGCACATACATTTTAATAAACAACTTTTATATTTTAATTTTTTAAAAATTTACCACTTGTTAAACGTACTCCAAATCCTTGTCTCTAGAAAAATCGTTTAAATTCATTTCATTTTTTCTGTGAATTAAACTACGATTTAGCCAAAGAGCCAGATCCTGTCTTCCAATCTCGGTAAGTTTTGATGATACATTATCAACAGTTTTGAAATTTAATTCCTCCGGATTAGTTAACCAAGTAGCAAGCATAGAAATGCAAGGAATTGTTTGACCTCTTTTATGTATATAATTTTGAATCTCCTCCTTGAAAAAAGAAAGTTAGGTTACCTGCATATTTCAATAATAACGATAATAATACTAAATTCTTACCTTTCTTATGTGACGATATTGAAACTTATTATATAATTGTACACATTCATTAGGGCTCAAATTATTAGCCAAATAATCAATTTCTGGAAATTCTATCGTATTTAACGGAAAACATGTCTTGAAAATCTAAAACAAACATTAAAAATTGAATATGTATTTAATATTTTTAATTTGAATTTGTACAAGATTTTGTGTTTACTTGGAGGAGAACTAAGAAAAACTTTATTAAATCAAGATGTATTTGTGATTTTAAGAACATTATAGTAGTTTTAATCGGAACGCGTTGATTAAAAACAGATAATATAAAAAATGTCAAAACAATTGATAGCTTGCAAGCATCTGTTTATAGTATGGTTAGTTTTACTAATGACTGTTATATTTACTTAAAAGAAGCAATAGAGGATTTTATATTAAGTTATATTAGTTTTTATTCATTTAAGCGTTATATTTGATAAAATTCATTTGTAATTAAAATTTTCCCGCTTTTGTGGCTTTTGCAGTTAAATGCAGGGCTGGAAATTCAAGATAAACTGTCAGTGGTGGGAAGTAACATAACTTTAATTACTGTCATGACCAGAGTTGGGAAGTTATGCGTGACTTCGAGTTTTTAACGTAAATTACGTGAGTTTTTTACGTTTGTAATATACCTCATTTACCCCGCACTAACAGAAAATGCATTGAGTATGAAATTCAGAACGTTAAAGACATCAAAAATCCCACGTAAATAAAGTGAAGTTAAAGGCCTAAGCAGATAGAAATACGGTTACGGGACCAGAGCATGAGACAGGAAAGGACAGAAACAGTCTCTGTCCTTTATTATCTCATGCCCTGCTCCCGTAACCAGGCCGTCCAAGCTCCAATGGATTTGGTTACGCCAAAGTTTCTTGAGCTGTTTACGGTAACTAACCGCCAAGGGTATGTAGTGGTGTTGTCACCACTACATACAAATGTCCCTGTCAGTGATGTTCCTTGTGTAATTGTGTACGTGCGCTAATGTGCTACTAGCCGTCAATTTTAATAAATATAGGAAAATAGTTATTTTATTTATTGAATAAATAATGAGTAAATGTATAATTAATAAGTTTTAAATCTAAAGGAAGAGACCGTCTTAGGTGAATAGCTGCTGCGGGGAATGATTCCCTTTTAATAATCCCACTTCATAAGATCTCTATGAAAACGATAAAAAGTGCCCTTATTAACACCACAAGAAGTAACAGCACATTTCCTGCTCATTTTCATTTATATTCACACTGCAAAAACATGAATACAAAAACATTTAATTTAATAATATTAAATTAAATTTGAGGTTATAGGTAAAACCGACTTTCAGAATCTTTATATATATATATATTTTACTAACCGATACTTAAAATATTCCAAAATTTAAAGAACACTATTAATTTACACTGTACTTGATTATTAATATAAATCATTAAACATTAATAACAACTTTAAAAGAATGTGTACTACACAGAAAACTATATTTATTACAAATTATAGTAATGATGTAATTTATTATACATATACCTAAAAGAAATAAAATAAAAAGATTTAAAACTTATTAATTATACATTTACTCATTATTTATTCAATAAATAAAACAACTATTTTCCTATATTTTTTAAAATTGACGGCTAGTAGCACATTAGCGCACGTACACAATTACACAAGAAACATCACTGACAGGGACATTTGTATGTAGTGGTGACAACAGGTGCGCCCTCGGCGGTTAGTTACCGTAAACAGCTCAAGAAACTTTGGCGTAACCAAATGCATTGGAGCTTGGACGGCCTGCCCGTAACCGTATTCGTCGTGCTTTGGGGTTAAGCTACTTCTGTCAAATTATCTAACTTAAAACATTCGCCATTTTGAAAACGTATTTTACTCTCTTTTACGTTTTTAATGGTTTTTGACCGTATAATATGTTATAAAAACCGTCAAAAACTCGAAGTTACGCGTAACTTTACAACTCTGCTATTCGGAGTTCACGATCGGGAGATAAATAGGTTTAATTCAGTAACATACTACTACATTAATATTATCGGTTGATAATCATATAATTGTGCAATTCCAAGTGAAATTTAAGTTATTTTCCGGCAGGTTAACCAATAATTCTATTTCAGGACAATTTTTTATAATTTTAAAAATAAAAACGTTATTAAATAAAAATTATATCATTTTTAAGCGACGTCTAAAAATTCAATAACCCAAACGCTGAAATGATCTTACCTAAGTTCTTTTGAAGATTCCAAAAGAAACGAACTTTACAGTTAGCTCCTAAATATTTAATTTTAATAAATTATAAATGTAAACATTGGAACTTGAAACAAGTAAACATTGCTAATACGTTGCGCGCGCATCTCCGGCTGAGAAGTGCAAAGCCCATGTTACACGACGTGAATTCAGTATAATTAGTGTCTGAGCAAAGAAACTTTGTACCCCTTTGTAGAATTAAAAACTATTTTTAACTATTTTTGTCAAAAATTCTTTTCTAGAATGATTTTAAGCTACTGGACATTCGGTGGCATAACACACACATGAGAAAGTCGTAAATACTGTGTTTGGTAACATGGGCTTTGCACTTCTCAGCCGGAGATGTGCGCGCAACGTATTAGCAATGTTTACTTGTTTCAAGTTCCAATGTTTACATTTATAATTTATTAAAATTAAATATTTAGGAGCTAACTGTAAAGTTCGTTTCTTTTGGAATCTTCAAAAGAACTTAGGTAAGATCGTTTCAGCGTTTGGGTTATTGAATTTTCAGACGTCGCTTAAAAATGATATAATTTTTATTTAATAACATTTTTAATTTTAAAATTATAAAAAATTGCCCTGAAATAGAATTATTCTTTATATTTTTCTGAACATTTAAAAAAAAAGAAAAACTTGATACGACTGATAGAACGGAAGATATTGCTATTTCAAAATTTTTTTGTAAATTTCAATTCTCGTAAACTAATTAATATTTTGACCTAAAAATTTATGTAAAACATTAGTAATACTGAATATAATAAAATTCTAAAGTTTCATTGCTTTTGGTTAACCTGCCGGAAAATAACTTAAATTTCACTTGGAATCGCACAATTAATAATATTGTGGAATTGTTACTTTTCCAAAATTTCAAGTTTTTTTTACCTAGGTCTTCTACAGTTTTTTTTACGTATATTACGTATTCTTTCTCAAAATCAAAAATGACGCGTCAATTTCCGATCTCAGGGCGCAATTACATGCCTGCGTTGAATGCTGCGTTTTTGCGTTGTGCGTTGTATCCCTAGGGACTGAGAGTTCGTGTACCGTGCTTAATGTAGTTCCCTGGAGTTCAGGTTTTATTTAGAAGTATGTATTCTAGTGTTTTGTTTGCTTATGGCCATTTACAACCTGTCAGATTTATTGTCTGCTATTTTTATTTCATAAACCGCAAATATAAATTGTATTCTAATTTGCGAAAAATGAATAAAGCTGTTGTGAAAAATGTTGAAGTAAATTATAAATTTGATCTGTTAATGTAGTCAAGAAATATAACATTAGTATATTTAAATATATTGCAATGTGGAAAATTCCATTTTTCTTCAAAATTCCTTGCGTGTGAGAGACTCCCTTCTGTAGTTAAATGTGAAAATGATGTAGGTTTCAGTGCGACCCAAATACGTGCTGCTACCGGTTCCCGAATCGCAAATTGTTTTTCAATGTGTGGTTGTACTTTCTTAAGTAATTTGTTAAACAATTTCTTATTCATTCGTAAACAATTAAAATATTTTTCTCTATCTCCTGTCTCCATTTCATAAATAAGATTCTCACTGGCACCTTGAGCACGTCGTCGATCCAATGAGAAAATTGGACGAACCCAAAACCTATTACGTACTTTAGATTCCTGTCGATCCAGTTCTAAATACAAGATGTATAGGTGCATAATATGCTGTTGACTTTCTGCTGCTTCAGAAGGTGTCTGAACCAAAGTATTGCAGTATTGCAATAACCAAAAAATATATAGAACATCAAGGGCTTTCATTGTCTTTTTCTTATTTCAATAAAGCTGAAACCGAGAATGAAAAATTATACCTTCAGATTTTATCGTTTTTATCAATTATTAGGGACAAATTATAAACCATTATTACTTCTATAAAGCTCGATTATTACATTTTAAAATCAAAACTTTCATCCCTAGCTTGCTTCGTTCATAAAGAACTTACTCTAATAAACACACATATATATATATATTTGAATTTTTTATCACAAAATTCAATTAAAACTAGGATATCTTAATAACAAATTCAGATAGAGGCTCAAATCTGATTATTTTAGTCGATAATTGAGAAAAAAATGTTTCCATTTTTTAAATGGAAAATGGAAATTCAAAAGTATTAAATGGTTTATATGCGATAAAAAAAGATTTCGCTTTTTTATAAATTATACGTATCTCTTTAATTAGTGCTTTTCCGTGTATGAAAAGCTATTGCAAAAAGTATCATAATATGTGCACTATACGTACGAAAGCGCATTTTCCGTCTTCGTGCAAATTTCTACACTCGCTTTGCTCGAGCAGCAAACTTTGCACTCGTCGGAAAATAACAGCTTTCGATACTTGGTGCACAATGTACTGTTATGTTTTGTGGTATATATTTAACATTTTTTTAAACCTACGATACTATTCAATCAGTTTCTATCATAATGTAAAATTAATTCATTTCATTTCAAACCTAGAAATTGTAATTCTTTTAAATCCTACGTTATTTCATTCCGATACAATCCATTCCAATTCTAATTGGATTTTAAACGGATTAATTCGGAGTGAAGTAAAACAGGATACAATTAAAAGGATTGAAACTCATAGAATTGAAACGCATTAATTCGGAATGATTAAGAAAAGAATTAATTTTCAAGTGAGAATATCATATATGAAACGTGTAGTAAAGGAGGAGAGGACCTTGTTTTTTTAGATGTAAAAAACTATAGGTTATCTTTATAATCGTTTTATTTTAATTATTGGTTTCTTTTTTAATTTTAAAAATCAAATTTTATTCTTATAGAATACTTTAAACCTAATGAAAACTGAAATTTCATTAGTTTGCTTTCGAAGTTAATCCTTTTTTATTGTATTTTTCCTTTTTAAATAAAAAAACATAACCTAAAACCTTCCTTCGTTCTCTTAGATTCTATCGTTTTTGGAGCGTGTCACATATATAAATAATTAGTTACATAAATATATATGTATATTTATACATCGAGAGATAATTTATGCTAAAAATTCGATAATGTTATTAAAAAAATGTTTATGTTTACGATTGTATTTACTTCCTCCATATTAACTTTTATAAATTAACTTTTTATAAGAATGTTTTGTAGAGTGTCATTTATTAGCTATCGGACGTAGTTATTTTTTTTTTATTATATTATTAAAAAAATATATAAAACAACACTGTTAAACAAATATTTGAATTTCGTTTCACGCAAACAATTGCGTTTCCTTAAATCCTATGTTTACATGCATGCGTTTTAACGTGCGTTCTGACGTACTTTATTTTTAATCGCGAATTGAATACTAGGAAATCTGCTGGTGCCGAATAAAGAACTACGTTTATTGGTTGACAAATCACGGGACTATTCTGCTTTTCTGTTAAAACGCATGCATGTAAACATAGGACTTCTATTTCCGCAAAAACTATGCGTTGCGCGGGATTATTTAAACCCATCTAAAGACGTTTCACTTACAACATAAAACAATATCTATAAACTGCGACTCTTCATTGTACTCTCTAAGACATTCGTCTTGAGAAATCTTTTTTAAATCTTTGATGAAAAAGCCACAATAACCACATTTTCCTTTAGACTGCAATTAAAAAAATAAACATCAAATTTAATTTTTAAAATATAGATTTAAAAAATTTAGTTATTTATCATTGCATTGCTTTTAGGTTTACAAGTTACAATAAACAGATCCTTAAATAAATGTTGCTCTTATATATTTAAATATACTAATGTTATATTTCTTGACTACATTAATAGATCAAATTTATAATTTACTTCAACATTTTTCTCAACAGCTTTATTTATTTTTCGCAAAATAGAATAATATTTATATTTGCGGTTTATGAAATAAAAATAGCAGACAATAAATCTGACAGGTTGTAAATGGCCATAAGCAAACAAAACACTAGAATACGTACTTCTAAATAAAACCTGAACTCCAGGGAACTACATTAAGCACGGTACACGAACTCTCAGTCCCTAGGGATACAACGCACAACGCAAAAACGCAGCATTCAACGCAGGTATGTAATTGCGCCCTCAGTTTCTATTGCTCTCACTTTCATGGTTAGGCTAAGGGGTCATTCATAAACCACGTAGTTCTTTAGGGGGGTGGGGGGGTCAAGCTAGAAGCTACTCTAACAGGAAAAATGGCGCTAATGTATGGAAAAGTGTGCTACGTAAGGGGGGGGGGGTAAAATTTCAAAAAAAAAAAAAAAAAAGTGGGCTACGTAGTTTATGGAAGACTCCTAACGCACGTCGAAAACTTAAGACTTAAGAATAAGAGAGGGTAGGACAGACAATATTTGGGTTTTACTCTCTCTCATTCTTTAGTTTTATGTCTTAGGGCGAAATCAAATTGATCCGTCAAATGTTGCGTCCTGATGAGATAGAGAGATATATAAACATATCGGCGTCTTTTTCTTTCTCATCACGACGTAACGTATGACGGATCTATGTGATTTTACCCCCAGGGTCAAATCACATGGGAGCGTCAAACGCAAAACGTTTTCTGCTTTTCATGAGAGTGACAGCGCTAGTGATATCTTTCTATCTCTCTTGCTTTCATGCAAAGCAGAAAACGTTTTACGGTTGACGCTTTTATGTGATTTGACCCTTAGGCTGGCGTCCCATGACTCCGTTGTGTTGTACGTTGCATTGTAATTTACCTGTCATTTAATCAGGTAAATTGCTAAAAAGCCCTTCACTGGACTTCACCCTTAGGGGTCTTCCATAAACCACTTAGCCCACATTTTTGGAAATTCCCCCCCCCCCCATCCCTCTGTAGCACAATTTTCCATACATTAGCGCCGTTTTTCCTCTTAGAGTAACTTCTAGCTTGACCCCTCCCCCACCCCCCTAAAGAACTACGTGGTTTATGGATGACCTCTTATTGCAGTGATGGGCTTTTTATCAATAGACTTTTTCATTTAAGACCGGAACTCTGAATGACGTCATGACACTTCAATTGTTTCGAGCACTTTATTAAGAAAATTACTATTCATTTTGCTGCAAAAGTGCTCGAAAAAATTGAAGTGTCATGGCGCCATTCACAGTCAGGGATGGGTGCGTATTATACGTGATGTATTATACATGGTTTTCTACAGTGTAATACGTACGTATTATACGTGAAAATTTCGAAAATAAGAGGGAGTGGGGGGTTTTCTACGTATAATACGTATTTTACATAAAGTAGAAAACGACCTATTATACGTAAAAAACCTCGAGTTTTCTACATTTACCCATCCCTGTTCACAGTTCCCTTAAATGAAAAGGTCTATCTTGAGTAAATGCCCATCTCTAGGGATTTTAACGTAAATTGCGTAAAAATGTTATTTACGTAAAAAAAACTTGTAAAAAATATGGCGAACAACTGTTTTTTTTAATTTTTATTGATGTTTATAGTCCTATTTCCTTTTTTGGTGTAAAGGGAAGTTTTTACCACTAAAAGGTCATTGGTCTTTTGTTTTTTGGTTTTTTTAGAATAGTTTTCACAAACCAAAAATCAAAAAATAAGGTAAAGTATGCTTCTATTTAATTGACCTCGTCGGGACCAGATGAAACATTTTAATTGACCCTTCCCACTCTTTACGCAAATACCAAAAACCAGGGATCGGAACGTAAATTACTTGAGGTAATCTACATAGTTGTTTACATGTAAATTACCTAGTAATTTACCGGAGAAGTATTCTACGTAATTTACATCCCTTATAAATATCACGTGATCTACAAAAAAATACTTATGCTACATAACCTAAAAGTAAAATCTAAAACCAAAATAATTGCATAATTTATTTTAAAACTAGCCGAAATATATAATAACACCCTTAAAAATTAATAAAAGACATTCATAGAATCAAAAAATTATAAAAAACAGTTTTTTTCTACTGCCGCCATGTTGAAATTGTAAATTACCTAGGTTGTTTACAGTTTTCTACGTATTTTACCTCAAAATCTAAAATGACATGTCAATTTCCGATCTCTGCCAAAAACACTTTGCACATTTTGTTCATTTAAAATGTACGAAAAAGTTCAAATAAAATGGAAGTTCATTGAAAATGTAGGTCAATTGAATAGAAGCGTACTGTATTTCTATATGCTTAGACCTATAAAATGAAGGTCAATTAAATGGAAGCCTACTGTTTACTTAAATATACATTGCCGCCATCTTGAAAACGTAAATTACATTTATAAAAAATTATCATGTTAATTACCTACGTAATTTACGTTAGGTAAATTACATTTACATCCTTGTCCATCTCTGATCTGAGCTTCTATTTTTCACAGAGGGCGCTAAAATGATCGTAATTCATTCAATCGTCACCCATCTAATAATTTTAATTGCTCTCAGTCTCTGCTCTTAGATACGAACTAAAAGAAATAATTTTTCAACTTTTTTTCTAAATAATAGTTTGCTAAAAAGGTACGTATTCCTATTTGTGAAGGAAACAAACTTTTTAGCAAAAAGGAAGCCCTGGGTTTTCGTATATCTCTTGCGTCAATCATGATTTTCTTTTCATAGAGAGTGAAGCGTTCTGTGTATATGTTGATGCAGCTTGCGGTTGTGGCAAATTCGGCGACTTTAAATTAGCAAAATTTGCAATTAACTAAACCGAGAAAGAACGAATTGGTGGTTTGTTTATGATTGTGTTTAGTGCTTAACAATTTTGTGATTTACAAATGCACATCAAGGACGTTTAACGGAAACGCCTGATTAATCAATTCTTCGCTTGCCTATTGAATAATGGAAGGCAATGGAGAGCAGCAGCCCGCTGTGAATGTAGAGTTAGCGACTCCAAATGAACAAGAACCTACAGAGGAAGGTGTAGAAGAAACTGAAGAATATGCCTTCGAGGGTGAAGAATACAGACATTTTATGCCCCGGGGTCGAGGAGGCTTCAGGTAATAATTCTTTTACATTCATTGTATGCATCCCTTGTAAACAAGAGAGTCGAGATGTTCATTTTTTTTTTCCAAACTAAACGCAATTTTTTCAAATTCATTTTCGATTATTCTCCGATCAACTGTGTCATTCAAATAATTTGTAATTGATGTTAATTGTTTAGAATGTTGTTGTTTGCCAAAGTAATGATACTATTTACAGGGGCAGGGGTCGTGGAGGTTTTGACTTTTCTATGCGAGGTGGCCCTCCCAGATTTCGAGGAAGAGGCTTTGGTCCACGAGGACCAATGTTTCGAGGTCCAAACAATGGATATCCATTTGAAGGACCCCCACGACCAAATTGCCCTCCAGGACCTGCTGGTCCCCGTTTCAGAGGCCCACCACCGTTTGATCCAAATTGGGGCCCGATGGGACCGCCAAATATGATGGGACCTCCTAATTTAATGGGACCACCAGGAATGGTAATTCACTTGTTTTTACATTTTGAAAATAGAGAACTGAATCTTGTAATTTGTTTTTTACTGATGGAATGTTTTTAAATGTTTTTGTTTAGCCTCCTCCACACATGATGAATGGACCAATGGGAGCAGGAGCTGGACCTTTTGGACCACCACCTGGAATGGGTGCACCAAACATGAATAACGTAAACATTTCTCTTCATTTTTTTTGCGTCGTTTATTATTTATTTTTTTATATATTATTTTCATTTATTTATTTTGATAATTCACTTCATTCCTACCTCATATTTTTTTTTAAAAATAGTGGATTTAACAATTTTTTATTTTCAGATTCCTGGACAACCACAGCAACAGCAACCAGCACAGCAGCAAGCAAACATTCCAGGATTAGATCTGAATGGTGAAGTTTGGGTAGAAACAAAAACTACGGATGGTAAATCCTATTATTATAATATCAGATCCAGAGAAACAACCTGGACCAAACCGGAGGGACCAAATGTAAAAGTCATGGGTCAAGATCAGGTAATTAAGCAGAAACGTTACGCTGTTTTATTTAAACCACTTTCTTATTGAACTTTTGATTACTTTTCTAAATTCAGTGCATTTTAACTGAATTATTACACATTTTTTCTATTTTATTTATTTAGTTTCTATTAATCTAATCTAATAATTTCGTATTTAATTTTCAGTTGGAGCAATTAGTTCACAGTGCTTCAAAACAAACAACAACTACAACCACAGCACCCACGAATGCAATTGCACAGCCACAAGGAAATGAAACGAGACCTCCTCCTGGAAATGAAATTCCTGTTGCTAACAATACAGACCCGATGAATCAATTAAGTAATGCTCCCCCTGGAACCGGTCCTCCACCTTCTCTAAATGAAGTTCCAGATGTCGCTCCAACAACAGAAGTTTCTCAACCAAATGGTAATTTTTTTCTAAACAGATATCAATTCAGATATGTGAATGAAGTAATTCATCGTGGCGTTCCATGATTAATTAATCCGTTCTTTAATTCAGAAATAAAATAATGTTTTTTGAAATTTTATTTTTGGCAAATATATTATTAATTGGACAGTTGAGTAATAAGTTTGTCTAATTTCAGGTAACGCTGTGTCCGTAACTGCTCCTCCAGTTGTAAATCCACCCACTGTTAACACAAATATTATGCAACCACCGCCAAATATGGTTCCCATGCAGCACAGAATGCCAAATCAATTTGGAGGCCCGATGCCTGCGCCGTTTGGAGGAGCTCCTTTTGGAATGCCACCTCCTGGATTTCAACCTTTTGGCGGTTATGGGCCACCTCAAACAGGATGGGGTATGTTTCATTTTGTAATAACAAATTTTTTAGATACGACGCCTCCCTTCGACAAAATGCTTCTTCGAACGTCAATTCAATATAGTTCTATCTCAAAACCAGGGCTGATAAAAATCATGATTTATTTTTTAAAAAAATCGGATTTATTTGATTTAAATCGGATTTTTTTTTATTTAAATCAAAAATTGATTTTTTTAAAAATATGATCAATATATAAAATCTCCAAATGTTTATTTGCAAATAGTTTATTTAAGAAATTAAGAGAAATTAAAAAACAACACAAGAATGAAACAGTGACATAATTATATATAAAAAAGTAATATATAAAGTTATATATAAAAAAATTAAACTATTTACGAACATTTTATTAAATTAAAATAATAAATTAGAAGATAATTAAAAAAAAACGTTAAAATATATTACTAAAGAGAACAGAATTTTAAAATTAGAAAAATATGAGAATTATTTTACAAATTAATTAAAAAAAGAATGAATAAAATTTTTTAAAATTGAAAAAAAAAATTTAAAAGAAAAGAAATTTTATGAAATACAAGAATGTGATGTTCAAATGAGAATATTTAGTATAAGATTAAATTCACATAATATAAAATAAAAGACTAAAAGCTTTTAGAAATGGAAAAATGATGACAAAAATAAATTAAAGAATTAATTAAAACGCAAAGAATAACTAAAAAAATAGTGAAACATCAAAAAAATTAAATAAAAAGGGAGAAAATAGAGAAATCTTCTTTTCCTTAATCTGAAATACTAAAAAAAAGTACAAAAAATCAAATTAAAACATATTTATATCAAGATAAATTAAAAAAAGTCCACAAAGAAACTTAAATATCCTTTAAAAATAAAAAAGTTTCAGCAAATAAAGCCAAACACATTTTTTTTTTATTATTACACTTAAAATAAGTCCAACAATAAATTTAGAGAAATAAAAAAAATCTAAAAAACTTTATGGAAGAACAAGTAAGTTTGCAAAAAATCTCGCAAAAAATAGAAAAAATATGAAAAAACTTGAATAAACTTACAAAAAAATTGAGAGTATTTATTTTTAAAACTATGGAAATAATTATGAAAATTAACGAAATAAAAAGTTTAGTGAATGTTATAATAACGAAATTGTCTAAAATTATATTAAATAATTTGCAAAAAATGAGGAAAATTAAAGAAACTCCTAAAATAAAAAAACAAAAAAAAATATCAGAAGTAAAAGTAGAAAAAGACTTAAAATTTTGTAAAAATAAAAAATTATGAGATAAAAATTAAACATTTTTGAAAAATTGAAATATTTTAGAAATCTTGTGAGAATATTAAAAAAAAATTATTGTGAATATATAATACCCAAAATTTATAAATCGTAGGTATTTTGATTATCTGTATTAGCACAATTTTTTAAATTTTATAAAGATTAAAATATTGAAATTGAATTTTTTTAGATTTATCCACAAATTTGTGGGGTTTGTTTATGGTTTGTGATGTTTTACATGCAGTATTAGACATCCGGAGAATTGTAAAGTTTTTTGATTTAAATCATGATTTTAATGCAAATTTTCCAATGATTTAAATCATGATTTAAATTAATAACAGACCTGCTCAAAACAAATGCAATATGAAGTGAACTCGGAAATTTTTGCAAAATAGTTCTTAATCAATCGTTAATTCTAGATAATGCTATGCCAATTTCAGTGTAATAAAATGACAAGTGAAATTTGTGTTCAATATGAATCCTTTGCAAACGATAATATGTTTCAAAATTTGATAAAAAATTTGTTTTAAATACAAATAACTATTCCTTTCTAATACTATTATTAATTTTTAAATTTTCTTAAAGTAAAGTGCACTCTAAACCTAAATTAGGAAAAATTTGTCACTAATTTAAAATAATGAAAATTTCCACTAACTTCCTGAAAAATTGCACTATTTGGATTTTTCATTAAACTTTTAGTGAGAAGATATGAAAATAAATAACACAAATCTACCAGAATTTTAACTTAGTAGAATTTTTCAAGAGAATTTTAACTGAGTCGAATTTTTAAACGCAAGAATATCTATTTCACGAAATCTTCATTTTTCCAGATTTGTACGAATTAATATTTGATAGAATTCACAAAACGCCTAAATGAAAAAATCCCATTAAATTCGAATTCTTCTAAATAAAAAGTTGATTAAAAAGAAATTTGGAAAAAATGAAAATTCTGTTAAATATGTATGAAATCAGTGACAAGAATTTTGTTAAGTAAAAATTGAATTGAAAATAAATTCGAAGCATGAAAATTTGTCTAAAAAAAATTCTATCTAAAATTCTGTAAAATGAATTTTGTAATTTATTTCTATTACATGAGTACCTAAATAATTCTAAAAAATGTTATTACTTTCTAAAACATTTAAAAGGAAACGGTATTAAACTTTTTTAATAACACATCCAAAAATAAAAGTTTAGAACGCATAATATCAGGGACTGACACGAAAACCGAATTCTGTTTCTGTTTTGAATTGTTGTGACGAAACAAAAATGTACAATCAATATTGTTTTGTATTGAACCCGAAACGAAAAGGCTCTGAATTACGTTTTCGTCTCATGCCCGAAACGAAAATCAACTCCGAATTTCGTTTCAGTCTCATGCCCGAAACGAAAAGACTCTGAATTTCGTTTTCGTCTCCTGCAAAAAAAGAATTGTGTTTAAAATTGTTTTTGTGAAATTTAGAGCCTTTTTTATGAGAAACGAAAACGGAATTCGGAGCGGATTTTCGTTTCGGGCATGAAACGAAAACAAAATTCGAAGCCTTTTCGTTTCGGGCATGAGACGAAAACGTAATTCAGAGCCTTTTCGTTTCAGGTTCAACACAAAACAAAATTAAATTGATATTTTGTTTCAGTTTTTCAAAACCGAAACGAAACAAAAATAAAATATATTTTGTTTCGGTTTTCGTGTTAGTCCCTGCATAATATTAATGATGATCGAAAGAAATAAATTATTTTTTTTTTGTGGAACAATTATTTTAATAAATATTTTAAGAACACGTCCTCCAAGAAGACTGAAATAAAGCTTCAGAGCTCATAGATAAAAAAATATTAAATAAGACTATAAATTGACAGCATTATCTTGAATTGGCAATTGATTAAGAATTATTTTGCAAAAATTTCCGAGTTCACTTCATATTGCATTTGTTTTTGAGATAGAATTATACTGAATTGATGTTCGAAAAAGCATTTTGTCGAAGGGAGGCGTCGATATACATTTTTTTTAATGTGCAGGGCTGACAGTAATTCACTTTTCTCACTTTTACTCACAAAGTTGACACAGGTCAGAGAAATCAGGCAAAAGTCAGGTATTTTCATAAAAAGTACTGGAAAAATGAAAAAAATCTCTAAAATAGAGAAAAAATTATGTTTTTCTAAAATTTACTAAGTATCAAAATTTACTAAACAAATTTTTGGAAGTCATATTTTAAACATTACAAAAAATAATGAATGTTCGCAATCTGAAAAATAATTATCTTTCACAATTTTATAGTAAATATACAAAAAATTAGTTTTAAGGGGGGGAGGCTACCAAAAAAAAAGTCAATTTTGAGAAAATTAGAAAAAAGTGAAATAACTTTTTATTAAACAACAATAACTTTAAACATTTTAAAATAGGTTCAAAATATATAAAACGTTGATTTCCTTAATATAAAAAATTGACGAAAAAATTCATTATAGTGAAAGAGGGATCTAAACCGAAATTTCATATAGATCCCTCTTCCACAATACAGAATTTTTTATTTTGTAAAACATTATTTTAATTAAGTTTTCTTCATATAATGTTCTTTGCAATGCTATACCATTTATTAGGAGGCGATAAACATAATTATTTAAGTATTTCATGAAAAGCCTAATTATAATTGTAGGTTACATGACACATTTATTAGGCCTTAATGTACTATTAAGTACACTATTAGGGCTTAATGTAATTTTACACAAAGTACTTACTTGCAGTATTAGGCTTAATTTCTCTTTTCTTTCAATATTGTATTTTGTGAATTATATTAACTTTCTGCATTTACAGATTTTTCTTTTATTATCTGTCTATATTAAAAGATAATTTTTCCTTTTTTGAGATATTTTTGAAGTTTTCTAAAATTAGTTCGTCATAACCTGTAATTAAAGAGGAGTCATTTTTAAAATATCTTCCGCGCCCTTCTTCATTAGTTTGTTCATATTCCAATTGCATCGTCAATTTTTTAATTAGTCTGCACATATTTAATTTCTACACCTTTTTTCAATTATTTTTGTCATTTTTAAAACACTTTTATCAACTTTAAAGTATTTCTGTTAGTTTTCAAGTATTTTTGCGATTTGGAATTTAGTTTTTTCAAATATCAGTTATTTTCTTCAGTCTTTAAATTATTGTCATGAATATTTAAATTTATTACACAAGTTTTAATTTATTTTTGTCATTTTTCAATTAGTTTCTTAAAATTTTAATTATGTTCTTCAATCGTTAAGTTGCCTATTGCCAGGAATATTTAAATTTTCTACACAAGTTTCAATTTACTTTTGTTATTTTTCAAATGCCTGCAAAAAAAAATTTTTTCTGTTGTTTGAGATCGGTAAGTCATTTCCCGTAGTTTTTGATGCGCTGAATTCAAATCTGGTAACGAAAACCTCCCATCACGTCAGGATTTTGAGAAAAGTGGGGGTAAAACTCCCAAAAATCACGTTTTTGTCACTTTTTGAAAATTTGTACCGAGCAATTCCGACGTGCTAGAGACTTGTCATAAAGGTTATATTAAAGCTTGAACCCTATACTTTACGATGATATAATGATATTGGCAACAACATGCTAAATTAACTGTCAAACATGGTTTTTTTTACAGTTGTCAAGCATAAAATATGTCTTTCACTGTCCGTAAATACAACTATTTTAAAAATTGATTGGATTCGCTTGATACTTGTTACTCGGGGGTTTTTGGGGTCACTGAATACGAATATGTAATCAGATTTCAAAAATTCAAAATGGCGGATACAATATGGCGGTTCTAAACGAAACCAATCAATTTTTAACAAAATCGTCCGCCATATTGGATCCGCCATTTTGAATTTTTGAAATCTGATTACATATTCGTATTCAGCGACCCCAAAAATCCCCAAGTAACAAGTATCAAGCGAATCCAATCAATTTTTAAAATAGTTGTATTTACCGACAGTGAAAGACATTTTTTATGCTTGACAACTGTCAAAAAAAACCATGTTTGACAGTTAATTTAGCATGTTGTTGCCAATATCATTATATCATCGTAAAGTATAGGGTTCAAGCTTTAATTTAACCTCTATGACAAGTCTCTAGCACGTCGGAATTGCTCGGTACAAATTTTCAAAAAGTGCCAAAAACGTGATTTTTGGGAGTTTTACCCCTACTTTTCTCAAAATCCTGACGTGATGGGAGGTTTTCCTTACCAGATTTGAATTCAGCGCATCAAAAACTACGGGAAATGACTTACCGATCTCAAACAACAGAAAAAATTTTTTTTTTGCAGGCTTGAGTTATTTTCTTCAAATTTCAATTACTTTTGTCATTATTTCATATATTTTTGTCATTTTCTAATTATTTTCTTCATATTTTTATTATTATTGCCAATTCAGCATTATTTTACAATTTCTACAAATTTCCATTATTTTATTCAATTTTTTTCTTATTGTCATAATTTTTAAAAAAAATTACATCAGTTTTAAATTATTTTCTTCAAATTTTAAGCATTTTCTTCATTCTTTTGATTATTGTCATGAATTTATTAATTTTTATACATTTTCAATTCTTTTCTACAAATTTCAATTATTTTCTTCTAACTTTAAGTACTTTCTTTATATTTATTTTTTTTGTTGCCATTCTTGAAGCATTCTCTTCAAATTTGAATTATTTTAATCTTTTCAATTTTTCAATTATTGTCTATATATACAGAGGGTTAATGTATTAAATTTTTTTTATTTTTTACTCTTATTTTGAATTATATTTCTCATTTTTCAATACATTTTTTTACAATTTTCCGTTATTTTTATCATTTTTCAACTGTTTTCTACATATATAAATATTTGTTTGGTCATTTTTAAATTATTATCTTCAAGTTTCAATTATTTTCTTGAAACTTCTATTATTTTTTTAAATTTTTCAATTGTCTAAAAAGTTTAATTTCAATTATTTCATGATTTAAAAAAATTTTTAAACACGTTTATTAGCATAAAATATACACCCTCAAAGTCCCACAGTTGTTAGTGTACCGTCCCAAATTAATAGCAATAATATCAAACTCATTATTGTTTACTCTTTTTTCACTTAAAAATTCTCTTTTTTAAATTAAGAGCTCACCTTTTTTTCTTTTTTCTTTCAATCTGTAAGTTTGCTGACAGCCCTGAATGTACTATTTTCTTTCTATATGTATATTCTTTACTATTTTCACTTTTTAAACATTTTTTGCAGGTATGCCTCAAATGCCTCATGGTGTTATGCAACCACAAGTTCCAGCTGAAGATCCAGCAATTATGTCACAAATCGATGGTGAATTGGTAGCTGCAGCTATGCTTTGGACGGAACATCGAGCACCTGATGGCAGACTTTACTATTATAACAGCAAAGCAGGAGAATCTGTTTGGGAGAAGCCACCAGCATTAAAGGATTTCGAGAGTGAGCTTTTCTACACTGTCTTTTTTATAATTTTCCTGTCTAATCAACAAAAATTAAATATTCTGTAATTTATTCTTGATCTTAAAATTTTGCAGATGCTAAGGCGGCCGCAAGACAAAAAGCCGAGGAAGTAGCAGGATCAACTGCAACCCCTATCAATACTTCTGCTGTGACACCAGCACCTACCATTGTCAACACAACGGAACCACTGGAAACTGCTGCAGAAAGTAATCAAGAAACCAAAGAACACGTTAAGGATTCAGAAAATGCAAAGGTGAAAAAAGAAGAAACTCCCAAAGACACCAAACCTTTAGATAAATCGAGACCAATTTCTAGTACCCCTGTTCCTGGAACTCCTTGGTAAGATTTTTATTATTAGTCATTTCTTGAGTATTTACTTTTTTAAATCTATTTTTTTATTATTATTATCCATTATTCTTAATCTTCTCTTCTTTTTCAGGTGTGTCGTGTGGACGGGCGATGGACGCGTTTTCTTCTATAACCCCTCTTCCAGAATTTCAGTTTGGGAAAGACCAGAAGATCTTATTGGCCGTGCAGATGTCGAGAAGATGGTTTCCAATCCACCTGATGCGCTCGCTAGTATTAAAAAGGTAAAGCAGTCCGATTCGAGTGAAAGTAGCGATGAAGATCAACCTCCTCCGATTAAAAAAGCTAAACAGGAGGAACCTAAAGGTATGATAATACTTTTTTAATTAATCCAATTTTCAATTTTTTCAAACTATAATCAAATAAATAATTTAAATCAAATTTCAATTAATCCAAATTTAAACCGATCCAAGTTTTAATTTAACGAAATTTTAATCTCTTAAAATTGTAATTGACTTAATTTCTCACTTTAAATTCAGTTAGTTACAGTTTTTAAAAATCCTTATATTTCCATATTTAAATATTTTTATTGTTTTCTTCAGTTGCTGTTGTCAAGGAAGAGGAAGAGAAGGAGAAGAAGACAATCGACATAGGTAAGGAGGCGGCAATTGAGGCGGAAGTTAGGGCAGCTAGAGAAAGAGCGATCGTCCCTCTGGAAACAAGAATAAAATCCTTTAAGGACATGTTGGCCGAAAAAGATGTAAGCAATTCTTTTAATTTGATTAAATCTTGATATTTGTAAAAAGAAATAGCGCGGTTAGATTTGTATACATTTAAACTCTAAATTCTACGCGTTAAATTCTATACAATATAAAACTCTGCAATAGGATTTTTTAAAAAAATATTAATATTAAATCCTACATTGTTAAATGCTACAATTTAAAAATCTACAAATTTAAACTCTGCAGTGATAAATTCTACATATCAAATTCTACACAATAAAACTTTTCAATAGGATTTTTTTATAAAACAATAATATTAAATCCTACATTGTTAAATTCCACAATAAGACATTTAAGAAATTTAAACTCTACAATGATAAATTCTGCACGTTAAATTCCACACTTTAAAGCTCTACAATAAGATTTTTTATAAAACATTAATATTAAATTCTACATAGTTATTATAACCTCTTTCATTATTAGAAAATAAACAAATAGACGTGTGTAGAATTTTACATTGTGCAATTTAACTGTGCAAAGTTGATTAAACATTATGTCAAAAATATAAATATTTTTCTAATTAATAAATTATATTTTATAATATAAATTACTTGTAGAATATATCGTATAATTTTACCATGTAGGATTTAATATTAATGTTTTGTAAAAAATCTTATTGTAAAATTTTAAGGATATTGGTGAAAACTATGTTCATTTTATGGACATTTTGATTCCAAGTAAGCAAAATAATTTGCTTCTTCATAGAGGAAGTAATAAATTTATAATATAAAAGTTAATTAGAAAAGTTATTTAAAAAAAAAAAAAAATTTAATTAAAAAAAAATGAAAAAACATGGATTATTTTATGAATTTTTGACCAAATATTAAAGCTCTATAGGTCATTCACTAGATTAAATTTAATTTAAGATTTAAAACAAAGCTTACTAATTTTTTAATATTATAACCTAAAATATTAAGATTTTAGAAAAATATTTAGTATTATTATTCAAAATTATTATAAACATTGTAAATATTTGATATCATAATGCTAACTTAAGGTTGCGATTAATATAATTCAAATTCAAGTTTAAGTACAATGAATAATAAAATGCTAATTAAATCATGATATTATTCCTCGCTTTTTCGTCTTTAGATGTAAAAATAATTGACCTTTTCATGTTATTATAAATAATTTCTATGAAATTTCTGGTTTAGAAACAAATAATATGAAATTTAGGTCTGAAACTTTTAAATTTAAAATTGCTAAAATTATATTTTCAATATCAGGCATTTAAAATACTTATAATAATCTAGAATTAATTATACTAAGATTTGTCTAAAATGTTGACATTTTTAATTAAAAGATTAAACAATTAGTTCGTTTTTTTTAAAAACCTAAATTTAAATGTTTAAGATATAAATTTCATGTTATTTGTTTATAAACTAGAAATATCATTTATTAAATTATTGATAATTGAAGAATGTTTATTACTTTTACGCCTAAGGATGAAAAAGAAATAATATTATAGTTTAATTGGTATTTTAAACAAAACTTCGAGTTGGCATTATATTATTCTGAACATTAAATAGGAATCATATAACACGGACCACGATTAGATTCATATTGAACTGAGCTTCAAATTAGAATTATATATTTTTGACAATTGAATAAGCATTTTATCAACGGGAGGCGTCGATTGTAATTTTGATCCAATTTTGACAAATAATATCTCATTTTAATCTTTGAAATATTCTCTACAAGTCTGTTGGATTTTGTTAAAATTTTGTGTGTTTAAAAAATATATATTAGATAACCTTTACTCGTTTAATCATTTTTTAACAAAATATTAACAAAATTCAACGAACAGATTAGTAGAGAATGTTTCAAAAAGTAAAATAAGCTATTATTTGTTAAAATTGGATGAAAATTGTACACAAACTTTAAAGTTAAAACACAAAATGTTAATAAATATTATTTGACAACAAATTTTGTATCAACCTAATTTTTTTTAAAATGTACAACTGTATCGTTTAAAATTGGGTGAAATCAATTTGAATAATATTTTCATTTTATGTGAAAAACCATTTTCTAGTTTGAGGTTATGTAAATGGATTGATCATCCTTAATGAGTTATCGTTATCGAGTTAAAATGTGCAGAATTTTAAATTGTATAATTTAACTATGTATAGGGTTTAATATTAATGTTTTATAAAAAATCTTATTGTATAATTTTAATGTGTAAAATTTTATGTATAGAATTCATTATTGTAGAGTTTAAATGTGGAGAGTTTTAACCGCGCCAAATAAATAAATTAGAGTTTAAATGTGCAGAATTTTAATTTGTAAAATTTAACTATGTAGGATTTAACGTGTAGAATTTATCATTATAGAATTTAAATGTGTAGAATTGTAATCGCACCAAATAAATATATACAATTTTTAATTAATTATAACTTTCCAAATCAGGTGTCTGCGTTTAGTACCTGGGAAAAAGAGCTGCACAAGATTGTTTTCGATCCTCGGTATCTGCTTCTAACCTCCAAGGAAAGGAAACAAGTGTTCGAGAAGTACGTTAAGGAAAGAGCTGAGGAAGAACGTCGAGAGAAGAGGAATAAAATGAAGGAACGGAAAGACCAGTTTCAAAAGCTTCTTGAAGAGGCCGGACTTCATGGAAAGTGAGTGAAATACCCTGGAAATTTTTTAGGTTTTTACAATAGAATGAAACAAGAAAACAATTTTGAACATTAAAAAAGAATAGCAAATTATATTTCCATTGAAAAATAATGTTTATTTCCAGATCGTCATTTAGTGATTTCGCTCAAAAACACGGGCGTGATGATAGGTTTAAGAATGTCGAGAAGATGCGAGAGCGAGAAAGTCTTTTCAATGAGTACATTCTCGAAGTGCGTAAACGAGAAAAGGAGGAAAAAACAGCTAAACGAGAACAGGTATGTTTAATTCTACGCAAAAGTAAACGATACATAATCTTCTTTACTTTCAGCTGTTAATTTTTATTCAAAGTCTATATAAGCAGAAACGAGTTTAGACAATTTTATTTCTACCTTAAAATAACTTAAAGATGTAATATTTAAAATTAATACTAGACACAATTCGTGATTTTTAGTTAAAGAGAAAAAAAATTCACTAAAGAAATCTAGATTTGAATAGAGCCTCGATTAATATTTGTCTTGTTTTCTGCTTATCATTGATGATGGGTGAGCATACGATAAAGGTGGTACCAGCTCGATGTCTATTGTACACCCAGTTTGTGCTCTGCATGCACACATTTAATAATAATATAATATAACATAACATAATAATTGAAAAGTAAAATAGTTTTTAATGTGAGATAAGTTAAAAATCATTAGTTTAAGCACTAAGTCCCTGCCTGTTGAACAATTTTCACAAACTTTTTTTTCTCCTTCAAAGAAACAGAAAAAATAGGCAGTGTCTTAAAAAGAATATTTTTAAATCGTAACCACTTTTCTTTTCAGCGATAATAAACTTTCTTTTCAGATTCCATAGGTATGTTATTATTTTGTTCAACTTGTACGATCTTATAATTCGTTTTTGAATTCTGATTAACGTCTTTAATCGATGAGGGACACGAACAAGGAGAATGTTTATTAAATATTCTCCCCTCCTGAATAGATTTTCTCGTTATAAAAATACTTTTTAAACAAAGATTATTGATAGATCTTAAAAAAAAAACTGGAGAGAGATAGAGAAAATAAACTTAGTATGTGACGGTTCCTTGTGTACTTATGTGTTCTGAACTCTCCACTTCAGTCAGGAGGCAGGCAGGACAGGTTCCGTATGTGGAGTGGCTTGGTTCTGAAGCTGGTTGGTGGCATGGATGATGTCATCTACCATCCCCACCTACACTGCGTGGCACAGTTGGCACACCCTCGCGCGCCGCATTCTTTACTCCAAAGCAGAGTCATGAGAATGAACGAACTCGGTATTTGTATATTACTCGTAATCCTCGTTACTTGACAAAAAATAACTTTTTCTAAAAAAAAAAAAATCAAAACAAAAAGAATCAAATTAAAAGTTTTTTTTAAAAAATAAAGATTTTTTTCAAAAAAAAAAAGTCAAAGTCTCTTTGGGAAAGCGTATGACTTTTAAAAAGAAGTAGTAGTCTCTTGCAATCGTTGGAAATGCAGACGAGCCCTGAGGTAGCACTAGTTTCGAATCCTCTCGAAGATCTTTTATCGTCTGATTTAACGCCACCACAGAGCTTTTATACTATGCGACGATGTAAGAATTAAATGAGAATCAAAATTTTAATTGCAACCCTCGTCAAAAGCATTAGCCAATTTTAATTGTATAATATCTACTTAAGTATAGAAAAATTGGAGTTTCTAAAAAGTAATAATAAATGGGACAAGAGAAGATTTTCAGGGTGGCAACTTGACCGGGAATTTATTCGTGGATCTAAAAGTTCTGAGAAATTTTCTCGAAAATCAATTTATTTCATATATTACAAATCTAGAATAATAATCCGCAAGTTCTTTCATTCCTTCATTCATTTTTTGTTTGCTCACACCTGAATTTGGCACATAGATATTTTTAGTTTAGATACTTTTTAAAAAATGCATTTAAATTTAATTAAAACTTGAACTTATAAATATCAGTTCAAATAATTTTAATTTCATTAATCAATAAATCTATTATTTTCAACAGTTTTCAATATACAATTATTCTCTTTAAATTTTATAATTATTCTTTAATTTTTTTAATTATATTGTTCTGTTGTTGATTATTCTCGCCACACATGAAAACACGAACATGTTTCTAAGGTAACTTTTGACGCTGAATATGAACCCGAAGTCCGTTTATTTCCAACACGTCAAGTTTTTAAGATAACGTCATTTTTATTTTTTGATATTTTCGACAATTTTGACTGTAAATTAAGATTTATTACATTGTAAAGCAAAGGCTCCACTCATTCGAGAAGTTTTTGGGATCTCTGATTACAAATCTGAAGTCAAATTTTAAAAATTCAAAATTGCAGATCCAATATAGCGGACGACTTTTTGAAAAAAAATTATTTAATTTTCATAACATTTGGTATCTTTGGGTTTTTGAGGTCTCTGATTACGAATCTAAAGTCAGAATTACAAAATTCAAAATGGCGCATCCAATGTGGCAGAAAGTTATTTGAAAAAATTATGATTTTTATGAAATTTGGTATCGTTGGGTTTTTGGAATTGCTGATTACGAATCTGAAGTTAGGTTTAAGTAATTCAAAATAGAAAATTCAGTTTATTTACAAAAAATCGTTCATCAGGTTGGATCCGCGATTAAAATGTTTCAAAAATATCTGACTTCTGATTTGTATTCAGCGACCCCAAAAAAACCTCGAGTAGCAAGTTTCAAGCAAATGTGATTGATTTTTAATTTTTTTGTCCGCCATGTTGGATCCGCCATTTTGAATTTTTTAAATCTGACTTCAGATTCGTAATCAGAAACCTTAAAAAACCCTGAGTAACAAGGTTTAAGCAATTTTCAAAAAATCGTCCGCCATATTGTATCCGCCATTTTGAAATTCCACGTGTAGCGACAAAAGGGCCCACGGTTTCGTATTTAGCGCTAAAAATTACGCCAAAAAATGATATTGTTCTTCTGGGTCCAAAAGTTGACTCAAACTTGTATTTTCTTCATTTCTCAATTATTTTCTTCAATATTTAATTATTTTAATCATTTTGTAATTTTTCTTCCAATTATTAACTATTTTCTTAAAATTTCAATTTAATTCTTTAATCTTCAATTTATTTCTTTAATGTTTAATTATTTTCTTCAATTGTCAATTGCATTCTTCGTTTTCGAATTATTTTATTCAATAATTTAATTTAATTTTTAATTATTCTCTTTAATTTTAAATTGCATTCTTCGTTTTTCAATTATTTTATTTAAATTTCATTAATTCTCGTATTTTATCAATTATCAATTATCTTCTAGAATTTTTTCCATAATTCAATTGACAATTTATTATACTCCTTGAGTTTTATGATTATTCATTAAGTTAAAAAAAAAAATCTAATGCCGATTATTCTCACTATTTTTTAATTTTTTTTTTCAATTGTTAAATTTTTTTTTAAGATAATTATTTTCGTTAATATTTAATTATTTTCATCATATTGTAATTTCGTTCTTAATTGTCAATTATTTTCTTGAAATCTCCAATTAATTATTAAATTTCCAATTTATTTCTTCAATTTTTAGTTATTTTCTTCAATTCACAAATATATTTTTTTTAATTTTCAGTTATTTTTATCGATTTTCAATTAATTCTTCAATCTTCAATAATTCTCGAATTCTTTCAATTATTTTTTTACTCATAAAAATTGTGTTAAAATTTAAATTCAATTCTAGAACTATTCTCTCCAATTCTAAGTTATTTTCTTTGTATTTAAATTCCACTTTTTAATTATCTTAATATTAAAAAATTATCGCCTTTTTTCTAATATTTTTTTGATTATCATTAAGTTTTTTAACTTTAAATACAATTGTTCAATTATTTTCTTCAATTTTTAATTCCATTCTTCAATTTTTATTTCCTTCTTCAGTTTTCAATTGTTTTCTTCTATATTCATTAATTCTCGACTTTGTTCAATTACTTTTTTTCAATTTTTAAGTAAATTCTTTCAGTTTCAATCCCATTCTTCAATTATTAATTATTTTCCTCAATTTTCAATTAATATCTTAAAATTTTACAATTATTCATTGATTTTTTAAATTATTTTGTTCGGTTATTTATTAATCTAGAAATTTTTTGAATTTTGTTTTTAATTGTCAATTATTTTCGTCATTTTGTAATTTTTTTTACAATTATCAATTATTTTTTTAAATTTTAATTTCATTCTTAAATTTTCAATTTATTTCTTCAATTTTTTATTATTTTCTTCAATTTTAATTATTTTTTTCGATTTTCAATCCAGTTGTTTAATTGTCAATTATTTTCGTCATTTTTCAGATATATTCTTCAATTTTGTAATTATCATTATTTGAATTTGCAAAAATTTATAGTTTTAAACCACCAACAACAATGCAAAGTTGCTATAATGTTGCTAGTAAAATTATAATACGTAATTCTTTTTATATGTTTAAGATAAAAATAAAGGCGAATTTCGCAAAAGTAAAAATACTGTTTGAATTGTTCGGAAACTTGTGACCGGGAAATCCAAAAAATTGGCTACCGTTTTGAAATTTTATTTGGTACATACAACAAAATGGTTATATTCTTCAAGATGTCGATCGAGCTTATTAAAAAAATAAAAAAATAATGTAATTTTTTTCAGGCTTGTGTCCGTAAATAGTCTGATTCACTATAAAAGTAAATTCTATAGTGAAGTAGACTATTCACGGACCCAAGCCTGATTTTTTTTTAATTTTTAAACAAACTTGGAATTTTTTTTTCTCTAGAGAAATTAGGATTTATCAAAATTTTGATTTTATTCAAATTTAAACTATAATTTATCATAATTTTTAATATTTTTGTTTCATTTAAAATAAAAAAAGGAATCCAAATTGTCATTTAGAATTTCCAATTATACAAATTCCTAATAACTCATAATTTAATTTCCTTTTCTATACAATTATTTGAATTCAATAAAATTCAATAAATCCAAATCTTAAGCGATTTAAAATTTGATTTTGTATGTTGATTCAAATTTCATTTTATTTAATTTTTAATAGATCCAAAGTTCAAGTTAACAGAATTTTAATCTTTTTTAAGTCTAATCGATTCAAGTTTCCATCGGGACAAATTTTAATCTATCCAAATTTCAATTTATAGAAACTTTAATTCATTTAAATTATAATCGATTTAAATTTCTATCCATCCAAATTTTAATTCAACTTTATTTTTATTAGAAAGAACTTAAATCAATGACAAACTTAATCTATTTAAATTATTAAATTATTGTTTATTATTATTAATGAGAATATTACACTAAAAATATTTTTTTAATCTTTTAGAAAACAATTTTTCTATTTTCGTAGATACTCTGCTCTAACAAATGCTTTAAAAATTTTTTAATATTTTTAAAACATAATTTCTCAGCTCTTTTCTTTTGGTGTGCATTTTCGCTTCATGCTATTTCTACAATAAAAATCTCTAGTTTTATTTTTCTAATCTTTATTCTTAAAATATTTTTAATAATAGGGAAAGAGCTTAGGATAATTAGAATAAGAGTCACTAATGCTTTTGACTGTTGCTATTATTTGATAAAAAATATATATCAATAATTTAAATTCTTCGGTTGCTGTAAATTTTTATTAATGATTTTTTTAATATTTTTTTATTTTAAAATTATATTTTTATATTTTTTAACACAATTTTTTAAAGTAGCACTTTTCCTTGTAAAAATTTCCAAAAAATATTATTTTACACAAAAGTTTACCTGTTCACTCTTTTTATTATAGAGTAAATTTACAATTCTTTTTCTTGTAAAAATATATTTATAATATCTAGATATATTTAATTAAAACTAAAAATTTTATTTAAAATTGGAAAACTTTTGCAAAAAAATAAAAAAAAGTGTTTATAAAAGAAATTTGCTGTGTTTAATATATTTTTCGCTTTTGAAAATTATTTTATTCTTAATTTTTTAACCTAAAGAAATAATCGAAAAAAAATTGTCGCTTGTCAATTAATCTTAAGAGGATTTTTTGAAAATTATTATTTTATTTATTTACTTATTTTTATTTATAATTTTTATGTATTTAATTTATATAAGAGCAACTCTAATTTTATTGTTTCCAAAAATTACACTAAATTATATATTTTCAACAACAAAAAAACTCCTGACTGTAATATTCTATTTGTATCCGATACGTTTTTTATTTTTATAATACTTTCACGTCTTTGAGTAAATTTATTTTGTTACATCTTTTTTTAATTGAATTAATAATTATTTTCTTTCAGTGTGCTGAAATTTTACCTAAAAGTCTAAGTCTACTGCACTTTTATTTGATATCAAATTTTTCAACAAAAAAAAAATTCTTTTGTGTAAGTATAAATAAAGAATTTATTTTTATAATCGAAATTTTGAAGTATTTTGAAAGTAAGTTAAGTAAAGAAATTATGTTTAAAACTTGTCGGTTACAAATGGAAATATCTTTTTAAAAATAAAAAAACAAAAATGGCTTTTAACAACACTGAAGATGACTTTTTCTTTTTGTTTAACAAATAATATTGAGGATATGAGAAGTATTGGTTTCCATAAAACGAATTTTAGACTCTAATTATATCCAAATGCAAAGATGTCTCACACTTTATAATCTCTTAATTACTAACAAAATTTTTATTTTCAGCGGAGACGGCTGTTAAAGATCAATTTATTTACTAATACGAATCGTCGTTAAAAATGTTACTTTCTAAAAAGTTAATAATTTATAAATTTGTTTTATCAGAAAAAAAAAACTTTTTACAATTTAACGACAGTTCGTGATTTTTTTGCAGCATGTAATTGGTGTAATTTTTTTCAGCAATCACGAGCAAGCAGCTTGTTTCATATTTATTGAGATGTCTAATTAATGTGACTTTCGTAATCTCCCTTTTTATTTATCTTTTTTGTTTCTTCTTTTTTTTTTTTTTTTCTTGAAAAAGGTTTCAAAATTTGTTGGCAAAACTTTGTATTTTAATGAAAAGAAAAACAAGACTGCGAGAGTTACTGTTAATTAGAAAACAACAAAACTGTGCATGAAGAATGAGCTGCCAATTTAATTCACGAAAATAATTATATTCTAGATTATAAGTAAACAGACAATTTTTTATTCTCCCACTGTGACACTTTATTGTATCTATTTCAGGTTAAAAAGGATTTCATATCTCTGCTAAAAGAACACAAAGACATCGACAGACATTCTCACTGGAGTGATTGTAAGAAAAAATTAGAGTCCGACTGGAGGTACAGAAGCGTAGAATCGACAAGCGCTCGTGAAGATTGGTTCAGGGACTACGTTCGTAATTTGAAAGAAGAGCGAAAGAAGGAAAAGGACAAGGAGAAGGATCATCGGCATCGAGAAAAAGATCATCACAAATCTGACAAGAGAGATCGTGACAAGAAAGACGATAAGTATAAGGAAAGGTCTTCAAAAGACAAAAGTGATAAAGACGCACCCAAAGAGAAAAGACAGAAAAAAGAAACCAGTAGTGAAGAAAATGGGAAAGAAAAGATTGAAGCCTCTATGGAAAAAGAAATTGGAGAAATTGATGATGCTGAAGAGAAAAATTCACGGAAAGACGTCGAGGTGAGATTCTTTTTTTCACTTTTTATCAGGGCTGCAATTGATTTAAATCATTTTGATTTAGATCGTCGAGGCATTTGCATTAAAATCATGATTTAAATAACAAAAAAATCCACTATTCTCCCGATGTAAAAATATAAAAAATCGCAGATCATTAAAAAAACCAAAAATTTGTGGATAAATCTGGAAAATTTCAATTTTGATATTTTATTCTTTATAAAATTAAAAAAATTGTGCTAAAACAGATGATCAAAATACCTACGATCTACAAATTTTTGGTATGAAGATAGCAAAAAATAGTAAATAATTTTTATATCTTAAGTCATTATAAGTGAAGAGCACCTTTTCAAAAGTTGATAAATCCGCATTTTCTTATTTCGAAAAAATTAAACAAATCCAGTTTCATAATTAACTTCTAGAGTTAATTATAAAGTAGAAAAACTATACGAATGTTTTTTGCACTTAAGGTGATTTTTTAAATTAAAGTTTATAATAATTAGGTAATTTAAAGGATTTTGTGATTTTTTCTAGAAAAAAAAGTTTCAATTCTAAATCATCTTGGTTAAGTTCAGATTTTTAAAATTTAAAAATGTTTGCCAATAATTTTTTTTCTTATATTTAACAGTGACAGATAGACTTTTAAGGAGGTTTTCTCCATTTACATAACCTCAAAATAGAAAATCGTTTTTCACCCCCAATAAAAATATTATTCAAATTAATTTCACTAAATTTTGAAAGATCCAGTTGTACATTTTTCAGAAAAAATTAGGTAGATCTAAAATTTGTTGTCAAATAACTCAAATAATGATTAAATTTATAACATTTTATGTTTTTTCTTTAAATTTAATGAACAATTGCCATTTTCATCTAATTTTGGCCTCATTTTTTTGTTGTCGAAACTTTATCTACAATTTTATTTGTTAAATTTTGTTAAAAAATATGTAAAGAACAAATTTTATTTGTTTAATAATTTTTAAACAAAATATTATTTAATAAAACCCAACAAATAAAATTATAGAGAATGTTTCAACGTGAAAAATGAGCTATTATTTGTCAAAACTTGATGAAAGTTACTGATTTTAATAAGCTTTAAAGAAAAAACATAAAATGTTAATTAATTATTATTTGACAACAAATTTGAACTAAACCTATTTTTTTCTGGAAAATGTACAACTGGATCTTTCAAAATTTGGTGAAATTAATTTTAATAATAGTATTATTTGATGGGACCAGTCATTTTTTAGTTTAAGGTTATGTCAATAAAGAGAACCACCTTAAGGTTCCTAATATGTTGAATTTGTGATTATCTCTACTTTTTTGGAAAATGGATTTATCAACTTTTAAAAAAGTGCCCTTCAATGTAAATACATTCCAAACGTCAATTAACTCATATTCCAATTTATTCAAACTTTTAAATTTCAATTAATTCAAATTTGAGTGGATGTTAATTAATGCATAATAATTCAATAAATTCATTCTTTTCCATTTTCGCAATAATCCTTTTATTATTTCATACAAGATTTCTAAAAGACTTCACACTTTCGATACTGTTTAATTTTTATCTTATAATTTCTTATTTTTACAAAATTTTAAGACCTTTTTTTTTACTTTTGATATTTCTTCGTATTTGTCTTTTTATTTTAAGATTTTCTTTAATTTTCTTCTTTTTATGCAAATTATTTAATATTATTTCACACAATTTTGTTATTACATATAACATTTACTAAACTTTTTATTTCGTTGATTTTCTTAATTATTTCCATATTTTTAAAAATAAATACGCTCATTTTTTGTAAATTTTATTCAATTTGTTTTCACATTTTGTCTATTTTTTGCAAATTTACTTATTCTTTCATACAATTTTTAGATTTTTGTTGTTTTTCTAAATTTATTGTCGAACTTGTTTCAAGTGTAATATTATAACAATATTTTTTGTTTAATTTTCCTAAACTTTTTTATTTTTAAGGGATTTCTGAATTTATTTTGTGGACTTTTTATTTATCTTTATTTACATTTTTTTATTTTTATTAATTTTAAGTTTTTAGTAGATTCGTACGAAATTTTTGTATTTTTTGTACTTTTTACATTCTTTTACCATTTTGTTAGATTAAGAAAAAAAACATTTCTTCATTTTCTTTCTATTTATTTAATTTTCTTCTTCTTTAACAATTTTTTTACTTGTTTTTTTCTTGTTATCATTTTTCTATTTATTAAAAACATTTTTCCTTGTTTCAAATTATTTAGTTTTTATCTTATGATTACGAATTTTTTAAAACATTTATTCGATGCTTTTATCTAGATCTTATTAATTTCTCAATTTTCTACTTTTTTGAAATTTTTTATTATTTTATATTACATAAATTTAATCTTGTACTAAATATTCTCATTTTAACATCGATCTTCTACTTCAAAGATTTTTTTTTCCTTTTTGTTTTAAATTTTCCAAAATTTTATTTATTCTTTTTCTCTTCAATTTGTAAAATTACTCTATAATTTTACTAATTTAAAATTTTTTTTCTCTAATAATATATTTGAAGGTTTTTTTAATTATCTTCTTATTTATTTTTTTAATTTAAAAAATGTCCGTTAACAGTTTAGTTTTTTGAAAAGAGTTTCTACTTTTTTATATAGGTATTTATATGTCATTTCTTCATTCTTGTGTTGTTTTTTTAAAAATTTATTTGAAATCTTTTCATTTATTCGATATGATCTGTTTGATTTTGAATAAATTTTTTATTTTTCATTATTTCTTATTAAATATTCTCAGCCTAAAAAATAATCTACTTACAAATAAACATTTAAAAATTTTATATACTAATTTTATATGTTTACAAATAAATTATGATTTTTATCAGCCCTGCTTTTTTAAATATTTTAGTTGTATTTGTTATTTATTTTTCCATTGGCTTTGCCATTTTTTGATTAATTTCTTCTTTCAATTATTTTCTGCAAAATTCATTTATATTAATATTTTTTTGTTTCAATAAGTTTATCAAATTTTTATTTTCTTTCTTGAAATGTCAATTGTATTTTTCAACTTTGCAATGATTTTCTTCGATTTTAATTTATTTTTGCCAATTTTTCATTAATTTCTTCAATGCTTCAATTTTCAATTATTTTTTTAAATTCTAGTTAGGTACTTCCGAGCTTTTTAATTTTCCATTTATTTTCTTTAATTTGCGATCATTTTCTTCAAAATTTAATGTTAGGTATTTTAGCTACTTTTATATTTTCAACTATTTTCTTAATTTTTAATTCTTTTTGTTCAATTATTTCCTTCAATTTTTAATTATTTGATTCAGATTTCGATTATATTTTCCATTCATTTTATTTTTGCTTTTTTCTTTAGTTTTCATTTATTATCTGCAATTATTATATTTATTTACTCTTACAATCATTAAACTGGGACCTTGATGTAAATTATTATTTTTGGTCTTGAAACTTGTAAAAGGTTTTGAATTGTTTTTCCAATAGTCGCTACAAACCCTGTTTTTTTTTCTTATAAATTTTTTAAAGTTTGTTTCTATTGAGTAAAAAATTATAAATGTCGATTTTTATAAAATTCTTATGTAATCTCATTTTTTAGAAGGAGGAAATGGAAGGTTTTTCTGATTCGGAAGAAGATCGTGAGAAACAGAAAAGGGAAAAAGAGAGAAGAGCTGAGGCAAGTCTTCGGGAAAGAGAACGAGAAGTGCAACGAACTTTGGCAACTCATCTCAGAGATCGTGATAAGGAGAGACAACATCATCGACACGCCGAAGCCGTTCAACATTTTAGCGCCTTACTTGCCGATTTGGTAATTTCCTCCTTTCATTATTCTTACTGATACATCTTGGATTTTATTGCTTTACATTTAGAATAGTATTTTGTTTTAAAGCAGATAAGAATTTCAACTTTTATTTCAATATCTCAATTGCATTCAATTTAGTTTTACAATTTTATAATTTATAATTTTTATAATTAATCTGTTTATAAACAAATAATATTTTTTGAATTAATAAATTTTAGGTTCGAAATGGAGACCTCGCTTGGCGGGAGGCTAAACGCCAATTAAGAAAAGATCATCGATGGGAACTTGCTGAAAGTTTGGATCGCGAAGAAAAAGAAAGATTATTCATCGAACACATTGAACAACTTGGACGTAAGAAACGTGATAAATTCAGAGAATTGCTTGATGAAATCTGGACTTCTTCGGAGTTTCCTGTTTCTTCAGAATTGACTGCATCATGGAAAGAAATTAAAAAACTGTTGAAAGATGATCCGAGATATATTAAATTTTCTTCAAGTGATAGGGTATGGGATTTTCTTTCGAAATAGATCAAATTTAACCTATTTTTTCTAAATAAGGTGTATTATTTAAGTGTAGTTATTTTTAAAAGAACTTTATTAAACTAAATTTATGATAATGTTATGATACTCATGAATAACTGAATTGTGTATTGTTTCAGAAATGCGAAAAAGAGTTTAAAGAATACATTAAAGACAAATTAGTAGCTGCCAAGGCTGACTTCCGAGAACTTTTGCAGGTAAAGTTTTTAAAAATATTAATTAAATTCTTGTAATTTTGATAATTTTCGATTCATTTTTTATTGATATATTTTTATGCATTCATTTCTATTTGTTAATTGTGAAATTTTTAATTGTAGGAAACAAAGCTAATAACGGACAAAACGCACAAAAAGGTTCAAGAAAATCGGTCTTATTTGGCAGAAATTGAAGAAATCTTAAGAAAAGATAAAAGATTCCTTGTACTGGAGTCGACAGCGTCTGAGCGAACCCGCCTTTTGATGGGTTATCTCGAAGAATTGGAACGTCGAGGTCCACCTCCTCCACCCACAGCATCCGAACCTTCTAGAAGGCCTACTGCTAAGTATGTGGAAAAATGTTAATTCAAATAAATGTCTGTAACTTCCCAGGATGTCTAAAACTCTTGAAAAAAAACTGGAAAACTTGAAATTTCACAAGGAAACTTAAAAAGAAATAAAAAAAATAATATAATGTAATGTTTTTCTAACAAAAAAATTATGAAAAAAATGAGTCTGGAAAATTTTTTAAATGCCAGGTAGTTTTTGATGCTAGTTTTAGACACCCTGCTTCTGAAAATATTATTTATTCAGGGTTGCTACAGTTCTGAAAAACCTGGAATTGTCATGGAATTTTTTTGTAGTCAGGGAAAACTTGGGAAAGTCATTGAATCTTATAAAATGTTGTTTTAAAAAATTAATTTAATTTACTTCTCTTTTTTACGCATTGTTTTTTGTATTTTTTGTCGATTGACAATTATTTTCTTCATTTCTAAATTATTTTCTTTACTACTTACTTATCTTCGTCATTTTGTAATTTTCCTTTCAATTATCAATTATTTTTTTCAAATTTCAATTTCATTTGTCAATTTTCAATATATTTTCTCGATTTTTAATTATTTTCTTCAATTTTCAATTATTTTGTTTAATATTCAATAATTCTCTCCTTTTTTCAATTTTCATACATTTCCTACAATTTTTTCTATATTTTTCTTTAGTTTTCAATTGACAATTTAATTTTCTCTTCAATTTTATAATTACTCTTTAATTTTCAATTATTTTGTTCAAACATAAACTGTTTTAAAATTACAATTCAATTCTTCAATTCTACAACTAAATTACTTTCTTCAAATGGCAATTTATTCCATTTTTTAGTTTTCAATTATTTTCTTTAATATTAAAAAATGTTCGCCTTTTGTCAATTATTCCTTTCGATTATCAATGTTTCCTGAATTTTAAATTCAATTGTTCAATTATTTTCTTCGATTTGCAATCATTTCCACCAATTATTCCTCTAATATCCATAGTTTTTTAATTTTCAATTATTTAGTTTAAATTTAATAGGTATTTAATTTTTAATCTTTTTAATTAGTTTTACCAATTGTATATTTATATATTTATATTATATTGTATATATTTTAAATTTTATAATTATTCTAACTTTTCAATTAGTTCCTCTTGTTGCCGAATATTCTCCCCAGTTTCGAATTTTATTTTCAATTGAAAATTATTTTTCTCATTTCTAAATTATTTTCTTCAAATATCAATTCCATTTGTCAATTTTGAATTATTTTCTTTAATATTACAAAATTGTCGCCTTTTTAAAATTATTTTTTTCGACTATCAATAAGTTTCTTTATTTTTAAATTCAATTGTTCACTTATTTTGGTAAAATATCAATTTTTTTCAAATTCCAATTCCATTTTTCAGTTTTCAATTATTTTCTTCTGTAGGTATTAAATATTTCTCGCCATTTTTCAATTATTCTTTTTAATTTTTAATTATATTCATTAATTTTCAATTTCATTCTTTAATTTTCAATTATTTTCTTTATTTTAATTTTATAGAAATATTTATTCCTTCCATTTTTTTATAAGCAGAAATATTTTTTTGATTTTGGGAAGGATCATGAACAAAAAAGTTAAAAGAAACTTCTTATTTTTTCCATTAAATTCAAAATTTTTTAATTTTTATTATTTTTTTCGATTTTTAATCCAATTGTTCGATGTGCAGTTATTTCCAACAATTTTTCCTATAATTTTCTTAATTTTTTAATTTGCAATTATTTTCTTTAAACTTAATATTTCCTTTTTATTTATTTTAATTATTTTTTTTTAGTTGTCTATTAATCTAGTCGTTTTTCAAATTTTGTTTTTAAGTGTCTATTATTTTCGTCATTTTTCGGATATTTTCTTCAATTTTTCATTCATTTCTTTCAATTATTAATTATTTTTCACAAGTTTCAATTATTTCCTACAATTTTTTAATTATTTTGTTTTGTTGTTTATTAATCTAGTCATTTTTCAGATATTTTCTTCCATTTTTTATTTATTCACATAATTTTTCAATTATTTCTTTTAATTATTCATTTTTTTCACTCAATTTTCAATTAATTTCTACCATTTTTTCAATTTCAATTATTTTTCTTAAATTTTATAATTTTTTTAAATTATTTTGCTCTGTTGTCGATTATTCTCGACAGTTTTCGAATTTTTCTTCAATTGTCAATTATTTTCTAAAAATTGTTATTCAATTCTTTAAGTTTCAATTTATTTCTTTACTTCTGAATTATTTTTTCAATTTTATTTTCTTCTATATCAAATAAATCTCGGCTTTTTCAATTACTTTTTTCAATATTTAATTCTATTTTTCAAATTTCAATTCCATTCTTCAATTCTAATTATTTTTTCAATCCAGTTGTTCAATGTACATTTAATACAATTATTCTTATAATTTTCTCAACTTTTTAATTTGCAATTATTTTTTAAATTTAATATTTCTTGTTTAATTTTTTCAGTTGTCTATTAATCTAGTCATTATTCGAATTTTGTTTTCAATTGTCAAATATTTTCGTCATTTTTTAGATATTTCCTTCAATTTTTCAATTATTCTCGTTATCTTGTAATTATTTTTTTCAATTATTACTTATTTTCCGGAATTTTTCAGTTATTTCTTGCAATTTTTTTTCAATTCATTATTTTCGTCATTTTTCAGATATTTTCTTCAATTTTGTAAGTCAATTCAATTCTCGTAATCTTCATTATTTGTATTTGCAAAAATTTATAATTTTAAAATGACCAACAACAATGCAAAGTTTCTCGGGCCCTTAGGCGTTTGTTAATATTTCTAGTTATTTTATGTTTTGTCATGGAATTTTAAGAAAAATGGTCTGTAAAAGTCATGGAATTTTGAAATTTTGAAAACGTAGCAACCCTGATTATTATTGATGTTACAAATTATTATTCATAGTTATATAATTAATTCTAATTTGTATTTTTCCTTTTATAGTTGAAGCATTCGTTTGGGAAACGATCTCTTGTAGAAGATAATGAAGTAAATAAAATTACTTTATAACAATAGTTAAGGCAAATTTTAAAAGTAAGTTATAATTTCTACGTGACTGTCACATGTAATTCTAGGATTTAATAAAACAAGACCCAAGTTCTTCAAACACGCTTCGTGAAATGACTGACACCATGGTTTCAATCGCACCAACGACCATTCTCCAAGAAAAGTATTTCTAAGGTAACCGCAACGATATGGAGCACGAGAGTCACGTGTCTCCGAAAATACAAAACAAACTCTTCTTTGAAAGGCAACATTTTTTTCTTTTTTTGTTACTCATCAATGATTCGGGTAGTAACTTAACTAAAGCCCAATTATTTATTCAAGTTAAGTATCTTTTACTCAATTCAGTAATTCGTTCATTCATTTCTTTTGCTTGCATTTTAAAGCATGATTTATCAATTTCTTGTTATACATAAAAAATATTGATAATTGTCAAATTTATTTTCTTTTTGTTAAAAGAAAGTGTTTATTTTTTTGTTTTGAAAATCTTTTTTTCAAACAAGTTCTTTCTCTTAAAGTACTTTTTTTAAACAAAAGATTCATATAATCTTCATTTTTTTCTTGAAGATACTCTAAAAATAATTAAATATATATTTAATATTTTGAGATTTTATAATTATAAATAAGAACACGTTTTTTAATAATTGAATATACTTAATGATTTTATGCATGTGATTAATTTTGTGCCACTGAGCTTTACAGTTAAGTTATTCATGATTTATTGTTGAGAATGTGAGGTTCTTTTTATATGAGAAAAGTGGCATAAACCAAAGAACTGGGATGCACAGAACGTAATTTCAAGTGCAGTGTTTAAAAATTCACTCCCTGATTCAATGAGACGTTATTATGTTAAAAAAAAAACTTTATATATTACGATTTAACCAATACCGCATTGAATCAAATTTAAACGCGAGTGTATATGTAACTTTGTGCAAAACAAAACATTTGTATGTCGAATTCTTTAGTTACAGAAAGTTATAAGTACATAAATAATTTGTTGAAAAATGTTTCGTGTGTATTAATCGCCTTTTTACAACAAATCACACTCAATTGCGATTAGAAAAAAAATCAAAGAATTCCTGAAATTTTCTGAAAATCAACCTTTTTTGTTGATTAAAATTAAAGTTTAAAAAAGAATTTTTTTTTCATCGCAAAAGAGATGAAGCCGAGAGAATTGTTAACCATAGTTTTTTTCAGCGTTTTTATAATTTTCTTCTTATCACAGGTAAAAAAAAATAGAGAAAGTAGAAGTAAAGCTTGCTTTGATAAATTTTTAATTATTTTATCAAGTGGCAAGGTTTCTGCTCTTGGTAGCGTTCATGACTGGAACCTTTTTGAGATCAAATCTGGAAAAAATAGTGGAGGTAAGATCGTTCATTTGTAACTTTGAAAAAAAAACGAGGTATAAAAGACTCAGATTGCTGATTCAGTGCCGAAGATGATTTAAAATTACCTTTGATTTATGATTCGTGTTCTGTAGGATAAATTGCAAAGATTCACGGGGAGATCCTTGAGGGAATGTGTGGGAGCCGAAGAGGGCGTGTTCGTTCCTTGGAAAAATCTAACAGTAGGTGAAGTGCACCCATATAAGTTATGACTCCGAGATGCAAAGTTCAAAAGAACTTTCTGTAAGTTGTTCTTTATTTCACTTTCATAACTACTTTACAAGATTCGATTATTATTTTTCAATTTTCAAATTTTTTAATAGGTGAAAAAACAATTTAAAACCTTTTTTTAAATTTCTTTTAGTTTGGTTAAGGAGGTTCTCTACGTGCATTGTTAATCAGGACAAAAACCATTTATTTAGGTTTTCATTTGATAAAAATGCGTGCGTTGATTTGAAAAATGTTTGAGATCGGATAACAATTTTCAGCTTTACCTTGAAATTAAATTATTCTAAATATTATAAAATACTCTTTTTTTTTAATTTTAAATTATTTCGGATCAACGCGCGCAAAATGTGAAAAAATGGAATCTTTTATAACTCTTGCAAGTTTCAAAATGATCTAAAAATTTAACTGACTTTTTTTTAAGGCAATTTCTATCAGAATGCCAAGTTTCATTAAAGTCTAAACGTGATTTCTAAAATTAAGAGAACCTTCTTTAAATGAAAAATGTTTTGATTTGAAAATTAATTGAATTTGAAAATACAGGGAAAATGTTTATTTTGCGGTTATTGACCTAGACCGTTTTCAACAAGTGTCCTTTTGTGCAGAGAAGCGTGAGCGTTGAAATTTATTGCAACGAGATGTGGGAAAGAAAACATAAATTGGTATCAATATTAAGTCGCTTGAACCATTAATTTCCTGAAACTCACACCTAAACGAAAAATTTTTGCGTGGAAACGCAGTTGCTCAAGGAGACTGGTTGAAAACCTTGGACATTTTTTTTTTTCTGTTTAAAGTAAATGTTATTGCGCGAGAATTTTTAATGACAATTGTGCTATTTTACGTGTTTAAAAGCAGAAAAGATAAAGAAAAAGAGTTTTATTAAAGAAATTGTGTTATTTCCGTTATCATTCTCGGTTAGAAAATACTTTGCACTTAAATTAAAATAATGATGACGTGGATAGAGTACGTGTAGGAAATAAGTTGGATGGAAAATAAGTAGGTACCTAATTTTGGATTTTATGTGGACAATGCTTGTGCGTAAAAATATTTATAGTTATGTACATGTATGTTAATCGGAATATATAGGAGAGTTGACCTGCAGTTTCGAACGAGTGAAGGGACGGAAAACAAAAGAGAAGTACATCGCACTCAAGGTAATCTACTTTACTTCGTTTCCAGTCTAATGCTTGCAGAAGGAATATTTTCTACATCTTCTCTTGCGTTCTCGTTGATCTCACGCCGACCGGGTCATTACCACTTTTGAGCCTCGACTTTTAAAGAAAATCATTCGTCAAGGTGTTACTGCGACGATTGATGAAGGTTTTTATTTATTTATTATGATGCCACTTCTAGTTAATGAAGAGGAGAAGTTGTAATTACATGATCAAGTACCATCACTTTCATTGTTAATGATCGGAGGATAAACTTTACGATAGCTTCTTCATAATTACATATTTCACGGTTTATAGCTTTTAGTAGGCTCCTTTTTTATTTAAATACAAAAAATTTATTAATATTTGGATAATGGAATTAATTCTTGCTTTGTGATAAAAAAAAATTAGAATTTTACAATTTAATCATCATTAAAAATTAGTTTAGAATTTTTTTTAGCTTAAAAGTATTTTTTAGTTTTTATTATTTCAAAATTCGTTTTAGTTTTAAAGAATCTTTTGGATTAAAATTTGTTTTTAGTTTAAAAACAGAGAGTTACAATTTAATATTGGTTTGAAATCTCTTTTAGTTTAAAAAGTATTTTTTAGTTTTCAGTTTCTTTAAAATGAAACCTTTTTTTAGTTCTTAAGTATCTTTTTCGTCGAAAAGTATTTTTTAGCTTAAAAACAGGATTATTACAGGATCTTGAAAATCTGGAAAAATTGTGGATTTTTGAAAATGTCTAGGAAAATCTGGAAAACTTATGTAGTTTTAAAGTTTAACCTGGAATTTTATTTAGTTTGGTAATTTTTAGTCAACAAAGTGAGAATTAGAATTACGAAAAATACGTTTAGTGATTTTTCAGGGTTTTTTCTTTTGGTTAAATTATTAAGCTTCAAACTGTACCAAAGGCGAAAAAAAGTATTAAATTAGTAATATTTTTTTAGAAAAATAATTAAGTAGTGGAATTCTAAAATAAGATAAAATTGTGTTTTTAAAGAGGATAATTATAAAAGTTTTTCATGTAGAAACAAAGAATAAAAAAAATAATACAATTAAAGTTAAAATGAGAAAATATTTTATTTTTGTTCAACTATAAATTCTTCATAAAATATTTGGAGAAAAGTAGTCTTGGACAAAAAACAGAAAAAGTATAGTTATAGAGATAAAGAGAAATTCAAGTTTCTCAATTTTTATTCAATTGTTTTATTTTTAAAATTGCATGAGAATAATAAAGTTAAAAATAGAGAACACATTTATATGAATTAAAACAGAAAAAACTAGAGAATAATTAAAAAATAAAAAGAATGCAGAGAAGAAAGTGAAAATAAATATAATTTCAGTATATATAAAAAAAAGTTTACATAAAATTGACTAAAAATAGAAAAGAAGCTATAGTTAGAAAATGATAAAAATTTATTTTCATATTGTTTTTAAAATTAAAACATTATTTGATAATAAAAGAAAAGTTACAACATCGAAAAAAACAAGAATATTTAATTAGAAAAGGAAAAAAATTCCAGAAATAAAAAAAATAAAAAGAATCAGAAAATTCATTGACAAAATATAATTTTTATTAAAAAATGAAAATAACTGGACAATTTTTAAATAAACAACGAAGTTTGAAAACAATACCTTACAAAAAATGAAGTAACTAAAAATGCTGATAATAATTTAAAGTGAAAAAATTTGAGTTATAGATATTTATAAATTAATTAAAATCGAAAAAAAACATAAAAAATAAAAGCAGACACGTGAAACAATTAGAAATTTTTGTAAATAGGTAGTAAAAATGTTTTTTTTTTAATTTTTTAAAACAGGTGTAAAAATAAATCTTGTGAATAGTTCCAGAATATTAAAAAAATGGAAACATTAATTTCAAATTTAGAAAAATTCTTTTAAACTAAAGAAATTTATTCAAGAGATAAAAAAAAAATCATTTTCAAAGCGCTAGAAAATGAAAATTAAATTTAAAGAAAAAAATAAGAAAATAAATGGATAAAACAATGAAAATGAAAAAAAAATTGTAGAACAAAATGCTAGAAAGTAAAAAAACAATCAAAAATTGAAGGAAAAAAAGTAAAGAATTGAAAAAAATAAATAGCTACTTATTTTAAAACTATGATAAAAAGGTGAAAATTTAGAAAAGCCAATTTAATTTGAAAAAAAAAACTGTAAAGGAAAAAAAAATGTTGTTGAAAATACTTTGAAAACCAATGATATAATAAATGGAGAAGATAATAAAAAATTGTAAAAGTTACTAGAACAAAAAAATTATAAAAAGTTTTTTAAAATCTCTTAAACAATTATTTACGAAAATGAGAAATACTTTTAATAATTTAATTTAAAACTGGCTTAGTTTGATGAACAAAAAATTTACTAAACTTTAATTTTATAAATTTTTAACATTACTATACACGTAATAACCTGGCGTAAAATTTTATAAATAATTAATTGTTGATGTTGAATTTTCATAAAAGATTTTAATAAAAAAAAGATTTATTTTATTTTTGAATTTTTCGTAACTTCGTACTTATCTAGAGATTTTTTTTTAAATTCCTAAATTTCAAATTTTATCCAGAAATTTATTTTCAAATTCGTATTTATCTAGAGAATTATTTTCAAATTCATACCTATCAAAAATTTCAAATTCGTATATATTTTGTGAATTGTTATTAATTCATCTTAAACATTTTACAGATGTGAATTCAGTGTCAGGTTTCCGTTAAAGGTTACAATAAAGATTCTAAATTGAGTTTAGATAGAAAAATTTCTTCGACCGCGATTCACGCCCTAAATTATAGAATGAAGAAACTTTGGTTTTTTACGTGTGAGAAACAGGTATAATTTTATTAAAACGTTTTTAAAACACAAGAGAAAAGAACGCGATAAAATAACTGTGAATTTTTGTTGACTTACAAAAGACAAAACAAAAGAAGTCTCAAAAATTAAGCATTATGTAGTAAATCAAGATAAAATTTACTTCCTTTTGTAAAAAAGTAAAACTTTTTATTATTGTCGAGTTCATTACAATGTGACTTGTGTTTGGTAAAACAGTTTCTCAAAAAGATCTCACGCTGTTAAGTTAATATTCAAAGGACTTGAAAAAGAAAGTATTATTTAATTATTATTTTTTAAAATTATTTTGCAGAAAATTGAAACATCTCCTTAAAAATGTGTCTTATTTATGTCGATTTTCCCATAAATTTGAACAATATCAAGATGAAGAAAATCGTAAACTAGAGGAAAAGAGGTATTTTTATCAATTTATTGGTAAAATTAGTAACTCTCTGACTTTCTTCTGAGAGATGTTGGTGGAATATTTTAAAAACGTTTTTTTTTTTACAAATTAATGTGTTTTTTTTAAACTTCGTAGAATTCATTTTTAATAAGAATTTTAATAAATATTTTTTTATTTATTAAAAATTGTAATTATATTTTTAAAATAAGATGATAAAGTCGTTATTTGTAATTAAATTAATTAATTGTAAATTATTGTGAATATAAGGTTAAAATAGCGTTTTATTTACGTACATATTACTAACTTTTTAATTCGTTAGAAACGTAATTTAATGTTTATTAAGATTTATTTGTATTAATTTCTTTTGTATATAAAATATTAAATATAATAATAAGAAGAAAATTAGATTTGAAATTAACAGCATATTTTTTATTAATCTATTGAATTCTAAACGTTGGATATTTACGAGGATTGAAAATCGATTTATTTATTATTGGATCGTATTTGATCTAAATATTTTTAGTTTAATTTTCCTAAATTGTTTTATTTAGGATTTTTAAATTTCTTTGTGGACTTTTTATTTGTCTTTATATAAATTATTTTTTAAGAGTTTCTATTTTTTTTATATATTTTGATGTCACAGCTTCATTCTTGTTTTTTTTTTTTTTTTAATAATGTTCTGGACTTTTTTTTAAAGAATTTTCTCCTTTTTTTAAAACACTGTTTTCTTATCATTCTTTTTTTAGTAGATTCTTATTAAATTATTTTATTTTTTGTACTTTTTACATTTTTTTTTTTGCAGTTTTAGGGTGTCTACTAACCGGGAAAACCGGGAAATAACCGTGAATTTAAATTAACTGGGAAAAAACGGGAATTTTCCGTCAAACCGGAAATTTTTTTTCTGGGCTTATAAATTTTACTAATATATCAATTTTTTATAAATAAAGATGGTAAATTTATGCATTTTGAACCAATCTTATTATGCGTTTGAATTTTGTGTAATTATGCGATAATTATGCAATTGAAAAATAAAAAATATACATGAAAAATTTAAAAATAATATAATATATTCTCATGAAATGTAGATGTTTGTCTGTACTATCTTTTTTTTAACGCTAGCAATACCGCAGAAACAATGAACGACATTAAACATGAAAAAGTCAAATTATTATGAAAAAATATAGATAGAACTTCAATTTTTTTATTAGATCGTACATTGCATAATTGTTTATATAATTATAGGCAATTTCATTTTGTACTTTCAATTATCAATTATTTTTATCATATTTCAATTATTTTCTTCGATATTCAATCATTCTCGGCTTTTTTCAATATTTTTTTTTTAATTATCGATTACGTTCTTGAAACTTCAATTCAATTCTTCAATTATTCAAGTATTTTCAGAAATTCACAATTATTTTCTTCAATTGCCAATTATTCTTTTTAATTTTCAATTATTTTCTTCAACTCTCAATTATTCTCTTCAATTTCCAATTATTATTTTCAATTATCTTCACCAATTTTTTATTATTTTCTTCAGAACTCAATTAATTCCTAAAAATTTTCAATTATTTAATTCTATATTCAATAATTCTCGACTTTTTTAAACTATTTTTTTCAATTATCATTTATTTTCTTCTACTTTCAATCCAATTGTTAAATTCTTCAATTATTTTCTTTAATTCTCAATTATAATTTTCTTCAATATTCAACAATTCTCAGCTTCTTTAAATTATGTTTTTCTTTTAATTTTAATTTAAATTGATAATTTTTAAATTATTTTCATCAATTCGCAATTATTTCCGTCGATTTCTAAATCTTTCTGCTGTTTTCAAACATTACCTTCAATTTTTAAGTACTTTCTTCAATTTTCAATTATTTTCTTCAATTTTTAATTATTTTCTTTAATTTTTAATTATTTTGTTCAATTTTCAATTGTTTGTTTCAATATTCAGTAATCTTGACTTTTTTCAATTATTTTTTTTCAATTATCAGATATTTATTTCATGTTTCAAAACTTCCTTCAATTTTCAATAATTTTCTTCTATTTTCAATTTAATTGTTCAATTATTTTTTTCAATTCTCAATTAATTTCTTTAAATACCAATTCTATTCTTCAATTTTTAAAGTTTTCTTTAATATTAAATAATTCCTCGCATTTTCCATTTTTTTTTTAATTATAAATTATTTTTTTCTTTTTTCAATTCAATTGTTCAGTAATTTTCTTTAATTCTCAATTGCGTATTGTATTCGAATTTTAATTTTATTTCTCAATTTCCAATTGTTTTTTTTTAATATTTAATAATTCTGTGTTTCTCCGATTTCAATTTCATTATTTAATTTTCAATCTATTTCTGCAATTTTGAATTATTAACTTAAATTTTGAATTATTTTTTTTTTATTTTCTATCTAGTTGACCAATTTTCAATTATATTCTTTGAATTTAATTACCATTCTTCAATTTTTTCAATTATTGTTCAATTTTCGATTAATATTTCCTTGTTTTGAATGTTGTTTCTAATTGTCAAATATCTTCGTCATTGTTCAATTATTTCTTTCCATTATTAATTATTTCTTTTCATTATTAATTCTTTCTTTTAATTCAAATTATTTTTTTTTTTTGTAAAGTTTAATATTTAATTTTTAATTCTCAATTATTTTCTTTAAGTTTCAATCATTTTCTTCATTTTTCAACGGTTATCTTCAATTTTTGTAGCCATTTGTAGGTCTACTTATACTTAAAATAAATTTTAAGTTAACAAGAAAAAAAACCGGGAAATGACCGGGAATTTTGTGGGGCGAAATTAGTACACACCCTGAGTTTGTTAGATTAAGAAAAAAAAACGTTTCTCCATTTTCTTCCTATTTATTTAATTTTCTCGTTGTTTCGACATTTTTTTTTAGTCCTTGCATTTTAATAAATTCTTTCGTTTTTGTGATCATTTTCTATTTCTTAAAAGCATTTATCCTTCTTTTCAATTGTTTAGTTTTTATCTTATAATTACGAATTTTTTAAAACATTTATTCGTGACTTTTATCAACATTTTTTAAATTTCCCAATTTTCTACATTTTTGAAGACTTTTATTCTTTTATTTTATATTATAAATTCAATCTTGTGCTAAATATTCTCATTTTAACAGCTTATATTTCTTAGCATTTTTTAAAAATTTTACAAAATATTCTTTCATTTTGTATATATGTTTTCTTCAATTTGTAAAATATTTCTCCAATTTATATAATCTTAAAAAAAATTTCTCTTAAAAAATATATTTTAACGTTTTTTTAATTATCTTTTTTTTTTTTTTTTAATTTAAAGAAAATGTTCGTAAGAAGTTTTTTCTTTTGAAAAGAATTTCTATATTTTTATGTATTTCTGTGTCACTGTTTTATTCTTGTGTTGTTTTTTTTAAATTTTCATTTTTTCTTCAATAATGCCCAGGACTTTTTTTATTTAAAAGAATTTTTTCCCTTTTTTAAAAAACTGTTTTCTTATAATTTTTTCATTTATTTTACCTAATTTTCTTAATTTTGCGATCATTATGAATTTCAAGATATTTTTTTGAAATCTTCTCGTTTATTCGACACAATTTGTTTGATTTTGATTAAATATTTTATTCTTCATTATTTCTTATTAAATGTTCTCAGTTTAAACAATTCTCAGTCATAAAAAAACTTATAAATAAAGATTTGCAAATTTTATATACTGATTTTATATATTTAACAAAAAATCATTCTTTTTTTAAATCCTAATTTTTATCAGCTCTGAAGTTTAGTAATGACACACAAATATATTTTTGAAATATCCAAGCAACTTCCCACAGACAAAAATCAGAAGAATTTGCCATAAACAATGACAATGCAAATTAAAAATCTCAGATGTGACAATTTTTTTTTTCGCAGGACGGTTCCAGAAAGTTGAATTGTTAAAATCGATGACAGCAGACGACAACAAAGAAGGAGTTTGGAGCTGGCATGATACCGCAAAGACTTGATGGGATTCTGATTATGACACGCGACAATAAGAGTACGTTTTTTTCTTCAATTCGATCTCCCCCACCTTGTTGAAAGAAGGAATAAGTTGGCTGGTAGCGAGGAACCTCGACGGCCTCGGCATGCCAACTCCTTGCGAAGCCGAGAACCCGAGTGAAAGTGGCATTTTGCTTTCTACCTCTCGAGGTTCCTTGCCAACCAGTGACAAGCGGAATGTTGTGTTGGCGTGTCCACTAAAATGTCCGTTTTATTTAATTCTCTCGCGATCTACCAGTCATTTCTGTTAACAAGATAGTGCAAAAAGAAGAAACAAAATTCACCAGAGAATTCTCAATGGACCACCAAAAATGCGCGAGTGACTTTGTGATGATTTTGTGGCCTGATACCTGATCGGACCTGTCCATAGACAAAAACATGAACGAGAGGAGACAACCTTCGGGGCATCCGGATGTTTCACCTCGCAATGTCCTTTTCTTCTTGGTCCTGATCTCTTCCGTTTTGGCACAGAATTTTCATTATCAACAACAACAACATCCAGGTAATATAGAATACAAGATTTTGACATTTGCACTTTTTCAAAAGTTGATAAATCCATTTTCCAAAACAGTGGAGATAATGACAAATTTAACATATTAAGAACCTTCAAAATCGAGTTGTCACTGTTAAATTTAAGAAAAAAAAATTCATTATCAAAGAGTGTTTAATTTTAAAAATTAGGTTAGGTGCGAATATTTCAGTCTGGCATTTAAATCACCAGAACTGTCAGTTGCTGAACGTTGAGTCTAATTTGGATACCGAAGTTCTCAAAAATGATTAGATTGATAATTAGATAGTTTCAGATTAATTGATATCAAACTGTCGATTAATTTATAAGGATTATTAATTTTATAACAAGGTTTTATGACGGTTTTATAAATAGTTCTTAGCTCAGTTTTAGAAAAAGATTTTACGGCAATTTAATAACGAGATTCTATATTAATTGAATAGCGAGGGTTTATATCAATTTAATATCAAAGAATTTTATGTCGTTTAATAAAAAGGCTTTCTTTTATTTTAAAATCCGACTTTAAATCGGTTAAAAATTAGAGTTATTAACGTAATGGGTGTTTTTTTCTTCTTTGGTATTTATAATTATATATCGAGTATACTTGATTGGATTTCACTTCTGTCTTATTTTCTAATTTCTGGGGAATGAAAAATTTAATTAGTAGGTTTTATAGAATGGAAAGTTGAATGTAAATTAGAAATAAGTCTGATGAGTCTTAAGTTTTAGATTATGATTTATTATAATTTATTATAAAGATGTTTCAATTAATTTCACGGAGAAATTTTTGTTAATTTTACTAAGAAGCATTTATCAATTTTGATTATGAAAGACCAATTTTTCATCAAAACGTGTTTTAGCATTTAAACTATTGACCAATTTCTAAAGTTCACAACGATTTTTTTATTGTCGAAAGACTAAATAACAAATTTCTGTTTTCTTAAACACTATTCAAGGAATTTGTAGTTTATAATGTAAATATGGTTAATAATAATTAAATATTTAATTAATAATAATTGAAGTTTTAGTCAGAAAGAAATTTTCTGTATCATAATCAAGTTTACTTAATTAAAAGATTTAAAAGAGAATGTTCCAAAAAGAAGAAAAATTAAAATATGAAGTGTAAAATATTCTTTAATCTTATAGTGGAAGGTCAAGGTCTGGCCATAGACAGAATTTTCTACTTCAAGGAGGAATCAGACAGACAATTGAAAATAAAGTTATTCCAACTTCATTTTTTCTTATGTTTTTAATTAAAAAACAATCTTAAATTTTAAAAGCGTTTTGGTGGAAACAATTATATTTTTAACATTTTCATCAATTCAAAGTTGCATTTGAATAAAAATTACAATTTTCTGTTTATTGGAAACATTGGAAAACGATATTGTCAAATTTTAGGTTAATTTATTCATTTCCAATAAACAAAAAGTTGTAATTTTTCTTCAAATACCTGTGAATTCATCAAAATGTTAAAAATAAAATCATTTCCACCAAAACACTATTTAAAATTGTACAGTTTTTTTAATTAAAAATATATGAAAACTATGAGCTTGTCTCACTTTTTTTTAATTGTTTGTCTGATTATTTCTTTATCATTTCTTTTGCGATTCTCATCTTTTTTTACTTTTTCAACATTTTGTCACCTATTTTATTGATTTTTTACTTTCAAATTTTTGAAAATTCAAATTCAGTTTAAAAAAAATTGTAACCAATTGAGAATTTAATTATTCTGAGTTTTTATTAAATTTCAATTGTCCAAAAAATTAATTAAGGTTTTAATTGACAGTAAATTTAAATTTTAGAAATTCTAAATGGTCTAAATTTCAATTCATTCTAATTTTTATCATCCTCAATTTAAGTCGATCCAAATTTCAATTTATTGAAATTTTATTTTAATTTTTAATGATCGAAACTTTTATTTGTAAAAATTCACAAAAATTCGTAAAAATCGTATAAATTGTAAATTATATTTATCCAATATTCAATTAAATTTTTTTTTTATTAAATTTAATTTTAATTCCGATTTTGATACATCCACAATGTAAGTAAATTTTAATAAACTCAAATTTTCACAATTTCTAAACTTAATTTATTCAAATTTCAATTCATTATAAATTAAATTAATCGTGAACTCAATTAATCCAAATTTTTCAATATTAATGCAAATTTTAATTAATAATTTCAATTCGTTTAAAATTAAATCAGTCCTAAATTAAACTTTTTCAAACTTTTGAAGATTAATCCGAATTTTAATGAATTCAAATTTTTAATAGGTTCCTATTTATTTAATGTTAATTTTTTCATTAGATATTCTGAATTTTCCCCAAATTTTTTAAATCTCTAATTTTATCGATCGAAATTCTAATTTATTAAAATTTAATTTTAATTGATCTAAACTTGTATTTCGGGAAATTTCAAACAATTATGTTAATTTATCTACATTTTAATCAAATTTAATTTCAACTTTTTATAAATTAAAAATTAAAATTTTATGGATTAATAAATAAATATTTTTTGATGAATTTCAATTAATCGAAATTTGACTTTTACCAATTCAACTTTCCATAGTTTCTAAATATAATTTTTTCAAAATTTTAATGAATCATAATTTTAAATTATTATAAATTGGATCAGTCCTAAATTCAATTCACTTGAATTTTTCAATATTAATCCAAATTTTCAATAGGTATTAATTTATTTTCACGTACATTTTCTTAATAAAATTAGCAACTTTTTTCTAATTTTTTCATTTTTTAATCACTTTATTTTTATTTAATTTTTAGAGCAATAATGATTACAAAATCGTTAAAGTAACAACAAATAAAATAAAGAATAGATTGTAAGAAATAAAGTCAATAAGATAACAAAGAATAAAATGATAAAAAATGTAAATTAACAATAAATAAAGTAATAAAATAGCAATAAATTTGAATTGAACTTTTAGACGAATGATTACGAAATAACTTATTTATTACAGAAAAAAGTTAATTAAAAATATTATTATCGAATTAATTACTATCTAGTATGCGGAAAATGATTGTTTTGACGGAGAAAATTTTATTTATTTTTCTTTCTCTTGAATTATGCATTTGTTTACTCTTCATTTCAATGGCAAACGTCTTCAACTGACATTTTTTCATACAATTTCATATAAAGATCTCGTAAATTATTCGCAGAAGAAACAGTATGCCTTTTATGAATGGTTTGATTAGGTAATTCTTCTCAAAGAAATGAAAAGTTGTTACACAGTGACTTAATGAGAATTCCCAACCTTTCCACAATTATTTATAATTATCCTCCAGAAACACATTTTATTAAAAAAAAGTTATTAAATTATTTCTTTATAAAAATAGATTTATATTTTTATCTAAAATACAAGAAAAAAACGTTAATTATTAATTCTGCATAATAAATTTCTATTTAATTACCAATTTTTATTTTACTATTTTAATAATGATTTTTTCAAATTTATAAAATATTTATTTGTCTCTGACTCACGGGAATTTTGTAATCAAATATACCAAAGATTCAGGATTTTCTGGATTTGAGTCACAGTTACTTGAAAAATTTACGACGTTTCGTGTTGTCGAAAAGTATACATTTCTTGTAACCTCAACCGGTTTTATTTTGGTTTCAATTTGTATTGCAAGTATTACGCTTCCTCATTTCAATATCACGCAATAATCCACAAATTCAGCCTTGTTGCTTCGAATGTCTGCTTCCGATTTTTTGTGTAATCGTCCCAATTAAATTCAAACTCGAATAATAATTCTTCCTTCCTTTCATTTTTCCTAGCGATGAAGTAAAAAGAAATTCCGTTCCGTTATTCTTTTATATTCCGACAGCAATGTCTATTTTTCTTCGTGCTTATATTGTTAATTAATTCGGTCAGGCTCGCTAAGTCTAAAGAATTCGTCCTACATTATTTTCACGTAACAAAAAAAAAAACTTACCAAACAAAAAACTGAATTTAATTTTGAACATTATTTCTTTAAGACGCGAATAAAATTTTATTATTTTCTTTTCTTTATCTCAAAAGTAATTATCCGAATTCGGTTAAAAAAAAATTGAGTAAGTTCTGATTCTGTACTTTTAAATACTCTTTTCTGTACTAAAAAGCCCAAAAGGATTGAAATTAAATTTCAACCACTTTTATGGCCCAATAAAAAATACTTTCCTCGGTTCACAAACACAAAGACAGTGAATCAGACGTTTCTTTCCTCTCTCTTTTTTTCTAATTTTAGAGTTAAAAAATGCTCTTAAGGTTTTGTGAACCTTGTTGGTTATTTAAAACGAAAAAGCAAATGACAAAGTTTGTAGAAGAACCGGAATCCAGATCCTGCATTCCTGGATGCAAACGTAATTTGTCTCAACCCTTGTTTGTTTATCGGAATTTTAAATCCTAAAATTAGACGGAGACTCGATTCAAGAGATAAATATTTAAGTAAATTTTTGATAAAAAGTAAAATACGATCGAGGAAAACAACTTTTGATTTTTATTTTCAATTTAAAATTGACAATTATCAATTAATTGAACTCGAAGGTTGAAAATTTGATTTCTTAAGTGAAAATCAAAGAATAGAAATCTAAGACTAGAAATTTAAGAATAGAAACTGAAGAATAGAAATTTAAGAATAGAGGCATAAGAATAGAAATTTTCACAATAAGTGATCTGTGATCATATCATTTATCAAACATCAGTCCATCATCAAAAATAAATTAGAAATTTCTTTCTCGTTTTCACTTCTTCAGTCAACTGAGAAATTACGCATATAGAGCATACGGTTAAAAACTTCCTGATTAGACTATATATAAAGCCAACTTTATTGACTTTAATACCGTTGTAAAATAAAATCGACTTATGTCAATTAGGTCACACATAATTTCACTCCAGCTGATTCTAAACTTTCTTTCAGTTTGCATACTGATCGATCCATGACGAAATAATTGCCGTTTCGATTCTATAGTGAAATTGTTTTTGCAAAAAAGAATCCAATTCGTAAATTAAATATAAATTCACCCCGATGAAGATATTCAATTAATTTCTTCGATTTATTGAGCAGAATTATCTGAAATTATTCAAATTGATTTTCAGTTAATCAAATTTCATTGGTTTGTAAATTCAATTTGTAGTTTCAATTGCAATTTGTTAGTTAATAATAGTAATGATAATAATTGATAATTACGGGCAGACCTTTTCACCTTTTTTGATCTTTTTCGAATTTTTTCACCAGTGTTTGATTAATTCAACTTTTTTTTCTTTTGGTAAATAAAATCAATTATATATACTTCTCCACGAATTCCAATCGATCCTAATTTTTGTTGGTAATAAGTCAAAGAAAATTTTCTGTAGATTCTAAATTTCAATTACCTTCCTAATTTAAATCCATGTTTAAATCGTTCCAAACTGTAACTGTAACTGTCAAAAACCTAACCTTAATTTTGATGTTGAAAGTGTGTGGTTGTAAATGAATTGATTGAATTTTTGTTGACTTTTAAATTGTTTACTCTTTTGTTAACAATAATTTATGATTGTTATATTTAATTTGTAATAGAATGTGTGAATTTAAAAGCGAATGACAAAATAGAGTCGAACTGTTTAAAAAAAAAGAAAAGAGAAGTGAAGCAGTCTTCAGATTTTAAGAGTTTGACACTTGGAAATAAATGTTAAAAAGCTAGTCGTTAATAAAGAATAAAAAAAGAGTAATTGAAATTATAGGCGGTTGATCCGTAAATTGATAAAATTTGGTGTTTAACAGTAAGCTGTGAATAAATTGATCAAAAATAGAATGTTGAGGAAAACTCATAAAATATCTGGTGTGCGACTTCTCAAAATTTGTGTTCGTTGCTACAAAAATGTCATTTTACTAAACGTCAATATTTCTTGTTTGATTAATATACTTTTAAATTTAGAATGTTCCAAATTTATTTATTATAATTTAAAGAAGAGACTAATAAATTAATAATATTATACTTGTTGATGTTAAAATTGATCTTTTATAATATTTAGATCGAAACTTTGAAAAAGATACACAATCAAGCGATCTAAACCTCAAAATTTCAATCCGGCAATTAATTGATTTGATTTATTTAAATTTCCATAAAAAAAATTTTAATTTATTTAAATTGTTCAAATTTTTGAAAAATTAGTTACTTTCAATTTAAAACGAATTAGATTTTAATCCATCTATATTCTTTTAAATTTCAATGGAATTAAATTACAATTAATTCAAATTTCGATTTTCCAAACTTCAACTCTTTCCAATCTATTAAATTTTTATCTATTCAAATTAAAACTTAATTATAATTCGAATCGATACAAATTTTAAATGATTCAAACTTTAATTACCAAAATTCCAATCGATACAAAATTAGACTAATTTGAATTTCAATCTATCCAAATTTCAATTTCTTTAAATTAAAATCAATCCATATTTCAATTAATCCAAATTTTAATATAGTAAAATAATTGCGATTTATTTAAATATTAATAAATTCAAAATTCTGTGGGTTCAAAACTGAATAAATTTAAATATGAATTTTTCAAGTAATCAAATAAGCAAATTTTCAATTTTTTCTAATTTTAATTCGATTTAAACTTTAATTTATAATAATTTAATTAATTTCAATTTGAAATAATTCAGATTTTAATCAATTCAAACTTCTATTTATTATAACTAATCATTTTAAATTAAAATTTTATTGAGAATTCAGTCTATCTATAATTTTTATTCTACTCAAAGTTCAAACTATCTAACTTTTATTGAATAATTTCTATTGTAAAATCAAGTTTTTTAAATGTTTATTTGATGAAACATTTATTAATTACGATTCAAAAATGTTAATTGATCCTTTTAAATTATTCGAATCCAATTGATCTAAATGTAAAGTTTTTCGCCACATTTTTCCATTTTACGTAAAATAATGCACCTTTTCACCTATTTTAAGGAAAAAAGTCGTTCTAATTCCAGTAATTAATAATATTAATTAGTAAATTATCTAATAATTAAAATTACAAATTGTTAATCAATATACTATTGATACCTTTCACTTTTAACTGAAAATCGAAGCTATTTATTTCCGTCATTTCCACAAGAAAATTTCTCAATAAAATCTATTCAGGTGTTTCTGATTCATTCTTGAATTCAAGATATTTAAAAATTCTAGTTTAAAATTCGATGTTAATTTAGTTCCATTTTAAGGTGAAAGTTTATTGAAATTGATTTTTACTATTGAACCAGGTTCCTATCATCTTTTAATTACTTGAAACATATCATTGTTTAATAAAAAAACATGTAACTTGATTAAAAAGTTAATAACTTGCTTTAAAAATTTATAACTTGATTATAAAATTGTCAATTTACAAGCTGATTATAAAATTTGCAACTTCCAAGTCGACTAAAAATTTATCAAGATCTCGTTACTAAAAATTTATAAAGTTCAATACTCAGCATTATAAATTTTATCAAACTCATAAACATTACAAACTTATAAACTTCAAAACAGAACGTAAAAAAATTTATTTATAGCCTCCTTTCACTTTTGACTAAAATTCGGTTCACCTTTATTTCCGCTGCACTTTAGAGAAACAGGTATCAGACCTGGGAGTATATTTCACATAATCAATCATTTTCAGTGAAAACCGGGAGCTACAACTATTTTTGTAAATTATATATGCAAAGTTTCATTAAGAACTTGTAATTTGGTTCAGATAATTTCGTAAAATGTTAACAACTATATATCTCAGATACGTGGTCCATTTTGTGATTCACCTTTAGATTGAAAACTCGGAAACTGCAATTAGGGTTTTTCACTTTAACGAGTGTTATTATAATACAAATCTCGTAAATCTCGACGCAGAAATTATTTTATTTGAAAAAAGTCACGAGACGCATGCATTCCTTTTTCCATATGAACATAAGGTCTCCAGTCTTTCTTCTTTTCTGAAAAAATTACAAGATGTTATTAGCCAAGTTATGAAATATTTCATCATTATTGCCTCTCTTTGCATACCGAGCTGATTCTGTGATTCAGTTCCAGACGTGAAAGGCGGCTCCTGCCCAGAAACAATGGCTTTCGTCAAAGTTCATTGTTTCGAATAAAGAAAGATTACGAAAATGATGATCGATGCAGTCGGCTCGCTCCTTTTCTCCAAGCTATTATTTGTATTCAATGGCTGCAAAATAGGGCATGTTCGAATTATTTTCTCCCCATTATTATCGGTGACCCTCAAAACTTTCTAACTGGGTCACAAGCATACTGCTAAACGGATTTGGTTTCATTTGGTTTTATTTACATTGTGACGTTGTAAAATTTGTTTAAATAATTTTACAGATTACAATTTAATTTATTCCTAAATATTTCATTTCTATTTCTAATTTTTAGATTTCAATTATAAATTTTATTTTACTTATTTAAAAATTCAGTTAATTTCTATTTAATCTAATTAATTAACTCTTCTGATATCAAAGGTTGCGCCTAATTCCAAGATGGGTTTTTCGAAATATATAATTTATTGTTTAAGACTTATTTGTATTTATTTCCCTTATTTTATGTAATCCTGCGACGAGACGCCAAAATTTGGAAGAATCTTTGAATTTGTGGAAACGAAAACTGAAGATTTTAAATTATTGTTCCTGTGAAAATTTGAATTTACCGCCAATTTAATATTATTTAAAGATATTTACTAATTCCTGCTGAATTTTGAATTTATAATGAAAATTTTGGATTTGTGAAGAATTTATTTAATGTCGAGACTGAATTTTGAATTTTACGATCCTGGATAATTTGAATTTCCCGCTTGATTTTGTAACCTAAAATTAGAATTTGATTTGAATTTGGATTCATGAAATTATGTTATCAATTTGGATTTTTCTATTAGATTTCTTTATTTTGACGGTTGATGTAGGTGGAGCTATATTCATTTAGAATTCAAGAATAGTTGATGTCTGCATAGAGTCAAGTTATTTGAGATTCAAGAATTAACCAGTTGCCACACTATTTAAAAGTCAAATTATCGGAGCAGAAGTATGTTGATCTACCATCCCATGGACCGAATGAAATCATTGTTTTTGTTTCGAATAAATTCAGAAGATTTCAATATTTATTTTATGAAGATTTCCGTTTAGAAGATTTGAATTTCGCACGTTATGAAGTCAGCCAATGGGAAAGAAGCATTTAGATTATGTTTTATTTTATTGGAAGTCTCGATTGTGTTTTGTACAAATTGTTTTTGTTTTGTCCAAATTGTTTTTGTTTTAATGAGTTTCGGAAAAACTATCATTTTTTTTCGTTGCGTTGGTAACCGTGAAAAATAACAATCGACGCCATCTTATATTTTGCTCACTAGTCGTCACTAGTCGTTTTATGTGAACTTGTGGAAACTTTATTTTAAAAGCTATAATTTTGGAGCTCATTGTATTCTCTTTGTGTCCTTAACCTAAATTGAGCTTTTAATTGTCTTTAGTTGTCAATTTGGTTAAATTTTTGTTGAGCCTCCAATTATTTTTGGTTGTCAATCAACTTCTTTTATAAATTAAACTTCCAATTATTTTTTGTTGTTAATTTGTCTCTTTAACTTCTTTCTTTGACTTTTATTTTGTTTTTAAATTGATCCAAGAAAGATCTGTCGCCCAGCATATTAAATTAATTATTGTTCGTCTTCCGGTTTGTGACCTTAAATTAATTTTTGCATTTAATTTTGATTTCGAATTTAGTTTTCCTAACCTAAATAAAGTTAAATTTATATTTAATTTTTAAGGCTACAATTTGGCGCTTATATCTAATCTTTTGATTTAATTCAGTTTAACTTGAATTTATTTATTATTTGGCACATAAATATATCCTATTTTTTTTAAGGTTTCAACATTTTTAGGTTAGAATCGTGTTTTCTTCTTCGTAATTTTAAGTGTTTTTTTCATCCACCTAGTTTTTTAAAACACCTTTTTAATATTCTTACATTTCGTAAGAAACTCATTTGCAGTCTTGTTTTAATTCCAGTTTGAAAATTTGAATCTGTCAGTGACTATTTTTAAAAATCAGACCAGGAATAAGGGTTATACTGGATTATTTTCCTGTTTGAGTAATAATAAACTCTGTTATAAAATGTCCCAGTTTTCTGCTGAGAGTGAGTTATATTGCAACAGTGGTTGCAAGATTGCTGCTAAGAAACCATAAGTTGGAAATTGGCGGACAGTCACCGACAATAAAAATAAAATATTTTGCAACCATTTAGCGCTAGAGTGATCCGATCGTCGTCAGATCAAGCAGGAACATGATATTTACATTGCACGATTATTTAATTACCATTAACAATAATAAAGTCGTTATCGAGAATCGATGACCTCGCCAGATGTAATTACAATTTTCACAAAAGCCAACGACCTTTCTCACAAGAAGGACTCATTATCTTTTTCAATCACGATCATAAAATAATTTGAAATTTTATTTTTATACTTTCACCGGTTCTCAAACTATTAGAATTTCCATTACGTATACAAAACCAAATTGGTACAAAATTGAAGAAAACCTATTTATGAATGTGGAGTCGATATTTACGTACATTATTTCAGTTTTTCCCAGCCAGTATTATAAATGGGAAGAGGGGGTAATGTTTTACCGCCCCCAGAAATAACATTATAACGCCTGAAAATATATAATAACAAGAAATTGATTTAAATTAACTAGGAAATGAAGAACAATTATTATAAAGTAAAAGAATACATATTTATAAAATAACTAGAAAATGAAGGAAAAAAAACTCTAAATTAAAAGAAATGACAAAGAAGTATTGCAAAATAATTACAAAGTGATGAAAAGCACTACAAGAAAAAGAATAACTGAATTAAAAAAAAAAAAAACTGGAAATATGGAAAACAAATACAAGCAAAAATAACTAGAATAACTATAAACCGATAAAAAGTCAGTAGACAGTGTAAAAATAGGTAAATTAAAAAATAAATAAACTGAAACAATAAATCTGGAATTAAAAAAAATGATTGTAGGAGAAGTAGGGTAAATGCGGGTAATTTCGGACAGTACCGATAGTCGGACACTTTCAGTTTTTAAGTTAAATAAATAATTATTTACCATCGGAATCTTCTCACAAAGTTATTTTATCAAATTTGTCAGAATTATAGAATATAAAAATTACCTGCAACGCCCTCTGGTGATTTGTAAATTAGTTAAAATGCAACAATAATTTACTCAACCGCGTTGTTTTGACATTTTGTCTGATTTCTTATTCCAGCCGTTAAGGATGAGGTAGAGATTTTTATTAGTACGAAATAACGTTTTGTAGGTTGTAATATTGTTTAAAAATGTTACAAAGTGATTATGAAAACTCTAATTTTATGTTTAAAAATGAAAATAATATTAAAATGACTTAAAATTTACAAATAATTGACGTAATTGACGTGTCCGACCTAACCTGTCAGATTTTAGAGTGTTTGTGTATAGTCGGACACTATATTACTTGTATTTTATATCGTATTATTTTAGATGCTGAAAAAGTAAATACCATAAAAACAACTACTTATAACCTATAAATTTGTTAACTTTCTAACATTTTCTGCATCAAAAGAAAAATAACCTAAATTTTGATTTTATACGAATTCCTCCTTTTCACTGAAGGATCACAACAGAACTTGACAGATTGTCTTCAAAATGCCATAGTGAGGTATACAATTTTCAAACTAAAAAACTTTCTTTTTTTATTTAAGATTCACCACATGGGTTTACAAATTAAAATCGTGCAGCCTGAGGATTATTTCTGTAACTAAATTTGATAGATTTTATAACATAAAAGCAAGAAATATTTTATTATTTTAAAAAAGAAAAATGTCCGACTACTGATACAGTTGTGTCCGACTTTACAAGCAAGTGTCCGACTACTGCTGATATTCTGATTTTTTATTAAAATAGCTATATTTTATTAAATATTGATATGTTTGTAGCAAATTTATATGAAAATTAATCATGGATGACTCATTTAACGGTTCATGCAAAGCAATATGTTAAAATACTTTTCAATTTTAAGAAAAATATCATTATTTAAGATCGAATCCTTAAGTGTCCGACTACCCCCGCATTTACCCTATAAGAATTAAAAAATAACTAGAAAATTAAACAAATTAACTATATTTTATAAAATGATAAAAATTACTATATAATATTGTGAAAATAACTAGATTTTAAAGAAAAACGATTAGGAAAAAAGGTGAAGAATTTCAGGGTTAAAAAATAACTACAAAGTAAAAAAAGAACTATACAATTATGAAATCTATTGGAATCTATTGAAAAATAAATGTTAAATGAAGAAACATTACTATGAGGTAAAGTAATAACTACTAGTTGATTAAAGGAAAAAAATTACTAGAAGTTGATTAAAGGTCTTTAAAACAGGAAAATATTTACTGTAAAATTAAATAATAATAATCTCCGTAAACTCCTGAAATTAGTTAGTATATTTATTCATCTTTTTCTGTCCACGTTTTAAAAACGGAAGTGAAGTTAGTCTTAGTCCCTGTTATTTTATTGATTTTGACTCTTTATCAGGAAATATTTTGAAATTTGAATTGAAAGAATAAGGTAACATTTTTCGTTAGTGTCGAGTTATGCTGGTTTTTAATTGTCATTTAGTAAAAAAAAAGTTTTGAAAAACGCTTTAAAAATTTATTATGGTTTTTGAAAAAGTTTAAAATATATGCACATGCAACTAATTTCCTAAATTTTCAGTTATTATCCCAAATTTAGATTATTGTCATCAGTTTTCCATTATATAATGATTTTTTAATTATTTTCTTTTGCTTAAAAATAAATTTTTCAATTTTTCTTGATTTTCATCAATTTATAATTATGTTCATTATTTTGGCATTACTTTTAAAAATTTCAATTATTTATCCGATATTGCAATTATTCTCATTAATTTTCGTTATTTCAGCGATTTTTTAATTATTCTCTTTAAGGAGGTTCTATGGTATGACGGTACTAGTCAAAACAGAGACCATTATTTTGAGGTTAGGTTTAAATTTAATTTTACGAATATATAATTAAACAATTGTATTTATTAACTTTATTTACATTATTTACTTTTTAAAAATGACTATTTTTCATGTGCGATCAAAATCATCATTTTAAAATGTCAGAACGTCTGAACTGTATCGTGTAAAACGTAAAATATTTGTACAAATTAATTTATTGCAACTCTCACAGGTACATAATGACACTTTTTTCATCAGATATTTAATCCTTATACATCTGTGATGTATTAAAAAAAGTTTCATTAATTTGGTAATGCTAAATACTTTGTGGCAAATAAATATATATGAAAAACTACTGATTTCCCATAAGACTCAATGCTAAATGTTCAACAATATTAAAAAACAAAAACGCTTATAACTTTTTTCACAAGTACATTGAAGTCTCAAAATTTTAACTGCATCATTATAAAACCTTTGTCTATCAGTGAACCAAATTTAATGAAAATGGTAATGTTAATTCTCTTTACGATAGAACCTCCTTAATTAAAATTTTTTAAGTAATTTTGTAATTATTATTTTTTTTAAACATACATTCTATAATTTTTTTTAGTTATTTCTCTCAAAATTTATTGGATGTTTTCAATTTTTCTTATTTAAATTATTTTCATCATAATTCAATTTTCTTTCTCAATCTAAAATTATTTTCAGCATATTTTAATTATTTTGTTCAATTTTGAATTAATTTTGTCATTTTTCAATTATTTTCCTCGATTGTTAAAAATTATATTTAATAATATTATATTTTCTAAAATTTTTAAGTATTTTTCTGAAAATTCAAATATTTTCTTCAATTTTTAATTATTTTCATTCGTTATCAGAATTTCAATTTTTTTTTTTTTATTAATTATCGTAAATTTCAATTATTTTTAGCTTTCTTACAGACTTTTCCCCAATTTTTAGTTTTTCTCATTTTATAAAATTAATTTCTAAAATGTTAAAGTATTTTTCTCAAAATTCTATTATTTTCTTCAATTTTTAATTATTTTTATTTGTTTTCATAATTTCCAAAAAATGTTATAAATTATCGTAAATTTCAATTATTTTTAGCATTCTTCCAGTCCTTTCTCCAATTTTTAGTTATTCTCATTTTCTAAAATTATTTTCTAAGATTTTTAAGAATTTTTCTAAAATGTCAATTGTTTTCTTCAATTTTTAATTATTTTCATTCGGTTTCATAATTTCAAATTTTTTTTTATTAATTATCGTAAATTTCAACTATTTTTAGCTTCTTTTGTGAATTCTTTTCTCCAATTTTTAGTTATTTTCTTTTTTTAAATTGATTTCTAAGATCTTGATGTATTTTTTTTCAATTTCAATTATTTTTTCTTTATTAAAAAAAAATTCTGTAATTTTTTTAATTATCACCCTTAAATGTCATTTATTTTTAACAACTTATCATTGTTTGTATCATTTTTTAATTATTTTCGTCAAGTTTTAAAATTTAAAAACATTTTTCAAATATTTTACAAAATTTATTTCTTCAATTTTCAATTCTTTGCATTTGTTTCATAACTTCATAAATTTTTAACTATTTATCTGACTTTTCAATTATTTCATTATTTATATTATTTTTTATATCATTTTCTTTAGTTTTCAATTACTTTCGTTCTTTTTCATAATTGCCAAAAAGTTTTTACTTACTTCTCTTCATTTAAAACTTGTTCCGTTAAATTTTAAATTATGTTTATCTTTTTTCATTTATTTTCTCTAATTTTTAATTATTTTCTTTTATTTCAATGAACTTCTGAAAGTTTTAAGTATTTTTCTCAAATTTTGTTTAACTTTCCTTTATTTAAAATATTTTATGTAATTTGTTTAATTATTTTCTCAAATTTTAATAATTTTTTTAAATTTTAATTTATTTATCTCAATTTTTAATCATGTTTTTTCAATTTTCAATTATTTTCTCTAATTTTTCATTATTCAATTTTGTTTTAATTTACCTCTAAGATTCTGAAGTATTTTTTTTTAATTTAAATTATTTTCTTTATGTTTAAAACATTTTTATGATTGTTTGAATTACTTTCCCCAATTTTTAATTGTTTTTATTATTTTTAGGGTTCCGTACACAAAGTGTCCAAACGGAACCCTTATGTTTTCACTCGTTTGTCCGTCGCCCAAAACCATTACCCCCCCCCCCCCCTAGCGGCCAAACTATTTGAGATAGAGTTGAAATTTGGTACACTTATGTATTTTCACGTGTAGATTACAAGAAAAATATAGCGAACATGATTGAACGTGATGTTCATAGCGTTGTCAAGGAAATAACAAGATTTTTTTCAAAAAATGCATTAAAATGCCTATTTACCCCCCCCCCCCCTTATCTCCTAAACTATTTGACCTAGAGTATTGAAATTTGGTACACATATGTATTTTCGCGAGTAGAGTTCAGGAAAAATATAGAGAACATGATTGGAGGTGATGGTCATAGCGTTGTCAAGGAAAAACTTTTTTTTAAAAAAAACGTGTCCCCCCCCCCCCCCTTATCTTCCAAACCATTTGACCTAGAGGTTTGAAATTTGGTATACCTAGGTATTTTTACGTGTAGTTTACAGGAAAAATATAGCGAACGTTGCTGGACTTAATTTTCAAAAGTTATTAATGAAAAGTTGAAAAATGACAAAAAACCCCTATGCTAGCGCTCAGCGTATTTATCCTGAAAGGTTGGGAATTGGTTAAAAATGTGTAATTTTATGCAGAATTTTTTATAAAACCATAAAAATTGTGGTTTAAATTTATTATCATAACATTTTTTCCAAAAAACTGAAATTTTACCAAAAAAAATTTTTTTCTTCTAAACAGCTACAATATTTTATAGTTTCAAATTATTTTTTTTGTACAAAATGTTTATTTTTATGTTTAAATTACTTTAATAGTTAAAAAATTAAAAAAAAAATTCTTTTGGCTTTAAAATTTAAAATTATATAAAAAAGTTTAGTATATTTAATTGGAAATTTTTAATCTTATAAAAATCATTAAGTTTATACTTAAATTTCTTTAAAAATAAAAAAAATTATTTTAATTTATCATTATTTAAATTATTATTCAAATAATCTCTGACTCATATAATTGAAAAAAATTAGAGCGGTACGGAACCCTTCGACTTGGTACGAGTGTAACTCGTACTTGCCCGATATTTTTTTCAATTAATTTGCAAAATTTGCAATTATTTTGTTTAATTTCAATTATTTTTTGCAATTTTTTTTAATTCTAAAATATTGTAAATTTTGTCCTAAATAAATATTTATTTTATTTATATTAATTGATTTTTAAATATTATATTTAAAATATATATTTCTTCTTATTAGATAAATATTATTTACCGATTTGTTATATTTATTATTGTATTTCATAATTTCCAAATGCATGAAAAACTAATCGCGCGCTTGCGCGCGTTTTATTTTGCTAGTAAAGAGAATAAATGTATTTATTTTTTTAAAAAACAATAAAATGTAGAAAAATTAGAAAAGAGTTAAAAATACGTAGAAGTTAAAGAAAAGTAATTAAAAAATGAATTTAAATTACTAGAATGTTATAAACTATCTAGAAAGTGTAAAAAATAACTGTATGTTAATTAAAATTACTAGTATCTATTAAAAAGTAACTAGAAAGTGAAGAAAAATTGCAATAAAGTAAAATGATAATCAGAAGTTGACTTAAGGTAACTAGGAATAGAGAAATATTTCTAAAAGTGAAAAATATTATAAAAATATAACTAGAAGTTGAAGAAAAATAATTTGAAAATTATAATAAAGTACTAGAACGTTAAAAAATAACTAGACAGTGTTAAATATAATTATGTATTTAAAGGAAAATTACTAGAATGTATTGTAAAATAATTAGTAAATAAAATAATGAGTAGCAATTGATTAAAAGTAACTAGGAAATTACCTAAAAATGTAAAATGTGATTATATTTCGATGAAAACTACGAGAATGCATTGAAAAATAACTAGAAAGTAAAGAAGAATTTCTTTAAAGTAACACAATAACTAGATGTTGATTAAATGTTTCTAGAAAATAAAAATAATTTCAATAAAGTAAAAAGAGAATTACATATTTAAAAAAAATCTCTAAAACGTGAAAAATAACTAGAACTTGAGGAAAAATAGTAGAGAAGTTAAAAAAAAAAGTACCTGAATTTTTTTTTAAAAAAAACTATGAAGTGTAAAAAGGAACTGTTTACTGATAAAATCCACTAGAAAAAATTTCTATAATTTCTAAACCGGAAAAAAACAAAAAAATTTTTTTTTTTTGGGACACTACATTAATGTATTACTAGGTTTTTCTGCAATGAATCCGAATCCAAAGTCAGAATAACCAGATTGGCTTAAGTTTTTTACATAATTTCAAAAATTGCTGAAAAACACGAAAAAGTCGCTTTTTTGAGATTTCTCAAAAATTTTGGTTAATCTAATCACTTTGACTTTAGATTCGGATTCAGCAGAGAAAAAAATGTAGGAATACACTAATGTAGTGTCCCGAACAAAAAAAAATCTTTTTTTTTGGTTTTTTTTTCTTTTTGAGCAGTTTTTTGACATTAAAAAGGGAAAAAAAATTTTGTTAATGATTTGTGTTTTTATTTTTTCTTTTGAAATTATCTCAAAAATTAGAACCAATCTATCAATTCTAACTTGGATTTCAGATTCAGCAAAGAAAAACACGTAGAAATATACTAGTGAAATGTTTCTTACAAAAAATATTTTTTTTTGTGTGGCTGTGTATTTATAATTATAACGTAATATTCTTTAAATTAAAAATTGTTTACATTTGTTCTATTTTTTATTATTGAGTGTGAAAATAATTAATTAATTTTGTTTTCAGCTCCAAGGCAGTCGTGGGTGCAAGTTCCGTTTTATCCGACGAATTCCGTGTATCAGCTGCGACAGGTAGCGGCACCCACTTCCGGTAACGGGGCAGCAGGTTCTTCAGTGTTGTTGTTGCATGAGAACAATGTCAGGGATCCGTCGAAGGCAAAAGTAATCAACCATGAAGAGAGCGAGGAGGAATACGTGGATGAAGATTACGAGACTGATCTTGAATCAGAACAGGATCCCAGAAGCTCTCGCGTTCTCCAAGACTATGAGAATGAGAAACATAATCTAGAGAAACAAGCTACAAATCATACAGCCCATCTGCGACCCATCAATAAAGCGAGTAACAAAAATAATAATTCCACTTATCAAGCTAATCAACACGAAGATCCCGCTTCAACTCAATACGATTCTTATTACTATTACGATGATTACGAAAATGATACACATTCTGCTGATGGTAATTTTATTTCTTTCGAATTCATATCTTTTTATTAAGAGGTTTGATCGCTTGATATAACCTTAAACTAAAAAGTGGTTTTTAACAGCAGATAAAACCATAATTAAAATGATTTCATCAAATTTTGAAAGATTTAGTTGTACAATTATTGGAAAAAATTAGTTTCTACCAAAATTTATAAAAAAAATTAATTAAATATTAAATTTAGACCTGATGATTATATAAATTATTTATAATAAGAAAATATAGATAAAAATTTAATTGGATTATTAAATTAAATCACTTTATAATTATTTACAATAGTTTACCATTTTTTGGTTTCAATGAAGTAAAATAAAAATATTTAATTAAAATAATTACTTTAATATATGACATATTAATATTACCTATAAATTATTTAATTTTTATTTTAAAAGAAAAATTATTTCATTCTACTATCTTCAATATTATGTTTTATTTTTAAACTATTTAAAAATTAAATAAAGTTAAAAAGAAATAAAAATGATTTTATATGATAGAAGTTTAATTTATAATTATTTAATTTTATTCAATTTAAAATTAATCAAATTTCAGCTTGTATTTAAATCGAAATTAAATTATAATTTTTAGATTTAATCGAAAATATGTTTTGTATAGATTTATATGCTATAAATATTTTAACTATTAATCATAATTTTATTTTAATCAATTTAGAGATCTTTTTATTCATTCATAATATAATCCAAAGATTAGAGAATTACGTCAGTGGTGTATGCAAAATTTGTCCGTAACTTTTCTCTTAAAATATTGAATATTTTGTCACGAAACTTGGTAGAATTACTTAAAATATCATTATAAAGGCCTCTCTGACCCGATTTTGTTTCAACTTTGGCTCAAAATTGATTTTTAAAAAATTTCCTGTTTTTCGAAAATTTTCCAAAATTAATTTTGAGCCAAAATCCAAACAAACTCGAATCAGAATGTTGTTTAAAAAACAAGTTTTATTTGTTTAATGAGAAATCAGGCAAACAATCGGGAAAAAGGTAGTCCAATTCCATATTTTCGATTTTTTAAATAAAAAAAAAACTGTTTAGATTTTAAAATCGTTTTGGTGGAAGAGTGGACAATCTTATTTTTAACATATTGGTTCATTCAAAATTGCATTTAATTAATAATTACAATTTTTTGTTTATTGGAAAAGTTTTAGATAAAATAATCTAACATTTGACTATTGTTTCAATAGACAGAAAATTGTAACTTCTATTTAAATGCAACTTTGAATTGATCAAAATATTGAAAATATAAGTTTCTATCCTTCCATCAAAAAGCTTTTAATTTAAGATAGATTTTCATTTAAAATTTATAAAAATATGGAATTGGAGTAATTTTTTGCCGATTTTTGTTTGATTTCTCCTGAAAAAAATAAAATTTATTTTTTGCAAATTTTTAAAATTAAATTAAAATTTTTAAAATTATATAAAGTTTTATTTTATGTTAAAAACCACTTTTTCGTTTAAAGTTATATCAAGCGGTTGAATCCCCTTAAAATGACAGAAAAAAATACTTAATATTTTTAAGTTACTTTATTTAAATTAATTACTTAATGATTACTTCATTCAACAATTTAAAACATAAAGATTAAAAGATCTACGACATTTGAATAAATTAGCATTTATAAAAGTTAAGAACTGGAAAAAGTAGTTAAGTGATTTAATTTGGTAATTATAAATTTATGAGGGGGTTGAATAAAAACTAGTACTGAAAAAAATTCAATATACTTTCTAAAAGCCGAGAGGGAAAGTAGGGTTAGAGATTTAAAATCTTTTCGATTAAGATAGGACCTGAATAGCTCATTTTATCACTAAGCGAGTTCTGGTTTTATGTGCCATATACTGGTTCTATTTTCTATTCAATTTTCCATTTTTTTGTACTTTCGCTCATACTTTTCCTTGGGAGATCATTTTCTACACACTTAGTAAAAGAGGAAAACTTTCTCTGGAACTGGGTCGTAAAATGTATAAGGAACTAGAAATTGTTTCACTGTTTCCGTTTCTTGCTGCGTAATTGAGAATAATGTCACTGATTTATAAGACGCAAATTTCTTGGAAACTAAAGTTCTCCACTCTGTGAGCAATTTCAAGTAGATATAGTTGTCTATAAATTTTAAAGTAGTTTAACTCAGGATACATTCACTCTCTGTGGAAAAATATTTTATTTTTTGTGGGTGGATGCTCATAAATGACCGAAATTAACATTACGTCAGTTACGAACGGCCTTTTACTTTCCCTCACTTTTGCTCCAGTTATTCTATTGATGTCAAGTCTCAGTCATAGAATAAATTACAAATCATTTTTACCAGATAAGAACCTTGAAGAAAGTCTAATCTTGAATTTGATTCATTTCATCTAACAATTGAATTTCTAATCTGATTCGATTCAATAATTTCTTTTGATTTTCACTTTCATTTCTTTTTTTGTGTTTGCAACATTTGAATCTTTAACTTTAACATTTTCTTTTATGATTTCTATATTTTGTCATTTTTATTAAAATTTCTCGATTTTTTTATTTTTGCATAAGCTCATTGTTTCAATTTATTAATTCAAAATTCAATATTCTCTTTTTCAGACAGTGTAGATTATCCGGACCCCTTGGCGGTCGACGAGAAGAAACTTCAATTCTCAGAAGCAGAAAAACCTAACCTAGACTCGAAAAAAGAAGACTCCGAGGCCATAAGTGTAGAAATAAAATCAGCTCCTCCCAAAAACGAGACAGTGTTAAAAGACTCTAAATTTTCCGTAACAGAGTCAAAGTCTTCTTCGAATTCGAAAGTTTCTGATTCTCCCTCTGCAGTTTCACACTCTTCAAAATCTAATTCGAACAACGAATCACTCGAGATTCATCAAAAAGATGACACCTCTCTGGATTACGCAGAGGATGAAGAAACAGATCCCGAACTACCAGAATCTTCAGCAGAAGCTCACGAGGAGAACGTCACAACGAAACCGTCTCTTTCAGAAGAATCATCTTCATCCAAGTCTATTTTGATTGGAGAAGCAGTAGTTTCCGTAGTGACGACCAAGAGCGTAGTAAATGGCACCTTTTCTGTGCCCGTCACCTCATCGCCACTAACAACAGAACAAATTTCCGCTCCACCAACTTCCTCTATCTCGCCTCTATCTCCGCCTCAAACTTCCACTCCCAAAGCAACTGAAGATTTGAGCCAAGTCACCACAGAAGATTCCTCGAGAATCCTCGCCTCCGTTCAAACTAGTCGTAGTATTTCAGGAGCTCGATTTTTACCTTTCCCGGTAATCGACCGGGTCGAGCAATTCGATCAGAGCAAGGAGGAAACCACGAGCAAGAAAGTATCCGAGTCGACGGAAAGTATAATAGATAAACTCGACAGGGTTCAGTCGGAATTGTCGAATGGATTCCTCGCCGGAGGTTTTAGAAATGCGGGAAATACTCTGCAGATGGATGAACCTGTCGAGACAGAACGACCCAGTCCGAAAAGGTACTCGACAATTAAACCTCCCGGTAAATTTGTACCTAGAAGATACAGCGATAAGAGGTTCTCCACTACGACTGCAACTCCTTCTACTACTGTAAGCACAACAACGACCGTTAAATCAACTACTTCCAAGGCCAGCACTTCTAGGTTTAGGTTTCAAACCACCCTGGATGATTTGGAAGGACTCCTGCCCAAGAATTATCCCAAGAGCAGTCTCAGGAGACAGTTTCCGAAAGGCACTACCACTACGATTTCTGTCACTGAAGCAACCACTAGACGAACAACTGCTGCTTCTAAAAGTGCCACGATTCTTGAGGATATCAGCGCATTTTTACCGCCAGGTAAATGGATGTTTTGTTATTTGAAGAGGTGGGAATTTTATGATTTGGTAAATTTGATTCCTAGCTTTTGATTAAGGGCTTAAGTCATTTGTGAATTCAGGGGGGCACAGGTGATTAGCCCCCTTCTAAAAATCTTATATTTATGTGAGAGAGAAAGAGACAATATTAATATAGTGTTATCTCTTTCTCTCTCATGTAATAACCCTTCCAAAATCCTTGTTTGGATTTGCTACTGGCGAATTAGAATTTCTTTATTATGTACTAGGAGACTCATGATGACAATAGATGTAAATTCAATAGTTTAGTAATATATCGAGTAAAATACGTAAAATATTACTAATTAATAACAAATAACAGTAGCAGACCATATAAAAGATCACAACCGCATTCATGTATATATGGGGCATTCTATTTCTAAACGCCCCCTTCAGAAACAATTGACAATTTCGTCGAATTTGAGACAATTTTTAAATAAATATTTCTTCTACCTACTGAGGCCAAATTACTTTTGTAATTAGCAATTTTGAAAGAAAAATTCCTAAATTTTAAAATAATAAAAATAATTTTGTTCAAATATATTTAATTTATATACAAAATGCAGTTTGAAAGTTAACCTTTTAAATATCTCAAAACACGTTCTTTCAGATTTATTAAAAACATATTTTAAAGAAAAGCTTAAATATTCTAGTTTTTATTTTTGTAAATCAAATAATGGACATTTCAGGGGATTTTAAGAAATTAATTAAAATTTATAGTCATGTCAGAGGTTAAAATATGTATGAATTGAGAAACATTTTTTGAACAGAGTGGCATTTGTTTTTTTTTAAATTTTGTATTTTATTAACTTTCAAATTTTATTAATTTTAATTTTAAATAATAATAATCTCCGTAAACTCCTGAAGCTAGTTACTTTTTATATTTATTCATTTTTTCTGTCCACGTTTTAAAGTCTGAAGTGAAGCTAGTTAGTATTAATATTTATTCATCTTTTTCTGTCCATGTTTTAAAAACTGAAGTGAAGTTAGTCTTACTCCCTGTTATTTTATTGATTTTGACTCTCTTTATCAGGAAATATTTTGAAATTTGAATTGAAAGAATAAGGTAACATTTTTCGTTAGTGTCGTGTTTTGCTGGGTTTTAATTCTCATTTGTGTCAAAAAACAGTTTCCAAAAATGCTTTAAAAATTTATTATGGTTTTTGAAGAAGTTTAAAATATACATAAACCAGAGACTGACACGAAAACCGAAACAAAATATATTTTATTTTTGTTTCGTTTCGGTTTTGAAAAACTGAAACAAAATATCAATTTAATTTTGTTTTGTGTTGAACCTGAAACGAAAAGGCTCTGAATTACGTTTTCGTCTCATGTCCGAAACGAAAAGGCTTCGAATTTTGTTTTCGTTTCATGCCCGAAACGAAAATCCGCTCCGAATTCCGTTTTCGTTTCTCATAAAAAAGGCTTAAAATTCCACAAAAACAATTTTAAACACAATTCTTTTCTTGCAGGAGACGAAAACGAAATTCAGAATCTTTTCGTTTCGGGCATGAGACTGAAACGAAATTCGGAGTTGATTTTCGTTTCGGGCATGAGACGAAAACGTAATTCAGAGCCTTTTCGTTTCAGGTTCAATACAAAACAATATTGATTGTACATTTTTGTTTCGTCACAACAATTCAAAACAGAAACAGAATTCGGTTTTCGTGTCAGTCCCTGACATAAACACATGCAATTAATTTCCTAAATTTTCAGTTATTATCTCAAATTTAGATTATTGTCATCAATTCTCCATTATATAACAATTTTTTAATTATTGTCTTTTGCTTAAAAATAAATTCTGCAATTTTTCTTGATTTTCATCAATTTATAATTATATTCATTATTTTGGCATTACTTTTAAAATTTTCAATTATTTATCCGATATTGCAATTATTTTCATCAATTTTCGATTATTTCTGCGATTTTTTAATTATTCTCTTTAATTAAAAATTTTTAAGTAATTTTGTAATTATTATTTTTTTTAAACATATTCATTCGTTATCAGAATTTCAAATTTTTTTTTATTAATTATCGTAAATTTCAATTATTTTTAGCTTTCTTATAGACTTTTCTCCAATTTTTAGTTTTTCTCATTTTATAAAATTAATTTCTAAAATTTTAAAGTATTTTTCTCAAAATTCTATTATTTTCTTCAATTTTTAAATATTTTTATTTGTCTTCATAATTTCCAAAAAATGTTATAAATTATCGTAAATTTCAATTATTTTTAGCATTCTTTCAGTCTTTTCTCCAATTTTTAGTTATTCTCATTTTCTAAAATTATTTTCTAAGATTTTTAAGAATTTTTCTAAAATTTCAATTGTTTTCTTTAATTTTTAATTATTTTTCTTTGTTTTCATAATTTCAAAATTTGTTTATTCATTGTCGTGAATTCCAATTACTTTTAGCTTAGGTGTTCAATTCTTTTCTCCAATTTTTAATTATTTTCTTTTTTTTTCATTAAATTCTAAGATCTTCATGTATTTTTTTCAAATTTCAATTATTTTTTTTTTATTTATTTAAATAATTTAAATGAATCATATTTTAATTATTTTCGGCAAGTTATAAAATTTAAAAACATTTTTTAATTATTTTCCAAAATTTATTTCCTTCAAATTTCAATTATTTACATTTGTTTCATAATTAAAAATATTTTTATCTATTTATCTGACTTTTCAATTATTTCATTATTTTTATTATTTTCTTCAATTTTCAATTACTCTCGTTCTTTTTCTCGATCTTTTTCATAATTGCCAAAAAGTTTTTACTTATTTCTCTTTAATTAAAATTTGTTCTGTTCAATTTTAAATTATGTTTATCTGTTTTCATTTATTTTCTCTAATTTTTAATTATTTTCTTTTTTTTTTTTCAATGAACTTCTGAAAGTTTGAAGTATTTTTTTCAAATTTTGCTTAACTTTCCTTTATTTAAAATATTTTATGTAATTTGTTTAATTATTTTCCTAAATTTTAATTATTTCTTTTAGTTTTAATTTATTTATCTCAATTTTTAACCATGTTTTTTCAATTTTCAATTATTTTCTCTAATTTTTCATTATTCAATTTTGTTTTAATTTACTTTTAAGATTCTCAAGTGTTTTTCTCAAATTTAAATTATTTTCTTTATGTTTAAAACATTTTTATGATTGTTTAAATTACTTTCCCCAATTTTTAATTGTTTTCATTTTTTTTTCAATAAACTTGCAAAATTTGCAATTAATTAAATTAATTTTTTAAAGTCACCATTATTATTTTCATTTTGCAATTATTATCTTCAATTTCTAATTATTTTCATTTTCTTTGCGTAATTTATTATTATTATTATTATTTATTTCTCTAAATTTTTAATTATATTTCTTATTTTGTAAATTTTTTTAAAGAGTTTTCTCAAATTTCAATTATTCCTTTCAATTTTTAAATATTCTGTTTTTTTTTAATTATTTTCTAAAATTTTAAAATATTTTTCTCAAATTTACCATTATTTTCTTCAATATTTAATCATTTTGAATTCTTTTCATAATTTCCAAATTTTAAACTATTTCTCTGACATTTCAATTATTTAATTCAATTTTTATATTATTTGTTTATTACTCTCTTCAATTTTCAATTATTATACTTACGTTCTTTTTCATAATTTCCAAAAAGTTTTTAATTACTTATCTGAAATTTTAATTTTTCTATTCAATTTTCAATTATATATACGATTTCCTTGTATTTTATGTAGGTACCTATATTCTGTATTTTTGCAATTATTTCTCGTAAATTAAAAATTGTTCTTTTCATATTTAAATTAAGTTTATTTTTTTGTCACTTATTTTGTCTAATTTTTAGTTATTTTCTTTTTTTTTTGCAATCAACTTTTAAAAATTTCAAGTATTTTTCTGAAATTCTTTCTAATTTTCCTTTATTTAAAATATATTATGTCATTTTTTCAATTATTTTCTCAAATTTTAATTATTTTCTTCAATTTCAAATTATTTTCTTTAAATTTTAATTATTTATCTCAATTTCAATCATTTTTTTTTCAATTTTCAATTATTTTCTCCAATTTTTCATTATTCAAAATTTTTTCAATTATTTTCTCAAATTTTAATTATTTTCTTCAATTTCAAATTATTTTCTTAAAATTTTAATTATTTATCTCAATTTCAATCATTTTTTTCAATTTTCAATTATTTTCTCCAATTTTTCATTATTCAAATTTTTTTCAAGTATTTATTTCCAAGATTTTGAAGTAGTTTTCTCAAATTTAAATTATTTTCTTTAATTTTAAAACATTTCTATTATTTTTTAAATATCTTTCGAAAATTTGAATCGTTTTCATTATTTTTTTTCAATTAATTTGCAAAATTTGCCATTATTTTTTTAAATATTATATTTAATATACCTACATATTTACAGTTGTTGATAACATGAGATGTAGAAAATTCTCATAAATTCTCCTGAAGGAAAATATTCTCGGTTATATTCTCGACAATGTAACAGGATTTTTAATTACCGAGAATTCTGCAACTTTAGATCCGCGCAAATGCGATACGCCATCTGGTGACACGATTATCAAGCTTCATTAGTAGGCAGAATTTGACATTTTATGTGGCTTTTGTCAACAAAATAGATAAAAATAGAATTTTTCCCACGAGAATCGAAAAAAAAACTTGTTCTTGAATAAATTTATAATAACAATATTATATAATAATACAAAACGCATCAAAGTAATTTGCAATCCAGAGAAAATATATATTTTAATAAATACATAACCTTAAACATGCAAAAAAACTTTCTAAATATCAAAATTTTTATAAGCAATGTTAAAATTGATATAAAAAAAAGTAACGTTAAATATTATATTTTGCCTCTCGAAAGAGAATAAATATTATATTTACGTCGAATATAAAAAAGCTGTGTAGCAAAAATGTGTTTAAAAATTTTCAAGAAATAAAATTGCGTTTGGAAAAACGCAATTTTTGTCATTTCTTATAATTTATTATTTTTTTTAAAGCACTTTCTTCGTTTTTCAAATATTGTTTCTTTAATTTCCATTAAATCTTTTCCAGGTTTCAAAGTGAAGAAAGAAGAAACTGCCACGGAAAAGTCTCTTCTCACAGAACTTCTCTCTAAATCTAATGTCAGCATTGCTTCTTTCCTGCCACCTGGTTACAGTTCCAACTCGACAAAATCCTCACAAAATAATAGCTCATCCTCAGAGAAGATAGAAGACAAATCATCATCAAAAGACAAATCACTTGTTTCTCCATCTCTTAAAGATCTTTTCGAAAAATCCGAAGTCGATATATCGGCTTTCCTTCCTCAAAATTTCAAGGAAAAGAACCCTATTGTAAGTAAAAATACTCAGCAGCAGGGTAATAATAAGAAACCTCTTGAAGATTTATTTGATAAAACTGCAGTTGACGTATCTGCATTTTTACCCAAAGATTTTAAAGGGAAAGGTAAAAATCTGACGGAAAAAATTGAAGTGAAAAATTCGTCAAGTAGTACATCAATTCAAGATCTATTTATAAAATCAGAAATAGATGTGGCTGCTTTCTTGCCTAAAGACTTTAATTTGAAGACGAATCAAACTGATGAAGGTGGAGAAGAAGGAGAAGAAAAGACTGCAATTTCTAATGTCACGCCGATATCGTCGACGACAAAGACTGGAGGAATAAAACTTGTTTTCCCAAGTAGACCTGGAGGTCGAAAACCAAGTGCCAAAATCACGACACCTCAGACTCCACGAGGTGAAGGTCCTTCTGCTTCGGCGCCGAAGATCCAAAAGGGTTGGCCAACTAGGTAATTATTTATTTAAAGAAAAAAATCATTATCTATTTAAGCAGGGCTGCCACAAGAATTTCATTTTTATTTTCCCTGACGACTTTCTGACCTTCAAACAATATTTTCTGCTTTTTTCTGACAATTTTGTAGCTTGTTTTTTTCTGTGAAATAAGAATTCTACAAAAGCAATTGTGTCAAATGAAAGTTCGATCAAATAAAATTAGATTCGATAGAAGTTTTAAAAAAAAATCTATTAAATGGTTATTTTGTTACAAAAGATTATGTCTCATAAAGAAATTTGAGATGAATTTGTTTCGAATTTGTTTTTAAGCAAATTTAAATAGTTTTAAGTCCGTAGAATTTTCTTTTAACATCCGACATCCGGCCATTTGTGATTACAAGCAAGTGAAAATTCGGCGTTTTAAAAATTATATTAAATAACAATAATAATTGATGCAAATAAAGTGTTAGACAAATGAAAATTCTGTGAAATGGATATTCTAACATTTGGAAATTCGACTTACTTAATTTCTGCATAATAAGAATTCTGTTAAATAAAAATTAGATTAAATTTGAATTTTTTTAAACAAAAATTAGGGTAAAAAGAAGTCAAGTGGACCTTTTCTATTGAATTGAATAAAAAAAACAGGTTTAATTCTAAAATGTTCTTATTTGTAATAAGAATGAAAAATTTTTTTTTTCTATTTCATAAAAGGTAAAAAAAATTCTCAAAAAGAATGGAAATTTGAATCGATTGAAAGTCGGATAAATTTAAGTTCGGATTTTTTAGTAAATTGCTAAATTGAAACGAATTCATATTCAAAGAGATCAAATAAAATAAAAATAAAGCAATACATTGAAAAATGGAGAAATTTTGAAAAATAAGAATTAAAGGAAAATAAACTAAAAATAAAAAATAGTAAGAATTAAATAAGAAAATGTAAAAATATGAGTAAAACTTATATAAAAGTAATGACAAATGACCTTAAAAAGGAAAAAAGTTCAGGAAATTATTCACAAAATGAATAAAATTTAAAAGGAAATTGTAAATAACTTAACAAATGAAAAGAAATAAAAAATTTTAACATCAAACACTTTTTTAAAACAATTTTAAAAACAAATATTGATGAAAAGTCATAGAATCTAGAAATCTTATCAAAGAGTACATACATTTGCGAACAAATAGACAAAATAAAAAAAATTGAATAAATTTGTAAAAAAAAAACCAAGTTAATGTAACTGAAATGATTAAAATCTAATATTTTTGAGTTTCTTTTTATCCAACATTTTTAGATCGTACTCTGAATCATTTTCAATTCAATTTTTCAAGTTACTAAAGAATACAAGATTATAATTAAATTTTTCTGTATATTTATCTACGAATTCCTGGAATTTCTTAAAAATTTCCGGATCTCCCTAAAGTTTTTCTAATTTTTTTTTAATTTCCAGTTTTTATGTGCTAAATTGCTAGCAGTTTCTTGAATCACTGGGTATCCTAACTTTAAATAGGTTTTTGTGAAAAGAAAAATTTTTTTGTTAAATAATCAAAAACATTATTTATATTGAAACAGTCAAAAATAATTATCTATAAATAATATAATTAAACTAATCGACAATAATTATTTATTGTATAATTTATTATAATTTTTACACTTCGGTACAGAATTTATTTTTGAATTTTAGAGCAACGACTGAATTTACTGGATGGCCAACTTCTTCTACGACTCCCATTTCCATAGAGAAACTTTTGGAAGCTGCTCGCACAGCGACAATTTCTTCGCTAAATATATCTCAGTTTCCCACAATCAGTGAAGTTTCAAGTACATCAACAACGACCACAACAACAACGACTCCAAGACCTACAACCCCAGGAATTTGCGAAGATGAGTGTGAGGTTGCGGGAACGATTCGTATAATTGATAATGCTACCTGGGTTCCAGAGTTGCTTGATAGAAATACCCCAGAATGGCAGGATCTTGCAAACAAGGTCGAAAGGGAGGTAAGAATCTAAAGTATTATTTTTGTGGTTTCCATTTTGCTGCTACTACAGAGCTTCTTATTTTAATTCTCAGCTTCTGAGATTTTTTAGAAACAAAATCACAGTATAAAATTATATAAATACTAGCATATTAAATTTGTTTTTTTGCTGGTTAAAAATAAATTAATTAAATACATTCTAATTTTTTCGAAATTACGAAGAATAAAAATTGTACTAATAATTAATTAAGCTTTACGAGGCCTTTTTAGTCGAATCGTCACCTTTTTATTTCTTTTATTAAATTTATTTACTTATAAAATTTCTTATTTAAAATTCATTTTAGGAGACTTTAATATTTCTAAAATATATTTTTAAAAACAACTCAAATCCCAAAAGATTAACTTATTTTGATAAATATTAAGAAAGGAAAAATGTTATGTCTATTTTAATTTTCAATTAAATAGAATATAAGTAACAAAATATCACTATGACAAAGTTTTTAAAAAATTTTCTTGTTTCTAGATGAATTTTGTATTCTCCAAGTCTGCCGTTTTCAAAAAATGGTTCCAGGATATAAGAATCGACGCATTCAGGTATTTTATAAGCAATATATTAAAATAATGATGTGCAAATATTAATTTAATAAAAATAGATAGTTAATACTACTAATACTGTGACATATTTTGATTATGAATTGATTTCAATATAATTAAAATCTGTTTTCTTTTTATTTTTCAGTCAAGGAAGCATACTCGTCGATTATTTCGTAGAATTAAATAATCTACCAGAAGGTGTTAATACTCAACAATTAAAAGTGATATTTCACGATTCCTTACGCACTTATAATAATAATCGATTTAATGAAACGAAAACCAAGGGTCCTTTGAAAATGGGAATGTTTACAATTGATCCAAAGTTCACCGACTTTGTTGGTAAGTTTCCTTTTTTAATATATAAAAACAATTTTTTCGAAATTCAGTTTTAAAGAAATTGTTATTTTTAGTGATACCGAAGGTAATGAATCCACGATTTTCCGAACATGAAGAAAGATTGATTCCTCAATGGGCAATCGCTGTTATAGTCATTGGAATCGGAGGTTTACTCTTCATTATTGTTTTCGGAGTCTCAGTGGTATTTATTTTTCAATTTACTATAAATAATCTGTACTTTTGTTCAGTCTTTGATTTTTTCACAATTCCTTGATTTTTCTCAACTTTAAAGATTTTTTTGTCATTAAAATCTCCACGTTTCTTAATTGATTTTGATATATTTTCATAATTGGATCAAACCACTGACTTTCAACCAAAGGTGGTCGCTGACATGTTTTAATAATAAATATTCAAACCATCATATGTAATATTAAAGAAGCAAGTGTCAAAAAAATATAAATGCATATTTAAGACGCTTTTTATACAGAAAAAAATTAATTCCTATATGCTGTAAAGAAAATATGGTTTTCAAATATTTATTTTCATTAATATAATTATGTATACCTATATTGAAAAATAACAGTAACAAAAGTAAAGTAAAGATAAAAAATCTGTCACTTTTTACCATTTTTAAGTGACTGTTTTTTTAAAAATCTACTTAACAAATATTATTATCTAGCTTTTTTGGGGATGAATTTAAAAAATTAGCATTTTCAACATAAGTTTTTATAAAATGTATAACATATTAAATTACCGCGAGGGTATTTTGCTCGGTTTATGAATTATTCAAGTTCAAAATTTAATAAAAAAAAGGTTATTTTTCAATATTTAAAAATACATTCTGAAGTTTGACAATTGATTATTTATTTTAAATAATAACTTCAGAGTGTTTTTTGAAAAATAATCTTTTTCCATTAAATTTTAAACCTAAATGACTCACAAATCGAGCAAAATACCCGCGCATAAATGTAATATATTGTAGATTTTATAAAAACTTAAATATGTGAAAAATACTCATTTTTTAAATTCATCCAGAAAAAAGTTATGTAGGTTCAAAAATGTGTGTTTTGTGGTTAAATTCAAAATTTGAAGACGTAATTAAATAATCGTCTTCTTTCCAGGGAAAATATTTTTAAAATGCACAGATTTATAATTATGGTAAGTTTCGTTTATGTTTGTTAAGTAGATTTCTAAAAAAAAGTCTCTTAAAAATAGTAAAAAGTAACAGATTGTTTATTATCTTATTAAGTTAAATTTATTACTGCTTTTTTTCATTGTATACAAAATTATATTAATGACACATATTTTCTTTACAACATAGAAATGAAATGTTTTTTTTTTCAGAATAAAAAGCGTTTTAAATATGCATTAAAAACGCCATTTTTCTTGACGCTTGCATCTTTAATTATTTATTATTGCTACAAAATAAAAAAATTATCTAAAATTATTTCAGAAGTTGAATTTAGGGATTTCAATAATACATAATTACAATATGGTTTTAATATTCATTAAAATATGTCAACCTTTGGTCGAAAGTGTTGTGATTTGACCCAATTATTATTTTTAAATTCTTTCATAATTTTGTTTATTTTACCATTATTTCTTAGATTAAATTTTTTTCCACGGAAAAACTTTGATTTACTTTAGATCTATTTTTATATTCCTATTTTCTTTAGTTTAGAGATTTTTGCAGGGCCTTTTGCGGTTTTTAAATTATTTAAACAACATGTTTCGACTCATTTGAGTCCTCATCAAGTTAAATTCCTATTTTTTTGTTGACCCTTTAATTATATTTTTATATTTTCCTCACTTTTATCGTTTTCTATTTCTCATTCACAAAATGATTTACTTAACTCTCAAATTTTCCTCTAAATTTTATTCTTCAAACTGCATTTTAGCTTGCAAATCGACACAGTGTGCCAAAATTGAAGCCTCCGGTGATAGCAATGTACGATGAAGAGACGACGAAAAATGTAATTCAAGCAACTCACGCTCCTCCTATGCAAAGATCGAGCGATTATCACAAAGCGGACATTCACACAATGTGGAATGACCCGGGAACTGTTTGGAATGATAAATCCTTCGAATCAAATTCGAACAAGGTATTGTTTTGTCCAACGCCCCTGCGAGTTGAAAATAAAAATGCCTACTTTTTAGTTTTATTTTGAGAATTCTTGACTGCGCCCATTTATTTCGTATTCACTTGATGTTTCAGATTTTAGTTGACGGATCCATGCAGGAGAGCAAGAAATACAATTTATACGACAGTTGGCGATCCGAATGGAATGGATATTACTACAATCCATCACAGTCCAGCAGTAAATACGGAGGATATGATAGCAGCGTTAATTTATCTCGTCATCATCATCATCCAGACTATGATACGAACTTTTGAATTGAAATTAATAAAGAAAACTTTGAAAAAAGTTCTTCTGTGATTTTCAATTTCTTAGATTATTAATTAATTGTGAATAATCTTCTTAAAAGACGTATTTATGTTTTTTATTCTTTTGTTTACAAACTTATTTACAATATCAATTTCTGGTCTGTTAAAGTTGACTAGTCTAAATTATGTTAATAAATTTAAGTTAAAAAGACGAAAGTAAAATATTTTTTTAATTTAAAACGGGGCAGAGTTTTTCTGCACGTTCTCTAGTATAAATAACAAAAATAAAAAGTACTTTTAAGACGTCCTTCACGAGGCTTTATTCAAAATTGAAAAATATTCCTGCAACGGTTTTCGTTTTTGTGTCGAACTTTCAATGTTTCTTCTTATGATGCTTAATACTTTTTGGTACAAAAATGATTGTCTGTTGGCTGGCTTGCAAATTGAAAAATGGTCCTGAGGTATTTCGAAAAATTCGCCTACTCCTGGATCTGAAACGTCGATTATGTATTTATAAATTGAACATTTGCACTTTGTTTATAAAGCACATATTTAAACTATTTATAAATTTGTAATATAACGGAAAAATTACGTTCCAAGAAAAGAAATTTACCTGCCGACTTTGGATTAACAAATTGAAATTGAAATTTCAAAGCCGTGACGAGAGTGGATTTTGTTTCGCTAAAACTAACGATATCCATTGGATAATTTTTTAGCATTTTAATAAAGCTGGCGTGTAAACTCAGCAGCTTTGGAGATTCTAAAAATAAAAAATATTTAATGAAAATTATTTTAATTGTATTCAAAATGGTATTTTTTTGATTTATTCTTCAAAATGTTTTGAATTGGCGTTTGAATAAAAAAAGATACTAAGGTTTAAAAAAGATATACTTACGTTCTCGGAGTTCCTTGACCTCTATCGAAGGCCAAACCAACATTTCTGTTGCTTGAGTCAAAGCAGCGACACTGGAACCCCGATGTGGTGTACTGTAGAATATTATTCCTTTTGACATTTTGCAAATATTGTGCTTGTCGCCTTTTGTCCATTCTAAATTGAAATTTACGTTAAAATTATTAATATTAATTTTAAATTATCTAAAAAAATTAATATTATATCTTTTTAAATAAGATGTAGAAATAAATCTTTAAATTAGTATTCTACGAGTTCATACCATCAACCAGCATTTTTTTCGTAAGCAATCCACCCATTGAATGACAAACCCAAATCACGGGTCTTTTTCCAACTCCAGCTAAAACTAACTTTCTCACAAATTCATCACTTCTTTCTTCAATCGTACTCCTAAAATAACAATTTTTAAAATTATATTTCACCAATAAACAATAATTTGTAATCTATAAAAAAAACCATCAATTTACAATAATTAAGCTTTAAAATAAAATTAATTTTGTTATTTTCTAGAAATAAGATTTTTTTGTTATTAAATAACAAAATGGAAAGACATTGAAATATAAAATTCTTAAAAAATACCTCATTCCCTCTATGGGACAAAGAGGTGTCCACATAGACAGATTAGTATCATAATTAATTCCAATTACTCGAACGGAAGGCACATCCCTCGAAAGCCAATCTTTCGGCCAGCACTGCGTTTTACATCGATCTTTTTTCTTCTCCTGCATGCAGTTATCGTCCCTAAAAATAGTAAAATATTTAATAAATGGAAAAATTGAAATGATTAGAAATTGCTTGAATTTAAAAAAGATAAAATGATTGGAAACTATTTAAATTTTAAAAAATTACATTGGAATCAACGAAAAAGTTAAATTAGAAAATTCGACATTTACCCTTTACAAGTATAAGGACCGCTGGCTTGACAATTAATATTTACAGGACAATCATGAAAGACAACTTCGAAGTCTTGACCAACACGTTTCCATTCCAGATGTCTGAAATCCTCAGCCAAATCTTTGACAAACTCTTGGGGATACTCGTCAATCATCTCGGAATAAGAATCATCAGAATCGACATTACAAGGTACTAGAAATTAATTTCGCGAGTAATGGAATTAGATATATTGCATACTTTTTTTTGGAAATCATGAAGCACAGTGCTCTTCAAGCAAAGAGAAATTCGGTTAAATGAATCCAAAATCAGATTAAAGAGAAACTTTCTACAATACTTCAAAATTCATAAAGAACAAAATCGTAGCTGATGCTTTTTGGAAAGTAATCGAATTTTACCATTTTTTTTATAGAGGAAGCTTTCTGATCGTTAAGAATTTCGATTTTCCAAAAATAGTCTAAATAGACTCATTTTCATCTGAAAAACAAAAATTTTCATTCGGTAACATTTTTTTCTCGTCGGAATATCTAGAAGAAGCTTTAATTTTATATCAATAGAATTTGAATGGCATATTAAGCTCATAAATATCTAAATTTGGTCACATGGATTTTTGAAAATACCTAATCAAATTTTTTTAGGCAAATACTAAAAATATAAAAAATAATAAACAATTTTTTGTCGTTAAAAAATATCTTTTATGATAAAGATGCAACTGAATGAATAAAAAATAATATTCCTTGTTTCAAAAAGAATCGATTGATCAATATAAAGTATATAATTCGCCATAAATTTGTATAATAATTCGTAATTTTTTAGTTTTTTTAATATTTAAAAATTTTTTTCCTTTTATAACTTCTTTATTTTTATTTTTTTAACTACAGTTTCTTTGGAAAAAATATTTTAGTATAAAAGGAAAACTAATAATTGGTCTGTATGAAGTATATATTTTTTCGAAAATTGATAAAATTAATATCCATTTTTGAATTTTGACGAAATTCAAAATTTATTATTTTGATATTTTAATCTATTGCTTCCTCTGTGAGGAACCAAATTAGTTTGTTTACACGAGAGTAAAGTGTTCATGAAATTAACATAATTTTCACATATTTTATCTTAAGGATGTTTGACCCTATGACATAACCTCAAACTGAATAGTATTTTTAGTATTTTTTAACATGAAAATAAAATAAAAACTGTTTTTAACAAATTTTGAAAGATCTGCTTAATACAATTTTCAAATAAAATTATTTTGGATTAAAATATTTTGTCATTTACGCATTATTTAACATTTTGTGTTCGTTTTTCAAATCTAATAAAAATTGCAATTTTTATCTAATTATGTCAAATAAAGGCTCATTTTATTCTTTGAAACATTCTCTACAATTCTATTCATAGAATTTTATTAAAAATGTATTGTTCAGAAAGAATATACAAAGCATAAAAGATAAACTTTTTTTTGTTTATTACTTTTTAACTAAACATTTTTAATATAACTCTATGAGTAGATTTATAGAGAATGTTTCAAAGAACAAAATGAGACATTATTTGACATAATTGGATAAAAATGGCAATTTTTCATTAGATTTGAAGAAAAAACACAAAATGTTAAATAAATGACAAAATATTTAAAACAAAAATAATTTTATTTAAAAATTGTATAACTAGAACTTTTAAAATGTATTCAGGGCAATTTTTGTTTTACTTTATTTTCATTATAAAAACTAATTTTTTGTTCGAGGTTATCAAACATTCTTAAAAAACCACTTTTGGCTAAACCCAGAGCCAATGACGAGGATTTGGCTTCATTTATTTATTTATTTTTGTTTATTTAAATTTTATAATTTTTTTTTACATTTCTGGTCTTGCAAGTTTGTTTGTATTTTCAAGTTTTATCATAAAAGAATTTTTTTAACGATATTTTAAAACTATTATAAACGAGAGCTATTTTCCTTTTTTTTTTAAATGTAGAGAGAAGAAAATTCAACCACTACCTTTAAAAGCCTTCATGAGTAAGTTTCATTATCAAGTGATTTAATTTTATATTTTTCCCAAAATTTCCAAAATTCACAGTGTACTGACTCTCTATTTTGTTCAGACCAACATTCAAAACCACCATTATTTTCAATTAATTATAAACTCTTTTTTAAGTTTTCTATAAGTACTATCCTGGTCTTGGTCAACTTGTAGTAAAGAACTAAATTTGTAAAATGCAAATCTTTTCTAAAAAGGATCAGCTACGATTTTACTTTTTACAGATTTCGAACATTCAAATAACACGAAGAAGTCCCCTCAACCCGATTTTGGATCCATATTAGTCAAACTTTTTTTTTGGTTTGAAGAGCACTGTGAAAGTATTTCTTTAGAGAAATTTGGAGACAAACCTACAGCCTCCACGGGTAAGGAATGCGAGTCTCGTTGCCTCCAGGTCACAAAAACTCCACCTAAGAGTCCGTGAATAAAAATAACATCCATCTTCTTTTGCGTTCGATTCCTATGCAAAGGATGCAGAAGATAAATTCGTTGAGAATATACTTCTCCTTTATTATCGTCCAAATCCAAATTTGCCAAGGCTCTTCCTGCAGGTGCTGCCAGTCGAATATCCTCGTCTCTAGACCATTTTGCTAAGACCCCGATCCACCCTAAATTAGAGAAAAAAAATTAACAAATTGTTAGAAATAAGATTAGATTAAATTAGATTTATTTAATTTAGCAATACAATAAATTATTTCATGCCATTAACTTGCCTTCTTTTTACATATGTTAATATCAATATTTACAATAGTAAATAAAAGTTCACTTAAAATGCACTATCTTTGAATTGTTTTAATAAATTGTTTCTTCAGTTAGAAATAAAATTAATAAATGCTCATAAATTAAATTAGTAAATTACTTGAAATAATTTCGATATTCATTATCCAATTTCTACTAAATACCTGAATTGAAAATATCTTCGAGATATTCAGAATGTAGGGACAGATTCGATAATATTTTCGCAAGCAGTATCTTCAAGTTGAGATTATCGCTGAACATTTTATAAACATTCATCAATTCTAAGAGGCCTCCAACATCTGCGACATCTGATAAAATATTTTATGTGTTAAATAAAAAACAAATACGTACAAAAATAAACAAAAAGATTTTTAAGAAAGATTGTTTTAATATCTTCTTTGTATTCTAATTTTTTATTACTATTTTCCTTTTCGGAATAATTTTAACTTTTCTAAAAAAAAAAAAAAAAAATTAAAATACCTTTGCTGTGTTGTTCAAGAGAGGAATGATGATAAATGGCTTGTACGCAATTGTGCAGAAATTCTTGATCCCAAGTTATTGCGGGTGGCACAGCTAGACCAACACTTACTAAATCGTGGTCGAATATCAAACCTTCCTGTGAGATTTTACGTGTCACGAGTTACCTTGCTGTGGTAAGATTTTTCTCAAAATGTTTTAACATGCTGCAGCAACTTTACAAAAAGCTTTTACACAAATAGCCAGCTATTTTTCGTTTATACTCACGCGATGAAAGTCTTTGAATTTTCTATTGAGAAACTGCTTCAAACAAGGATGACAACTCTGGCAACATTTGTCCAGTTTTAACAGAATTTGATGAAGTTTATCTACCAAGTCCTGTATTATAATTTAACAGAGTCAGTAAAAGTATTTTGATTATGTGAATATCCTTATAATAGTGAATTTCAAGCTTACAATAAGTTTATAATTCTCATGATGATATGGTGGTCGCAGAAAAAATCTTAAATCTGTATTTGGCATCCTTGCTAAAGAAACTGCTGTTTTGGCGTCCAGCATTTGAGCCAAATCTTGATAATGCCAGTCTAGAGCAGAAAAAATTATTCTAAGAAGAATTGATAAGATATTTTTGCAATTTACATTAATTGAATTAACGTGTTTGAAATGTACTTTAATTAAATTAATATATTTCAATTAAAAACATACCTTTTAGATGTTTGAGATTACTTAAAGAAATCACGGCTTTTTCTCTTTCTTCCTTTGAGCCATTTCGAGCCATATGTACTAATCTGTAAGCCAGATTTCGATTGAGGGATTTCCACCATTTCATTATAACGTCGGTGAGATTATGCGGCTTGTCTTTCACGAAAGAGTTAAGATCCTCCTTGTCTCGAAACATAAAAATATCTGCAATTTAAATGAAATATATATTCTTTAATTATAATAATCGAAGATAGTAGAAACTATTAATATTAATAGTATCATAAAATTAAGATAACAAACCCTTGAGTCGAGGATCATCGACATAAATATACTGAACATGAAGATTTTCTAATTTCAAAACATTAGTAGAAACTGCAGATCGAACTTTATCCGAAATTTGATGTAATTGATACCAAATCCAACAGCCTCTGAATAATAAAAAAAATCATTATTATTATTTATTTAAATATATCATAAAAAGTATATCAATGTAAATATATGAAGCTGAAATATTATAGCAGCTAATTAATTCTTTAGTAATTTAAAAAATTGTTAATTCTCATTTTGGACAGTCACCTTTTCTGTGTATTTTTAATCTAGAATTTGAAATTGTATTGAAAATTTAAGATATTAAAAAAATTGAGAAAATGAAAAAAATAGACTAGATTTAGCCCTATTATGAATATATTATTCATATATCAATTGTGTATTATGTAACATTATCATAAAACTATAAATAAAAGCGATAAAACCGCAAATAAAAAAAAATAATATTCATACCCTGCAGAAACGACGCAAATTCCTGTTGTTTTGAGATAATAAACGTATTTTCTATAATCAAATAGTCGCATTGCCTTTTTCTGAGCACCTAATTAAATATTTCAAGAGATTAAAATGATACAAAAAGATAATTAATATTAAAAACTTGAAAAATTAAACATTCTTTCAATCTGTCAAAACTCAAAACATTGGGTACTTTTTTAGGTTAAACAAGTAAGAAACACAAAAATCATTCATTGGAAAACTTGATAATCAAATATAATTTAAAATAGTTTGAAATAAGTATTAAAATTTCGTTACTTTACAACTTTATATTTATTATGCCATACACATCTTGATTTTAATAATTTTTTCAGTTTTTAAATAAAGAAGTCAAATTTTTTGGCGCCCGTCATTACGCATGCGCAGTGTTCATAAACGTCACGTGGTTAAAAAAACGTGTGTGTTTTTTAAAGGTTATGTTGACACACCGTATTTGCACGTGTTGCATTTTGTCAATGCAGTTTTCCGTTTAAAAATTTTAATCAGTGATGAATTGTACATTTTTTAGTGAATGAATTAGTGATAAATAAACCTAAAAATGAAAACCAAACCTTTACGACACAAAGAAACTAATACTTTCAAGGTAAAAACACAATTTTTAGTATTTTTAAGATAACCTAAATTGGATTTTTTTATTTTCAATAAAGTTTTTATTGACAATAATGCTCATTTTTTAAGTATATTTATTTGTCAGTTGCATGGCATTAAAGAGAATATTTTCTTCTTTAGTTTAAACCTTTTTTGGAGAGAGTAACACAAATTGATGTCGATGTATTTCATCGTGTGTCCCATCGCAACGAAGATGACACTGAAGAAAATACTCATTTTTATCAAGCACTCGAAAAATGGAATGTTCTTAATCTTTCCGAAAATTATAGCAGTCTTAAAAAGGAACTTAGGAACATAATTACTTTGCCTCAATTGCTACACAGCAAGGATCATGTGATTGAAACGCTAAAAAATTATTTGAAACTGAAAGATCCTCTTTGCTTACAGACTGTCTTGGAGTAAGTATAATTTAATAAAATAAGTGTAAAAAGTAATTTGGATTTTATGCCAACATTAGGTTTAATATTATTATAAAAATAACAGAGATCACAGACTATTCACCTTTTTAGAACTGTCATTTATTTCACGGATATTTTGCTAATCTTTCACCTTTTTCATAATTGTGTTTTCAAAATAATTAAGCTTCAATTTAATAAAAATTTTAAGTAATTTGAGATTTAATAAATTCAGTATTTATCAATTTTTGAATTGATTGTAGATGAATTCATCAAAAATACAATTGATTTAAATATTATTTAATTCATTTGGGCGTTTTCTTTAAAATCATAATTTAATTTTGAAAAACTTCACAATTTTCCAGATGTCTAATACTTTATGTAAAAAATTACATACCATTAAAAAAACCAAAAATTCGTGGATAAATCTAAAAAATTTAAATTTTTTATTCTGTATAAAATTGAAAAATTGTGCTAATACAGATGATTAAATACTTACGATCTACAAATTTTCGGTATGAAGACAGCAAAAAATAATATTAAATTTTTATATCTTTCAGTCATTATAATTTAAATAAACTCCACAGTTTATTTAAAAAAGTCCAAAGTCATATTTCAATTTATTCAAACTTTTAAATTTCAATTAATTCCATTTTAAATGCATAATAATTAAATAATGTTAATTATTTTTCATATTCTGAATAATCCTTTTTTTAATTCTTACAAGATTTCTAAGAAATTTTACATTTTTCGATACTATTCAATTTTTATCTTATCTTTTCTTATATTTTCAAAATTTTAAGACTTTTACTTCTTTTACTTTTAATATAAGGACTTTTTTTATTTATCTTTTTATTTTAGGATTTTCTTTCATTTTCTTCTTTTTAGGTAAATTATTTAATAGTATCTTACACAATTTTGTTATTATTAACATTCACTAAACTTTTTTATTACGCTGATTTTTTTAATTATTTCCATATTTTTAAAAATAAATAAGCTCAATTTTTGTAAATTTATTCAAGTTGTTTTCAGATCTTGTCTATTTTTGCAAACTTACTTATTCTTTCATAAAATATTTAGAATTTCTTTATTTTTCTAAATTTATTGTTGAACTTGTTTCAAGTGTATTATTATAAAAATATTTTTGTTTTAATTTTCTTAAACCTTTTTATTTTTAAGGGAATTTTAAATTTTTTTGTGGACTTTTTATTTATTTTTATATACATTTCTTAAAATTATTTTTATTCTAATTTTTTAGTAGATTCTTACCAATTTTTTTTGTACTATTAAAAAAACAAATTTCATTATTTTCTTCCTATTTATTTAATTTTCTTGTTGTTTCACAATTTTTTTTATTCCTTCCTTGCATTTTAATTCATTTTTATATTTTTTGTCATCATTTTTTTATTTCTTAGAAACATTTTTCCTTCTTTTAAATTGTTTAGTCTTTAATTACGAATTTTTGAAAACATTTATTCGATGCTTTTATCTATATTCTTTAAATTTCTCAATTTTCTATTTTTTTGAAAACTTTTATTCTTTTATTTTATATTATGTAAATTTAATCTTGTACTAAATATTCTCATTTTAACATCATTCTTCTATTTCATAACATTTATTTTATTCTCAATTTTTTAAAATTTTCCAGAATTTTATTCATTCTTTTTTTTTTAACTTGTAAAATCATTCTCTAATTTTTCTAATTTTAAAATTTTTTCTCTTTAGTACTATATTTAAATTTTTTTTTAAATTATATTCTTCTTTATTTTTTTAATTAAAAAAAAATGTTCGTAAATAGTTCAATTTTTTGAAAAGAGTTTCACTTTTTTTATATATATTTTTACGTCACTGTTGCATTCTTCTGTTATTTTTTAATTTTTCTTTATTTCTTTAATAATGTCCATGACTTTTTATATTTAAAAGAATTTTCTCATTTTTTAAATAGATAGTTTTCTTATATTTTTACGTTTTTATGTTTTTTTTACAATTTATTATTTTTTTGTTACGAAAGGACTTTAACTTTAATAAATAAAATTATATTAATTTTAATTGAATAAAATTAATATTTTAATTAAAATTTTAAATTATATAGTTTAAATTAATAAAACATTAAAATTTTATTATGAAATATTTTTTAATTCCGATAATTAGGTCTTCAATAATACTATTTTATTCTATTAGATTAATAATGTATAATATAAATTTTATATGATTTATCAATTTTAATTTTATTAATAAAAATAGGAATATTTCCTTTTTATAATTGATAATATTAATATATTATTTAATTTGTCATGATTAAATTGTTTTGTTTTAATAAGAATTCAAAATATTGTAATTTTATAACTTAATTTTTTTAATTTTGTGATCATTATATGAATTTGAAGATATTTTTTTGAAATTTTCTCATCCTTTCGTCATAATTTGCTTAATTTTAATTTAATGTTTTATTCTTCATTATTTCATTATTATTCTCATTTAAAATTTTTAGTTTAATTTAGTTTTAATCCAGTTTTTAATCAAAATTTAGATCTATTTTAATGTTTCGATTAATTTCTATTTAAATCGATCCAAGTTTTGATTTTTTTGAAATAATTGAGATCTATAAAAATTTTAATCAATTCAAATTTCAATTTATTCAAATTTGAAGTATCTAATTTGTAATTTTTCTCTATTTTAATCTTATGAAATCTCAATCTATCCAAATGTTAAACGTATCAAACCTTGTACCTATAAACTTTATTCTAAACATTTTAATATATACAAATTAATTATTCTACGTTTTAATTTATTTTAAACAACTTTTATTATCTCATCTTTTGTTCATTCATTTACGGAAAATAATTTATTTTTTCATCCGTTTTAAGAAAAAAAGGTATTGTGATCTCTGAACTCATTTTATTATTCATTAACAAAACTATTATTAGTTTATTATTAGTTTTTATTAATTCCTAAAATTATTACAGGTTAATCGTTGCCGTATCAAGAGACTTACAGAAAGAGTTCTATCCCCACTTTCCAGAAGTCATCACAATAATCATCGATCTTTTGAACACCAAAGATGCAGAACAACTTGAGTACACTTTCACAACCCTGGCCTATTTATTCAAATTCTTATGGCGATATTTGATAAGAAACGTCGATAAAATATTTACCCTACTTTTGCCTCTTTTATCCGACTCTCGGCCCCATTATATCAACAGTTTTGCCGCTGAAAGTTTTGCCTTTGTCGTTCGAAAAATCAAAGACAAAGAGAGTTTTCTAAAATTAGTTTTGCAAGCTTTAGAAGAAACACAAAATGGAGTTCAAGGCTGTGGAAAATTATTATTCGAAGTCGTTTCCGGTATACCTGGTCATTTTCACTCCTGTGCCGAGGAATTACTGTCCCTTTATTTCGAATCTCTTCAAAATGAAGATTTGAATCAAGATCTTCTTTACCAAGTTTTGACAGAAATTGTCAAGAACATTTTAGGAACAATTCAAAATAAAAAATGTGAGGTTCTCTGGACTGTTCTTTTACGCATGACGGATAAATTCGTCGAAAATAAAAACAAATCTCCGGAAAGAGAAGATCCCCTTATTTTGCTTCTTCGACTTATTTTCAATCTGATCGATCAAAAAGGCGGAAAGCTGGTTATAGATCCAGTAATACTGGCACGAAAACTTGCCGACATGATCACTATTTTTGAAAATAATCCCGTAGTTTTGGAAGAATTGCTTCAAAATTCTACCTCGTTGCTTCTTGCGCCATTCATAAACATGAGTCAGGAAACTGTAAGTTATTTGGTGTTAAAAATGCTATCAATTAGACATACGGAATTGCTGCTTAAATTTATTGAACGATTGATATCATTCACTTCATTCGAGTCTTTAGTGCTACCACATTTGCTTAAAATAAACATCGAAACGGAATTTAAAAAGAAATATTTACGTCTCTTGGCAAAGATCGTCACGATTAAATCTCCTCCGTCTCTCAGTGGAATGTCTCTTCAAAACTGGAGCAAATTCGCCATGAACGTTCGAGAAAAATCTTTAGAAACAAATTTTCTATTGGAGAATCTGAAGCAAGAATCTTCGGAAGAAGCTCTGAGAATTTTATTAATTCTCCCTCACATGTGTCCTCTAAACAAAAATCTTAAAAATTCTTTATTGGAAATTGTTTTTTCCATTTACACAAAGATTCACGAGGAACCTTTGGAAAATAATTTGGAAAATCTGAACAAACTCTCTTTTCCATTTTTACTAGCCTTAGATTCTCTGGTCCATATTCTGACTCCCGATAAATTTTACAATTTCATTTCAAGCCGGGATGTCAATCTACTAGATTTAGCCGAAAAGTACAAAACTCCGGCTATTTTAAATTGTCTTGATTTTACCTTGACGTATGTGAGTCAATCACAGTTTAAAGAAAAATTAATAAATGTTGAAACATTTGATAATTTACACAGATTTTTAACGATTCAATTAGGTTCCGAAAATCCGAATATTCGATTAACAGTGACACACATTTTCTCCTTATTCAGTAATGTCAAAGGGGTAAAAGCTCAGAAAATAGAGGGAGAAAAAGACGTTTTTGAACTTATGCATCTTGCTGAAAAAGAACCTGTCTCTGTTCACACTTACAGGAATAAATTATTATTCCTTCAGGCTTTAACTTTCGAGAGCCAGGCCTTGAGTTTCTTAGATCCTTCATACTACGATATACCTTTGCACTACTTAATCAGCAATTTATATTTGAATTTTTCCCTTCTTTGGGATCCTTGTGGCAAAATCTTGGCCACTTACGCCAATAAACAATGCTCTCAATTTTGGCCAATATTTCTCTCTCTATTACAAATGGACAGAAAAATATCTAATCCTTACACTTTGACGATTACTTGTGATATTGTTTCGAATTTTGAGAATTTAATTTGTGTTAATAATGAGAAAGTAGATTACGAGAATTTTAAACTTTTATTGTGGAAGTCAATGGCCAATTTCCCGGAGTATTGCGAAACGAAGAATCGAGATTTGACTGTTATGTTTATCGATTTCGTGGAGAGGTTCGTTTTTAAGTCTAACAGTGAGGATGGAAAGTCGTGCAATATTGAGAAAAGGAAAGAGGAGGAGAAAGTGGATGAGACGATTGATGAGGAAGAAGATGAAGATGAGGATGAAAAAGAAGAAAATGAAAAAGAAGACGGCGATGAGAAAATGGACGAAGATAAAGATACAAAAGAAGCGAATAAAGAGAATAAAAATAAAAAGATCAAGAAAATTGAAGAAAATATCCCACAGACAAAAATAAAGATAAAACTCCTAATTGCCCAATTGCAAATTTTTAGCAAACTCGTTAATCCAAAATCATTGTACAAAGAATCAGAAATGTGTAAAATTTATCTCGATCTATTGACATCGAAGAATTCAGAAGTACAGAAAGCCGCGTTAAATTGTTTGTTTGCCTACAAACATAAATACCTGATGCCTTATAAAGAGCATTTGAGCAATTTTGTGGACGAGAAGCAACTGAAAAAAGAATTAACCCTGTTCAAAATAACGAAAGAAGATAGTATGATTGTTGATTCGCATCGTGATGATTTGTTTCCGATTTTAATGAGGATTATTTACGCGAAAATGACGACGAGAGTTGGGATGAGAACGGGAGGCAAAGCAGGAGGACTGCATCGTAGAAAAATGATTCTTCGATTTCTCGCAGGCGCAGAAGAGAAGGAAATGTTCACCTTTGTTCAAATGGCCTTCAAACCTTTTCTAAATCGTCTTTTGATCTCGGTAGAAGAAAACTTGGATTTAAAAAATTTTGTGAGTGAAATAATCAAGAGTGTGGATTTAACGAATGTGATACCACCAAAAAGACTTCAGAGCGCGGTCAATCTTCTGGCGATTTTGATCGAACAATTCGGAGGGAAAATGATGGATAAATTGCTTCCGCATCTTTTGAGAATTCTCATGACAATCCTGGCACAAGTGACGGGGATTCTTCAAAAACCGGAACAAGTTCATTCCGGATTTTTGTCATCGATCCGAAACGTGAGAACTAGTTCGATTAACATTTTGGCGAGATTTTTCGTGCATTTTGAAAACTATAAATGGACGAGTTCAGAAGTTGATGCTTTGTTTGAAACCGCGGTGTTTCCTTGGATTGAGAAACTTCCTGTCGAGGGTATCCACAGTCCGACTCCTTTGTTAAAAGTGTTTTTAGCCTGGAGTCAGAATCCTCGTTATTATTCTCTATTCGTGAAATATAAAGACGACGAGAACTTTACGCCTTTGGTGTTTATTTTGAAATTACTCTTGGGACCCAAAACTCATTCGTCAGTTACGAATGCAATTCTAGAAATGATAGAGAAGATGTTAACTCTTCAGGATTATGAAAAAATGGAAAAAGATCCAGATGCTATGGAAGTGGATAATCCGGCGGAATCTCTAAATTGCGTGATTTCGAGTATTTTGGAAATTAATTTCGATTTTCTCCCGAAAGGGATAAATTACGGCTCAGCGATTCTTTTACCTCATGTACCGAGTATTTTGGAATTCATGAGACGAAAATTGGAAAAGACGAAGAAATTTAATAAAGTGGTGAAAAAAACGGAACTGGTGGTTCTTTCGAGAATTTCCGAATTTGTCACCGACGCTGAAACGAGCGATACACTTCTTTCGCTGATTGTTCCTATTTTGATTAAAAAGGTGAGAGATTGACAAGATTTTGATTATTATATTTTGGATATTTACTTATTTTTTGTTTAATTACAATTGTACGATAAAGTAACGTTTCTGAAAAGGAAGAGAGACTGGTGGAAATAGGGATTTTTTTAAATATAGAAAATCAGTATCTATATAAAATTTTCAAATATTTATTTGGAAAAAGCTTATTTAAGGTATTTCTCCGATAGTCAGTCCCCGACAAAAGTTAGTATTTCAGTTAGCAATTAATTATTAATATAATTTATTTCTTAACTTATCATTGACTATGGATAGTTGATCAGATATCGACCAATAGTTTTTTAATAAGAAGGTTTCAAAAATTAACAAAAGTTGCTAATTTTTTAACGTTTTTTAAAGATACCTTTTTCACAAGTCTATATCTTGTGAAATCTTGTCTATATCTTCTTACCATTTTTTAAAAAATGGTACAATTTAACTAAATAATAGCTTATTTTCTTGAAAAAAACAAACTCTACAACTTCACCTCATTAGATTTTTGAAAAAGTGGATCATTTTTTAAATAAAGCAATTTGTTTATAAATATATTTCTAAATTTTTCTAAATATTTATAAACAAATTGCTTTATTTAAAAAATGATCCACTTTTTCAAAAATATGACGAGGTGAAGTTGTAGAGTTTGTTTTTTTCAAGAAAATAAGCTATTATTTAGTTAAATTGTACCATTTTTTAAAAAATGGTAAGAAAAGATATAGACTTGTGAAAAAGATATCTTTAAAAAACGTTGAAAATTTAGCAACTTTAGTTAATTTTTGAAACCTTCTTTTTAAAAAACTATTGGCCGATATCTGATCAACTATTCATAGTCAATAATAAGTTAAGAAATAAATTATATTAATTAATAATCGCTATTAACTGAAATACTAACTTTTGTCAGAGACTTCCCATCGGAGAAATACCTTAAACTGAGAACATTTAATAAGAAATAATGAAGAATAAAACATTTAATGAAAATAAAATAAATTATGTCGAATAAATGATAAAATTTCAAAAAAAATATCTTCAAATTCATGTGATCGCAAAATTAACAAAATTAGGTAAAAGCAACGAAAAACATAAAAATGTTAAAAGATAAGAAAACAGTCTGTTAAAAATCTAAGAAAATTCTTTTAATTAAAAAAAGGTCATGGACATTGTTAAAGAAATAAAGAAAAATTAAAAAGAAAAAACAACACAACAAAGAAAGAGTGACATAAAAATATATAAAAAAAGTAAAAACTCTTTTAAAAAAATTAAATTGTTTACGGAAATTTTTTTTAAATTTAAAAAATAAATAAAAAGATAATTAAAACTAAGTGAAAATTATATGTATTATATGGACATTTATCTTCCTCATAGAGGAAAAAATAATTTAATAATATAAAAGTCAAGTGAAGAATAGTTATTATAAAAAAAAGGAATTTTAAATGCAAAAAAAATGAAAAAATATGGGTTGCTTTACGAATTTTTGATCAATTATAAACGTTATACAGGTAAATCGATTCGTTTTGAGATAAGGAATATGATTTTTGTACCTATTTATTAAATTGTATTTTAGCATGAAAAAATTTGTTGGCAAAAAATTATTTTTTTCGACGAAAAAAGGTGTTTAAAACATTTGATTGAAATCTTTTAAAGATATCTTGAGACTTCAGATATTCTGGAAACAAAAAACGCTATACACATACATACACACATAAACACACACACACACATCTGGACATTTGCTTAAAAAGGAAAATTTACGCTTTTTACATGAAAATGAGTCGATTTAAACTATTTTTGGAAAATCGAAGATTTTAACGATCACCTATGAGAAAGTAAAAATCAAAGAATAATTATAAAATTTTAAGATAATTGAAAATTGAAAAAATTGTAGGAAATAATTGAAAATTGCGGAAAATAATTAATAATTGAAGGAAACAGTTGAAAAATGACGAGAATAATTGGAAAATTGAAGAAAATATGTGAAAAGTGACGAAAATAATTGTCAATTGAAAACAAAAATTCAAAAAATGACTAGATTAATAGACAACTGAAAAAAGAATTAAAAAATTAAACAAGAAATAATATTAAATTTAAAGAAAATAATTGCAAATTGAAAAATTAAGAAAATTATAGGAATAATTGTTGGGAATATTTGCACATTTAACAACTGGATTAAAAATCTAAAAAAATAATTAAAAATTGAAAAAAAATAATGGGAAATTAAAGAAAGGAATTGAATTTCAATACTTAAATAATAAAAATATGTAATTGAATAAAGCCAAGAATTAATTAATATAGAAGAAAACAATTGAAAACTTAAGAATGGAGATAAAAATTAAAGAAAATAATTGAACAATTGTATATAAAATGAAAAGTGGAATTTAATTTTTAAGAAAATAACTCATAATTAAAGAAAATAGTTCTAGAATTGAATAATTGAATTAAAATTTTAAAACCATTTTTATGAGTGAAAAAATAATTGAAAAAATCCAAAAATGATTGAATATTGAGTAATTTTTGAAAAACGATAAAAATAATTGAAAATTAAATAAGATATTTGATAATTGAGGAAAATAATTAAAAATTAAAGAATTAAATTGCAAATTAAAAAATTAAATGGAAATTTTAAGAAAATAATTTTTAGATGCAAATTAGTCGATTTAGACTATTTTTGGAAAATCGAAAATATTAACGATCACAAAGCTTCCTCTATGAGGAAGCAAATACGTTAAAATATATTACTAAAGAGAAAAAAATTTTAAAATTAGAAAAATTAGAGAATTTTTTTACAAATTGAAGAAAAAAAGAATGAATACAATTTTGGATAATTTAAAACAAATTGAAAAGAAGAAAAATTCTATGAAATAGAAGGACGATGTTAAAATGAGAATATTTTTTAATTTATATACATAAGTTTAAATTTACATAATGTAAAACAAAAGAATAAAAGTCATCGAATAAGTAGTAAATATAAAAAATTTAAAAAATGCAGATAAAAGCATCGAATAAATGTTTTTAAAAATCCATATTTTCAGGTTAAAAACTTATCAATTTAAGAAGGAAAAAAAAATGTTTATAAGAAATAGAAAAATGATGCCAGAAATTAAAGAAATTAATTAAAGAAAATCCTAAAATAAAAAGACAAATACAAAAAAAATATCAAAAGTAAAAGAAGAAAAAATATTAAAATTTTGTAAAAATAAGAAATTATAAGATAAAAATTGAACAGTTTCGAGAAAATGAGTAAGAGTTAAAAAAAAGGATTACTATGAATAAGGAAAATAATTAATATCCATTTAAATTTGAATTAATTGAAATTTAAAATTTTGAATAAATTGGAATATCCATAAATTTCTGGAGTTTTTTATGGTTTAAAGTGTTTTTTAAAGGATTTTTAAATTTCTTTTGTGGACTTTTTATTTTTCTTTATATATGCATTTTTTTATTTTTTCTTTTTTAATTCTAATTTTTTAGTAGGAAACCAAAATTCAAGGATTCAAAGTTTTATAATAAAACGATTTTGTGTTTGGGAAGATCGATTAATTTTCAGGGTATCTAGCGATCCGGGATTTTAAGAATTTAAAAAATTTCGAGAATTCGTAGGTAAATTCAGAAAATTTTAATTTCAATCTTGAACTCTTCAATCGTTTTAAAAATTGAATTTGAAATGGTCAAAATACGACCTGCAAATTTTGAGTAGAAAGAAAATTAAAAATAATATTAAATTTTTAATGATTCCAAGTCATTCTAGTAAATCTCAAATGCCACCTAAAACAAGCTTTTAAATTTGAATAGTCAGAAATTAATTCTTTTACATCTAATTTTGTCTTAATTTCAAAAATATTTTCAACTTTTTCTAATTTTCTAACTTTATCATGAATTTTTTCCTTCTTTCAAAAATTTTTGTTTTCTGTTTTAGATTTTCTTTAGTTTTCTTCTTTTTACGCAAATTATTTCAGTTCATTTCATTCAATTTTGTTTTTAAATCATTTAGGAAAATTGATATATTTTCATACTTCGATGGGAAATACAATTTTTTCTTCAATTTTATGATTTTTTTTTTAGATTTTTACTAGAACGCAAGTAAATCTAAAAAAAATCATTTTCTTTACATATTGTTTATTTTTTTTCCAAATTTATTTGCTTTTTCTTAAGATTTCTAGATATTATGATTTTAAAAAAAAGATTTATTGGAATTGTTTTAAAAATATATCTAATGTCTTTGACAAATTTTTCTTCTTTTAAAGTTTCTGTATTATTTTTAAATCTTCTTCATTTTTAAACAATTTATTTGTTTTTTCTAAGTTTTTCAATTAACTTTTTACATTTTATTTTTGCAATTTTATCGTTTTTTCATAATTTGTTAGATTTTGTTGAAGATTTTCTTCATATTATTCAATTGTTTTCATTGCTCACATAATTATTCGCTAAAAACTAGATTTTAAATTACCACGTGCTCCGGTCTTCACCATTCTCTCTTACACCTCTTTCATTATACAGAGCTATAAGTTTTTCTGAAATTTGTAAAATTTATAACATTTATAACTATAATTATTCGTTATTAATGAGATTTCAATTTCTTGTATTTTTTTTTATTATATTTGACGCCCTATTTATTTAATACATTTTTCATATCTTTAAATTTATATTAATTTGTTCATTTTAAATTACAAATTATTTTCTATAGATTCTATAATTTTCGTGTTGATATATGTGTACATCCGCATGAAATGGGCCCACTTTGGCACTATTGGACTTATCTATATGACCATATTCTTATTTAAATTTCGAACATTTTGAGAGGTCTTCGATCCTTTTAGATGAAAAATTCACAAAGTTACAAGAATTCAAAGTTAGAACAGTTAAAAAGCTAGTTTTGAGCAAAACGAGTTTAAAGTTTAAGATTACCATTAACGCCCATGCATTTTAAAAAATAAATATAATATTATTTTGTGTTTTTAATTACGATACAGATATGATAAATGCATGACTCGACATGGAACATTACGCAGTTTATTTTTTATCAATAAAAAAAAATCGAAAATCTGAACCTCTTTTAGAAAAAGTCGAATATTTGTCGAATTGACAAATTGGGCCCTTTTCATGCGGACGTACAAATATTAATTCTTTAATTTTGTTGTGCAATAATTTATTTCTGCCGTTTGATTATATATGTTTTCTAATATTTTTAATTTGTTTCAAAGGCATCTATTGGAGAGTCCGACGATGTGATAATCGAGCTTTTGACAACGATCACGAATTTGACGAAACAAGTGGAGAATCCAGGACAACATATTAAGATAATTACTCCATTGATCGGATCAATTTCGTCAGTAGCTCCAAGGAAGATGTTGATCGAGTTGTTCAAGATCATCGCCAGTAGATCATCTCTGGATCGTAGAGAGAGGATGATTCGAGATTATAATTTGTTAGCCTCTCTCAATTCTTACGACAGCAGGTGGGTCGATCAGCCGGATTTTGAAAAAAGACTCGATTCCTTCGTGGAAATTAAATCTCTCCTCGAGAAGGATCAAATATCTCTCGAATTTGGAGTTGCTATCATTCATAACTGCTTCTTTTCCCTAAAAACCGATCATGATTTAGCAATGCGCGACAGCTCCGCAGAATGTTTAAAAAATCTCGCCAAAAAGTTGGCCATGAATCACAAAGATAGTCCAATTGATAGGAGGTATTTAATCGAAGACACAATTCTGGGATTAGTAAGGAAGAGTATTAGATCGAAAAACAAAAATCTTAGGACTGAATCAATATCTTTTCTGGGCTACATGGCTCTTGAATGTCCCGATGTTCATCCCGTTTTGAGAGATTTATCCCTGCTGACAAACAAAGTTGATCCTGAGGTTGATTTCTTCCAGAATTTGCAGCATCTGCAACTTCACAGAAAAGTGCGTGCGCTTTTGAAATTTTCCACTGTTGCTAAAACAATGACAAAACTACCGAATCCTAAGACCTTGACTCAGTTTATTCTGCCTCTTGCTTCCTCGTATTTGTGCAATGAAGATTTTCTAAACAAAAATTCCATCGTGGATGCTGCGGTCGAAGTTGTCGGAACCGTCTGCAGATTGCTGCCTTGGCACCAGTACGAGCTTGTTTTAAAATTCTATTTAGATAAACTCAGACACTCGCATGAATTTCAGAAACAGATTATTAAAATTATCGTCGCTATTTTGGACTCTTTTCATTATGATCTTCGTAAGTATAAGGATGTTAAGGACGATCTGGAAGCTGTGAAATTAAGTGGAAATAATTTGGGTAAAAATGCTAGAAATTCTAATGTGAATTTAAAAAATAGAAATTCGAATATAAACTCCGAAAATGGAAATTCTAATCATACAAATTCTAAAAATGAAAATGATAATATAAATTCTAATAATACAAATTCTAAAAATGAAAATGATAATACAAATTCCAATTTAGAAGAATCGTTAGCTATTGATGATTGCGTCATGAATGACGAAGAAGCTGAAGAAAATTTAGACGAAGCTTTAAATGAAGAATTGAATGATGAAATTGAGGAAAATTTAGACGAGAGTGTAAAGGAAAATGAAACTGGGGCTCAAAAGGAAATAGAAATTCGAAATGGAACAGTAATTCAAAAAGAAACTGAAACTGAAACAGGAACTGAAAAAGACACTGAAATTCAAAAAGAGCCGATATCAATAATGGAGAAAGAGACCGTACTTTCCAGCTACATGGCAAAAAGGCTAATTTTCAACATTTCTAAAATAATTTTACCTCAATTGCATCGGGCAATAATAGCGAGAACTCATCACGAGAATAGTCACAAGGTAAATCGGAGAAAAACAGGCTCGGAGCGAGAAGAGGAAGAACTGATGCGAGTTCCTGTTGCTCTGGCGCTTGTAAAGCTTCTTCAAAAGTTACCCGAGGGCATGGTGGACTCGAATTTACCCGGAATTTTCATGAAGATTTGCACATTTTTGAAATCGAGACTGGAGTCTGTTCGGAGAACAACTCGAGAGGTTTTGCAAAAAATAATGATAACTTTGGGTCCTGGGTATCTTCACTATTTACTGAGAGAAATGAACACACTTCTGACAAAAGGATTTCAAATTCACGTTCTAGTCTTTACGATTCAGTCGGTTTTGGTTTCTTTGAAGCCGTTTTTGCAACCGGTCTATGTGAATAAAAATTTAACGAGTATTTTGTCGGTTTGTAAAGTTGATTTGTTTGGATTGACTGCTGAAGAGAAAGAGATTATAGGAATTACGAAGAACGTTTCTGAGGCAAAATCGACCAAGAGTTATGATATTTTTAATATTATGGCGAAGTTTATTAGCGAATCGTGTCTTATTGATATTATAATTCCTCTGAAGGAAGTATTGGTCAAGTCGCATTCGCATAAAACGTTGTATAAAGTTGGCGAGTGCTTGAGGCAGATTTGTTTAGGTTTGGCGGACAATAGTTTTATAGAGGCTAAGTCAATGTTGATGTTTCTTTATGGTGTTGTTTCTGAGAGTATTTTGGATCTTTTACCAGTGCAGAAGGAAGTTAAACGTAGTGAGAAGGAAATCCAAGCTAAACTAAGGGAGAAACCGGATTGTTTTATTATTCCGCCGGAGCCTAAGGGAAGAATGGGTGCAGTTGTTTCTGCTAAAACGACCAGGAATACGAATGCTCACTTTTTGGTGGAATTTGGACTGAGGCTGACTCATATTTTTTTGAAGAGGGACAAATTTGCGGGAAGTGGATTAAAGCCGCTTTTGAATCCTTTTGTGCCGATTTTGAATGATAGTTTGAAGTCTCAACATGTGAAGGTAATTGGAATTTAATGTATTTTTAGATTGTCGAATAGTAAGTCACGGTGGGTTTTAAATTGATTTAAGGTAAAGTTCTTGATTTTGATTCTGGAGTGTAAACACATGATTTTCAATTAAAAATTAAAATAATCGCTGGAGCCATTTTTGAGAAATGTGGACTTTAATTTTTAAAATAATGAAAAGTCACAGACATGTCCATTTTAGAAAAAAAAACCTTTGATACAAAAGTTATAGATATTAAAACAATGAATATTTGTTATTTAAACCTTTTTTTAATCCAGTTGATAGTTTTCGAGAAAAAAAAACTGTTATTTCATAAATTTACATTATATATACCTACTTATAAACTCACATTGTATATACAATATTTAAAAGCAGTGGCGTAACTATTAAGGGGCAAAGTGGGGCAGTGCCCCGGGGCCCTTAAGCTCAGGGGCCCTCAGTCGACCCTAATAAACCATTTTTTTCCAAAATTTATAAAATTTTAGAATTAAAAAAAATAATTGCAAATTTTGCAAATTAATTGAAAAAAATCAGTAATTTAATACATCATATAAATGTTGTAAAAATAAAGAAAATAAGTTAAATTTGAGAAAATTACTTGAAAATATTAAAAATAAATTGAAAAATAATTAAATAATGAAAAATTAGGTAAAATAATTAAAAATTAGAGAAAATAAATGAAACAACATAAACATAATTTAAAATTGAAAAGAATAATTTTTAATTAAACAGAAATAATTAAAAAAATTTTGGAAGTTACAAAAAAGAACAAAAGTAATTGCAAATTAAAGAAAAAAATATAAAAAATCATATACATAATTGAAAATTGAATGAAATAATTGAAATCTCAGATGAATAGTTTAAAATTTTGGAAATTATAAAAGAACCGCAAAAAATTGAAAATTAAAGGATATAAATTTTGAAAAATAATTGAAAAATGATTTTACAATTTGAAACTTGAAGAAAATAATTGAAGTATGGTACAAACAATGATAAGTTGTAAAAAATAAATGACATTTGAATAAAATAATTCAAAAATGAAAAAAAAAATTAAATAAAAAAGAAATAATTGAAATTTGAGAAAATTACATGAAGATCTTAGAAATCAATTAAAAAAAGTGAGAATAATTAAAAATTGGAGAAAAGAATTAAAGAAAGCTAAAAATAAATGAAATTTACGATAATTAATAAAAAAAATTTGGAAATTATAAGAGCAAATGAAAATAATTAAAAATTGAAGAAAATAATTGAAATGTTAGAAAAATACTTAAAATTTTAGAAAATAACAATCGAGGAAAATAATTGAAAAATGATAAAATTAATTGAACATTTTAAAAAATAATTGAAATATGCTGAAAATAATTTAGGATTGAGAAAAGTAATTGAAATATATTGAATATAATTTAAATATGAAAGATTAAAAACAATAAATAAAAATTGAGAGAAATAATTGAAAAAATTATAGAATATATTATGTTTAAGAAAAGAAAATAATTACAAAATTACTTAAAAATTCGAATTAAAGAGAATAATTAAAAAGTCGCAGAAATAATCGAAATTTCATGAAAATAATAATTGAAATTTCAGATAAATAATTGAATTTTTTGAAAATTATGCCAAAAGAATGAAAATGATTAAATATCGGAGAAAATAATACATAAAATTACAGAAATTGTTTTTAAGCAGAAGAAGATGATTGAAAAATTGTTTAAAAATTGAAAATTAAAGAGAATAATCTGAGTTTAAGGTAATAACTGAAAATTTAGGATATGAATTAAAAAATAATGAAAATATTAAAAGATGGAGAAAATAATTGCAAAATAATAGAAAGAGATGAATATTGAACAAAATAATTGAAAATTGAGATACATATTTGAAAGTTTAGTAAATTAATTCAGAAATTATGAAAATGATTAAAAATTGAAAATAATAATTGAAAAATGACAAAAATAATGGTGAATTAAAAAATTAATTTAAATTTGCGACGAATAATATAAAATTTAGGTATAAATAATTAAATTGATTTAATGTCAAGGCAAAAATAATTAAAATTGAAAAAGTGATTGAGAAAACTAAACAAAATAATTTAAATTTGAGGAATGTAAATTTAAGATTTACATTTTAAACAATTTAAAAAGAATTAAAATAATTAAGAATTCTAGAAAATAGTCGAAAAATGATAAAAATAGTACAAAATTGTCGAACGGTAAATTAATTAAATATTGTTATAAAAGTTGTATTATATTATAGTTTAAAATACATTAATTTTTTTTTTTAATTTGTAGGGCCATTTTTTTTTAATTAATTAAAATATAGTCATTTTGCGCGTTTTCTTACTGTTTCCACGTAAAAGTCCCAACTTTATAAATTCATATCTTAACAACAGAACGGTAAATTTTAATAAAATTGTAACCATAAATGTAAAATAATGCATTTAATATGTCATTAAAATTTTATAAGACTCAATAAAAAATCGATTTATGGATAAACCTCCTTAAGTGATTGAAATCATAATAGAAAAGAGTTATTAAAAATTTAAGAAATTTTTTAATCGCTTCAAATTTAGTAAGTATTTTTAAAACGTGGATTAATTGAACTTCTAATCAATGCAAGTTCACATTAACTGAAATTTGAAGAAATTAAAATTACTGTAAGTTTAAAATTTGAGAACATTTTGAAAAGGTGAAATATGTTTTAAAATTTTGAAAGAATAAAACATCTAGTGACAAATGTCAGGTGTGGTCATAATAAATGAATAAATTAAACTTGAAAATTATTATATATAAGGCCCCATTGCCCCAGGGCCCTTGTTCTCCCAGTTACGCCACTGTTTAAAAGTTTTTATTTATATGCGTAAAAAAAGAAAATTATTCATCCAATGTAAATTTTTAATTATATTGTGTAAAATATCGGCTTTTTTGGTTTTTCTCGAAATCCATTGATTGTATAAAAAATATTCTGTTTTAAAATCTGTAACTTTTTTTCTAAAATGAACATTTCCGAGACTTATTGTTATTTTAAAAATTGAAAGCAATGTTTCTCAAAAACGGCTTCGGCAATTATTTTAATTTTTTGTGAAAAATCATGTGTTTACACTCCAGAATCAAAATAAAAAAGAATATATGAAGGTACTAAGACTTTTATGTTAAATCAGTTTAAAACCAACGTGTAGTAAAATTTTCCAACAGGTGTAATTATTTAAGGCTGAAGTAATTAATAAAATGTTTAACTCTAAAGCGAAGTTAATCTATTTAATAAATTAATGCAATCAGCAAAATCAGCCTAAAATTAACCACTATTTTGCTAGGCCAACAGTATAGATAATCGTTTCCTATTTAAAGAATATATATTCTGGAACAGTTTTCTACTCGCAATACAATTCCTTGATAAGTATTCTTCAAAATAAAATCAGTTTGTCAACATAAAAGTTATTTATTCTTTAATAATTAAATTAAATATTAGAAAGACGAGAAATCTTGTCACTTCTGAACCTTCTGAATTTCTGTTACTAGCCTAACCAAACCTAGGAACTAAGACACCGGGAATTTTGAATAAACGGATAAAATAAAAAATCAAATTTCTTGTATCTATTTTATATCAACGTATTTATGTATGTCAATGTTTTCTAATTTTTTTTATTGATAATAAATTGATTCTGGTTATATTATACGGAATTATTCAAACTAAATTAAAAACTTCGTGATTAAAAAGTTTTTGAAAACAAGAAAATATAACATCAAAACATAACCTCAATTTCTAACAGTTCTATGAGTTCTGTAATGGATTATATTGTTAATTATAAAAAAAAACCCGTCTTTAAAGCCATCGGTATAAACAAACTCATAAAGATTGTTATATTATGCCGTATAATATTATTTTACTTAATTATACTTATATTATTATTTACTTAAATAAATATTGTTTTAATTTATTTAATTCACTTAATTTTTTCAGATAAACACCCTGAGTCTACAATGTCTGAACTGGGTAGCGAAAATGGATCTGCCAGCAGTGCACGAATTAATATCCGAAATTTGCTCGTCAATATTCAGCATTCTTCACAAATATGCTGTCGCGGGTTTGAGCAAAGGAGATAATTATGATTTGGTAATGTCGGCTTTCAAATGTGCTTCTGTTATTGTTCGAGACGTAAAGCATTTCACCATAAACGAAGATCAATTAAAACTTTTGATAATCTACGCAGAACAAGATCTCCATGACTCTGAGAAACAAGCAACTGCCTACGGACTTCTAAAAGCAATCATAAGTCGCAAAATGATCGTCCCAGAAATGCACGAAGTTATGCAAAAAGTAGCAGTTCTCAGTGTAACTTCGGAATTAGATCACGTGAAACAGCAATCACGACAGATCTTTTACACCTATCTTGTAGACTATCCTCTTGGTAACAAAATCAAAGATCATATTTCCTTCTTTGTGACACAACTCAACTATGAACTCCAACCAGGAAGAATCAGCGTTCTTGAAATGATTCACAGTATTGTCAAGGGTTTTCCAGAAAAAGTTCTTGCTAGATATGCAGGTTTTTTGTTTCTTTCAGTTGGAATTAGAATTATTAACGACGAAGATCCAACGTGCAAAAAACTTTGTGCGAAATGCATTCGAGACATGTTGGAAAGACTTAGACATAATCAAAGAAAGGAACTTTTTGAGCTCGTAATGAAGTGGATGAAGGATGAAAAAATTACTCACAGAAGTTTAGCGATGCAACTTTGTGGATTGTTTGTACTTGTCGAGGGAGAGAAATTTGTGTCGAGATTGGATGAATTGTTGCCGGTTTTGATTAAACAGTTTTATACGAGCGATGTCGATGAATCGAAACCAGGACGTTTTGTGAAGATTCATAAACTAGAAGACGTTTCCGGCAATGTTGAAAATAATATTAAAGATCTGGAAAGAATGAGGGATCATCATTTGATACTGGTTTTGCAATTGTTGTTGAAATTGGCCGCGAATTGCACTGCTTTTATGAAAGATCTGAAGTATAAGAATCAGATTCATTCTTTTGCTGGTATGTTTTTTTTCAGTTTTTAAATAAGTTTTATGATAAATGTTAAGGGATCTACCCAATTTAGAAACGCTATAAAATGCCTTTTTTAAGAATTTTTTTGATAGGTTAATGTTATAAATATTCAGGGGCGGAGACTTGTGTATAGTACGTCTGCAATATTCCATAGGGCAAAAAAGTGGCACTGTGAAATTCCTTATGGCAAAATTACAGACAAAAAATAAATTTCCTAATAAGAATGTTGATAAATGAATTTAATCCACGCTTTGAGAATAGCAAATTTGAAATTATTTAAAAATGTCTTCAATTTTTAACAATTCCAGGGATCACAGACTGTCCCCTATTTCCCTTTTTTTCCCTATTTCCCTTTTTTCCCCTATTTTGAAGTTTTGCCTCTATTTCCCCTATTTCTAATTTTCAAATTTAAATTTATAATTTATCAAAGTTATTTTTTACTTAATTCTGAATTTGTATCATTTAATCATTTAATAATCGCGCTGAGCTATTTGGGAGAGAGGGAAATTGACCACAGTTTATTTTTGTTTATTTGCCATTTTTAAAAGACTGCGGGTAATTTTAAATCCTAATGAAAAAGGCAGAGCTAGCCGCTTTTTTAAAGAAAATTATAAACAATGGTTTAAGAGAATGTATTTATTTTTAGATTTAGAATTATTAGCTTCGTTAATTTTAAACGCTTTTGTAAACGCACAAAATTTTATTTAGATAATTTGTTCAATTATCATTTATTTTCCGCAATTTTTAATTAATTTAAACCATTTTTCCAACTTCCACTTATTCTCTCAAAATTTTATGACTATTCTTTAACTTTTTAAATTATTTTGTTCTCTTGTTTATTATTCTCGACAGTTTTCAAATTTTTTTACATTTGTCAATTATTTTTCTTTAATATTTAATAATTTTATCATTTTGTAATTTTTCTTTCAATTATCTATCTGTCGTCTTAAAAATGTAATTTAATTCTTTAATTTTTAATTATTTTTAAAAAATTTAAATAATGTTTTCAGTTTAAAATTATTTTTAAAAATTCTCTTAAATTCTCGACTTTTTTCAATATTTTTTTTCAATTATAAAAACTGTTTTAAATTTCAATTCAGTTCTTCAATTCTACAACTATTTTCTTCAATTCTCAAATGTTATTTTTCAATTTTAAAAATTTCATTCTAATTTCAATTCCATTTTTTAAATAAATTTAATGATTCTCGTCTTTTTTAAAATACTTTCTTCAATTTTTAATTATATTCTTTAAATTTCAATTTAATTTTTAAATTTTCAGTTTAATTCAATTTTCCATTATTTTTTTTCAGTCACAAAAATTGTTTCAAAATTTGAATTCAAATGTTTAATTCTACAACTATTTTCTTTAAATTTCAAATTCCATTTTTCAATTTTAAATTAATGTCTTTAATATTAAAAGATTCTCGCTTTTTTCAATTCTTTTCTTCTATATTTAATAATTATCGTTTTTTTCAATTACTTTTTTCAATTTTTAAGTTTATTCTTTAAATTTCAATTCCTTCTTGCAATGTTTAATTATTTTCTTAATTTTTCAATTTTTTTCCTTTTTTTTTAATTATTTTCTTTAATTTTAATTATTTTTTTCAATTTGCAATCTAGTTGTTTAATGTTGAATTATTTCCAACAATTAGGCATTCCTATAATTTTCATAGTTTTTGAATTATTTTGTTTAAATTTAATATTGTTTGATTTTTTGAATTATTTTTTCCAATTGTGAATTAATGTACTTTTCAACTATTTTTTTCAATTATTATTTATTTCCCTCAATTTTCAATTATTTGCAACAATTTTTTAAATTATTCTTTAATTTTTTCAATAATTATTTTGTTCGATTTTGGATTAATCTGGCCGGCCATTGTTAGAGTTTTGTTTTCAATTTTAATTTATTTTTTCAAATTTTAATTCAATTCTTAAATTTTCAATTTATTTCATCAAGTTTTTATTATTTTCTTGAATTTCAATTATTTTTGTCGATTCTCAATTTAGTTTTTCAATTTGCAATCATTTCCAACAGATATTTCTATAATTTTCTTAATTTTTCAATTTTCTAGTTAAAATTTATTGTTTAATTTTTAAAATTATTCTTCTTCAATTGTGTAATTATGTAAATATTTTTCGAGTTTTATTTTCAATTGTCAATTATTTTCGTTATTTTTCAGTTAAAAAGTTGTTTAAAAAATATTAATTTGACATTTTAGGATAAGTAAACACTAAATTTCCTTCTATTTAAAAAGAAAAAAACTATTAAGACCATACTTAACATCTTCAATTTTTCAATGGAAGTCGCCATCATAGACTTTAAAGCGAACTTTTTGTCCCCTTTATGTCCTCTATTTCAAAAAAAAACTTGCCCCTATTCCTCTTTTTTACTAACAATAGGGGCTGTGATCCCTACAATTCTTTTCTATCATGAATTTTTAACTATTTTTATCAATTTTCAACAATTTTCTTCAATTTATAATTATTTTTATTATTTTTCAATTTTTCCCCTCAATTTTAAATTCAATTTCCGCAAGTTTCAATTATTTTCTTTCATTTTTTCAAATAAAACTTCAGTTTTTATTATTTCCTTCAATATCAAATTAATTTAATTATTTATTAACTAATTTTTAATTTCTTGCCTCATTTTTCAATTATTTTTAGAAAATATGGTTTTTGTTTTTCAAATTGTAATTTTTTTCTCCAAATTACAACTAATTTTTTCAATATCTAGTTATTAATGGCAATTAAATAATGGAAGAACATCACTCATCAAATTTGTTAATTTAATTATCAGTTTCAATATTTGCTTCGTTTGCCATTGTCATTTACTAAATATTTTTCAATATTAAAAAATCTGTTTCATGCTTCATTAATTTTTATTTAAAAAACTAAATTATTCAATTTTTATTATTTATTGTTTTTAAATTTTAGTTGTAGTTTTCAAGTAGGTATTTAAATGATGTTCTTCAATTTTCAATCACTGTCTTTGATATCAAATAAATTCTGTAATTTTTCTCAATTTTTTTTTTTTTTAATTTTATTATTTATCTTTAATTTCCAATTATTTTTATCATTTTTCAAGTAGTATTGTTTATCTCAAATATATTCTGTAATTTTTTTAAATATTTTTTACAAATTTTTATTATTTTCTTCAATTTTTAATTATTTCTATTATTTTTCAATCACTTTTTGTCAATTTCAATAATTTTTTAATTTTTTTTACTTTTTTTTTATTATTTATCTCAATTTGTAGTTTTTTTTTTCAATTTACAATTTTTATCATTCTGCAATTATTTTATTTTTTACAAATATATGTTGCAATTGTTTCAATTATATTTCACAAATTAAAATCATTTTCTTCAAATTTTAATTATTTTTATTAAACATGTTTAACTTATTTATTTTTTATTCTAGTCAATTTTCTAGCGCATTATCTATCGATTATTGAAGGAAAAAAAATTAAATATAATTTACACCAAATTTTCATTTACCAAATTCACTTTTGAGACAAATTTGTATATTGTTGGATAACTAAATACATCTTTTATAATTAAGATCGCTTATTAGTTTTGGGTATTGATTAATGCTTGAGATAAATTGATATCTTTTTAAATATCTAAAATTTCATTATTATTATTATTTTTTTAATTTCTCAATAGTTAAATTTATTTTAACTTCAGTCTAATCTAATTTGCTATGATTAGAAATTTAATTAATCGAAGTTTTGAGCCTACACTAGATTTGAATTAATTAAAAAATGTCTTTTAATTTTTAATACTTAATTCCTTTACATTATGATATTAATTCTTACTTCATTATTTCATTATTTTATTTATTTTATTTATTTATTTATTTATTTATTTGTGTATGTACGTCCGCATGAAAAGTGCCCACTTCATCGATTTTATTTTCCGAGATATTCGCATTTTTCTAAAGGAGGTTCAAATATTCGAATTTTTTTTATTGATAAAAAACAAACTAGGTAATATGGTCATATTTTATAGATAAGTCTAATAGTGCCAAAATGGGCTCTTTTCATGTGGGTGATAACAATAGAAGCAAAAAAGCAAAAACCTACATAAAATTTAAATTATTTTTCAATTTATTTTCTAAATTTTAAAATACTTTCAGCATTCTTTAATTTGTTCAATTATTTTTTTCAGTTTTAAAATTAAATTGTTTGTTTTTTTTTTGTTTCAACACTTTAATGAATTTTTATTTACTTTCTTGAAATGATAATTTTATTATTTAATTTTTCAAGGATTCTCCTCTTTTAAAAAAATTTTTTCTTTCGTTTTAAATATTTCCTAAAAAATATTTTAATTATTATTTTTATTATTATTATTATTATTGTTATTATTATACCTTCATAAGATAAAATTTTAATTTTTCAATTTATTTCTTAAATTTTAAAATACTTTTAGCAAATTTTAATTAAACTCTTTAGTTTTTTTTAATTTTCAATTAAAATTATATTGCTTTTTTTTTGTTTCAGCACTTTAATAAATTTGTATTTATATTTGTAAATTTCAATTGTATTTTTGATTTTTAATTTTATTTCTTTTATTTAAAGTATATTCTTCAGTTTTTAATATTTTTTCCTTCAATTCTGAATTATATTCTTTAATTTTTAGCCATTCTCATAAATAATAAAGCTCTTTTTTTTCTTTTTCAGTTATTATTATATTTTATTTTCAATTTAAAAAAATGTTTTTTACATTTTGTACTTTTGCCCGTTTGGGTATGAAATAAATCTTTTTCGACATTTTTCAATTATTTTCTTTAATTTTAAAATATTTTTTTAAATTACAATTACATTCTCCAATTCTCATTTATAGCCTGCATTTTTTCAAATTATTTCTTCAAATTCAATTATTTTTTTTAAAAAGCTTTTAATTATTTTCTCCCGCTTAAAAGTATATTCAGTCAGTTTCTCAATTATTAAAAACTAGAAATTGATAAATTTATTTCCGTCCTTAAATTGTTTTTTCCAAAATCGCTAAACACCCTGAATAATAAGTTTTAATTAAATTTTACAATAAATATTTTAAATAACAAATTAAATAATTAATGTTTCAGATCAAAGTCAATCTCTACTGGCACATCCGCATTTATGGGTTCGATTAGCAGCGAGTCAATTTCTAGGATTTATTCTGGCGGCCATTGATGTTGAGAAAGTAGAGAATCTTTTGAATAATCCGAACGATTCAGAATCTGGTTATATTTACACAGATCCTGCGAATACTTTAAGGACTTTAACTTTAGATTTGATTGCTCAGTTGTATCCGGACATGAGTTTGGAAGAATTATCTGATCAAATTGTCAAGAATTTGGTGTTTCTTGCCAGATTGTTAAAATCTGTCAACATAAAAAATGAGGAATCTGAAGGAGCTTCTGGTGAAGTCGAAAAAACTCACTCTTTGTCGCTTCTTTGGCTGGTGAAAAGAATGAGAAGATCTGTTAATGTTGAAGTCACTCAGGCTCCAAAATCAACTTTTGTGGTAATTTTTTTTACATTTCTTTTTAATTTCTTCTACATTCCTTGTATATTTCCTTTAGGTTTTTTTCCGTTTTATTTCGTGAAATAAATTTCAATCTAATTGCAATTTTTCATTTCAGAGAACTGCAGTTTTCAAATGGATTGCCGGAATTGTAGCTACTATTCCAATAGACATTTTGAGGCCTCTTTTGTTCAATTTGCTTTCACCTTTGGTGAGAGAAATGGCCACAACAGAGGAGTCAAATGCACCTCTGCGTCAAACAGCCAAAGAAATTTCTGTTATGATAAAGAAAAAAATAGGTAGCGAGGATTACGTTCAGTTACTCAGTAAAGTTACACAAAAAATCGACACTAGAAAAACGGAAAGAAAGAGGATTCGTAAGCAACAGGTAATTTTTTTTCAATTGAATTCTTGTGTAATTTATTATTTATTTATTTACTAATATTCACAAGTTACTAATTTCGTTTTTATTTAATTTTTTTACCCTGATTCTATTTTTTTTCTTGTATTTTAGGTAATTACGGATCCGGTGAGAGCAGCTAAACGAAAAATAGCAAAACAACAGAAGAAGAAGGTTGTGAGAAAGAGGAAAATGGAGAGTTTGAAGGGAAAGAAAATTTCTAGGAAAAGGCCTAGAAGGGAAATTGACCTTGAGACAGGATGAATTTTAAAATAGGTAGACAATATTTATCTTTTAATTCATTTTCTGAAATGTGTAAATATTATACTTTGAAAATAAAATTGTATTTATTTAGAAGAAATTTGAGTTATTTAAGACTCTTCAATAATTTTTAGCTTTTTTCAGATAATTTGTTTAGATTTTTTTAAATAACTTTAATTGTTTAATTTTCTGTTTAGCTGAAACTAAATTTGCTGGTTACTGAATTTTCGTTTTTAAAACTAACGGAAAAAAGAGAATCTAATTTCTGATATTTTCATTGATAAAAGTTGAAAAAGTTTCAATTTTGATTAAAAGTTTAATAGACGCCAACACTTGATCAATTAATGTTCAATTTTCTTTCTCCTTGTTATTTGTCATGTTTGTAATTAGAAACGATTAGAGAACCAATTGATGTCTTGACAAGAATAGTTCCTTAAATAATTAAAAAAAGAAATGACAGGGCTGTATCTATTGTTTAAGTGATACCCTTTACTAAGAATCGTATTTCAAATTAAAAAGGGATCAGAATCTTTTTCTAATAAAGAAGAGCTCTATTAAAGTTGTATATATACTTAGTTAAAAATTAATTATCAGCAGTTATCTTTAGATGAAAAATGTGTAATTAGTGTCGAAATTTATCTCTCGGTGGAGATTATTTTAAATTGAAATAATGTTTTACGTTTATTGTATAATTATATCTCCAGTGTAGTGTTATCTGTCGATAATTATAGGCTCTTAAATATAGTTACGGTACTGTGGGGATGTGAAACTACAGGAACTAAGACGAGACACAAGTCACATTGGTCACATTCTGACGAATGGTGTCACATTTCTTAGTTAAAATTTAAATCAAACATTGATTTAGATTTCTGTGATAAAAGACTCACTTTTAAATAATAACTAAATTAGTTTCGTTTTTATTTATTCAGTAATGATTTAATTGTGGATTTATCATTCAATTATTTCTATTTAATGACCTCGAAATATGATCAGCAGTGTTTTATTAGTGATTATAAGTGTTCTTCTGATTATTAATTTCACGTGGAATAATCAGAAGAGGAAGAAAAGTCCGCCAGGTATGAGATATTAAAGTTTTAATTTATTTCAATTTTTAGTTTTTTATTAATTAAGTAATTTATTTGTCATTTTTATTTACAATAAATTTATTTCTTTCTTTGGAAATAAAGTCATGTTGAATATAATAAATGCACCAATCTTTTAAAAATTCCCGGGTAGAATTTTTTAAAAATGTAATATTAACTATTTAAAATTAACTTACATTTATTCTATTTATTTATCTTACTCTAATAAAATAAAATCGAAAACTTATTATTTAATCTAATTCTAGCTATTTATAATGTCGATTTCATATAGGCTCTTTCTGTTAAAATACTATATTAGGTTTGATAAAAAAATTACAATTTTCGAGTTCTGTTAAGAAAAAATATGTTTAACATTAAATTAAAATAAATTTCAATTAAACATAGGTACCTAAATGTTTTTAGCTGAAAATTTCACTATATTACATTTTTAATTTGTTCAAAATTTGGACTAACTTAAAAAAATTCCTTTCTACTTTTCTTAGTGTATGTGTGTTTTTCTTTCCTTAATTTATTTAAACTTTAATCAATACAATAAAAAAGAAATAAGTAAGTAAAGGAATCGAATATTTTTTCTAAAATTGATTTTTTTAATTTTATGAACATTTATTTTTAACATTTAAACATTTTTAAAAATTGTATGAATATATTTTACAATATTTGAACATTATTAATAAATACACTACCGTCGGAAATTGTCAGTCCTACCGACCGAAGTAGATCTGAAAAAGTCAACTAAATTAAGGAGGTTCTCTCCATTGACATAACCTCAATCTGAAAAATGGCTTTAATCAAATAAAACTGTTATTTAAATTAATCTCACCAAATTTTGAAAGAATTTTGAAACACTTTCAGAATAAAATTTGTTGTCAAATAATAATAATTATTCAATATTTTTTCTTTAAATCTAATTAAAATCTGTAATTTTTATCCAAATTAACTTAGAATAGCCCATTTTTCTCGTTGGAGTATTCCCTATAATTTTATTTGTTGGGTTTTGTTAAATATTTTGTTTAAAAGTTATTAAACTACATCTGTTAAAATTTTTTGAAATTAATTTGAATAATATAGGTATTTTTATGTGGGGTGAAAAACGACTTTCTAGTTTGAGGTTATGTAAACGGAGAGAAACTTTCTGAAATTTTTGAAGAACTTTAAGAATATTTGACAAAATCTTAAACTTTTTTGTTTTGAGAAATAAATTCCCTTTAAATATGTCAAAATAATTTGAAAAAATTTTGTTTTTATATAATTTTTAAATCAATTTTTCTCTGCAATTGGTTTGAAACATTTGAAACTTCAAATTTTAAAACAATGAGTCCAGGATGAATTATTTTGTCACTTTTTAACACGCAATGGTATAAATAGTAATGTTTTTTAACTTTCAAATAACTCAAGAAATAATGAAGTATTTTAAAAAATATTTATAAAAACTTTACAATAATTAATTTAATATATTTTTTGAAAATACATTTCGTAGTAACTATATCTTTGATTTCATTGAAATCAAATTCAACTGATTGAATTTGAAACAAGGAATTTGAAGATTTTTGAAAAATTATTTCAGAAACTTAAAGATTTTTAATTTCGCTAATCTGGCAGAACTTCCTAAGTTAGAAAAAAAATCCTTGAATTTTTTGATAATCGTTTAATACCTTTAACTCGATGCCTGGTCTACAAAAATTACATGAAAACAATGAAACTTATTCACCTTCTTTATTAAAATGTCAGCTTTAATTTGAGCTAAGAAAACTTAAAAAATATTAAGTGGTTCTCGAGATATGACTAAAAATGTCCAAGCACGTGTTTCTTAATTATCGCCTCGCTGTCACATTGTTTCTTGTTCGTCGTCACAGGGGCGAATAGATGTCAACTTACGCAGGTGCCTAATAACTGTAGCATTTGAAGCACTTTTTCGTTCCTTAAAATGCAAATCTTGACTTTATTTTTCAAAATAATTTATTATAGAAGAAAGCATGAATTTACTGGACTGAAATTGCATTTTAAAAAATGAAAAAGTGCATGACAGGCTCCAGGTGTTAGGAACCTGCTTTAAGTTGATATCTTCTCGGCCCTGTGGCGACGAACACGAGATGAGCAATGTCATCGCCAGAGACTTATTAAGAAAAACATGCTCGGACTTTTTTAGTCATAACTCGAGAACCACTTAATATTTTTTAAGTTTTTTCAGCTCAAATTAAAGCTGACATTTCAACAAAGAAGTTGAAGTTAATTTCAAGTTTTTCACATCATTTTTATAGATCAGGCAGCGAATTAAAAATATTGAAGGATTAATAAAAAAATTCAAGGATTTTTTCTTAACTCATCAACAAATAGATTTTTGAAAACTAAACACTTTGAAATTGCTAAAAACTTGTAATAATGTGTTTATTCTTAAGCAGAATTTAATGTTTTCCGAATTTTTAAGTTTCAACTCTCTATCTAGTTTTATGACTAAGTTATCGTGATATTAATTGAGTTGCCTTTTTTTGATTCATTTCGTTCGGTCGGAGAGACTATTTTCGATGGTAGTGTAATTGCTAAAGTTATAAATTATAATTTTTTAAGGTCCATTCGCTTGGCCTTTCGTGGGCAATTTTCGTCTTCTTCGTCAACTGTCACGTGATTATGGAGGTCAACATTTAGCCTTATTAGAATTGTCACGTCGCTATAATTGTGATCTAATATCTTTGAAACTTGGGAGTAATTATGTCATAGCAGTTTCTGGTCGTATAGGCATTCAGACTCTTTTAAAAAGTGAAGAATATGACGGAAGACCGTGGGACGAATTTATCAAAATTCGAAATTTGGGAATTCGAAAAGGTAAATATAGTTAAAATTAATTACAAGAAAAGAAATATTTTTTTCTTATACACTCACCGAAAGTACATTATTTCTTGACTGTGTAGCGTGTCGAAAGTTATACTTTTCCGACACCAGGGAGGAAAATTTACTTTCTCTCACTACTTACAGGTAGAAAATGTAATTTCAAAGATAAGAAAAAATTAAATATAATTAATTATAGACAAAATTTGATTTTTTATTTATTTATTAAAATTATTAATTTTTAAACTCTTAAATTAATTTTTCAGGAATTACCATGGCGGATGGTCCAGAATGGAAGGAAATTCGCGGCTGGTTTGTTAAAAGATTTAAAGATCTTGGCTTTGGTCGAAGACTCATGTATAACTTAATTAGAGACGAACTTTTGGAGATTTTAGACAATTTAAAAGAAGGCGGAGTTAGGCATTTAAAGACTGTGACATTAAATGCAGTTATAAACGTTTTGTGGAAATTAACTGCTGGAAAACGCTTCAGTGACGAAAAAAGGTATCAAGTTATTTATTTAATATAGAAAACAAGGCCACAAATATTTTATCACAATTTTTAAACTGATATTAAGGTCCTTAAAAAAGCAACTTCGTAAAAAATAAGGTTTTTGGATTTTGATAAATTTGGCTAAAGTTAAATTAAAGTTGCTATTATTCTGAATCGGAAGTTTTTTGTTGATCCTTTTAAAATTCAATTTTAGTTTAAAGATTAATAATTTCATACTGAGTGATAAATTAAATTTTTTATTAATTACCCTTTTTTGCTTAATGTAAAAATACAGAGGAAATTTATTTTAGGCTGAAATACTTTCTTAATTTAATGGAAAGAAGAGCAAAGGCTTTTAATTTTGGAGGCGGAATTCTTTCTACTATTCCTTGGATTCGACATATTGCTCCAGAGGCCTCAGGTTATAATCTTCTCAAAACTCTAAACGACGAGCTTAAGAGCTTTTTTATGGTTTGTGATTTTTAAACAATGTTCTGAAATTAAAAAAAATATAGAATAAAATATTTAAGTATTAAAACTCTATTTATAAAAATGTAAAATGCATAAATTTAATTGTTTTAGGAGACAATACAAAATCATAAAAAAAACTACGTGTCTGGAAGTGAAAATGATCTGATAGATATGTTTCTTCAAGAAATGTATATTGGAAAAGGACCTTCACACGGATTTACGGGTAAAATTACATTTTTTAGAAATATAATATTCAAAAATGACATTTTAACTTTTTTTTATATGTTCAGGATGTCTAGCGATTTGAAGAAATCCGGAATTTTGTAAAAAGATCAGAAAATTTGTAATAAGTACCAGGAAAATGGAATTTGTAGATAAATCTAAAAAGTTTCAATTTCAATGTTTAATTAAAAAAAAATTGAGAAATTGAACTAGATATGATCAAAATACGATCTAAAATTTTCGGTAGAAAGAAATTTAAAGAGTTTGTTCGGTAGAAAGAAAGTTAAAAATATTATTAAATTTTAATATCTCTAAATCATTATAATTGGAATAAATTCGTAACGTCAATTATTTTATATTTCAATTTATTCAAACTTTCAGATTTTAATTAATTCAAATGTCTATTAATCAAAAAATTAATTATTTTGCATATTATGTAACAATAATTATTTTTCTGCTTCTTGGAAAATTATAAGAAATTTCACTTTTTCGTAACTGTTAAATTTTTTTTATTATAATTCCTTGCTTTCCTTGTTTAGAGATTTTCTTCATTTTTCAAATATTATTTTATTAATAATTAGTTATTAATCATTAAAGGAACAAATTTTTGATAATATATCTCCTGGAGAATTTACGATTTAGCAAATCCGGAAATTTGAAAATAGTAATTCGCTAGACATCATGATATCGTTTTCTTTTTTCTCTTCTCTTCTTTTTTTTTTCTTCAGCATGCTTTTCTTTATTATCAAGAAACATTAAATTTGTGGTATTTTTTAAGGGCAAAAATAATATCTAAATCTCTTTTACATTTCTTTCATTCTCTCTTTCTCTCACTTTCTCAGAAAAATTCTGAACAAATCTCAATTTCTCAGAGGATCAGTTGGTTCTGATTTTATTGGATATCTTCCTTGCCGGAACAATTACAACTGCTACCACTTTGGATTTTATTTTCCTGAATGTCCTCATTCATCAGGATGTTCAAAAGAAGATTCATCAGGAATTGGATTCGGTTGTTGGAAGACTGAGATTACCAGAAATCGAGGATAGGCAAAAGTATTTAATTTAGATTTACTAATGAAGAAAAAATAAATAAAACGCTTGACAATTAATGTTAATGTAAACTTTAATTTCGGGTTTAAGCCGAAAACTAATTTAGAATTTAATTTAAATTCCAAACTTGTTCTTTATTTTATGATTGTTCTTAATTTTTATTTAATTCGATTCGTGATTGTAATATAATGAAGATATAATTTTATATTTTATCATAAATATAAATTAAATGTTTAAATTTTTGTTCAACAGGTTGCCTTACTTAGAAGCAGTTTCAACTGAATCTCAGCGATTGTACTCAGTTACACCAATTATTGGTCCACGACGAGTGCTTAGAGATACTCAATTGCTGGGTTATCATGTTCCCAAAAATACGACAATTTTAATTAATGTCTACAGTTCTAACACAGATAAGAACCGATATGAAAATCCCACATCTTTCTTTCCAGAGAGATTTATTAAAAATGGATCCTATCAATCTGATGACAGTTTGATCCTTTTTGGACAAGGTAATTAGAATTTAGAAAATAATTCTTATTCATTTTTTCTCTCAATTTATTTATTTATTTTTTTTAAATGGAATGAAAACTAGTTTATTTTATGGATTTTTGTAAAATTTATTTTCCATTTGTTAAAGATTTGTTCTACTTTGTCGCAAATTTATAAACTGATCCATAAAATTTTAATTAACAGGAGACGTAAACAATCTTCGGAAGGTAATTTGAAATAAAAATTCAAATTTTTTATTTTTTGTCACAAAGAACGACGTTTCGTCGGCTGAGATTTGCCAACCTCATCAGGCTAATTTATTCAAAAAAGGCACAAAATTAGTTACAAACACTTCGACACAAACAATAACAGAATTACATATGAACAAAAAACAAATTATTTACCTAAAATTGGTTAACAACATAAACACGTAGTCAACAAGTCAACGGTACAAAATACATCGCATTAGTCAATTTTTTATAAAAATGAAAATTTGATTTAAAATTACAAGTCAAAAAAAAGAAAGCCAACAGATTCGACATCGTAATCGATACTAAATAGAAATTTACAAATTTCAATAATAGAAAAGTCAATGAAAATTGACAACAATAACAAACAGAACTAAAAGTCATTAACCTATAATGATAAGTTCGGAAATTATCTCGATCATGCATTTATAATATTAATTACAGGAAAGAAATTTTTATTTAATGAAAAAATATCCTCTTTTTCATTAATAGTAGGATGATTCATTTTTATATGAATCATTTCGGAAGTAATTCTCTTTTTTTCATTAGGTTCATAGTCTAGAATTTCTATATTATTCCAATCAAATTGATGATCGAGACTTTCACAGTGTTTAAAAACTAAAGAATCCTGCTTCGTTTTATGTTCGTTTAGACGAGTTTTAAGAGTTTAAAGTTTGTTTGTTTGTTTACGTCTCCTGTTAATTAACAAAAATGGAAGGGTGTACTTCTCACTTCTCATAAAATTTTAATTTTAAAAAATCTCGATTTTATCTTATTTATCTTCATATTTATTTATATTTTGCAATTTCCAGGAAAAAGAAGATGTCCTGGTGAAATCCTAGCAAAATCTGCAATCTTTTTACTAACATCTGGTTTGTTACAACGTTTTGAACTTCATCCAGTTCCGGGCCAAGAACTTCCGACTCTAAAGGTACTTCCGGGATTAACAATTTCTCCCAAACCTTACGAAGTTTTGCTCATGCCGCGAAAACAATCTGATCTAGTCAATTAATAATCCTAGATTTATTTCGTTTTAATTAAAAAATCTAGTCTAATTGTACAACATCAAACCCGTCTTTTATAAAATTTAGGATCGTTGAGCAATAATGTAATTTGAAGATCAGTGAAATATTCATTTTGTGAAATATAGTAATTAAATTTAAAAATCGTATTATTATTTATTTTTAATATAATAGCTTTTTGAGGAAAACAGATTGGAACTGAATTTTTAAATATAAAATTAAAAATGTATTTAAATACTTTTTAAATTCGTTAATCGGAAGAAATGAAAAATAAATCAAGAAAAACTTTTCAACTTTTATGAAACGAAATTCTAGAAAGACACAAAAATACTGAACAAGTTTATAGAAAATAGAAATTAAGAAAAATGGTGTAAAAAATTATGAAAGAACGAAAAGATTTTCGATAATTAAATTAAATTTTTAACAAGAAAAAAGGGAAATTTTATTGGTAAATAATAAAACTAGTAAAGAGTAAACAACATATTTCGCCTCAATTTTTCTATTGGGATTTTTCCCATCATAAAAGTAAATTTATCTATTGTTCTCAATGTCGAGTGAACTCGAGAAATTATCATCTTGTCAGAAAAGTATATCTCACAAGTTGAGTTTGAACATCCCTGATGGGTTTTACTCAACTTTCCCTTGGATTTAATGTATTTTTCGTTTCAGAACATAAAATTCAATCTTGAGATACCTCAGCACTTGGTATCAACCATTCACTACATCTTAATAATTTCACCAAATTCACGTTTTTTATATTACAGAGTATTCTCTACCGCTTAAATCAAAGAAAATTTATCACCTCGTCAAATTCATTATATACATAATGTATATACGAATGCTTTAAGTGCAATAGTGAGTTATAGCAGTAATTGCAGCCGTTTATCTCTTTTATATTGAAATATATAAAATACCAAGGAAAGTTGAAAAATTACTTTCCAATTTTTTTGTCAAAACGAATCAAGTTCGAAATTGAATCTTTTCAGTTTCTTGACTCGAGCTTAGAATTGTTTCTAGGTTAATTTCAATTTAATTTATTTTAAATTTAAACCCTTTTCAATTGAAACCTTTTCACTAAAAAGCGTCTCAATTAAGATTCTATTAAAACAAAAAAGTATATTGTTCAATAAATTAAATTAAAAATTAAAAAGGTTTAAGTAATTAAAAGAAAAATTATTAGAAGACATTTTTAAAAATTGGATAGTGACCAACTTGAAAATTTATGAATAATTATTCTGAACGTCATAATAATTAAAAAATTCAATTTTATTTGAAAGTACGATCAAAAATGAGAATTTATTTTACAAAAAAAAACTGACGTTTGGGTATTCTTATTGCCTTTTTCGAAGTCTCGAAAACCTCGAAAACATCAAAATTAAGGTTAGGTTTTTGACAGTTTATATCTAAAATTTTAATTAGAATTAATTTATAACTAATGTAGTATTTTTCGTTCAATTAGATGGTTCTAATTTATAATTTCAATTTTGCAGAGTTTCTTGATATGAGAAGCGAATTAAGATTGACAATTGTATCATTATCATTAGAACTGTATATAATCATTAATCATTCTTTCTTCAGGTTTAAATATAAGGAAATAAAGAGAGAAATATTGTGGAAACAGGGTGGCGTACGAGAGAGTTTTGCCAGAGAAATCACTTTCCATTTAGCGCATACTCGTTGATACGAGAGCTTGTGTTTTTTTTATTGCATCCTTTAAAAGACACATGAATCTTTGCATAATGACGGAATCTCACTAATTATAGAGGAGGAATTACTGATCGCTATCCCAATTCTTTCTCCGCCTGGTGATGCAAGTGTAAATAATTAACTTATTTTTTTTACTCTTCTAAAAAATTCAAGCCCCGATCTTTATCCAAACGATTTATTAAATTTTCTTACCAAATTTAATTTAATTTAGTAAATTCATTAAAAACTATAAAATAATAACTTAATATTAATAAATATTTTTAAAATGTTTGTACAATATTGAAAAAAATATTATTGAAAATTCAAAGGATTCTCAAGATTCGATCGTAAAACAAAAATAAAAACTAAAATTTGTTCAACAATGAACAATGCGCTTAATTAGTGTCTTAACGGTGCTCAGAATCTTGTTTAAAATTCAAGTGGCTCTTTATCAAATTCTGATCTTTCCGTTCTTTCACTTGCCCATTCAAAGGCACCTTTCACAGAGTAAAGTCGATGTTTAAGTATATAATTAAATTTGTTATAATTTAAATACAAATTATACCGTAAAACTTACATAATTCGAAAAATTGTTATTTTATTATTAATAATTACCAAGAGTAGCAAAATTAAAATATTCTTTCCGCATTCATTTTACATTAATGAATTCTTATTCTGCATTAATTCCAGTACTAAATCTTAGGTTTTTAAATAAAAATAATGGTAAAAGTTACACTCTTTTTAAATGGAAGCAGAAATAAACAATCGAATTCTCGTTTCACCAGTGAAAAAAAGAAACGAGTTATTTGAAAGCAGTTACGTTTTTTCTTCTTTTTTGAATTTATCGCTTTATCTTAGCTTTTTAATTTTGTTAGTAATTTTTCCAAGACAAATTTTAGTACATAAATTGTCTTAAAAATCTTTTTTCTTTCTTTTTTCGAAAAGTAATTTACGAATTTTTTTTTTATCAAGAATTAATTTTTCACTAAATGGACATAATTCGAGAATAAATATACTTAAAGTCAAGCACATGTGTTTGATGTTATTTTTCCCTCTTTTATTGTGAATAAAGAGGTGGTCCTCTCATTTCTTTCACTTTCTCGTAAAGTGTTGTTCGACAAGTCAGGCAGTCAAACTTGGTCTTGTATGACTCTCTCTTTTTTTTTTTTTGGGAAGATCCGCAATGTTTCTTTTTTTAGCTTGTACATAAAGATGTCAAAAAATACATTTCTGTCGCTTTTTCACAATTTCTTCTCTCGAGAAGACGAATTTGGGTCGGATCTGAGGGAGAGTGTGAGATAATATGGTTTCGGAGAGATTGTAAATCCATCATAACCATTTGGATCAGGGGTACCGTGTTCCGAAGAAATGTCGAAATTAAAGTAGTGAATTACGTAAGTGAAGAAGAGGAAGAGGGACGAGCGCGCTAGAGTCTCTCCCAAGCAACGCCTTTTGCCTAAAAATAAACAGAAAATTTGTAAATTGAATTTTAAGTATTTTGATTAATTCAACAAATTTTTGTATAATTATACAAAATATACAAATACATATACAAAATACAAAATATTACAAAATATAATTAAATCAAACTTCGTTAAAAAAATTCTTTTGAACTGAAATTGTAAAAAAATGTCTTTTGAGAAATCTACAAATTAATCAAATTTATAATATTATTACAAAATTGTTTTGGAATTTTTTTTTGGGTCAAACCATTATATTTGACCCAAGTTGGTCGAGCCCTATTTTTTAAAAATGTTTACTTTGAAATATATTTAAAAAGCAATGTTTTAAGAACTTATTTCTCAAATTTATTTTAAAAAATATTTAGTATTAATTTTTTATCTTTGATGGTTTAGAAAAATGTCACTTTTATGCATTTTTTTACTATAGATTGATTACAATATGAGAAAATTTTATTTAATTTACACTATAATGTTAAAAATTATTACATTTTTTTAAAGTTAGTTTTTGAAATAAACTTTTAAATTTTCAACTTTAATGATTTTTTATGAAAATTAATTCTTTCATTTGTTCTTAAACTGAAGTTAGATTTTATGTATTCGATTTATAATTTCAAACGAATTTAACATTTTTAATTTGAAATCTTATAAATAAAACATTTTTTAAAAGCAATTTTTTCTTTTTAAATTCTTTTCTACTTCAAACGTAAGATTTTGTTTATATTAAAATATCGTAAGCAACTATATAAATTGTGAAAGGTCGTATTATTTTTCAGTAAAATGCGATCAAAATGTAAATAATTATTTATAAATTTGTAAATAAAATTTTACTTTTGAAGTGGAAAAAAATTTAAATAGAAAAAAATTGATTCTAAAAAATGTTTTATTCATAAGATTTTAAAATTAACAATTTTTAATTTGTTTGAAAATATAACTAGAATACAACATTAATTTAAAATCTTATTAAAAAATGTAAATAAAGTTTTTAAAATGTCGAAAAATCGTCTCTTTTCTTCATTAAACAAGGTTTTCTTTACTTATTTAATTATTAAATATGTGAGAATAATTCTCTTTTTTTTGGCCTGAACGGCTTTTTTAGAAATTATGTTTTATAAAAAACTGAAAAGTCAATAATATTTTTTTCATTATTATTTTATTGACACGTTTCGATGTAATATATATCACATCCTCATCAGAACTGTAAATCATAATATTTATAAGTCAATTAAGATACAATGTGACATTATAAAAGAAAACTTTAAGGTTAAACCTTTTCAAACAAATTTAATTATTAAAGTTACTTTTATTAAACGAAAATAAGTGCCATTTTTCTGAACCTTCAAAAAGAAAAAATTAATTTTTGATTAAAGTATTAAATATCTTTTAAAGTAAATTTTAAAAATAAGTTAAAAAATTACTTTAATATATTTCGAAGTAAAATTTTTTTAAAAATAGGGCGCTATCAACCAGAGTAAAATATAGTAGTTTGGCCCTTTTTTTAAATAAATATATTACCTAATCCAAAAGGCATAAACGCATTATTTTGACGATATTGTCCATTTTCGTCTAAAAATCGTTCAGGACGGAATTCCTCTGGATTCTCCCAATAATTTTTATCGTTGTTAACACTGTAGAAATTAAGTAGAACAACTGTATTCTGAAAAAGAGAAAAATTCAATTAGATTAGCCGATTTATTATTTTTTTGAAAAATGTTTAATTTATTTATGCATTTTTTTCTTGAAACAAAATAAAACTTTCGAAGATTGTATAAATTTTTTCTGCAAAAAATAAGAAAAGCGAAAAAATAATTTTATTAACGTAGAATGAAAGAAAGTGTTAATTAAGATCTCTAAATTGCAACCAGGAAACAAAACTGAAAAATCATGAAGAAAGTGAAGAAGCAAGATTCTTGTTAATAAATATTATATAAAAGTATGACAATAAATTGTAAGAGTTTCAAGACAGATTCTAAGTTATAAGCGATAGATTAGTATAATGAGTATAATAATTATAAAATTAGAATAAAAAATAATTAAATTAAGCATTAAATAAAACATAAAATACATGGTAAAAATTAAAAAAAAAACGGAATAAAAAATAATGTTACGAAAGTAGAGAAAAAGATAAAAAAGAGACTGTTCAAAAATCCTTTGGAAATGTAGAAGAATTCCTTTTTAGCTTTCATATCCTGGACTCTCGTCTTCTTTACAAGCCGACAATTGAAAGCGACGATGATTGCACATTTCATTCTTTATTAAGATGGTTTCGAGAGTCATGAGATGATGGTATTAAGGAAAAGAAGTTGGCGGCTTTCACACACAGGAACGTAAATTGAAAGAGGATATATGCAGGTAAATATATTATCTGTCTGCTCACCTGTGGAATTCGGTAGCCATTTAATGAGACATCCTTCATTGTCCTGTGGGGAACACCCAGAGGAGCTAAGATCAAATATCTTTGAGTCTGAAAAGCGTGTAAACGTTACGCATGCAACTCTTCACGTACGATTTACTACTTAACCGAGAATTTCACGCATGTGAAATTTCTGGTTACAAACAGCAACTTCTTACAAGTACTTTTCTTCGAAATTAAAATTAATTAGGACCAAGATTAACATTAATTAAAGTACTTTTCACAAGCTTAAAGTTAATTAGAACTCAATGTGAATTTAATTAGTGTTAAATTCTGAATTTTTGCAAAATTACTTTTCTATAAATTACAAATTTTAATTTCGGTAAAATTTATATGTTTCGAAATTGCTGCTAAATTATATTATTGAAAGGTTTGTGGCACCTCTGCGAGAAAAGCATCAACTTGAGGTAAAAAGGGACGATCTGACAAACGAGGAGCACGATTTTTTCCAACAATTTGGTCCAGTTCTTTTTGGAGAATTTTTAGCCACTCGGGATGTTGGGCCAGGAAAGAAAAAACCGTCGCTAAAGTGTCAGTTGTTGTTTTTGATCCAGCCAAAAAGAGATCCAGACAGAGCATTACTAAATCTTCTCCTGGAAAAGAAACATTTTTGTTAACAATTTTTTTTAGGTCAAAGTGAATAGCAATCTTGAAAATGTAATTATCTTCTTGTATTTTTCATTATTTTTATTAATTTTTAAATAATTTACTAAATTTAAAAAAAAAATTTACAAAATTGTGACTTTATGAATTACTTTTTACGTTCTAATTATTTTTATAAATATTGTATTCTTTCAATTTCCTAGTGATTTTTTCCAAACACATTTATTTTTTATACTTTTTATTTAAATTCGTAATTTATAAATTGTTTTCGTCATTTTTCAATTATATTTTATTCAATGTTCAATTGTATTCTTTTAGTTTAAAAAGTTTTTTCCTTTTATTTTCTTCATATCCTTCAAACTTCTCAATTATTTTTCTCAAAGTTAATGTTTCGTTTATTTATCAATTATTATTGTCTCTAATTTTCTATTTGCTTCATCCTTTTTCAATTATTTTCTTCAAATTACAATTAGGTATGTTCTTCAATTTACAATTATTTTTGCCAATGTTTATTTTGTAATATTATTAAAATTTGTAATTGATTTATTTTATTTAAACTATACCCTTCAATTTTTTATAATTATTCTTCCTTTAATTTTCAATTATAATTCTTCATTTTTTAATTATTTTATTCAATAATAAAAATATTTCTTCATTTTTAAATTATTGTCTTTCTTTTTCAATTTGCATTTTCTTCATTGAAATTTCAATTGCATTTTTCATTTTTTATAATGATTTTTTTCAATTGCTCTAATTTTGTTTGGAAATATCGCTCCTTTATTAATTTTTTAGTTATTTCCTAACTTTGAAGTTCAACTTTTAATTATTTAAATTACAAAATTATATATTTTTAAATGTCAATTGATTTTTTCCATAGACATTTATTTTCATATCTTATTATTAAAATTAGTAACTTTAAAATTGTTTTCGTCATTTTAAAATTATTTTCTTTAATTTTCAATATTGAATTCTATTCTTTTATTTAAAAAGTTTTTTCCCCTCTATTTTCTTTATATCCTTCAAACTTTTCAATTAATTTTTATCAATATTAAATAATAATAATAATAATAATAATAATAATTTATTTTCAAATGTAAAACCTTTCGGCTTTTTTTACATTCAATATTTAATATTTTGTTCATTTATCAATTATTAAATTATCTCTATTTTTCTATGTATTTTTTCCTTTATTAATTATTTTTTTCAAATTACAATTATGCTCTTCAATTTATAATTATTTTTGCCAATGTTCAATTTTCGTATTTTTAATTTTTAAATTGATTTATTTTATTTAAACAATATTCTACAACTTTTTACATTCATTCTTCCTTGAATACTCAATTATAATTTTTAATTTTATTCAATAATAAAAAATATTTCTTCGTTTATAAATTATTGTCTTTTTTTTTTAATTTTCATTTTCTCCCTTGAAATTTCAATTGTATTATTCATTTTTTAACATGATTTTCCTCAAACGCTCTAATTTTGTTTGAAAATATCGCACCTTTATTATTTTTTAGTTATTTTAATAGATTCTCGTAATTTTGAAGTTAAACTTTCAATTATTTGCTTCAAACTTCAAATATATTTTTTAATTTTTTTTTACTTTTATTCTTCCTTCAGTTCTCAATTATATTTCTTTATTTTTTATTATTTTCATCATTAACAAAAAATATTTCTTCATTTATTAATTATTGTCTTTTATTTTCAAGTAGCATTTTCTACCTTGAAATTTCAATTGTATTTTTCATTTTTTTAAAATCATTTTTCTCAATCGTTCTGATTTTGTTGGAATTATCGCACTTTTATTAATATTTAGTTATTTTCTTCCATTTTCGTAACTTTGAAGTTCAACTTTTAATTATTTTCTTCAAATAACAAAATTATAATTTTAATTATTTTATTTAATGTTTAATTGCATTAATTTTAACAGTTCTTTTCTTCTATTTTCTTTATATCCTTCAAACTTTGCAATTAATTTTTCTCAATACTAAATATTTTGTTCATTTATGAATTATTAAATTGTCTCTATTTTTCTATTTAGTTTGTCCTTTTTCAATTATTTTCTTTAAATAAATTCAAGTTATAATTATATTCTCCAATGATTATTTTGTAATATTTTTAATTTTTAAACAGATTAATTTTATTTAAACTATATTCTTCAATTTTTTACATTCATTCTTCCATCAATTCTCAATTATAATTCTTAATTTTTTACTATGTTCTTGAATAATAAAAAATATTTCTTCATTTTTAAATTATTGTCTTTCTTTTTTAAATTATGTTCTTCAATTTAAAATTATGTTCGCCAATGTTTATTTTGTAATAATTTAAATTTTTAAATTGATTTATTTATTTAAACTGTATTCTTCAATTTTTTACTTTTATTCTTCCTTCAGTTTTCAATTATATTTCTTTATTTTTTATTGTTTTCTTCGATAATAAAAAATATTTCTACATTTATAAATTTTAGTGTCTTTCATTTTCAATTTGCATTTTCTTCCTTGAAATTTCAATTGTACTTTTCATTTTTTAAACTGATTTTCCTCAATCGCTCTTATTTTGTTTGAAAATATTCATTCCTTTATTAATTTTTAGTTATTTTCTTCGATTCTCGTAACTTTAAAGTTCAACTTTGAATTATTTTCTTCAAATTAGAATTATATATTTTTTTAAATGTCAATTGATTTCTTCCATACACATTTATTTTTCACAATTTTTTATTTAAATTAATAATTTTTAATTTTTTTTCATCATTTTTCAATCATTTTATTTAATTTTTAAATATTTTATTCAATGTTTAATTGCATTCTATAATTTAAAACGTTTTTTTCTTCTATTTTCTTTATATCTTGAAAACTTTTTAATTATTTTTCTCAACATTTAATGTTTTGTTTATTTATTAATTATTATTCTTCTTCTTATTTTCTATTTATTTTGTTCTTTTTTAATTGCTTTCTTTAAATTACAATTATGTTCTTCAATTTATAATTATTTTTGCCAATGTTCAATTCTATTTTTAAATTTGTTGTTGATTTATTTTATTTAAACTATATTCTTCAATTTTTTATAGTTATTCTTCCTCCAATTTTCAATTATAATTCTTTATGTTTTATTTTTTTATTCAACAATACAAAATATTTCTTAATTTTTAAATTATTGTCTATCTTTTTCAATTGGTATTTTCTTCCTTGAAATTTAAGTTATATTTTCCATTGTTTAAAATTATTTTCCTATATTGCTCTAATTTTATTTGGAAATATCGCTCCTTTATTAATTTTTAGTTATTTTCTTCGATTTACGTAAATTTGAAAGTTTGAAGTTTAATTTTTAATTATTTTCTTCAAATTTCAATTATATTTTCAAATTTTTCACTTCTTTCTTCAATTTTCATTTATAGCCTGCATTCTTTCAATTTTTTTTCTTTAAATTCAATTATTTTTTCTAATATATCCATTATTATTCTTTTCTCTTATTTTCTGTTTGCTTCATCCTTTTTCAACTATTTTCTTCAAATTACAATTATGTTCTTTTCATTTCTCGTAACTTTTAAGTTCAATTTGCAATTAATTACTTCAAATTTCAATTATATTTTCAATTTTTTTTTACTTCTTTCTTCAATTTTGATTTATAGCCTTCATTTTTTCAATTTTTTTCTTCAAATTCAATTATTTTTTCTAATATTTCTAATTATTTTCACCATAAAAGTATATTCAGCTATTTTTTCAATTATTAAAAAGTAGTCCATGGTAAAATTTATTTCTAACCTTGAAAAGTCCTCGAATTTTTTTTCCAAAAATCGAAGGACAAATCTCAAATTTGAAAGCGTTAAAATTAACTAAATAATAGATTATACCCATTGTAGTTAAAAAACTTGAAAAATTATCAATTTTTAAATTTAATAAATAAAAATAGATCTTTTACAAAATTTCGCCAATTTATCTGATTGTATTGTTTTAATTAAATACAATAATAATACTAATTTGCATAATAAATGTTTCTTACGGTTAAATATCGAATCGTGCTGAACATCTGAGGCCTGTTGACTCCTAATCTGCAACAAGAATGCATCAATAAGGTCCTTAGGCTGATCGTGTTTGAGATTTTCATCGTGAGAGTCAATTTCATATCCGATAAATTCCCATAGATCTTGAATGTTGGTCTGAAGATCTTTATATCCTGACAGTTCCGGGATCACGAATCGAAGAAATGGCATTTGGCTCACAATTCCTCCCAAGGTGTCAGTCAATCTATTGATGATGTAAAGTTTCACATCTTGTAATTTTCTTTCCGATCATGCATCAGAATTGTGCATTGTTATGATCTTTGGCTCAGTTTCATTGGAGAGAAACCAAACTCAGACTCTTCTCCATTGAAAAAAATACTTTTATAATTATAAATAGAACTATAATTTATATATAAATATAATAGGGAGTATGAATATTTAATCTCCTGTAATTAGAATTTAATAGAATTTAATAATATAGAATTTCCTTCTGGCCGAATATAAATTTTTCGAATTAGTTTTTAATCGAATTTTAATTAACCGATTTTTACTGAACACAATTTTCAGATATCTGAATTTTTTATTAAAGAGAATTTTCTTTTTATTCCTGTCCGAATCTTTATTTCCCTTATTTTGTATTTGCACCAATTCCGTGTTCTAAGAATTCGTGGAAATTAAAATTTCGGAAAATTGAAATTCCGTCGGTTAAAAACTCAACTCACTTCGAACTCAGTTAAGAGAGAATTCAAAATTTAATTTCTAAATTTAAAACTAAATTAAAATCCCATTCATTTAGAACTCTTTTAAATAAAAAGTTGTCTAATTCGCTTAAAATGAAGATTCTGTTAAATAAAAATTCAACGGTCTGAAAATTTTGTTCAGTAAAAATTCGCGTGAATTAAAATTCGATTAAAACAAATTCGAAAAATTAAAATTGGGCTACAAGGAAATTCTGTATAATCGGATTCAATAGAAAATTTCAACTAATGAATTTTATGGAATATTCACGCGCCCTAATTTTATTAATTTCTCAATATATTAATAATTTTCTTCCATAATTACAATTTCTATAAATTAATAAGGACAACTTTTTTATACCTAAAAGATTTGTGAACCACTTCTAAAATATGATGCAGTTTTTCATCTTCATAATCAAATCTATGTCCGGCAAACATTATCCAGAGGGAATTAAGAACAGCGATATCGAAGGCCCTGTGCATTGCAACTGGACCATTTTTGCTCTGTTTCCATAAATTTTCCACAAGATTTTCCGCCTCGAAGAGTAGATAATTTTCCATCGTGGCTTGCCCCAAACCAAAACATTTTAAATGTTTCATGGTGAATTTTCTGTGCTGTGACCAAGTACTGCCTTCCGTAAATAAAACTCCTGAATGGAAAGAAAATTTTGAGAAAATTAAAATTTTGCTTGAGGATAAAACAGTTTTAAATTTTATCCTGAAGATAAAATCACATGTGGAAAATTTCTTATTTCGATAAAATCAGAGTTGCGAACAAGTAATATTACCTGTAGAACGTTAATGAGAACGAGAATATAACCGGGAATATAACCGACCAAAACTCTAATCGAAAATTTATGAGAATTTATGTTTTTCATTTATTTATCAATTTAAGTCAAATTTTCTCAATCAATGATTAAAAGTTTAATTAATCCACGGTTCAAATATATTAAATTTAAAGTGATTTAAAAATTTTTGAAATTTTTAATAATTATTTTCTCTAATGCTTTTAATTACTTAAACTACATTTATCAACTATTTTTATTATTTTCCAATTACTTTCTGCAATTTTTAATTATTTTCATAGTTTTTCACTTTTTTCCCAAAATCTGAAATCTACCTTCTGCAAGTTTCAATTATTATTTAAAATTTTTGCAATAACTTTTTTAATTTTGATTATTTTCTCTTCGACAATACAACAATTCCATTATTTATTTCTAAATTCCATATTACTTATCGTAGAATGAAATTAATTTTTTTAATTCACCATTATTGTTTTCATTTTGCAATTATTATCTTCAATTTTTAATTATTTTCATTATTTCTAATTTAATATCCTGAACTTTCAAAAATATATTTCAATTTTCAATTATTTTTTTCAATATTTTCTTTTTATCATTTTGCAATTATTTTTTCCATCTTTTAATTATTTTAATTATTCATCAATTAATTTCTTAAATTTTCAGTTATTATCTCAAATATAGATTATTGTCTTCAATTTTTAACTTTATTAACGATTTTTCAATTATTTTCTTTTGCTTAAAAATATATTCTGTAATATTTCTATTATTTTCTTCAATTTCTAATTATTGGCATAATTTTTGCATAATTTTCAAAAATTTCAATTGTTTATCTGAAATTTTAATTATTTTTATCATATTTAAATCATTTTTTAAAATTTTTTAATTATTTTATCACTTTTTAAATTATTTCCTTAAATTCCTAATTATTATTCTCATTTTGTAAAATTGTTTTTCAAGATTTTTAAATATTTTTCTGAAATTTCAATTATTTTCTTCAATTTTTAATTATTTTCATATATTTTCATAATTTATAAAAAATTTTTATTAATTATCTCGAACCAAAAAGACGTTTATTAAGATGAAAATAATAAGGTAATTTGAACCAAAACTCCAATTACCTTGAGTTTCAATTATTTTTAGCCTTCTTTAATTATTTTCTACAATTTTTAATTATTCTCATTTTTTTCAATTAATTTCTCAAATTTTCAAGTATTTTTCTCAATTTTCAATTTTTTTTCTATTTTAATTATTTATTTTTATTAATTTAATAACATTTTATCAATTAGGTTACATGCATAATAAATTTGGGCGTTGAAACCAACAAACGGATCTTTTAAAAATTTTGAAAAAATTCTGCAATTTTGTCAATTATTTAGGTATTTCAAATTTCATTAGTTTTTTCAACTTATCATTGTTTTTATCATATTTCAATTGTTTTCTTCAACTTTCAAATTTCAAAATCATTTTTCAATTATTTTCCCCAATTTTTAATTATTCTTATTTTTTTGAATTATTTTCTAAAATTTTTAAATATTTTTCTCAAATTTCCGATTATTTTCTTTTCTTTTTAATTTTCAATTCTTTTCATAATTCTTAAATTTTATCTGATATATTTCAATTATTTAATTCAATTTTCAATTACCTACGTTCTTGTTTAGAATTTCCAAAATTTTTAAAATTATTTATCTGTAATTTTCATTTTTTATTCAATTTTCAATTATATTTACGATTTTCTGGTATTTTATGTACATATATTCTGTATTTTTTGTAATTATTTATCTTAAATTAAAAATTGTTCCGTTCAATTTTAAATAATGTTTATCTTCTTTCATTTATTTTCTCTAAATTTTAATTATTTTCTTTTTTTTGCAATGAACTTCTAAAAGTTTCAATTATTTTCCTGAAATTGTCTTTAACTTTCTTTTATTTAAAGTATATTATGTAATCTTTTCAATTATTTTCTTCAATTTTAAATTATTTATATTATTTTTTCATTTTTTTCTTAAATTTTTAATCATTTCCATCATTTCAGAATTAATTTTCAAAAATTTTAATTATTTATCTCAATTTTAAGCATTTTTTTCAATTTTTAATTATTTTCTCCAATTTTTCATTATTCTAATTTTTTCAAATTTTTTTCTAAGATTTTGAAGTATTTTACCAAAATTTGAATTATTTTCTTTAATTTTAAAATATTTCTATGGTTTTTTAAATTACTTCCGACAATTTTAATGGTTTTCTTTATGTTTTTCAATTAATTTACAAAATTTTACATTATTTTTGTTTAAATATTATATTTTAAAATATTTACAATTGTTGATAATAGAAGGTGTAGAAACTAATCGCGCGTCAGCGCGCGTTTCTTAATCTAGTCAGATAAAAGAAATTACAATTTTTATAATTTATATATACAACATTGTTCATAATTGTTATATTTAATATTAATTTTTACACTAAATTGACTTATAGTTAATTTGTAATAATAATTATTTTATTATTTATCCATTTTTATTTCAATAAATTGTTTGGGTTTCAAAATAGATTCTCGAGAATGTAACCAGATTTTAAATTACCAAGAATTTTGCAATTCTATAGATAAACTGTGAAAAAATAACTTAAAATTAATTTTAAAAAATGTTTTCAGAACTTTCTGTTTTAAAAAAGTTAGATCCTTCAAATTAGAGTCGATTAAAACGTAAATCTATTGATATGAATCTGTTGATTTGAATAAATTGAAATGTAGTTAAAATGTAAATTACTAATAATAACTTAAAATTTAATGAGAAAAATTGAGATAAAATGAATTTTGTATGGCTTGAATTAAAGGTTGATTAAAATTATATAATTAAACTTAGATCGTTTACAATTTAGATGAATTAAATTTAGACCCGATTACAATTTTTATGAATAAATGCCTCAGTCAGTAAATATTTATGATTGATTAAAAATTGAATCGTTTGAAATTTGAATCGATTGTAATATCTGTTAAAACTTATTGAAGGTTAAAATGAAAACTAGTGGATTGAAATCTGAATAAATAGAAATTTGAACAGACTTAAATTCGGATAAACTGAATTTTAGACGGGTTAAATTGAAAATTGATTATAATTAGAATTAATCTTTTAGAACGATAAAAATTTTCGGAAATAAATGTGTTGCTTAATTGAAACCAAGATAAATTGAAATTTGGACTAATCATATTATTTCCAGACTTTTCACTGTTTATTAAAACTCATTTAAATTTATTAATATTTTCCCGTTTAAATATTTTTATACATTCTTTCGTTTTTTATCCCAATTGTCAATTTTTATCTTATCTAATTTTTCCATCTTAATACAATCTAAAAAAATTTTCCATCTTTCGAAGAAATCAATCCTGGTGAGTCGAAACGTTGAAAAATAAAATCTTTGTGAATTTTCATACCTAAAATAACTCGAACATGTTGATAGAATTTTTCAGCATCATTTAAAAATCCCAATAATTAAGAATTTAAATTAATAATTCAACTTAATAATTCTCGACTAAAATGAACACATGCTCACCTTTTCTCTCTCCATAAGCGCGAAGTCGATAAAAAAATCCATCCGGTCGTCCATTAAAATCCTCCTGAAGAAGCACCTTTTTCACAAGATCATGAGTCGAAATAATAACAAATTTCTGCTTTCCAAGCTTCATTCCAAGAATCGGTCCATATAGATTGGCGAGTTCTTGAAACGCCAGATGATTATATCTCGTTTTTTTCCGAACTTGCTGAAATTTGAGGAGGCATCCTAATAAAGGCAGCCATCTTGGTCCTGTTTAAATATTATTGGAATATTAGGTCACGAGAACTAGTAATTTAATAAAGCTTTCATATATCATGCAAGCGTAATACTTTTCGTTACGCCTTAGAATTTTATTGTTGATAGATATGAATAATTTATGATGATGGATTACTACACAGTGCTCAGATCTGGTGCATCTGAATTTATTAATAAATCGTTTTTAATTCGAGGCACGAGAGGATTTATAATATACACACCAGGTGGAAAGTTACTTGGTTTCACGCAATCGTAGACGCAACACAAACCGAGAAGAATTAGAAGAAGCCAAATTACTGTTGTGATCATCTTCGGATGATGCACTGATGCTGAGCATTGTGTCGTCGTTTACTTTATATAGAGCGTAACAAAATGATTTACATGTGCTTTTCAAGATTTTTATCGACAAGTCACCCATGACCTTCGACAAAAATACCTTTTTGTGTTAGAAAATTCTTTCCACCGAACCATTTTAAACTCACTCCTTTTTGCGTCAAAAATCAACTATACGGGTTCCCTGTTTTAAATTCGATGGAGAAAGGTATTTTTTTTCTAGATTATCACGTCAATAGACGTGTTTTTTCTTTTTACATGAAAATATTACTGGGAAAATGCCTTTAAAAGGATACGCATTGAGTGAGAAAAATATTGATCTTAAATGGAAATTATTAAATATTTATTTATTCCGGGCGGTTAGTGAATTGTTATTTTTAAATTCCTGGATTTCCCGGATCGTGAACTGCAAAAATCTGAAAAAAATAAAGAAAATGTCAGAAATATATTAAGCATTTTGGTAATGAGAGGAGATATAAGAATAATGGGGATAAATTTACCAAAAACTAGGAAAATGTTAAAATTAAATAAGAAAGTGTGAAAAGAAATTTTTTAAATAGGAAACAGTTTAGGAACTTATTTTTAAAAATGAGAAAATTAACAAAAATATGAGAAGAAAAATTGAAGTAGGAGAAATCTTGAAATTTTAGAAAGCATAAGAAGAAAAAATTATGAAAGCTTAATTTTTAAAAAAGAGAATCAAGAAATAAAGCGATAATCTCCGAAATAATGTAAAATTAAAAGGAAACAAATAAATGTCTAAAATACAAGGAATATTTTAAAAATATTTAATAAATTATGGAAAAATGAGAAAATGAAAAAACAATTAAAAAGTATTAAAAAAAAATTTAGAAATTTTAGAAAAGTTAGGAAGAATTTCTAAAAATGTATGCAAATATCTAATTACCTACATTGTAAGATAGTTTAAAAAAAATGAAAATAACTTAAACAGGCTTCACAGTGACAATGAAGAATATTTTAGGGGAAATAGGGGACTGAATATACAAAAATAGGGAACTTTTAGGGTACTTTAAAAACTTTATAAATAAACATAAATGCGTTATATACAGTAGAACCTCGATTTTATTTGGGTAGAACAAAATTACAAAGTTGTAGGATAAAAAGAATATAATTAAAAAATATAATTACAGAATTTTCAAATTAATAATTAAAAAAAATAAAATAAAATAACTACAAATTTTGGAAAATAATTTAAAACTGATAAATAATAATTCAAAATTATATGGAAAATTAATGCAGAACTTCAGAAATAATTAAAAATTCAAGATAATAATTGAAATATAAATTATGAGAATAATTAAAAACTGAAGAAAATAATTGAAAAAAGATAAAAATAATGGTAAATTAAAAAAAATATTAAAAATTTAAGCAATTAATTAAAAAATAATGAACATAATTAAAAATTGGAAAAAAAACAATTAAAAAAGATCATAAAACTAATCAAAATTAAAAGGAAGAGTTCAAATTTGATATAAATAATTGAAGATTTAATAAATCAATTTAAAAATAATTAAAAAAATTAAAAATGATTTCTATAAATGCAAAATTGTACAAACAATTGAAAATTTAAGACAATAATTGAAAATTGAAAAAATTAATTTAAAAATGATAAGAATAATTGAAAAAAAAATTCAAAATTGATGAAAACAATCGAGAATTGAGAAAAATAATTGAAAAATTTAGGAAACTAATTAAAAAATGATTAAGGTAATTTAAAATCGATGAAATTAATGAGAAGGTTATAAAACAAATTAAACATTGAAAACAAAGAATTGTAATTTAAGATTAATATATGAAGATTAAGTAAATCAAACTAAAAATAATTTTAAAAATTGAAGACAGTAATTTAAAATTAAAAAAATATTTGAAAATTAAAGAAAACAATCGAGATTTGAGAAATATCATTTTAAAAAATAACAGAATATATATCAAATTAAAGGAAATAATTGAAAAATAGCAAAAATAATGATAAAATTTTAAAAATAATTGAAATTTTAGATGAAAAATTGAAAATAAAGGAAATTATTTACAAAATACCGAAAGTAATTGTAAATTTGAAAAAAATAATTCTAAAATTCATTAAAAATGTTTTTAATCTATCGAAATTTGAAATAAATGATTAAAGGTTTATTACATCAGTTAAAAAATAATTTTAAAAATTACAATTTGTAGAAAACAATGGCAAAATTATAGAAATTACAAAATACCGAAAGTAATTGTAAATTTGAAAAAAATAATTCAAAAATTCTAATATTTATTAAAAAATTTTTTAATTAATTAAAGCTTGAAATAAATAATTAAAGGTTTAGTAAATCAGTTAAAAAATAATTGAAAAATTGATAATTGGGAGAAAAAAATTGAAAAATTCAGAAATTAAAGATATCAATTTAAAAATGATGGAAATATTTGAAAAATAATACAAATGACTAAAATATGAGATAAATAAATAAAAAATGTAGAAAGTGTATGAAAAAATACTTTTCAAAACTATAAATTGCAGAAAATATTCTCAAAGTTATAGAAATAATTGAAAGTTTAAGAAAATAAATAGAATTTATGAAAAATAAGTGATGAAATTACAAAACATTTTTGAAATTTAATAAAATAACTGAAAAATGAGAAACACAATGAAAAAATAATGAAAAAAAAATAGAATGTAAAAAAATAATTGCAAGTTTTGGAAATTAATTGAAAATATTTAATAAGTAGAAAAAAATAAATTAAATTGAATAAAATAATTTAAATTTGATGAAAATAATTGACAGTTTCTGAAATTAGTCAAATAATAATTCAAATAAGTATGAATGGAAGGAAAAAATTAAGAAATAATGATAAGCATAATTGTAAATTGAAGAAAAAAATTGGAAACTGAGATGAATAATTGGAAATTCAGAAAATCTATTGAAATATAATTTAATAAATGAAAAATTGGAGAAAATAATTTAAAAATGATAGAAATAATTGAAGATTGAAAAAATAATAAAAATTTCAAAAAGATTGAAAATAATTTGAAATTTCTAGATACCTTGACTTTAATTATACTTTCGTGAAAAATAGGGGATTTTAGGGTAAAATTTTCTAAATAGGGGACTTTTAGGGATCAATCGCAAAATAGGGTACATTTAGGAAATAGGGGACGGCCTGTGAAGCCTGCTTAGAAATAAAGAAACGAAATAAAACAAAATTTAAGTAAAATAAAACTGAAAACAAATACAAAAATAAAACATGAAAGAATTGAACAAGAATACCTGGCTGAAATAAAGGAAAATTAAAAAATAATAATTAAAATAAAAGACAGTATAGTTATTAATAATTCAATTATAATCAAGTAAAAAACCATAAATATCAAATATTTTAAAAATAGGGCTTGTTCTTTAATTATAATCACTTTTCATTCTTTTTAATTTATATAAATGAAATATGATACATAACCTTTTTCTTCTTTTTTTCATCTTTTTCAATATAACAACTGATTTAGTTTCGAAACTCTTAAATATTTCTGCCAAATTTTTAATTTTTCTCGTTCATTTTACTCGTTTCACTTAATTTAAGATTTGAATACTTGAAGTGCTTGAAGTTCTTTAAATTACATAACCTATTTTTTACATTTTTAGGCGCCAATTAGTTTATGTAAATAAATTTGTGCCAGTACAGAACTTCACCAACAAAGGGCACAATACTCGTTGTTGTTTCATTGGTCGAATTTTAAAATTCAAAAACCACGTGCTTTTGGACCAATAGGATAATTTCTTGGTGATTTTATGAATGAATGCACCTGTTGCGTTTCCAAGAACTTACTACTCGTAGTACTACGAACTACGCGTAGTAAATTATATTAATAATTTCATTTATTACATCAAATACTGAAAAAGTGCGAAATCAACGATTTTCAAACATTTAAATAACAGATATCCGATTATATTAGCAATTTCGCATTAGAAATTCGACAAATAAGATAAAAATAAAAATTTTATGAGCATTTAAAGGAAAATAATAAGTGAAAATAATTTTTCTGTGGAAAAATAGTTAAAATAAATTTAAATTTAGTTAAACGTAAAATATATTTAGAAATTTCGTAGCATAATAATAAAATATAAAAACAAAATAAATAATTTTTTTCTGAATAATTATAAATTATCGGGAAATTGAAAACAAAAACTAAAGAATCATTAGTGCTTATAGAATGCATATATGTTTATTTTAAAAATTGAATTATGATGTAATTTTAATGGAAATTTTTCAAAGTTACATAAAATAAGAATTCGTAAAATTAATCAAATTGCACTCTCTGTAAAAATTTATATCTTAATTCAAGAGAAATGGAGATTTTCTCCAAGATTGTCTATTATTTCCTCTTACCTACACGTTTATGAAAATTACATATGATTGTTTTTTTTCCTCAAAGTAAACAAAAAATTCAGTTACCTAAGTGTCGTACACAAAAATTCTTTTATTTTAGTCAGAAAATTATAAATATTTATATATACACATATTCTCGCGAGCATAGCCATTATTCAACAGTTACACTTATAAAATACCAATTATTCGCTTTCATTCCTGTTCTTGATAATTACAGTAATTAGACAAAATTATATCATAATGAAAGTCTCCAATGCAATCACTTCACCGTGACCTTAGAGTTGACTTTACACCCAGGAATCTGTATTTATCTGAGAAATTGTTCCCTTAGCTTCATTCATAATTTAAAAAAAAGTTTTTAGCACTCAAGTGCTATTCAAGAAACTTTTTTTTGAAAAATTTTCCAACACAGACAAATTTTTAAACAAAATAAAATAATAAAAATAAACATTTCAATTCTAAAGTAGGTAAAATAAATTTTCTAATCTGACATTATAAAATTTGGTTTTGAAAGAAAATTACATAATTTTGAAAATTATATACTCTATTGAATTTAGAGTCGGTAAAAATTTGAACTCATTTGAGATTAGAAAAATGTCAATTTCGTATAAAAAATTTTTAATTATTGCTGTTCTTTGATTTCTTTCTGTTTCAAATGTATATTTTTATTTTTTAAATTGATTTCTTAAATCCAATTATTTTCTTCAATTTTTAAAATGTTGTTTTTCAATGTTCAATCCTTAAGGTTTTTGAGTTATTTTTTTCACTATAAAACTTGTTTCAATTTATCTATTCATCTCTTCAGTTTTTTCTTCATCACTTTTAATTTTAATATATTTTCTTGAAGTGACAATTATATTATTCAATGTTTAAAAATTAATTTAATCGTTTATCAATTATTTATAGCATTTTACAGTTATAAGTAATTTTCATTAATCGATTTGTTTTTTAAAAATAGTTAACAAAGTTTAATAAAGTATTTTACGATTTGGGGAATAAGTAATAAATAATAAAATGTGAAAATAAAAGTGTTTTATTTAAAATTGGATAAGAAATAAAAATCAATAATAATAATCCGCAGGATTCATTCATTCTTTCATTCATTCGCTTGTCTGTTTGCACCTAAAGTTTGTCACTTAGATATTTTTTTGTTTTAAATCAATTACGTTTGAAAAAATGTATCTTTAAATTAAAATTAGAGAAATAAATTAATTAAAATATAGTTTACCCTAAAATATTGAACTGAAATTTCCATACACTAAAATTTTTAGTAAATTAAAATTTAATTCTATCAATATAAATTATTGTGATTAAACCAATTGATATTAAGATCATTAAAATTTTGAAATAATTATTTTTAATGAAAATCTAAATTAGTAATTAAGAATCAATATATATTTAAGTATAAATTTATTGAAGTTTGGATTCATCTAAATTTTTATTGGTTATTAGGCTTTAAATTATCTAAATTTTAATCAATTCTTGCGTTTTTATTATTCTGATTATCAATAACTAAACATTTAAACTTTTCTCAATTTTAATTTTCTTTGTAAATGTAAATTTCACTTAATTTCAAATTCCATTAGGCCCAATTTTCATTGATTCAAATTGTAGTCTAAATTATTATTTTCAAAATTTGGACCGATTAAAGCTTTAATATACAATGAAATTTGTTTGTATAATTAGAAGTTCTTATATAATGGTTAATGTTTAAAATAATTTAAATATGTATTATTATACGTAAAGTTTATAATAGTTCAAATTTGTATTAATTAAAATTTTTATTAATTAAAATTTAAAGAATTAAAAGTTAAAAATAACTGAAGTTTATTAATATTAAAATATGAGTATTGAAGAATAGAAATAATCGTCAATAGAAATTTGGAACGATTGAAATTCGTATAAATTATAGAAGTTTGAATACATTTTGTTCAAAAGAATGAAAAGTTATATTTATCTAAAATATTAATTTTATTTGAATAACAAATTTCATTAAATTATTAATCTTATTTGTACTTGCAAAAATTTATAGTTGTAAAAGACCAGAAACAATCCAATGTTTTTTAATGTTTATGTTAATATAATTTTCAATAGTTTTCAATATACAATTATTCTCTTTAAATTTTATAATTATTCTTAATTGAAAATTTATTATTCTCCTTCAATTTTATGATTATTCATTAATTTATTATATTTAAATATTAAAAATATTTATTAATCTCGATTATTCTCACCATTCTTCGATTTTTTTTCAGTTGTTAACTATTTTCTTTAATAGTTAAATATTTTTGTCATATTGTAATTTTATTTCTTAATTAACAAGTATTTTGTTGATATTTTCATTTAATTCTTCAATTTTCAATTTATTTCTTGAAGTTTTAATTATTTTCTTCAATTCTTAAATATTTTCTTTAATTTTCAATTATTTTTATCGATTTTGTATTAATTCCTCAATATTCAATAATTCTCGGATTTTTTTAATTACTTTTTTCACTCATCAAAATTGTTTTAACATTTCAATTCAATTGTTGTTATTATTATTATTATTATTACTATCGACTTTTTTCTATTATTATTTTACAAATTTAAATTACTTTAATTTTTAATTTTTTTTTCAAATTTAACTATTTTTTTCGATTTTTAATCCAGTTGTTAAATGTGCAATTATTTCTAACAATTATTCCTTCAATTTTCTTAATTTTTCAATTTGCAATTATTTTCTTTAAATTTAATATTTCTTGTTTAATTTTTTCAATTATTTCTATCAGTTATTAATTTAGTCATTTTTCGAATTTTGTTTATAATTGACAGTTATTTTCGTTATTTTTCACATATTATTTTCATCAAGTTTTAAATTATTTTTGTCATTTTTCAACTATTTCTTCCAATCATTAATTGTTTTTCGTAATTTTCAATTATTTTCTATAATTTTTTCAATGTTCAATTATTATCTGAAAATTTTATAATTATTCTTTGATTTATTAAATTATTTTGTTCGGTTGTGTATTAATCTAGCCATTTTTTAAAATTTTGTTTTCAATTGTGAATTATTTTCGTCATTTTGTAATTGCTTTTTCAATTATCAATTATTTTTTAAAATTTTAATTTAATTCTTAAATTTTCAATTTATTTCCTCAACTTTTTATTATTTTTTTCAATTTCAATTATTTTTTTCTATTTCCAATCCAGTTGTTCAATTTGCAATTATTTCGAACAGTTATTCCTATAATTTTTACTATTTTGTTTAAATTGAATGTTCATATTGTTTAATTTTTTAAACTATTCCTTTCAATTGTGTAATTATATAGTCATTTTTGGAATTTTTTTTCAACTGTCAATTATTTTTTTTTGTCATTTTTGAGATATATTCTTTAATTTCGTAATTTTCATTATTTCGATTTGCAAAAATTTATAGTTTTAAATGACTAACAACAATGGAAAGTTTGTTTATGTTGCTAGTTTACTATTAATTCGGTAAATTTCTATAGTTATTTGTAGAGATTATTATTATTAATACTACTGATTTTTAATTTTCGCTTTACAATAAAGAACCTTATTTATAATAGTGGAGAACCGGGTAAAATGCCTATTTGTACATTGAAGAATCATTTTTACTATATTTTTAAAACAAAATTTTAAATAAGCGCGAGATTAATCAAAAGAAGTACGCATGCGCGGACGTATTGCGTATGCGTAAGAGAGTTACGTGAGTAACGTAATTAAAGAATCATAGTGGTTAACCTGTCACATTTGTCATTGAATGTCAAATTTTAAGTATATTCTTTCTAAAACTCACGCTTTTTCGTAGCGAGCAAACTATTAGAGGATTAGAAATTCAACTTTACAAGTTACTTTAATCACAGAAGCTTTAAATATTCTTTATAGTAGGCTTATTTTCTATCTTTTATGAAGTACTGATTTTCGATGTCACCAGTCTTTAGAGAAAAACTTTATGCACATATTAATGTAATTTTTTTCAGGGAATGTGTGGATACTTGTAGTTTTTACAAAATGAGCCGTTAAAAATTGCAATTTGATAAAAATTAAAAAAAATTGACGTTGGAAACGATTATTCAATTTGAGGTTCAAATTAACCCAAATTGAATAAGGTAAAAGCACCAGTACCTGGACAAAGCAAAAATTGGGACCAGTAGTTGGACAATAGCAAAAAAGAGTTAAAATTTCCTCCAAACTAAATGAAAAAATTTATAGATACCCTTCAGATAGTCAATTTTTTTTAATTTTCATCAAATTGCAATTTTTAGCGGCTCATTTTATGATTATTCATTAATTTTAAAAAAAAATTTTGTTCGAATGCCTATTATTCTCACCAATTTTCGATTTTTTTTCAATTGTTAATTATTTTTTTTAATAGTTAACTATTGTCGTCAATATTTAATTTTCTTCATATTGTAATTTTTCTTTTAATTGTCAATTATTATCTTGAAATTTCCATTTAATTCTTTAATTTCCAATTATTTTTATTAATTTTCAATTAATTCCTCAATATTCAATAATTCTCGGAATTTTTCAATTCTTTTTTCACCCATAAAAATTGTTTTAAAATTTCGATTTAATTATTCAATTCTAGAACTATTCTCTTCAATTCTCAGTAATTTTCTTCAAATTTAAATTCCCCATTTCAATTTTCAATTATTTTCTTTAATATTAAAAAATTATCGCCTTTTTTGTTCAATTATTTTCTTTAATTTTTAATTCCATTTTTCAAATTTTATTTCCATCTTTTTCAGCTGTCTATTAATCTATAATCATTTTTCGAATTTTTTTTTCAATTATCAATAATTTTTTCAAATTTTAAGTTAATTTTTAAAGTTTCAATTTATTTTCTAAATTTTTTATTATTTTTTTCAATTGCAATTATTTTTTTCGATTTTCAATCCAGTTCTTGAGTTTGCAATTATTCCCAACATTATTTCTATAATTTTTCAACTATTGTGTTTAAATTTAATATTTATTGTTTAATTTTATAAACTATTCTTTTCAATTGTGTAATTATGTAGTCATATTTCGAATTTTGTTTTCAACTGTCAATTATTTTCGTCATTTTTCAGATAATTATATTCTTCAATTTCGTAATTTTCATTATTTGGATTTGCAGAAATTTATAGTTTTAAATGACCAACAACAATGCAAAGTTTGTTTTGTCTTTTATTGTCTAATTCACCCTCAAAGTGTTGTCAGGAATATAAATATTACGGCAAAGTATTTTTTTTTCTATAGTCAAATAAAAATGTTTTGCATCAAGTAAAAGTAATGCTTTTACAAAATTAATAATCTCAATACTATTTTTTCTCTACATTTTATACATTATTGTAGGTAAGTATATATTTAAAACCTATTTTTACGAAGTTTCCATTTTTAAAAATAATTTTACGACTCTATTCGTTTGGAAGTCTTCGAGCCAAATGTTACGAATGCTCCCTTGGAAAGTGAGAATTTCACACGTGACACTTCCTGGCTGCACGAGTTCACTTGGTGATGAGCTCCTTGTGTTCATAATCTCAAAGATGATTTCTCCGAGGCAATTATGAATCCAATGCACATAAACATGTGATGGTTATGTTTGACGAAGGCCTCAATTAACGTCAATAAAGAAAAAAAGTCATGCACGATTTCGGGACAATAAAAGTGCGTGTGAATCACAATACAGAAACTGCTTATTAAACTTTATCTCAAAATAAGCATCATCCAGCAATAGGATACATTATCTTGTTTAGTCTGTCAAGATGCATATTATTGTAAAATGATTACTGACCTTTTATTATCGCCGACAATTATCTGAGAAACATTATTATTTACCTTTTGAGAGAGGCATTATTACCCGGAGCGGAAAAATAAAAGTGACAGTCATTATATCACCGACACCTGTCTTTTTCTTCATTATTTTTACGCCTTTAATATACTTAAGTATACTTAAGGAATCGTTACTTCGCTATGCGGAAACACTCTCTTTTTCTTCAAGTTATTTTCAAGCAGGACAGGAAGTTTAAGGAAAAAAGGAAAATCTACTGCAATTGCGTATTTAATTTGCCATATTTGAAAATGCGCTCAACTTGAAAACGCACAGTTAAAAAATGTTAAAATTTAACATTTTTCGTGAGTTGATTTTACACATTCTTCAAATGTCATTCGATTCTTGAATATAACCTCAAATTTTGTTGTTGCAAAGCATAAATTTCCTATAAAAAATTCATTTTAACTTCCAAAAGGTAAAATACGCTTTAAAATAATCACGATTATATTTGACTCATACCGAGCAGTCGACAAACAAAACAACACAAATTCTTATATTAAAAATCAACAGAAATTTTAAGTGGACCGTTTGAAAAATGTGATCTATTTTACATTTAAAACTAAATTTTCAACTTTTCAGAAAATACGTTCATTTAAACGTTAAGGACTTCAACTATATTCAGTTAGAATTACTATAATGTGTCGAATAAGAGGTTAGAATTTTTAACATTTTTTCTTGTGTTGAATTAACACAAAGTTTTGAGGAGGCGCATGAATATTCCCTAAAACCATTTTGCCTAAATCCCATTTAACCTAAATTCTATTTAACCTAAATCCCATTTAATCTAAAATGTATTTAACCTAAAATCATTTAACCTAAATCCCATTAAACCTAAAAATAAAATGCATTCAATTTAAAATGCATTTAGACTAAATTTCATTTAACCTAAATCTCATTTAACCTAAAATGCATTTAGCCTAAAATCATTTAACCTAAATCCCATTAAACCTAAAATGCGTTCAGCCTAAACTTCATTTAACCTAAATATCGTTTAACCTAAATTCCATTTAACCTAAAATTCATTCAGCCTGAATTTCATTTAACCTAAATCCCATTTTACCTAAAATGCATTCAGCCTAAAGCCCATTTAACCTAAAATGCATTCAGCCTAAATTCCACTTTACCTAAATTGCATTTAGCCTAAAACCACTTATCCTAAATCCCATTTTACCTGAAATATATTATAATGTAAATTTGAGGTAAAATGGGATTTAGGATAAGTGGTTTTAGGCTAAATGCAATTTAGGTAAAGTGAAATTTAGGCTGAATGCATTCTTGGTTAAATGGGTTTCAGGCTGAATGCATTTTAGGTAAAATGGGATGTAGGTTAAATGATATTTAGGTTAAATAGAATTTAGGTTAAATGGAATTTAGGTTAAATAAAATTTAGGCTAAATGCATTTTAGGCCGAATCGAATTTAGGTTAAATGGGATTTAGGTTAAATGAAATTTAGGCTGAATGCATTTTAGGTTAAATGAAATTTAGGTTTAATTAGATTTTGGTTAAAAGACTTTTAGGTTAAATGAGATTTAGGTTAAATGACATTTTCATTAAATACATTTTATTTTAAATGAAATTTATGCTGAATGCTTTTTAGACAAAACGAAATTTAGGTTAAAATGGAATTTAGATTAAATGGGATTTAGGTTAAATAAAATTTAGGCTGAATGGATTTTAGATTAAATGCATTTTAGGTTAAATGAGATTTTGGTTAAGTGAGTTTTAGGTTAAATGGGATTTAGGTTAAGTGGATTTTAGGCTGAATGCATTTTATGATAAATGCATTTTAGGTTAAATGAGATTTAGGTTAAATACAGTTTAGATTAATGGGATTTATGTTAAATATAATTTAGGTTAAGTGGGATTTAGGTTGAATGCAGTTTAGGCTAAATACTTTTTAGGCTAAATGCATTTTAGGTTAAATGAGATTTAGTTTAAATGAAATTTAGGCTGAATACATTTTAAATTAAATGCATTTTAGGTTAAATGAGATTTAGGTTAAATACATTTTAGGTTTAATGGGGTTTAGGTTAAATAGAATTTAGGTTAAATGGAATTTAGGTTGAATGCAGTTTAGGCTAAATGCATTATAGGCAGAATCGAATTTAGGTTAAATGGGATTTAGGTTAAATGGGATTTAGGTTAAATGGGATTTAGGTTAAATGGGATTTAGGTTAAATGAAATTTAGTCTGAATGAACTTTAGGTTAAATGGAATTTAGGTTTTAAATGAAATTTAGGTTAAATTAGATTTTGGTTAAAAGAGTTTTAGGGTAAATGAGATTTAGGTTAAATGACATTTACGTTAAATACATTTTATTTTAAAAGAAATTTAGGCTGAATGCTTTTTAGACAAAACGAAATTTAGGTTAAAATGGAATTTAGATTAAATGGGATTTAGGTTAAATAAAATTTAGTCTGAATGGATTTTAGATTAAATGCATTTTAGGTTAAATGAGATTTTGGTTAAGTGAGTTTTAGGTTAAATGGGATTTAGGTTAAGTGGATTTTAGGCTGAATGCATTTTATGATAAATGCTTTTTAGGTTAAATGATATTTAGGTTAAATACAGTTTAGGTTAATGGGATTTATGTTAAATATAATTTAGGTTAAGTGGGATTTAGGTTGAATGCAGTTTAGGCTTAATGCATTTTAGGTTAAATGAGATTTAGTTTTAATGAAATTTAGGCTGAATGCATTTTAAATTAAATGTTTTTTTTAGGTTAAATGAGATTTAGGTTAAATACATTTTAGGTTAAATAGGGTTAAGGTTAAACAGAATTTAGGTTAAATGGGATTTAGGTTAAATGGAATTTAGGTTGAATGCAGTTTAGGCTAAATGCATTATAGGCAGAATCGAATTTAGGTTAAATGAAATTTAGGCTGAATGAACTTTAGGTTAAATGGAATTTAGGTTTTAAATGAAATTTAGGTTAAATTAGATTTTGGTTAAAAGAGTTTTAGGGTAAATGAGATTTAGGTTAAATGACATTTACGTTAAATACATTTTATTTTAAAAGAAATTTAGGCTGAATGCTTTTTAGACAAAACGAAATTTAGGTTAAAATGGAATTTAGATTAAATGGGATTTAGGTTAAATAAAATTTAGTCTGAATGGATTTTAGATTAAATGCATTTTAGGTTAAATGAGATTTTGGTTAAGTGAGTTTTAGGTTAAATGGGATTTAGGTTAAGTGGATTTTAGACTGAATGCATTTTATGATAAATGCTTTTTAGGTTAAATGATATTTAGGTTAAATACAGTTTAGGTTAATGGGATTTATGTTAAATATAATTTAGGTTAAGTGGGATTTAGGTTGAATGCAGTTTAGGCTAAATGCATTTTAGGTTAAATGAGATTTAGTTTTAATGAAATTTAGGCTGAATGCATTTTAAATTAAATGTTTTTTTTAGGTTAAATGAGATTTAGGTTAAATACATTTTAGGTTAAATAGGGTTAAGGTTAAACAGAATTTAGGTTAAATGGGATTTAGGTTGAATGCAGTTTAGGCTAAATGCAGTTTAGGCTAAATGCTTTTGAGGCTAAATGCATTTTAGGTTAAATGGTTTTAGGTTAAATTGGATTTAGGCTAAATGGGGTTTAGGGAATATTTATTCGCCTCGTTTTGAGTGGACCGTTTGGGACATATCGTCGGGGCTAGTGCAATACCGCGAATCTACATATTTCCATAAGGACTTTGTTGCATGGCCAATTGCACTAAAAATAACTCTTATGGAAATATGTAGATTCGCGGTATTGCACTAGCCCCGACGATATGTGAAATATGTTAAATTTTCCACAAATTTTTTAACTGCGTGTGTTGAATTGAAAAATGGGTGGAATTTCAAATTATGTTGAATTTCAAAATGTGTAGAATTTCAAAATGTGTTAAATCTTGAGAGAAGAGTTTTTGAAACCGAAGGGTGGTGAAATGTAGTGAATACTTTTTTGGGCATTGCTTATTATTACACTTACTTTCAAAATGATTTTTCTAATAGTTTTTTTTATTGTTAAACCTTTTTTGTCTTTTATGTGATTGACACGGGTGATTAATTTAACATAGGATTGTAGTAAATTTCGACTATAAATTGCCGGTGCTTAAATTTAGATGTTAATTGAATTGAATTTACATAAATTGCATGTAAACAGATTCGTGATAGATTATATGTTTCGATTGCATTATCAGAATTTCTCACTTTATATTACAAAAAGATAAAAAATATTGGAGTTATTATAATTTTAAAACAAATATAAAGTGTCATGTTACAACTTATACATATATGTTTGACATTTATTGCTCATTCGTAAAAGAAGAAAATTTGTTTTTTTAATTTTCAAACCCACCTTTGTACACTTTTTCGACACGTTTTAATTAAAAATTACAAATTCTTGTTCAAACTAAATAATTTCAAATTTTGCAAATTAATTAAAAATAATGAGTAATTTAATAAATCATAGAAATGTTTAAAAAGTAAATAATATGAGTTAAATGTAAGAAAATTACTTGAAAATTTTAAAAATAAATTGAAAAACAATTGAATAATGAAAAATTAGTATAACTAATTGAAAATTTACATAATATATTTTAAATAAAGGAAAGTTAACAAATGAAAAAACTTGAAAATAAAAAATAAATAACTTGAAGAAAATAATTTAAATCTGATACAAACAATGATAAGTTGAAAAAAATAAATGACATTTGAATGAAATAATTGAAAAAATTAAAGAATTTTTTTTTAAAAAATAATAATAATTGAGATTTGAGAAAATTACATGAAGATCTTAGTAATAAATTGAAAAAAATGAGAAAAACTAAAAATTTGGAGAAAAGAATTGAAGAAAGCTAAAAATAAATGAAATTTACGATAATTAATAAAAAAAATCTGGAAATTATGAAAGCAAATTAAAACAATTAAAAATTGAAGAAGTTAATTAAAATGTTAGAAAAATACTTAAAAAATTTATAAAATAACAATCGATGAAAATAATTGAAAAATGATAAAATAAATTCAAAATTGAAAAAAATAATTGATAACAATAAATAAAATTTGAGAGAAATAATTGAAAAAATTATAGAATATATGTTTAAAATAATAAAATAATTACAAAATTACTTAAAAATTCCAATCAAACAGAATAAAATAATTAAATTACAATTACAGAATTTGTTTTCAAGTAAAAGAAGATAATTGAAAAATCGTTTAAAAAATTGAAAATTGAAGACAATAATTTAAATTTGAGATAATAACTGAAGATTTAGGAAATTAATTGAAAAATAATGAAAATATTAAAAGATGGAGAAAATAATTGCAAAATAATTGTGACAGTTCGCCTCTTTCCCAGTTTCCCGTTTTTCGGGTATTTTCTTAAAATACTCAAGAAACAAGGAAACTAAGAAAAATCGGCCTTAAAGTTTTAGCCTTGTGATTTGGCCTGGGTTACACTAAAATTTTTATTTCGGACGAGAACCTACGTCTCTCGTGATTAGTCATGTACTGGACTCTCCGAGAAGCTGGCAGTACGACGAGGCATTTCGCTCTGGCTCTCATTGGCCGGTCACGAAAAATGGGGGAACCTATCTCTGATTGGTCGACGCGCGCTCGGAACACCGAGCTCTAACCAATCAGCTATTTTCTGCTCGCTGATTGGCTGCGCGCTCGAACACGTTGAAGAGCGTAAAAGCTATGCGTGCGGCAGTTCTCGCTCACTCGCTCTCCCGCTACCGAAGCACCTCCACGCCGGAGAAAATTTTGGATTTTCTCCTGTCAGCCGCCTGAGCGACTCTCTGCCTGGACGCCGTGCAGAGAGCACGTAGCACGCCTGCCATTGCGCATTCTGCCAACACGCCTCTCGCCTGCCATTGCGTGTTCTGCCGTCGTGCTGCCAACGACGCTCTTGGGTCCAAAGGATATATTGGGAAAATATATTTTGGAATAGACACCATATAAATTGTGTTGTTTTTTCTAAGGGCTACCGCCTGTCACCACCAAGCCTTCAAGATCAAAAGATCCGTCCTTTTCAGGACGACCTGTTTCAAATTGTTTAGTGTTTTAAACATTTTTTTTTTCCAACGACCGTGTTTTGTCCTTTTCAGGATTAAACACTCGTCAGTACGAAGTACTATTGTTTCGAACGAGAACGTAATACGTCCTTCCGAGGAAGTGGACCGCTAGGAATTCTCGGCTGGGTAGAATTGGAAGCGTAAGCTTCTGAACACCCAGCTTTCCAGAATTCGAGTCCGGGACTAGGTAGTACTGGAAGTCTCGCACTTCTCGAGCACCTAGTGTGCCGGCACCGTGGGTTTAGGTTGCATCGGAAGGCCACCTTCTGAGCGCCTAACACTCAACCGTTCTGGGTAGTGGTCTCCGCTTCATGCCCCAGGTACGAAGCAAACGTCAGCGGGAAAAACGGCGATCCCGTGGTCTCCGACGAAAGGAGGTCATCGTTGAGGAACGCCGTCTACGTCGGGAAGCTAGAGCTGCTCCTCCGGTACCCACACAGCACCAAAAATTCCCTGAATTTCCCCTGAATATTGGTCCACATTTCCTGAATATTCGAACCTAATATTCAGGGAAGTTTCGTGGAAGCATCAAAATGTCCGCCATAAAGAATATTGGACGCTAAATTTCCCTAAAAATGTATTTCTAATTTTCAGGGAATTTCCGCATCTAATATTCCTTCAATATTCACAGTATTCGTAAATCTTCTATACATGATGCGCAATGGTCGAACTTTTTTTCTGTGACACTTACGGCTGCGCAGTAGTTTTTAATGTTCTAGAATCCTACGGGTGCCAAATATGACATACAATTTTTATCAATTACCAGATCAAAAAAATTTTGGAAATTTTTTTTAACTTTCCCTGAATATTCTAGGAATATTAGATGCGGAAATTCCCTGAAAATTAGAAATACGTTTTCAGGGAAATTTAGCGTCCAATATTCTTTATGGCGGACATTTTGATGCTTCCACGAAACTTCCCTGAATATTAGGTTCGAATATTCGGGAAATGTGGACCAATATTCAGGGAAAATTCAGGGAATTTCTGGTGCTGTGTGGGTAGCTGCTTCCACTGAAGCTGATCTCCCTGAACCGGTTCTCTCCGAAGCTTCTCTGCCTGAAGCTTCTCCCGTAGCCGCCATTGCTGACGTCGACGACGAGGAACATCTCCGTCAGGTACTCGAGAGTCACGAGTGCCTTTCACCTTCTCCAGAAGTGGTACTCTCTCCACCCCGGTCGGATTTGGCCTTCTTCCCACTACGGGCTCCCCCCACGACGCCCCCACGCCGCCAGGTTGCCAGGATAGCGTGGCGCACTCCTCCTCTAGTCGCCTTCTCCCCACCACGCCATTACTTGGGTCGGATGCTCCTCAGTGACCCTAGGCGAGGATTGCCAGACGCTCTACTCGGAGCCACCGCCGGTAATGCCCCAGGGGGCAAATAGAAAAGCATAACTTGGGTTAGCTCTCTCCCCCCCCCCCCAAACAATCGGCTCTTTTCAGAGCCACCAGTTCTCTCAAACGTCAGGAAATACTTTTCCTCAACTTTCACCCTCCATTTTGTACCTTGTCATTGGACAAGATTGTAACATAATTAAAAAAAAATGAAAATTAAACAAAATAATTGAAAATTGAGATATATATTTGAAAGTTCAGTAAATTAATTCCGAAATTATGAAAATGATTAAAAATTGAAAATAATTGCAAAATGACATAAATAATGGTAAATTAAAAAAATTAATTTAAATTTGCGATGAATAATATAAAATTTAGGAATAAATAATTAAATTGATTTAATGGCAATGCAAAAATAATTAAAATTGAAAAAGTAATTGAGAAAACTAAACAAAATAATTGGAATTTAAGGAAGGTAAATTTAAGTTTAAGGGTAACAATTTAAAAACAATTAAAATAATTAAGCATTGTAGAAAATAGTTGTAAAATGATAAAAGTGGTACACAATTGTATTTTAAGTAGTTGAAATCATAATAGAAAGGAATTATTAAAAATTGAAGAAATTTTTGAATTGCTTTAAATTTAGTAGGTATTTTTGAAACGTGGATTAATTGAATTTCTAATCAATTCAAGTTCACATTAACTGAAATTACTGTAAGTTTAAAATTTGAGAACATTTTAAGAAGGTGAAATATGATTTAAAATTTTAAAAGAAAAAAAAACATCTAGTTACATATATCAGGTGTTAACATAATGAATGAATGAAAACTTGAAAATTATTATATGTAATTGGGCCCCCCCTTTTTCTTTTTGCCCCAGGGCCCTTGCTCTCCCAGTTACGTCACTGATTAAGATACCTACGACCTAAAAATGTTTTGGTTTGAAGATAGCAAAAAATAGTATTAAATTTTTATATCTTTAAAATTTAAATAAATTCCAAATGTCAATTAATTCATATTCCAATTCATTCAAACTTTTAAACTTCAATTAATTCAAATTTAAATTCATATTAATTAATGTAAAATAATAAAATAATATTAATTATTTTCCATTATCACAATAATCTTTTTTTTTAATTCTTACAAGATTTCTAAAAGATTTCACATTTCGAAACTGTTTAATTTTGATCTTATAATTTGTTATTTTTACAAAATTTTAAGATTTTTTCTTCTTTTGTTTCTAATATATTTTTTTTGTATTTGTTTTTTTATTTTAGGATTGTCTTTAATTTTATTCTTTTAATGCAAATTATTTAATATTATTTTACACAATTTTGTTATCATAACACTCACTAAACTTTCTATTTCGTTGATTTTCTTAATTATTTCCATTTTTTAAAAATAAATATGCTCATTTTTTTGAAAATGTATTCAATTTGTTTTCACATATTGTCTACTTTTTGCAAACTTACTTATTATATATAATTTCTAAATTTCATTTATTTTTCAAATTTTATTGTTAGACTTGTTTTAAGTGAAATATTACAAAAATTATTTTCGTTTAATTTTTCTAAACTTCTTTATTTTTAAAGGATGTTTATATTTCTTTTGCGGACTTTTTCTTTATCTTTATATACAATTATTTTATTTTTATTAATTCTAATTTTTTAGTATTAGATTCTTACCAAATTTTGTTACTTTTTGTACCTTTTACATTTTCTTACAATTTCTTAGATTAAGAAAAAAACATTTCTCCATTTAATTCTTCCTATTTACTTAATTTTCTTGTCGTTTCACAATTTCTTTAGTCCTTCCATGCATTTTCATTAATACTTCAATTTTTTTCATCACTTTTTTATTTTTTAGAAACGTTTTTTCTTCTTTTAAATTGTTTAGGTTTTATCTTCTAACTACGAATTTTTCAAAATATTTATTCTATGCTTTTATCTACATTTTTTAAATTCCTCAAGTTTATATTTTTTTGAAGACTTTTATTCTTTTCTCTCTAAATCTAAATTAATGGTTTTCTACCACTGAATTAGCGAAAAGTGATCTACTTTCAAACAGTAATAATATTCTAATTTTTTAGTAGATAAAATTATTTTTATAAACTTTTTATAAATTAAATTATAAAAAAATATTTTTTAGTAGTTTTCTATTTTAATCTCTAGTGTTCTACTAAAAAATTGTTAAAATTTCTACTATTTAATAGTAGCTCACTTTTGGCTAATTCATTAGTAGAAAATCACTAATTCAGATTTAGAAAGATTGTCTAATTTTTCTAACTAAAAATTTATTTTTTTCTGTTTAGTAATATATTTTAATGTTTTTTTCTTAACTATATTCTTATTTATTTTTTTAATTTAAGACATTTTCAAATTCATATTAAACAATTTATCAGAGATTAGTAATTATTTTAAGCACGTTAATAGAAATTTGGAACATAAATTATTTATTTCGCATTGATTTTAAACAGAAATCTTTAATATTTACTCTGTATAATACTGAATCAGTTAAAAATGCATGATGAGGGTGTCGGTCACTGTACCCCGTTACCCTAATTCATGTTTTGAATTTTTTCTATTGTATATATTTTTATGTCACTGTTTCATTCTTGTGTTATTTTTTTATTCTTAATTTTTCTTTCTTTTTTCTAAGAATGTCCATGACCTTCTTTGAATTAAAATATTTTTTTCATTTTTTTATAATTTATTATCTTTTGTTGCTTTTACCAAATTTTCTTAATTTTGCGATCATATGAATTTGAAGATATTTTTTTGAAATTTTCTTATTTATTCGACATAATTTGTTTTATTTTAATTATATGTTTTATTCTTTATTATTTCTTATTTAAATAAGCATTTGAAAGTTTTATATACTGATTTTATATATATATTTAATAAAAATCAATTTTTGATTTAAATTAAAAAAAAAATCAAGATTTTTATCACTTCCGATTTTAAGTCTATTTTAAACTGATTTAAAACTATTTAACTTAAAAAATAATAATTTGTTCAAAACTGTTTGGAACTGGTATTTAACTATTCATGTCACTTAGAGAGTTTATTTTATTAGGTCTCGAATTTTAAGTCTTTTACATAATTTAATAGGAGTCAGAACTGGAAGTGCATTTCTATTGGCTCTAAATGACCGACGGAAGAACGCCATAGTCCTGTTATAATTATTATTATTATTATATTATTATTATTATTATTATATTATTATTATTATCATTATAATTACAATCATTATTTATACAATGTACCCAAAATGTTATACATTGGAGAAAAGAAAAATTTAAAATCTTAAATACAGATGAATAATAATTATTTTTATAATATCGTAAATTTGTAACGCATTAAGTGCACTAAATATACGAAATATAAAAGTGAAACCGCAAATGCCTGGAGCCAATGAAGATATAAGTAAAAATCCAGTGAAAATTAAGGTAATGATGACATTGATGATAATGAAGATAATGATGATGACGATGATGATAATGATTGAAGTATGAGCCGTCACGTATGAAATTGTCCAGTCACGTTTGCGAAATCAAGTGGTGTCTATCATGCAATTGCACTCATGTGATGCTAAAAAGCCTCATTTGTGGCTAGAAGTAATCTTTGATTATTAATTCACCTCTGCCAATGTATAGCGTACAGTTATAGTGTGGGTGCCAAAGGTACTTTCTCCCTGGTCAAGCTTCAGAATATCATTTCCTTTATGCCATAAGGAGATCCTGACTTTCTCCCAGTTCATAGTCACGCGTCGTGCGACTTTTTAAAAATGCGCTCGCATTTCATTATTGCATCATGAATAATTGCTCATTAAAGGAGCTTCAACGAGAAACACGAACAAGGAACTAGTCACTTTTAGAAAAAAAGCAAAAAAAAATATGTAATAACTCCTCTAGAGGAATAGACAATTTTATGTCGTTTTTAATATTTCTATTTTCATTCATGCAGTCATTCATCATTTTCAATGAATGCAAATAATTTTTCTTTTGAATTCTATTTTTCCATATTGAAAATAGAAAAATGGAAATTGAAAAATAGAAATAGGAAAATAGTAAAATAGAATATTCTTTGGTTAATTTTACGAGTTCTTTTGATCTTTATTTCTAATGTGACCTGTTAAAAAAATCTCAAAAGAATAAAAAACAAAAAATTTTGGAGAATAAAGATTCTTAAAAATGCAAAAATAAACCTTGATAAGAAAAGGATATTCCATTTTTTTAAAAGTAGAACGAAATATTTTAAAAAAATAAAGTGAGAAGTAACGGGATTATAAGCGAAATGGAAATGGAGTTAAAAAGAAAGGATACTATTTTAAGAAGATCAGAAAATAAAAACTAAAATACGAAGGGAAAGATTTATTAAAGATAATTAAGAAAGGAATGAATCGAATAAAGAATACTAGTAAAAGAGCAATATTATAATAAAAAAAAATGAAATAGTAAAGAAAGTATTACAATTATAAAAAAAGTACAGCAATAGTAAAATAAAAAAGAGACATTTTTTATCTAAAAATTAGAGAAGGAAGAGGTGTGGAAATGACAAAAGACAAGAATCAATTAACAAAATAAGAACTATCTTTATTCGTAACGGAATTCATTAACAATAGAAAGACAACAACAACGTGTGTATCAAAAATTCGATAAAAAAGCAATAACGTTCAACGCAAAAACAAATTTCATCTGGTGATAATAAAAAAATAAAAATAATCATTCAGTCGAGTAGTGAGTGCTCAATAAGTATCTTACTTCGTACGTCTTAGAGGCCTTAAAATTAATATGTACAGTGGCTTATGTTACATAAATTTTCTTCACGAAGATTTTGTACAAAACTTTCTTATCAAGGACAAGTTTTACTTCAGGGATTCGAGAACTGGAAATTGACCGTCTCGCTGTTTTGATTAGTCTGTAGAGGAGGTGGTTTCAGATCTTGAGTGATCGAGGCCAGTGGGCCTTGTACTTGACCTTGAGACGACCTGTCCCACCGAATCTGGTTTTCACCCGTCAGCTGCGTCAGCTGAGGTAACTGACTTGTCTTTTGTTCAATGGCTTGAAGAGTTGCAGGTACCACTTGAGTGTCCTGAACTTGAGAATCCTTCCGATCCTCCCATCCCGACGATTTGTGATGATGATGGTCCTCATTCGGGAACCACTCCGAAATCCAGACCGGTTTCCAGATCTTCTTCCACGCTGGGACCCAAATCTCCTTCCAGGCAGGAACCTGGATCTCCTTCCAGGCTTCTTTCCACGCTAGCTTTTTGTCTGGAATCCACTCCAGCTTCTTATCCGTCTTCCAGATTTGCTTCCAGGCTTCCTTCCACTCCAGTTTCTTATCCGGAACCCAAATCTGCTTCTTCGCCGGCTTCCAGATCTGTTTCCAATCCTCCTTCCAAGTCAGCTTCTTATCATCCACCCAGATTTGCTTCTTCGCCGGTTTCCAAATCTGTTTCCACTCTTCCTTCCACTCCAATTTCTTGTCAGGTATCCACACTTGTTTCTTCTCCGACTTCCAGTACTTCTTCCACAAGGGCTTCCAAATCAGCTTCTTCTTCCAGAGATCGTGACTCGTGTACATCCATCCGTGATCATCAGTTCCCAGTTTATGAGGACCGGGAATTCCAACCTTGACCCATTCCGGCACCCAGATCTTCTTCCAGGCAGGCACCTGAATTTCCTTCCAGGCGGAGACCTTGATCTCCTTCCAGACTGGCTTGTACACCTTCTTCCAATCCGGAACTTTAATCTCCTTCCAGGCAGGAACCTTTATCGCCACCCAAACCGGTTTCCATATTTTCTTCCACTCTGGCACTTTTATTTCCTTCCAGGCCGGTACTTGGATCTCTTTCCAAACTGGTTTCCAGATTTTCTTCCAAGCTGGTACTTGAATTTCCTTCCAGACCGCTTTCTTCGTCGGCTCCCAAACCGGTTTCCATATTTTTTTCCACGCCGGTTTCCATATTTGTTTCTGAGCAGGTTTCCAGATCTTTTTCCATCCGGGTTTCCAGATCAGTTTCTTTTTCCAGTATCCGGAGTCGTGGTCACCTCCTCCTCCTCCTCCGCCGCCACCACCGCCGTAACCTCCACCACCTCCTAGGTCGCCACCACCTCCGTGACCTCCCAGATCGCCTCCCCCGTGACCTCCTAGATCACCACCGCCTCCGTAACCTCCACCTCCGTGGCCACCAAGATCACCTCCACCTCCGTGGCCGCCAAGATCACCACCTCCTCCGTAACCTCCTCCCCCGTGTCCACCTAGGTCGCCTCCACCCCCGTGACCTCCAAAATCACCGCCCCCTCCAAATCCTCCACCTCCATGACCTCCTAGGTCACCTCCTCCTCCTCCGTGGCCTCCTAGGTCACCACCTCCCCCACTTGGTCCACTAGGGTATCCTCCGAATCCACTTGGTCCCACTCTCTTTTGTGCCACGGTACCATATCTGCAAAAAATTAATACCTCGTATTAAATTTCTGCTTTTTACATTTTTTTAATACAGTAGAACCTCATTATGTCAAAATTTTTTGAGATTATGTAACATGATAGAATATTTACAATTGGCTTCCGGTTCCGGTACCGATGAGTAGTTGACGCGTTTGTAAATGGGAAATAGTATTTTTGAAAATTTTTGAATAATAGTTGAAGGGTGAGCAGTAGAGTGATTGTTAAGTGTGGAGTGAAGTGCGAAGGTGTGAATAAAAAGAGTGTACGGGGAGGTAGTTGAATGTATGAATGGGATGAATGTATGAATGAGATGAAAAAGAAGAAAAAATTGGGATGTTATGGTGAGAGCGTGCTGAGTGTGAGTGGGAGAGAATGAAGAAGTTAAAGGTAGTGATAAGGAGGATATCATGAAAAGTATGAAATGCAAAGATTGTCAAGTTTTACTTAGGGTAATTAAAAGATCAATGAAGGATTCGAAAGAATCTAATGAAATGGATGAGTTTAGGGAGTAAGAGAAAAAAAGGTTTAGGCAGAGTGGGACGTTACGAAAGGCGATTTTAAAACGATTTGAAGAGTGGGAAGCAAGTTGGAAAGAGGAGAAAGAGAGTATGTGGAAAAGAATAGAGGATTTACAGAAAGGAATAATAGGTGAGAAGGAGAAAAGTTTGTAGAGGGGAAGATAGAAATGGAGACAGTAACGTTAAATGAAGAAAAATGGGGTAAGTAGAGGAGTAGAGGAATAGGAGGTGAAGACTTAAAATTCAAAATGAATGAATTATCGAGGCGAGTAGAACTTATGGAAAGGGAGAAGAATATTGTTATGAGAGGTCTGAAGTTAAGGTGGAGAGAAAGTTAAAAAAAAGTAAAAAAAACTGTTGTCAAAGATTGGGGTGAAGGGTAGGATCAGAAATGTTAAGAGGGGTAAGAGGAGATAATACGGAAAGACCGACATTGTATATTGTGGAATTGAGGCTGAGATTGAAATTATTAGATTAAAGGGTAGGTTGAAAGGATGTGTGGAGAGGATAAATGTTAAGTAGGATGCAGAAGGGGTCATCAAAGAGTCACTAAAAATGGGTTTAGATGTAGAAGGGAGAAGTTAAATAGACCATGGGGAAGAGAGAAAACGTGTAAATGGAAAAATTGTGGGGTTGGAATGATTGAAGAAGAGACATTGAGCGAAAGTTACTGAATGGTTACGAGTAGAGTGTATGAATTGTAAAGGTGGAACAATTTAGGAATTAAGAAGTAGTGTTAATGATGAAAAATGACTGAAAGGGTTAATGGTAAGGAGAGGAAAGAGAAAAGTAGAGTTAGATTTTATATAAAAGGGTAGGTGATAAAGGGGATGAACCCATGATGGGAAAAAAGCACAGGAAACGGAAGCCAACGTTTTCGCAGTTAGGTTGATAAAATATTAAAAGAGTGTCAGCTAGGTTTAAGTTGATTATGTATTTAGAGTAAGGTTAAATAAGTGGTATTTGTACGCGTTACTTGTATCTTCCTAATAAGGGGTCTTGTAAATTTTTTAGGCCATAAATAGAAGGTTTTTTAATAATTTTTTGTCTTAGAAATTTTTATATGTAATAAAGTAAAATTTTTTAAGTGTATTCAAGTATATTAATAACTATTAAAAAATGAAATTGCGGTATTAAAAAATTTTGTCATATTCCTTCTACAGAGAACGCAGTTTAATACTGAGTTTAAAAACGGCAGACAACATAACTCAAGAACCGTTTGACCAATTTTAAAAATCCCTTTTTCATTTGGTTCTTTGGAAGTTTTTTTACGTACTGAACCTTCAATTTACTAAAAATAATCATTAATATGGTTTTTGTGAATGATTTAAGAGCGAAAAATGACTTTTTCTCATTTTCTTATAGTAAAAAGCTGGCTATTCCCTTTATTTTTGCAAATTTTCAAAAGTTATAGGTTCAGTTACCTGAAGAAACTTACAAAGAATCGAATGAAACAAGAATTTTTAAAATTGGTCAAACGGTTCTTGAGTTAAGTTGTCTACCGTTTTCTAAGTCAGTAATAAATTGCGCCCTCTGTAAAGGGTATATGACAATATTTTTAAAGACCGCAATTTCATTTTTTAATAGTTATTATTTTACTTCAAAACATGTAGAATCATTTACTTCATTACATATTAAAGCTTCTGAGACAAAAAAAAATTATTAAAAAAACTTCTATTTATGGCTTGAAAATTTTACAAGACCCTATAAATTTTCTTGAAATCACTTTCACTGGCTACCACAGCTCCATTTTAAAAAACCAAGGGTTCGTTCCAAAATTTTTTTAACAGCTAATGTCCTGATTCGTATTTATTTTAAGTAAATTAGACAGAACTGAACTTATGTACAATATCTTTTACATATATGAAGCCGATATTTGGTTAAACAAGTATATTTTTTTTTAGGTGTATAAAACCTTCTCCGTAAATAAATTTTTTTAAAGCTTCCTCTTTATGGAAAAGTATTTTGTACATTTTGAAAATTTGGAGTCTTTTTCTCTGTCAGTTTTTTCACTCGAGGGCCAAGATTCTGATAAGTGACAAAAACATTATGTAAAACGAAAAAACAAAATAAAAAAGAGAACATAACCTGACTTTTTAGAGAACTTCTAATCGATCACAATTTTTGGGTTATGTTCTATTTTTCATTTTATTTTTCGTTTTACATGTATCTACTAACATTTAGAGGAATTTGCAAAAGCAGAAGGTTTTTTAAATTCGATTTAAAATAAATTTCATAAAAATGATTTACTTTTTCTCAATGACTAAAAAGAAACACTTTTTAATGTTAGTCACTTATCAGAATCCCAGTCCTGGTGTTTGTTATTTTTCAGACAGAACTTAAATATTGTTATAATTTCTTAATTCAACGAGTGAATTTTTCAATTTTTATAAATTTTATTATGTTTCTACTTTTTAGATTGTCAGATACAACACGACCCGTACTATTCAAACCAACACGCAATGCACCGAAAAAAATAAAAACAAATAAAGAAAATAAAAAAGCAAATAATAGAATTTAAGTTAATGTAAAGAAATTAAAAACAGATTAAAATTAAAAACAAATGAAAATCAAACGTTTGATCAAAGAAATTAATTTCTTGAGACGTAACTACGTACTTAAATGACCATAGAATAAAAAATTACGAAGATGTTGAGCTTTGAGTTGGAAATGAATGCACGTCTTTGATTGGTCCGCAATATTTCCGGAAATTTTGCAGCCAATCAGAGATATAAATAAATTTCCTACGCGATGCTCAGTATAAAGTAAATTTATGTGAAGTCAGAAGTCCAAAAATGAGGTTATTTTGTCAAAAAGGTTAGTTTATACGGAGTTCTTTTTAGAAAAACCGTTTTCTGTAAATTTAATTATTAATTAAATGAACTATTTAATCATCGGACAAAAAATATTTTTCTGCACTTTATTAGTATATTTAGACTTTTGGCAATTAATAAATTAGTCTTTTATCACAGTTACATTCTTATCAGGACTTTATAGCCTCTTTTAAATGTGGAACTGTTTATTTGACTCTGAAAAACAAACTTCTAAATTTCTTATTTTATAATATAATATTTATATTAATATTTCTTTTATTACAATTGCATTGACTTTAATGAAATAACCTCTTGTAAATGTCAAACTGTTAATACTCATTTAATTCTGAAAGGCAAATTTATAAATTGACCGAAAGTGTAAATATGCTAAAAATGGCAGATAAATAATTGTTGTCCGATGATCTAGTGTATAATTGTTATCTCCCAGAGCATTAATTTAAATACAATATTCTCAGTTCTTAATAAAATAATTTAATAAAAATTAAAAATTTGTCCGTTTTTTCAAGTGTCGGATATTATTTTAAAAAGTACGAATCAAGTTATAACGACAATAAAATAAAATGGAAAAATATTAGAAGTTGACAAAATAAAAAAAATAATACATCAAAACAATCTTATGCACCTGTAAGTAAATGAAAAGTGAACAATGATCTAAAAATATCTCGGACAATCTCCGATATGGCGCTGATTGTATTCCGGACGATTTTCTTTAAAATTTAAATTTTCGCGCCAAATTTTTATTGTCCAAAGTGAATTGTCAACAGAAGTGTCTCCCTATAGGAGCGTTTCAGAAATAACTCAGTTTTTTCTCTTCCTTCTAAATCATGTGTAAAATGTCAATCGTATTTTTCTTTCTAAACAAACAAATCATCCTGTTTTGTTTTTATTTACATTTTTAATGCCTTGAACTTGTCCGAATTTGGATTAATTTACTGATTAGTTAGTGTGTTTGGTGTACAAATATTAAATTAATGAAAGTGATTTTCACTGCGCATGTAGTCATATTTAGGTTATAAGCTACCTATTTCTGGAAAATGATACATTTACGGCAAAGTTTTTATATACAAATAAACTTTCTTCAACCAAATATCGTCTTCATGCATCTAAAACACATTATATTTCTGGAAATCTCTCTTCAATTTACATAAAATAAATTAAAGGAAATATGTAAATGTAAAGAAACTGATCTAAAAAATAATGAAAAAAAAGTTTTTGTAAGCAGTTCATGAGAAAAATTAATTTTTTGAATAATAATTTTTGATTTTTGATTGTTATTAAATGTTGCTTGGCAATTAGAAGTATTAATTTTTTTATGATTACAATAAATAAATATATTTTGATTAAAAGTGGTTCTGCTGTATTATATTGAAAATAAACCTAATAATTAAATAACTTTTCCTCAGATATTTATATTTTTTAAAATAATTTGAATTTTTCCTTTTTTACTACAAACTTCGACTGAAACTAAACAGTAAACTTTGACTAAAACAATTTAAGGTTACAATTTGTTATTTTACAAAATAATCACTAATAATTGTTATCATTATCAAATATATAATTAATTATAAGAAATTAATTACTCTATAATTTATTATAATATTAATTATTATTATTAAAACCATAAATATATAAAATTGATTATTCAAAGAAAATTTTAGAGATTAAAATTCCTGATTTCTAATCTTTATATAAACAGTATAAGGAAAATTTAATAATATATTTTTAAAAACAGAATAAATAATTGATTTATTTAAATTTAGCATTAACAAAAAATTGATTTCGAATTTTAATATTTTAACTATGTTTTATCTATTTTAATTATAATACCATTTTTACAATATTATGTTTTTAATAATAATATTATTCACAATAAAAAAATAATAATAAATAATAATAAAATTCTCATAAAAGTGTTGTACATTTTTTGTTTCAAGATGACTTTAAAATGAACAATAAAAATTAAAAATAAGTCGAGGTTTATTTTATTGTATTAGATAAAAAGAGAATAAGACTCACTGTATTTGTTGCTGTGCTTGTGTTTGTAGCTGTGTTTGGTCCAGTGCCTTACTCGCCACAAGAACGGCTTGCAGTAGTACCACTACCGCAACCTGCGAACAGTTGCGATAAAAAAATAAATAATAAAATATAATTCCGAGGGCAACGATTGTATAACGGAGTCACGCGCCACTTTTCAAGATCAAGATTTCTGCTCTTGATTAGCCGTATTTACGTCCCGAATCCTTCGAAATTGAAGCATCTTTTCAACTTTCATTATCCGCTCAATTTCTCGTGAAATTAATCTCATGATCTTAAATTTCTGATGACACGAGAATCTTTAAATTGTGACATTTCATAATGGTTTATTAAAAATTAACAATGTATTAAAAATGGACAATTTGATAAAAATTAACAATTTTTTTAACAATTAACCATTTGTCAACAATTAACAATTTATTTAACACATTCACTCACGATTTATTTATTATTCTCATTATCTGTTTTTTTTATTACATTCGTTTATTTACACTTAGTATTTATCTTTTTTTTTTTTTTATTTATCCACCCTTATATTTAATTCTTATTTGTTTAACTATTCACTAATATATATATATTTTTTTTATTGTTAAAAAATATTTTACAATAAAAATAAGAAAATTCTTTCTTAAAATGCATGGAGATTTAACATTTCGAATGATATATTTTGTAATTTCGTGAATTTTCAAAATTTTGCAACTTACAAATGTTTACTTTTAGAAAAAATAGGTTTTCGTGTATAATTATTTAGTATTTATTTATTAATATTTTTTATATAAATTTACAAATTGTGCTTCCTATTTTACATTTTTTTAATATTTTCGTTTTATTGCATTACACACATTATTAATTATTTATATATTCTACTGTTGTTTTTTAATAATTAGAATAATTTAATAGTTGTTGTTTGCATATAAAAACTGAATTATTGTATCACAAAATTAAATTATTTTAAATTAAAACTTCTAATTTTTTCGTAAAGTTTTATTTAATACAAATTTTTTCAAAATAAATTTGTTTAATAATATGCAAAAATTTTTCACGCGACAATTCTTTAATTCTTCGAATTTTTTATTTGCTTTGTTTAAAATTTTTTAAAAATTGTACTATTATTATTATTATTGTCAATATTCATATTACTATTAAAATATTATTTTTATTATATTTTTCCACTTTAACTTCATTACAATTTTTTAATACCAGTACTATTTATTTAAAAAAAATTTTTTTTTTTTTAAAGAATATATTTAAATTTCCATTGATCAAAATATACCAATTTTTTCGGAAAATCAAGCAGCAGAAATCCATGGGCACTTGAAAAAAAAAGAAATTTGAGCAAATGCTCACGCACGTGTTTTTTTTTTTGTTTTTTTTTTTTGGTAATGTGAATTTTGAAAATTTGAACTAACCGCGCATCTCGGGCGAAATTTCATATTGTCGCAGTGCCGCCCGGTCGGGCCCGCGTACTCTGGTTCCCTAGGCGCAGGAAAACGTAGCTTACTTCGTCCAATCAGTGGAACGTCGTTGTTATATAGGCGCGTATCCTCCCCCGGTGGAATGTCCGGATGCAAGAAATACGCCAGGTGGTGGTAGTTGCAGGTCGGTGGTGGCAACACTTGAAGCGGTGGAAGCACCTTCTCAGGAAAGTCCAGGTTTGATACACATACATAACTTTATCTATATCTATATACACAAAACCGTCTCTTTCGGAGTCTTCTTTAATTTTCTGCAATTGTTGCCTCCAAGAATATTCTTCTCATGTAAAGTAAAAGTAGCCGGATGCTCAATATTATTTTTCTTTATTTTTAATTGCAAATTACTTCCTTGTCTGGCAGCAGAAGCTAAGAACAATATATTTTTAAGATATACTTGGGTCTATTTCAACTAATAAATTAGATTTTATCATTTTAGTGCTTTGTATAGTTTGTAAATTTAAATTTATGCAGGTAAAAAAGTGAGTAATTTACGTGACAGTTTTCTATACGTAATTTACCTCCCTTATTATTAACATAACCTACAAATAATAAATATACAAATGTGACAACATTTTGTGAATTTTTCTTTATTTAAAAAAAGATTATCTAGAAAGTTTGTTCTTTATTCAGTACTACATATTTATTAAATAATAATTATAATTTAATTCAATAATCTGCTGATACATAAATATTATCGGTTGACAAACGCTTAATTGAGCAAACTTTAGAGTTAAAAAAAGTGAAACCTACTCAAAAATATAATCAAAGTATTACAAACCTGTGAATTACAAGTCTTTTATGACCACAATTTTTAGAATTGTTTGGCATTTTAAACATTTTCTGACACTGTTTTTGTTTCTCGATCAATGGCAATGTTTTCGATTTTGAATTTTTTATTCTTCCGCATCTCATTTCCAGGTTATCTTTTTTATATTCTGCTAGCTCATATTTATTTTATAATGTTAAATATAAACTCATCCAGTAGTAAATGGTAATAAAGATTCAAAAAGGTTATGATTTTATATTGTTATTTGTTTTTTCAGACGCCATCTTTAAAATGTATTTTACCTAGGTTTTCTACAGTTTTTTACGTGTATTACGTATTCTACCTCTAAAATCAAAATGATGCGTTAACTTGAAGGATGAAAAAGTGATACACAGGTAGAGAAGAGGTGAAGATATAAAGATGTGGAAAGATAAGCGAAATGCAAATAGATGAAGAAGTGGGTCAAAGATAAAGACGAGAATGCTAAATAGAGAAGAAATAAAAGAGAAATAATAAAATAAATAAAAATAGATAAAATGAGATAAAAGAAGAAATAAAAGGAGACAAAAGGGGAGAAAAGAAGAAATAAAAGAAAAATAATGAGATGAATAAAAATAGATCAAAGGAGGAATAAGAATAAAAAGAAAAGACGCACCAAGATCATTTACAAACTTCATTTTCTTTTTAATACCAAAAGTTACAAAAACCTTTAAATTCCCTAATTATGGCACACTTTACTTACAATCCAACAAACATTTTTATATCAATAATTTCCTTTATTTTATATACTTTATAATTAACTTTAGGGGTTATGTAGCGTAACTGCATTTGTTTAATTTTCTCGAATGCAGAGTTCCTAAAGAAGCTATCTGATTGGCTGGTAATCTTTCCGGAATTATTACCGGCCAATCAGCGAGCTCTTTTAGAAATTCTACATTCCGTGTGCCGGGCAAATGAATATTCTGGAATTTTTGCATGTGGGAAGTTTAAAACTCTGATAAATGATGTTTTAGTTAGTTAAATATTCGGACAAATAATGAATCTGATAAATACAATTTCTGAGAAATATACATTCGAGAATTTAAACATTCTGACAAATGAAAATTCGAGAGGTTAAATAATCCGGGAAATGGAGTTTTGAGAGGTTAAATATTTGGACAAATGATAAATCTGATAAATACAGTTTCTAAAAAATGCAAAATCGAAAAATTAAGTATTCTGAGAAAAGGAATTTCGAGAAATTATATAGTCAAACAAAATTCAAAATATTCAAATTCAAATAAGTATGATAAATATAATATATCTGACAAATTTATGTTTGGAAGTCAAATAATCTGAAAAATGAAATTTCGGGAAATTAAATGAAGACAAATGGTAAATCTGATAAATACAATTTCTGCCAAATGTATTTTCGGAAAGTTAAATATTCTCACAAGCAGAGTTTTAGTTTTTTAAATATTCGGACAAAAAGTAGGTATGATAAATACAATTTCTAGTAAATGCATATTCAGGAAGTTAAATATTTCAACAAATCAGGATTCGGGAACTTAAATATTCTGCTAAATGAATTTTCGGAAACTTAAATATTCGGATAAATAAATTTCGGAAACTTAAATATTCGGATAAATAAATTTCGATCTATTGCACATTTTGTCAATTGAATTTTGGTCAAAATATCGGCTTCCCTAATTTATAAAATTAAAATTTTGCCTTTTTGTATTTCCTCCCACTGTTTTAAAATTAAAAATGTTTGCTCTAAATTTAAAATAAAATTTTAAAGTACCCTGTGTGAAATTTTGTTTTAATTTTATATCGACATATTTTTAATTATGGAAAATTATATAATACATAAAAATGTAAAAAAATGTAAAAAGAATGTGAAAAAATGTTTCTTTAAAAATTTACGCAATAAAATTTTTGTTTTTACCAAATACACATTATAATTAAATATTAATCTAACCTCGATTAATATGATTAAATATTTAAGATTATATATCAAAGTATTTAATGCATTATTTATCAGCAACTCTATTTACTTTAGATAAATTTTTCTCGCACACTAAATAAACTTTGCCGGGATTCACTAAACCAAGAACAGTTTATTTACATTCGATTATTATTAATTTATTAACTATATTATGAATAAAGTTTGATTTATTTGATAACAATTGTCAACTGTTGATATTTATTATATATATTTTTTTATATTTTAAATATTATTCTGTCTTAAAGAAACGTTGAGGTTAACTTCAAACGTTTAAGATCTTTTCGTGGTCTCCCATTGGTCAATATTTTCGATAGTTTTCGACTTCGAATTTATGATTTTTCTGATTTTTTAAAAATTTTGTCTAATGTAAAATTTAGCTTTAAATTTACTTGGTAAGATTTTTTATTATTTTTTTAATCTTTAATTTAGGATAATTTTAATTAAGATGATAATTATGTGGTGAAAATTAGCTTTAACTTTCGTCAAACTTCAGACGTGTAAAGACCCGTTTGCGGCCTCTCATTGGTTGATAATATTTTCGATATTTATCGATAGTTTTCTGTTGTGACCGTGATTGTTGTATTTATTGTAAATTTAGGTTAGATGTTTTTTTTTAAATTTGTAACATTTGTAACTTTCTAAAAATGTTACTTTACCAAATAGAAGAAAAATATTTTTCAAAAAGAACAATTTAGTAAAACAAGTCAAGTATTCATTGCTCAATAGTGTTTTATTAATTTTAAACGAAATCAAGAGTTTGTTTCTGTCTTGGTTCATGTGATGTGTCAATAATGTTTTTCACTAATTTCTTTTTACTTAATTGTATAATGAAATAAATAATATTTAGGAATCAATCAGCTGATTTTAAACTAAATTTACAGTGAATTTTATTATTATTTAAATAAAACCAAATTTGTGCTTTTGCACTTTAAGGTTAGGTTGTTTTTATTATTATTATTGTGTTTCACGGGTTTGACATAGATGGAAACGTGGAAATCATCAAAATATCAAATTCGGCGATTCGGTGAGTAATAATAATTTTCCCTAATTAATTTTTATACAAAATTCAAATCGGTATTAAATGAATATTACTAAAAAATAATATTTGATTAATAATTATTTGCTTTAGTCTGCTTCTGTTGAATAAATAAATAAAAATAAAACAATTTAATAAATTAAAATTAACAATAAATAAATAACTACATATAAATAAATGTACACAATTAATTTCCAAGCTTAAATAAACTTCACGTACAGCCTTTTAATAGCGTCTAATTCTAGGATTAAAATAAAACTATAGTGTTACGAGACATATTTATCTAGTTGAAGCTTATAATTTTCATCTAACTTCCTAATAGTGTATGAGTGGTTTTATTTGTTGATCTGGCCGACGCAACACACGGAGAAAGTGATCGAAAATGAGACAGGTAAACTGTCAGAGTGACTTTAACTGTATCTTTTCTTTCCGTCATTTGGTTTAGGTGGTAAAAGAGTAAAAGACCTATTTAAAGTTCAGGCACAAGGTTACCTAGAAGGTTATACTCCCATTCCAGATTCTTCGTAGAAAGAGAAAGGAAATATTTTGTTGTGGCACTTTCGGCAAAAGAGAAAATACGTGAATGAAATTTCAATAATGCAGATACAATTTTCAGCTGTCTTTTTCACCTGATCTCTGGAAATTTTTAAATTAACGAACATTTAAAAAAAAAAGAACCGATCAAGTTTCTTATTCGATACTTTATGAATATCGGGCGTAAAAATGTGATTATTCCACTACCAGCGTGAAAGTTGAACGAAACTACCAAATTTCAGCTGGTGAGAAATTCTCTGAAAATTGGATCGTATTTTGCGAGAAAGTGAAAAATAGATAAAAGGTAAATCTTAAGAAAATAAACAAGTGTAGTAAATATAAATAAATAAGAATATTTTTGTTTTTACTCCATTTTTAATGACACAAGAAATTTCGCGTTTATTTTTCATGACATAAAAGTTATACTTTCGATATTGCATATTTTATATTTTATTGAACCATTTACACTTTGGACGTGTTTTGAAAGTAAAACGCTTTCTAATTTTTTTTATTTTTTATTTTGAAGTTCGTTGAGAGTTAAACTTTGAACTAGGAATCGAAATTTATCTAAGGATTATAATTATGAAATATACCAGTTTTGCGCGACATTTATTTATCAAAAGTTGAGAGACAATTGGCAGTGTAATAATTTATTGTAATTAAAACACATAAAAATGTGAGGTTTTCTTTTGTTAATAATGGAAAAACTGTGTTAATCATAGGTTATTGTCTACAACATTAATTTTAATCTCCAATTTGTTCCACTTTGCAATTTAATATATACTTTCTTCCGATTTACATAATTTTCGAGATTCTGAATCTTGGCATACAAATTTCTAATAAACGGAAAGTCATAAAAACTACGAAAAACTGCGAAATTTTAAAAAAAAATCTGTATTATTAGCTTTATGTTTAAAGTATATTATTTTTGGAATAATATATTTATATTTGATAGACGAATAAAAAATAAAATAAAAATATGATATATTTCATTGTTTTTAATGGTTTGACTATTATTATTGTTTTAGAAGTGTTATTTAGTTACTCTTTTCTCAGAAATCTTTTGCCAATATACATTATGCATTATTCACTTTTCAGTAGTAGCAAAACTCAAATATTAGATTTGTAAATACAGAATTGAAAATCAATACCCTCTTTCCTATTCAACAAATAGTTAATGCTCGTCTTCCATTTAACACATTTCTAATTGAAACTTAAATTCCTTTCCCTGCTCAAACAGATAAATCAACCTTGCAAATATTGCCTCATGAATAATTCATGCCAGACTTAATTTTGTTGCACTCATAAAATGCACGTCGAGAAAGTAATAGTTCACTTTAAAATAGAAGCCGCTAATGTCACGCATACGTCCGTACACAAAAACCACGTCATCCTTTCTATGTCATAATAATTATTCAAAACAACTTGGATACTTTTTTCTACATCGAAATCAATTTTACTTTATACAAATTTATGGACCCGTATCATTTTGACACAAATTTTTTTCGGGAAGCCGACATTTTGACCAAAACTCAATTGACAGAATGTGCAATAAACGGAAATTTATTTATCCGAATATTTAAGTTCCTGAAACTTTATTTGTCGGAATATTTAACTTCCTAAATTTGCATTTTCTAGAAATTGTATTTATTAGACTTACTTTTTATCCGAATATATCAAAAACCAAAACTCTATTTGTCAGAATATTTCACTTTCCGAAAATGCATTTGTCAGAAATTGTATTTATCAGAATTATTATTTGTCCGAAGATTTAACTAACCGAAATTTTATTTATCAGAGTTTCAAACATCCTAATTACAAAATTTCCAGAATATTATAATATGGTGACAAACCAATTAATAAAAAATTATTAGAGAACAATGTACGATTTGATAAATTTTCGAAAAACTATTTTAAAATAGAAAAAAAAAAATTGAAATGAAAACAAAATAGAAGTGAAAGTTAGAAATAATCTGTTAAATACTGCGTAATCAAATCAATCAAAAATTGTCAAAAATGAGGACAAGTATATAGATTTTCTTCTGTTGTCTTTTAAATAAACACCACAAAGTGTCTTGGTCTGAATAAAAGTGATTCTCGAATGACTGTTATATGAAATTTTTTCAAGTGGACGTGTGGTGAATACTTTCTTCTTTGAAAACACTCGTATCCTATTACATATTTATTGAGTTTTCGTGCTCCAATAATTTTTAAAGACGTGCCGAATTTTGCGCCCGAGGCGACTCGCTTACTTAACTCCACAATTTCTGTCACTTTCTACAACCTTTTGACTTTTCCAGTATAGAAATTACTAATCAAATTGGACTAAATTAAAAAAAAAATCTATTCCTGAAGAATGTGTTTTTCAAAAATTTTATGCTGTAGGTTTTTAGTTTTTTTTATTAGTATTTCCATTATTCGGATAAGTAGAAATGTGATATTATAGTCAGACCGCGGATGTTAGTTTTCAGTAGAAAAGGACGCACTGTGTGTCTTATCAAGAATGGTTTTTTCTACTGGAAACGGCTCATTTAACGCGTCAGTAGAAATGGTAGTTTGAGCAAGACTGGATCCTAAATATGTCCCAATGAAAATGCTGTTTCTACTTAAATCTCTTAATCTAAATTATTGAAAAATCGATCACTAATTCAAATTAGTGAAAACTGTTACTATTTTTAGGCATTTTTTACTAAAAATGTAATAAAGATTTAAAATCTAAATAGTAAAATTTGATTAGAAATTATTGAAAATCTTTACTAATTTGAATTAGTGGACGATTTTTCATTAATTTAGATTTAGAGAGTAATTTTTTAGTAAGAAACTCACTGATAGAAAATTAGATTCTAAACAACTTTTTTTTTTTATTTTAAAATATTTTGCTATCAAATATCAATTATTTACTAATTACACAAAAAAACCGATTTTTCTAATACTGAGAATAAGGTATATTATACAAATTTTCAATATTCTTGTACCTACTAATATAACCATTGTTTACATTTTCATTACTATAAAATATTAAAATTGTAAAACCTTACTAATTTTTTAAAATTATTAAAATTTTTAATTTAATCTACAAATTTTGTAAATTTTTTATCCTTTTTTTTTAAATTAGCATTAATTTTGACTAATATATTTTTTACGAATATCTTTTAAGTATTTTATTTTTAAACAGATTTATCCTGTATTTAAAGTGACTGATTTTTATACTAGGCAAAAAATAATAATAATAATCCCCGTCTATTGTAAATAAAAAAATAAGAAAATAAATTAAATATTAATTATTGTAAAGTATTTGAGTTAAAAGAAAAATTACAGGGCCCTTGAAAATAAATTTTTAAAACTACTTTTAAATCCAACTCTTAATTTCTTTTATTAAATTAATTTAAAAAATTCTCTAATTTTTTAATTTCTAAAATACTTCTTTGAATATTAATTTCTGTTTACTTTATAGTAATTATTTCAATTTCTGTTTCTTTAAACTTAATCTCTAAACCTAAATTATTTAATAATAAAAAATTAATAAAATTAGTTTTAGTAAAATCGTGGCTGACTTTCTATTTTAGCAATTAGTGGAAAAAACTAATATTTAGTAAAGCATGACTATTATTAGTAAAAGACTTTTTAAAAAAAAGTTAAAATTTGACTAATTGAATTAGTAATTAGTAAATGTAATTTTACTAAAAATATTAGTTATTTTGCATAATCTAAAAATGATAGTTAGAAATATTACTATTTGAATTAGTGACTGACTTTTTAATTTCAAATTAGTTATTCCTAATTAATTTAGACGTATGGAGTAAACTAATTTTTTCTTTTCAAATTAGTTTTCCTAAATTTCAAAATGCTTTTTATTTTTCATATTTTCTAGTTATGTTTCATTTTTTCTTAGTTCTTCTCTTCTAGATGTTTTTTTTAACATACTTTGTTTTTTAATTATAAACTTTATTTATTTTTCACATTCTGGTCAAATTTTATACTTCCTAATTACCTTTTTTTCAACATCTATTATTTTAAATAATTATTTAATATTTGGTTATGTTTTTCTTATTTTCTAGATATATTTGTTTTAATCCTAGTTATTTATTTTCAATTTTACTCTCTAAATCTGAATTAGTTAAAAATAAACTAATTTGAAAGCAAAAACTCAGTTACCAATTAAAAAAGTTCTATTTCTACTATTTATTTATTAAAAAATAACTAATTATCAGTTAAATTCATGTTTAGGTTATGTCAAGATAAATAATAATTTAAGGGCATGTGATGGATTATGACGTCACTGCATAGGCAAAATTTGTCCGTAACTTTTCTCTTAAAATATTGAATATTTTGTCACGAAACTTGTTAGAATTACTTAAAATATCATTAGGAAGGTCTCTTTGACCCGAAATTGTTTGAATTTTGGGTCAAAAGAAATTTTAAAAAAATTTGCTATTTTTCGAAAATTTCCCAAAAATTAATTTTGAGCCAAAATTTAAAGAAACTTGGGTCAGAGAGACCTTTCTAATGATATTTTAAGTAATTCTACCAAATTTCATGACAAAATATTGAATATTTTAAGAGAAAAGTTACGGACAAATTTTGCATGTACCAGTGATGTCATAATCCATCACATGCCCTTAATAAAATTCAGTTTACTAATTTAATTAATAAAATTTAAACTATTTTTTGTTATTTTTTTACTAATTATTAGTTATTTTTTACTAATTGCTTAAACAAAAACTTAGGCACGATTTTACTCTTTATTGGTTAAAAACTACTATTTTAAAGGTGAAAACTCGCTTATCATGCCAAATAGTAATTTTTTACTAATAATTTAGTAAAAAACTACTAATTTAATTAGCCAAAGTAATTTCAGGTTACGTTAAACTACGAAAAGGATTAGTAGAATTCTATTTACTAATTACATTAGTTATTTTTTACTATTTAATTATTTAAATTTAACTACTGAATTAGTAGTTTTCTACGAATAATTAGTTATTTTTTACTAATTGAAAAAGAGAAAACTCGTTTACGATTTTAACCCCTAAATAGTAGTTTTTAACTAATTCAGATTTAGAAAGTATAAGTGATTTTTTTCTAATTCATTCAATTTTCTATTTTTTTATTAATTTATAGTTATGTTCTTCTTTTTCCAGGTATTTTGAAATCTTGTAATAATTTTTTCTGTCATTAGTCGTCATTTTTATTTTATTGTTATTTTCTAACTTACTATTAATCAAAAGAAATTTTTTAGTTGTAGATTTTTTTAAATTCTGAGTAATGTTTCACGTTTTAGTAATCTAAATATATTATTATCAAATAAATACTTTATTTGACGGTTATTTGTCAATTTCTATTTCTCTCTTTCTTGAAAACCTTTTATTATTTTTTTTAATGTCTAGTATTTTATTTTTATTTTTGAGTAATCCTCTTCTAATATCAACATTTCTTGACTTTACATTTATTTTTTTAGATTTACTTCTTATTTTAGTCGATTTTTTTACAGAATATTTTTAAACTACTTTTTGCATTTTCTAGTTATTTATTTTCTTTGTTCTTATTTTTCTTATTTAATAACAATCATTTTTTACTTTTCACATTTGTTTCTTACTTCCTAATTATTCTTTAAATTTTCTATTTACTTTTCATAAGTTCCTAATTCTTTTCATCAGTTTCTAGTTATTTTGTCGCTTTTTAGTTTTCTAGTTATTTTTCTTGAATTTAAAACATGTTTTTACTTTCTAGTAATTTTTCAAAAAATCACTGTAGTCTCCAGACCAAGTGTATTTAATAAAATCAAAACGGTCACAATTTCCGGCCATTGAATAAAAAAAAACTTATTTCCCAAACATCAAAAAAACTATTTGTATTAGTAGTTTTTATTTATTCAATTTAATTACATTTTGACGAAAAGGTAGCAATTTTGGTTACATTTTTTGGTCTATAATTAATTTAAACAACTTATATATAAAGATAAATAACGCTATACTTTATTAATAAATTATTCTCGCTTATTTAAATTTCACATTAAAAATCAGTTAAAAGTCCTTAAAATTAGAAAATCGATTTTCCGTGTACGCTAAAAGCATAATTTTCCAATAATAATCTTTTTTTTTTCTTCTGCGCCGATTTCACAAAATTCGCATCATTATTCAAGACAAAAATCAGCCTAAACTACTTATTTTATAAAAATTATTCAGGAAATTCAAGTTTTAACTCTGGGATCTTTCAGTTATTAATCTTAAGCATTTCCCTCTTTTATGGGCCATAAATTCGAGAAAGTAGCCATATTATTCGAGTCCTTATCAAAATTTGAAGAGGTTTGTATATCATGCAAGATTTTCTTTCTGCAGGGTTAAGAACACTTCCTGGATGATCTAATATAAAAAACAATATAAACTTGGATCGTTTTCTGAGACACACCAAAAACGATAAATACAAATAAGGTTTATTGAAAATCTGCGCAAATCCGCTTAGTATTATATGCAACAAGAATTTCTAAAAAAAAGTACCAATCCACTTAGCATTATATCACTTAATCGCTGCTATGATATAAGCTGTTGTACCTATTTTATGACACGCGATACGATCGTCGATGTATTTATAGTGATATATATGTATAATATACAGCATATATGGGAGCATATGTGCATCCCTCAGAGAAACTTTCAATTTTCGTCGGGCCTATTAGTTAAACTATTAAACAGAAGACCGAGCTATAATAAAGTAATACAAAGAAAAAGCGATTGGAAATTTTCAATATTGTTTTTTTTTCAGAAACCATCCTGGAGAAATGCTCGATACGGTCATTGGCTGCAAAAAATGTTAAGAAGAAATTCTTTATATAATAATACGCGCGTAAATGAATATAATTACATTCATCGGAAGCTATTTCTAATAAATTAGAAACACCTTGAGACTCATTTCTCGGGTTTTATTTAATTTATGTATTTGATTCTCGGCAAAAAAGCGTTTCTTGAACAGCTGAAATGAAAATTTACTTTATTACGGATTTTAATTTGTATTATTATTTTTACTTTTTATTATTAGTATTTTTTATTAATATTTCTGAAAATATATTATTCTTGAATATTAAAACTGTCACGTACCTTTGATAATTGTACAGATTTTATTCATAATGGATCGATAAGAATTTAAAAAAATAATTCTATAATGCTTAAATAATTAAAAATTATTTAGAACATTAATTAAAAACTATTAAGAACTATTTACAACATGTTTAAAACAAAAAAAAGGTTAGTATTGAATTTGAGCTTTATTTCGATTTCGAATGGATGATTTTATAAAATTTTTAAAAAATAGAAGGACGATGAGAAATGAAAATGAAACTAGTTTAAAAACACATAAAGAATAATGAATACAAAAGTCGCTACTTCACGGAAATAAATCATTTAAAGTGATTTCTAATACTGTAAAATTCAACAATCTTGTATCACTCAGAGTGAGTCGAAAGAAAGATGAAAAAAAACTCCAAGAATGGCTTTCAATAACTTGTAAACGTTTTTTTTTCGCGACTTCCTACTTTTGCGAAAAGAAAGTCTATACATTAATTTATGATTCTTTGTCTGTGTCCATTTTTTTTCTAATAAAAATCTAATCAGTTATTTTTATTCCGAAACGCTCCTCGAATTCTCGCAACACGTTTAAAATTTGCGGATTGAGAATGCGAATTTCTAATCTTAAATCCGTAGTTGTGATTTTAAACGAATCATAACTATAAATTAAAATTGACAATTTTATGAGTTGACAATTTCAAGTCCGTTGCCATTTGAAAGCTATAAAAAAAGAAATATTTTTTCAAATTAGAAAGTAATTAAATATGGCTTTGTAAAAATGTTAATACAATAAAAAGTAAATAGAGAAAAAAATATTATAAAAGTATTTTAAAAATGTGCTGTGTTAATAGTTGCTAGAAACTTCAAAATACACTATACCTACCATACTTTTGCAGAAATATTTTCCAATGAGAAAAAAACTAATTATACAAGTTATTAATGATTTAGACAAGTGGAATTCCAAATTTCCGGGATTTTCAGAAAGCTAAAGATTTGGGTTACTTTTTCCACATGACTTGATTCAGATTCTTTGGTATTCATTGAGTTGTTTTTTCCGTCACGTCAGATTGGAATATATACAAATAAAATGAAATATAAAACAAGCTAAAATTGCGTGACCAAATGGCATGTTTTTCATGAGCACATTTGATGATAAAGTCTGGTTTCTGAAGCGTGACTTCTCTTTGTTGGTCTAGGAGGCGATAATTGTCGAACCACCTATATGTCCCTTGTTCTCAGTTCTCACGAAAAACTCCCCAGGCCTACCTTTAATGTACACGTTAAAGATTATTTATTTGCTGACGGATTATCGGGGCAAGTTGATTCAGTGAAAGGCTCTCTCCTTTAGATCGGCACAAAAAGAAACTTTATAGATAGACAACAAACAGTAATAAATAATAAGCCAACAGTAATTGTTATCATTTGAATATTCTCCGACTATTTCAATGCATTCAATTTTTACCGATTGACAATGATGTCAAATTGAAAAGCTACTCGTTAGGAATGAGTAATATTTGAATTTAGATTTTATTTCGTCCTACAAAATGAGATTTTTTTTCTACAACTTTATTTTGAATTTTAAGGGTTTTCGGGTGTCTGTCCGTCCGTCCGTCCGTCGTTCGCTGTCATTCGCTGCTTCCGAACGATGCAGTGACGTAAACTGAAAGAGCAATGGCCCTGAGGCAAAATGGCCCCAATTCTATATTATTTTTAAAATAGATGTTTTTTCTTTTAGAATTTTAAATCATATTTCACCTTTTTAAAATGTTCTCAAATTTTAAATTTATAGCAATTTTAATTTTTTCAAATTTCAATTAATGTGAACTTGCATTGATTAAATTAATCCACATTTCAAAAATACTAAATTTGAAGTGATTTAAAAATTTCTTCAATTTTGCTTCCTCATAGAGGATCTATAATATTTTACGATATTATAGATCTCTCAGGGGGACAAATTGTGATATACGTTTGAACCCGATCGAGCCATTCGAACTATTTTTTTTCGCATTTAAAAATTTTGGAAAACTCGTTTTTTTTTGCAAAATTGTATATTTTTTTTTAAAAAAAGTTAAAATGTAAGTATTTTATTCGTTTTATTTTTTTAAAACGCATCGATTAAGCTATTGGCGAACCCTCTAGAGCAATTTAATCTAAAGTTATTAGCATTTTAAAAATTGAAAAATTTTAAAATCTTGTTTTTTATTAATTTTATTTTTATACTTCATTCCAAGCTTCAATATATTTTTATTATTATATATATAGGTAATTAAAAAACACATGAAATGAGATATTTTCGAATCTTATAATGTAATTACGTTTCGAGTTGTCAAGGTTTCAAAAATAGAAAATTTTTATTAAAATTAATTTTTTTATGTTTGTTTGCGTTCAATTTTGTTTTGCATCAATTGGTCTATTTAATACTTTTTTGCGAGCTATCCTATTCTAAAAAAAACGGACATTGTGGTTAACTTCAGACGTGTAACTCCATTTCCGTGTCTCGCATTGGTCAGTACATATCAAACCTCACTATCGATAGTTCTCAGTTTCGATTTTTTATTTTGCAGACGAATTAAAATCTTTTAATTAAATATTGTAACTTCAAGGTTATTTTATAAAATTTCTTATAATGTTAGCAATCTAAAATAACAAAACATTTTATTAAAATAATTAATACATAGAAATTAGCATTGACCTTGACTTCCCTATACGAGAACCCTTTCGACCGCAACTTCTGAGGTGTAAATAATCATAAATTGAAAATAAATTAAATTGTAATAATTAAGGAGTGATAGTTTAAGAAGTGACAGTGATTTTAGTGAAGTTGTTAAGGTTATAGTGTTTTGAGTGAAATAATGTTTTGTTTACATTGGCATTCGTTTCTGACAGGTGAGTAATGATAATAATATTAATAATCTTTTATTTATTTTGCTTCCTCATAGAGGAAGCGTTGTGATCGTTAAGATTTTCGATTTTCCAAAAATAGTGTAAATCGACTCAGTTTCATCTGAAAAGTTCAAATTTTCATTCCTGAGAAAATGTCCGGATGTGTGTGTGGGTGTGTGTATGCGGTAAATTTTTTGTCGCCAGGATATCTCGAGAACGCTTCAACGGATTTTAATAAAATTTGGATGACATATGAAGCTCACAAATATCTATATTTGGACACAGGGATTTTTGAAAATACCCAATCAAATTTTTTTGAGCACCTTTTTTTATCGAAAAATATCGTTTTTTGTCAAAAAATTTTTTCATGCTAAAAATTCAGACAAATGAATGAAAAAATCATATTTCTTGTTTCAAAACGAATCGATTGACCTATATAAAGTATATAATTGACCAAAAACTCACGTAATAATACATGATTTTTCAGTTTTTTTCATAAAAAAATCTCGTTTTTAGAAATTTTTTTGAAAAAAAAATTCAACCAAACGAATTACAAAATCATATTTCTTGTCTCAAAACGAATCGATTGACCTATATAAAGTATACAATTGACTAAAAACCCACGTAATAATTCATGATTTTTCATTTTTTTTCATCGAAAAATCTCGCGATTTGCCAAAAAAAATTTTCATGCTAAAAATTCAAACAAATGAATTAAAAGAATCATATTTCTTGTCTCAAAACGAATTGACTAAAAATAATTGACTAAAAACCCACGTAATAATTCATGATTTTTAATTTTTTTTCATCGAAAAATCTCTTTTTTTGCCAAAAAATTTCTAACAATTATTATTTTTTGACCACAGTTCCTTTTAAAAAAAAAAAATTCTATTTTAAAAAACGAATATGCTATAAAAAATTTTTTTTATATTAATTATTCTATATATTACACAAATTTGTTTATAATAAATAAATAAAGTTTTGGAAGATAGAAAAAAAATACATATATTGATTTATTATTATTTTATTATTATTACTTATTTGCATAAAAATAAATAATAATTAATTTAAAATTAAATTATTATTTTTTATATTATAAATAAATTTATTGCTTCCTCTATGAGGAAGCAAATTATCTTGCTTCCTTGGAAGCGAACTGTCTATGAAATGGACAGAATTCACATCTAGTTTATTTTATTTGTAACTTTTTTTATTCTGTTTTATTGTATATTTATTATTCAGTAACCTTTTAAGTTTCTGTAAAATAGAAATATTATACTTTCATGTTTAAGGTTATGTTATTTGGTATTATTCTCCGGTTATGTAGAACAGTAGGATAAAATGACAAAATTTGGTTCAAATTGATTTTTAGACCGCAATTTTAAACCAAATTAAAAAATTCTTCTTTCCTCTAACGCAGAACTAAATTCTAAAGAGATCTGTCAGAGTCGATTTTTTAATTATTGTTTTAAAAATTTTTAATGTTAATGCAAAAAGTATAAAAAAATGATTTTTTACAATTTTTGATTTTTTTTTGCACAAAATTTTTTTTGCATTTAATGTTTGGGGGTGTGTCAATAGTAAAAAAGAAGTTTTTGCGATCTCGTTAATTAAAACTTAGTGATGTTTGTAGTAATCTCTATGAGGAAATGGATACCAAAAATTACTCACAACAAACTTGGCAGCGGTTATAATTATTTTTTCCTATTATAATTTTAATTTCTTAAAATACAATTTTGTACTATTTTAATCATTTTTATCATGTTTCAACTATTTTCTACAATTCTTTATTATTTCAATTGTTTTTCAATTGTTTTCCTAAATCTGAAATTAACGTTTTTCAAATTTCAATTATTTTGTTTAGTTGTCGCAATCACTTTTTCAAATTTAATTATTTTTGCCTTGACATTATATAAATTTAATTCTTTATTCCTCAATTTTACATTATTCATCGCAAATTTAAATTCTTTTTTTAATTTACCATTATTTAAGTCATTTTGCAATTATTTTCAATTCTTAATCACAGGGATCACAGTGGTTTCTTCGTTCAATTTTAGGTAAAAAAAGGGATTTCGATTTTCAAAAAAGGGGGTTTTCTTTAATAAAAAGGGGATTTTGGAAATTAAGAAAAAAGGGTTATATTAATAATTCAAGTTTTCTTTTACAAAATTTTATTCTTTCTTTTTTTCAAAACAGTTTTATTAAGTAATTTAGTCTTTTTTTGTTGAATTTGTTAATGAAAATTTCAAAAGAAAGAGCACTTTCGGAAATACAAAAATTTATCTTTTAATAGGTTGTCTGTTCAATGACGAGAAGATGGTTGTTGCAATTAAATATTTTTAAAAATAATTTTCAACTTCAAATGGGTATTTAAATTATTCATTTAATAATAAGATTTTAAACAGGAAACATAAAAATCTGTGATGTAAAATTTTCTGATATAATGTTAAAGAAATTAAATTAAAAATCTTTCAGCGAAATATAACAAAATCAATTCAAATTATTTTTAATTATCTCTTTTATTGTATTTTTATATTTTCTAATTCAAAACAATTAATTTTTGTTTGAAATAAATAAATATATTTCATAAACAATTTTTTTTCATCCAATACAATAAATTTGATGTATTTCAGCAAGAATACATGGTTTTATTTTATGATGCAAAACTAGTAATATTTGTTTAAACCGAGTAAAAAATATTTATTAAAAAATTTTTTTATCCAATAAATTAATTTGCTTTAATTAATTAAGAATACATGGTAATAAGAAAATTATATAACTTTTTAAAATAATTTTAATTTATTTATGATTTTTTTAAGTTTCCTGTTTAAAATCTAAATAAGTTCAATAAATAATAATAAAAAACCATTTCAAGTTAAAAATTATTTTTAAACATTTAAATTCAATAACTAATCATTGTACAGACACCCTAAAAAAGGATAAACTTTTGGATTTCCAAAAGTGAAAAAATAGAAACTTTTTTAAAAAAAGAAGGTCAAAGAAGAGATAAATGTTGATTTTAGGTATTTTAGGTGATAAAATCTTGATTTTAGGTGTTTTCGGGGATTTTTCTAAAAAAAGGGGGAAAATAAGGGGAAATGGGGAAAAAGGGCATTAGATGAAAAAGGGGAGAAACTGTGATCCCTGCAATCATTTTCATAATTTCTGAATTAATTTACTAAAGTTTCAAATATATATCTCAATTTTCAATTGTTTTATTCAAATCCCAATTTTTTTCTTTTATTATTTTACAATTAATTTATCCGTCTTTTAATATTTTCATTATTTTTTAACTAATTTCATAATTTTTCAGTTATTATCTCAAATTTAGATTCTTGTCTTCAATTTTCAATCTTTAAACCGATTTTTCAATTATTTTCTTTTGCTTAAAAACAAATTCAGTAATTTTATATTATTTTCTCCGATTTTTAATTGTATTCCTTCTTTTGGCAAAATTTTCAAAAAATTGCAATTATTTATCTGAAATTTCAATTTTTAGTCTCATCAATTTTTGATTATTTCTACTATTTTTTAATTAATCTCTTTAATTAGAATTTTTAAGTAATTTTATAGTTATTTTCTTTTTTTAAACATATATTCTATGATTTTTTCAATTATTTTTTTTAAATTTTATTTATTGTTTTCAATCTTTTGTATTTAATTTATTCTTAATATATTTCAATTATTTTTCTCAATCTTAAATTATTTTTAGCATATTACAAGTATTTTTTTTATTTTTGAATTAATTCTATCATTCTTCAATTATTTTCCTCAATTGTTACTTTCCAAAGTTTTTAAGATTTTTTTTAAGATTTCAATTATTTTCTTCAATTTTTAACTATTTTCATTTGCTTTCATGATTTCCAAATTTTTTTTATTAATTATCGTAAATTTCATTTATTTTCACTCATGTATGAAAGGGCACTGCCCGTAAATTGTTAAATAAATAAATATTTTTAGCTTTCTTCAATTCTTTTATCCAATTTTTAGTTATTCTTTTTTTTCAATTGATTTTTAAGATCTTCATGTAATTCATGTATTTCACTCAAATGTCATTTATTTTTGACAACTTATCATTGTTTGTGTCATATTTTAATTATTTTCTTCAAGTTTCAAATTGTAAAATCATTTTTCAATTATTTTCCAAAATTTATGTCCTTCAATTTTCATTTTTTTTCATTTGTTTTATAATTTTTTAAATTTTAAGCTATTCATCTGAGATTTCAATTATTTCTTTGAATTTTTATTACTTTAATTCTTTTTCGCAATTTCCAAAAAGTTTTTAATTATTTCTGTTTAATTAAAAATTATTCTTTTTAATTTTAAATTTTGTTTATCTTGTTTTCTCTAATGTTTAATTATTTTCTTTTCTTTTCAATGAACTTATGAAAGTTTCAAGTATTTTTCTGAAATTTTCTTTAACTTTCCTTTATTTAAAATATATTACCTATTTATTTATTTAAGAAGTATAAAGCCCAACAGTTAAATAACCAATAATAGGGCTACAAAGAATGATAAACATATATTACAAAAGCGTGTAGATTTAATTACTTTCGATGCTGTATATATCTGTGAGTAACAGAAATAAATTCTGAAATATTCATTATAAACAAATCAGGATTGTAATTCGGGACATTCTTAAACAGATCATTAATATATGTACACGTTCGATACATAGGAGAATGCACATTAAGACTTGACGGGATATAAAACGGAGCAATATTACGCGTAGCATACTGTGGTGAGTTAAATGGTAGCATATCATATAATGCAGGGCAATCAATGAAGCCTCTGAAATTTTCTCAATTATTTTCTCAAATTTCGATTATTTTTTTCAATTTTAAATTATTTATCTCAGTTTTCATACTCTTTTTTTTTTTTTTTTAATTTTTAATTATTTTTCCAAGTTTTACATTATTCCTTTTTTTTCAATTTATTTCTAAAATTTTCAAGTAATTTTCTCAAATTTAAGTTATTTTCTTTTTTTTTAAAACATTTCTATGATTTTTTAAATTACTTTCCCCAAATTTTAGTTTATTTCATTTTCTTTGTAGCCGAAAGCTTCCGAACCAAGCCGGAAATTCCCGAAGGGCGCCGAGTGGAACCGAAAACTTCCGAAAGTTGTCGAGAATCTTAGATCGAAGCCAAAGTTGCGGATAATTTTGAAAATTATTTAACTTAATAACCAGGAAACTCTGGATTGATTTTGATTTTTAAACATGTTTATTGTTTTGCAATAGGGTAGTTTCCTTTTTTTCTTTCATGAACTATCATTGGTTACTCAAGAAGTACGTGATTTGTTAGTTCTAGCATTGCATTGACAGGAAAGTTTTCAATCGTAATGCCAAATCCCGCGCGTTTTTACATTTACATGAACTGTTGAGTATGTAAATAATTGGGAATGTGTGTATGAGACATTAATATGCAAACTTAGATTAGTATAAGTTTGCACGTGCAGACATCATTGCTGTCCAGTGAAAGTGGTAAATAACAATTGATGTAAGAGTACGAAATTTTTATGTCCCATTGTCTTACAATGTATCGTTAAATATTATGAAAATTCGGTTAATTTTAAGTAAATACATTTTCAACAATTTATTCTGCAATGAAAAACCTATTTTATTCCAAATAATAATCAATCCAATAAAATTTATAAAATCCTATACTCATAATTATCGATATTTAATGTTTATTATTATTATTTAAGACTTACTTTTTTTCTTTTTAAAAAATCTATCTATTTTAATACAGTATAATAATATTTAATCTAGTTATAATTTTACAATCTAGTAATTTTTCTTCATATTCCAGTCATTTTCAGGAATAGATATTTATCTTCTTTTTTAATTTTTAATATCTACTGTATTTTTATTTTTCTTTACGTGTTATTTTTTTCCGCCATATACATTTTTTCCTTCTCTGATTATATTTAATCGATTTCTATATATATTATTTTCCTTCCAAAAGATAATCCTTTTTTTCTCATTGTTTTTTTTTAATGTCTTAATATTTTCTCACCTCTATTTTCTGCTCTTATTTCTCGCTTTTTTCGCTAATTTAGTTATTTTTACACTTCCCACTGTTTTTTCACTTTCCAGTAATTTTTCAATAAGCGACAGTAATTTTCATCAATTTCAAATATAAATTAATTTCTTCCTTCACGTGGAAACGAATTTTCTTTTACCCTGGGGCAAATTTATGTTCGCATTTATTTATTTCTGTATCAAACAAAATAATTTCTTGGAGAGAAGTGCCCCACGGTTTTTACGCCATTGTAAACAACATTTACAAAATTTCCCCAGATAAAAAATAATGCAAAAAGCTCCGAGGACATTGTAAATTCCAGAGAAAGATCTTTTACTTCCTGATGAGATCTCGGCGAGATATTTTTGAAAAGCGTAGAGAATCGTTAAATACAATTTCTCTTTGGAAGTAACGAACAGCCTCTCTCGTTATTCGAATCTCATGCGTACTGGCGAGTTATCTTTTACGAGTTCTCATAAAAGGCAACTTTAATGTCAAACAAGATCGTGATCCTATCCGCGAAACTGATCGGCTAGTAGATTTCGCAATTTCCCTCAAGGTCGCCGTTATTTTCCCTTTTTCAAGGAGAGTTCTAGAATCGCGACATATCTCCGTTTCTATACGTGTAAGTAACTATCTGTCCAGTCACGATTCCCAGAAACCGGAGACTCCACTCTCTACGTCTACGAGTTTATTGTCGCGTTTGGATAACTCTGATAAACTTGAATTTCGTGATTTACCTTTTTCAAGGCTTGTCTAATACGAAAGCTTTCAGTTTCACTGTCAACTCGTGCATTTATCCATTGTTAGATTGACGTTTATTCTTAATTTTTATTTTAGTTTCGTTTCTCAATTTTTATCCCCGAAAAAATGAAATTTCATAACCTCAAATGTGAAATTTGTGTATATTTTAGGTAAAATTAATTTACTCTGATCGAAAAAAGAGTTTTTGATTTTGAAGAACTTAAACTTTCGGATTATCAGTTTTTTTTGTTTACGCGCAGCTTATTTACGAAAAAAAAAAACACTTTTAATGTTTGTTTGCGCGAAAACTATTTTTTATTACAGAAACACGAAGTTATGTTAAAAAGCAAATGTTATATTTTTTTTCTAAATAAATGTTAAATATTTGCAGCAACATTTTATTTGTGTAGAAAACGTGAAATCAAAACTGTGTTTTTGGTTAGATTTTCAACGAGTGGTTTATGTCCCGAAACTTAGTCACTTCGATTTATCACTTGATTTCCTTCTGTCTAAGAATCAGTGACAGGTTTTTGGATATTTTTTTCATAATATTCGTTATGCTTTTCTTTAGTACAAACTACAAACTTTCTTATCACTAACAGAAACGACCAGAAACGACAAAAACAATCTTGCGTTTTGTTCTAACCTAACCTACTCAAGTCGCGCCTGCGCACTGCCGCGACTGGCAGAAGTCTCCGCGCGCATTTTAAAAACGAAAAAGAAATTATTTGTCTTAAAAAAAATATACATACTCATAAGTATATGTGCACATAATATTAACCGAAGGAGGGTGGGGGGAGAAGAGAAATAAAACAATATTAAATTAAAGTGTTTCTTAATTATCGTAAATATTGTAACTCAAAAGTTAACAATTTTTTTCATTTCGAGTAAATTTTCGGAATTAATAAACAAATAATCAAAATAATATAAAATTTGTGAAAATCATTACAAAATACAAAAAATAAAAATTAAAAATTGACGAACTTGATTGAAATTTAAGAAAAATAATTGAAAAATGATTAAAACATTGAAAAGTGTATACAATAACTTAGATTTGACATAATAAATGAAAATGTAGGATCTAAATTGAAAAAAATTAATATATCTAATTAAAAGGTGGCCAAAATAAATGCAAAAAGATAAAAGAAAATTAAAATTGAAAAAACTAATTCAAAAATCAGATAAATAATTGAAAATTTAGGAATTCAATTGAAGAATAAAATTTTACAATAACTAAAATTTGAAGAAATTGGTTGCAACAATAATAATTTAAAATAGAAGAAAATTATTAAAATTTTAGAAAAATATTTTAAAATCTAAAAAATTAATTGAAGAATAATGAAAGTAATAAAAATAATGAAAAATTGAAGACAATAATTTTAGTTTGTTAAAAATAATTGAAAAAATTACAACATATAGTTATTCTATAATTCTAAAAATTACAGAATATATTTGAGATAAACAAGACTACTTGAAAAAGGATAAAAATGATTGAAAACTAAAGTGATTCAAAATCCATGAACATTATTGAAATACTTGAAAAATACAAAAAACAAAACTAATATTTAGTAAAAATAATTGAAAAATGACAAAAGAAATTGAAAGTTAATTAATAAATAATGAAACTAATTTGATATTGAAGAAAATAATTAAAAATAAAAAAGTTTTATTTGAAAAAATAAAAAAAATAATTGAAACTTGCGAAAATTGAATTTAAGATTTAGGGGAAAAATTAAAAAATAATAAAAATTATTGTAGAAAATGTTTGAAAAATGATATAAATAGTTGAAATTTGTAGATATTAGTTGCAATCATAAAAAAATAATTTTAAAAATTACAGAATATTTGTAAAGTAAAAGTATTACAAAATGATTTCAAGAATTTTAAATTCAGGAAAATAATTACAACATTATAAATATAATCGAAAATTTATTAAAGAAAATAAAAATTTCAGATATATTATTGAAATTTTCGGAATTAATCAACAAAGATTTAAAATAATATAAAAATTGTGAAAATAATGCAAATGAAAAAAAAATTAAATATTGACTAAGTATTTGAAATTTAAGAAAAAAATTGAAGAATGATTAAAACATTAAAAAGTGGATGCAATAACTTAAATTTGAGATACTGAGAGCAAATTTAGGAAATTTATTGAAAAATAATTAATACATCTGATTAAAAGGGGGAAAAAATAATGACAAAAATATAAAAGAAAATAAAAATTGAAAAAAATAATTGAAAAATGAGATAAATAATTGAAAGTTTAGAAATTTAATTGAGGAATGAAATTTGAGAATAACTAAAATTTGAAGAAATTGATTGCTAAATGGTAAAAATAATAATTCAAAATTGAATAAAATTATTAAAATTTGAGAAAAATATTTTAAAATCTAAAAAATTAATTGACGAATAATGAAAGTAATAAAAAATCCGAGAAAATATTTGCAAAGTAATAAAAATAATGAAAAATTGAGAACAATAATTTTAGTTTGTTAAAAATAATTGAAAAAATTACAACATATATTTATAAATAATAAAAGAAAATAATTGCAGAATGATGAAAATAATTGTAAATTGAAAAAATAACTAGAATTTGAGAAAAATAATAAAAAAAATTCGAAAATAAATCAAAAAATAATGTAAAAAGACAAAAATTAATAGAAGAGGAAAATGAATTAAAAAATAATTGATAGATATAATTGTTAATTAAAGAAATAATAAAAATTTGTAAAAAATAATTGAAAGAATTACAGAATATATCTGAGACAATAAGACTACATTTACAATTATAGGTATATTATAATTCTTCGATTTTCAATTAGTTTGAAATTTCATTGATTCAAAATGTAATTAATCCTTGCTTTGAGAATAATAAATTTAAAATTATTTAAAATTATTTAAAAATTTTTTCAATTTTTAATAATTCTTTTTTATTATGATTTCAATTATTTGCTATACACTTTTCATCTATTTTTATTGTTATTTAAATTTTTTCTTTCAATTCTAATTATTTGTATTATTTTTTAATTTTTCCTCTAAATTATAAATTCAATATTTTATTTTGCTTAAAAATAAATTCTGCAATTTTTCTTAATTTTCATCAATTTATAATTATATTCATTATTTTGGCATTACTTTTAAAAATTTCAATTATTTATCTGATATTGCAATTATTTGCATCAATTTTCGTTATTTCTGCGATTTTTTCATTTATTCTCTTTAATTTAAATTGTTTATGTAATTTTGTAATTATTTTTTTTTTTTAAACATATATTCTATGATTTTTTCAGTTATTTCTCTCAAATTTTATTGAATGTTTTCAATTTTTCATATTTAAATTATTTTCATCATAATTCAATTTTCTTTCACAATCTTAAATTATTTTCAGCATATTTCAATTATTTTTTTCAATTTTTAATTAATTTTATCATTTTTCAATTATTTTTCTCGATTGTTAATATTATTATTTTCATTTTATAAAATTATTCTCTAAGATTTTTAAGTATTTTTCTGAAAATTCAAATATTTTCCTTAATTTTTAATTATTTTCATTTGTTACCAGAATTTCAAATTTTTTAAATTAATTATCGTAAATTTCAATTATTTTTAGCTTTCTTCCAGACTTTTCTCCAATTTTTAGTTTTTTTCATTTTATAAAATAAATTTCTAAAATTTTTCAAGTATTTTTCTCAAATTTCTATTATTTTCTTCAATTGTTAATTATTTTCCTTTGTTTTCATAATTTCCAAAAAATTTTATTAATTATCTTAAATTTCAATTACTTTTCCATTCTTCCAGTCTTTTCTCCAATTTTTAGTTATTCTCATTTTCTAAAATTATTTTCTAAGATTTTTAAGAATTTTTCTAAAATTTCAATTGTTTTCTTCAATTTTTAATTATTTTCATTTGTTTTCATAATTTCAAAATTTGTTTATTAATTATCGTAAATTTCAATTACTTTTAGCTTATTTCTTCAATTCTTTTCTCCAATTTTTAGTTCTTTTTTTTAATGATTTCTAAGATCTTCATGTTTTTTTCAAATTTCAATTGTTTTTTCTTTATTTAAAAAAAAATATGTAGTTTTTTTAATTATCCAATTTTTATGTCATTTATTTTTTACAACTTATCATTGTATCATATTTTAATTATTTTCAGCAAGTTATAAAATTTAATAACATTTTTCAATTATTTTCCAAAATTTATTTCCTTCAATTTTCAATTCTTTACATTTGTTTCATATTTTACAAAAAAGTTTAACTATTTATCTGACTTCAATTATTTTATTATTTTTTATATTATTTTCTTCAATTTTCAATTATTTTCGTTCTTTTTCTCGTTATTTTGCATAAATGCCAAAAAGTTTTTACTTATTTCTCTTTAATTAAAACTTGTTCTGTTCAATTTTAAATTATGTTTATCTTTTTTTATTTATTTTTTCTAATTTTCGCTAATTTACTTTTATTTCAATGAACTTCTGAAAGTTTTAAGTATTTTTCTCAAATTTTGTTTAACTTTCTTTTATTTAAAATATTTTATGTAATTTGTTTAATTATTTTCTCAAATTTTAATTATTTTTTTTTAATTTTACTTTATTTATCTCAATTTTTAACCATGTTTTAATTTACTTTTAAGATTCTCAAGTATTTTTCTCAAATTTAAATTATTTTCTTTATGTTTAAAACATTTTTATGATTGTTTAAATTACTTTCCCTAATTTTCAATTGATTTAATTTTTTTTTTCAATTAATTTGCAAAATTTGCAATTATTTTGTTTAATTTCAATTATTTCTTGCAATTCTTTTTAATTCTAAAATATTATAAATTTTGTCTAAATAAATATTTATTTTATTTATAATAATTGATTTTTAAATATTATATTTAAAATATTTATTTCTTCTTATTACACGGGGAAAACGTTTGAGGTAATCTTTCCCATATTATATGCAGGACCTCGGATCAAAGTTACAATTGAGATATTGTGTTCAAAATTCTGATAGTTATTTTAAAAAAATAAGAAAAATTTTCCCATATACGTGGTACTTGAGAGTCAAAAGTAGACTGAAAAAGACTACTCGCTTAAAGCTGTAAAATGTGCATTAAAGTTGAAAAGAGTTTGCCGAGAAATGTGCAGAAGTTTACCATGCTACGGGTAATCGGAGTTCGGGCTCAGCGTCAAGTCCAATGACTCTCCAGCATGGTAAACTCTCCTCAAAACTCGGAATTTATTCCTATCGCATGATAAATCAAACTTTCTCCCTCTTTTTCCATTTTTAATTTGCAGATGCGATCACATATTATTTGTCTGTTAATTCCACAAGAACTCTTTCTATTAAAAGGAAAAAGAATGATCTTTAAATTATTAATTTTAATACTTATATTAGAGGCTAGCCTAGCTTACGTTGAATTTTATAACATGCAACTATGACAAACAAATTTTAAACGAAAACTTGTTAGATATTTCATATTTTACTGACTACTCTTTCAATTAGTTTATTTTTTAAATTCTTATAATATTTTGATTCTTTAATTGTGTATTTCTGTAAATAGTTTAATTCTTAATATTTATTTACATTTAATACTAAAATAATAAATTCTATAATAAATTAAACAATATTTGTATTTTACATTAATTAAAAAGAAAATTACCTAAAATATTTCAGATATGATGCTTTTCTTGGTTTTTTTATCATTGTAAAATTAAACTATCAAACATATATTTTACAACTTCTAAACTTCTATGTTTGTAAATTTTTTTAAATAAAAATTTCTTGTAATTTAAAGGCAGATTTTTTATATTTTAAAGTTTCTTTCTTGCTTTGAAAATTTTCAATTATGGTAATTTTTACTCTTTACTATTTTTAAATAGCTAAATGTCATTTTTTAAAATTATTATTTTTCTTACTTTTCATTTATTATACCTTTATAAGATCTACTTAATTCATTACTTTCAATTTTTAGTTGTAATAACTTTTATTTATTCAAATTCTTATTCAAAATAATATTTATTTTCGTAAATAACGTTTAACAAATTCTCTAAATCTGAGTTAGTTAAAAATAACTAGCTTGAAATCAAAAAGTTAGCTATTAATTCAAATAGCTATATTTCTACTAATCATTTAGTAAAAAATAAATAATTATTAGTTTAGTTTATTTTTAAGTTATATCAAAATAGATAATATTTTAGTAAAATTCTGATTATTATTAATAATTAATTATTTTTAACTAATTCAGATTAAAAGAACAGATAGGATTTTCTAGGTTATTAAACTTTTAATGCAGAAAATACAAATTTGTTTCTATAAAAATTATTATATTAAATAACATTTATATTAATATTTTTATATATAATACACATAATATATTTTTAATAAATGAATATTGGGTTTTTTAAACATTGTAAGAATTAAAATTTTAATAAATAAGAATTTTCTGTCTAATTATTAAATTACTTTATTTAAAAATTATATAATACAGGAGTCTCGGAAATCGAAATTAACACAAGTGAAATTGATCTAAAGTGAATAAAAGATAAAGTCAAAGATTTTGTTAATTACACCTATTTTTAATATTTAGATAATTGTTAAATTTGTACACATTATAAAAAATATTTTTTAAAATATCTACAAGTTATTTTTATAACAAGACCTTTAAGTTTTATTTAATTAATGAACTGCATAATTATAACTTTATACATTAAATAAAACTTTTTTTTAAATTAAAAAACTATTTGACATTAATATAATATTTTGGTCGTACTTTTTAGAATTTAAAATACAAAATAAGTTCTAAATTAACATTTTGAATTTGATTCACAGATTATTGCAAGACAAAAAAGAAAGATTTAATAGAAATTACCAAAATTTTGAAACTTGATTTATATAAAAAATTGATCAAGGAAGGAAGCAATAATTAACACATAATTGTTTTAAATTAAAATTATTCAGTCTAAAGATATAAGAATTAAAACCGTTTCTCATAAAGGGATACAATTCTACTCAGTTAGTATATAAGGAAAGTTTGAATCTCTAATTCCAAATGTATTCGAGCGTGTTCGGTGTGCGTGAATGTGTATTTAGATATTTGTATATTGCGGCGTAAGTTTAGTTTAGGTAAATCGCGTCTTGTATATAGTTGAAAAGAATATTAAATTAATCTTAAGGTTAAAACTATGATCGTGATTGTATCGTTAAATGTAATTATAATTAGCGAAATAAGTAATCTCTATAGGAAATAAATCTGTAATTAATATGAAGGAAATCTTTTTATTTTTTGGTTGAATAGAAAAGATCATCTAGTTGGCAAAACTTTACCATGCTGGTGAGCAGGAGCCTTGACAAGAACATTGTCAAGAATTCGAGCTCAGCGCCTTGTCATCCAGCATGGTAAAGTTTTCCCACGTGCTGTGTATAATACTACTCAACTTTCTGGCAATCGAGGAATCGCCCTCCGACCATCAAATTACCATGCTGGAGAGTGATGTGTATCCATATTTTTGTATAAAACATTTCTAATTCTTGAATAATTTCTATTATAAATTGAATGGTAAAGTTTTCTAAAAATCACTTTCATCCGAGGTGTATCATGCTAACATGGTAAACTTTATCTGAAACATTTTCTCCGTGTGCTAACATGGTAAACTTTATCTGAAACATTTTCTCCGTGTAGATAAATAGTATTTACTATACATATATTATTGTATGTTATAATTTCTAAAATGTATGAAAAACTAATCGCGCGCTGGCGCGCGTTTTATTTTGCTAGTATAAACAAATTTACTTATATATAAATTTTATGAATATTTTACTTTATAAAATAAAATCCAAAAAATAAATTAAATATAATATAATTGAGAATCTTTTAGTAAAGAAACTAGAAACCAAGGTCTTAGAAAGTTGCGCTTTCTTTTGCAAGGGCTGAAAATAAGTCGCAATCTATAATTAGATTAGCGATATTTGAAAAATATTTCTTACAAAATTTCGTTTCATAAGAAATATGTCTGAAGTGAAAAGGAAGAGAATAAATACCTCAATAAAGGTCATGAGTTCAGACTACGATTCATTTTCCCACATAGAGATCTTACGAGCGACTTCCTCAATGGAAAGCGTTGAAGTATAAGCATGAAGATGCTTATTTATTAGATCTTTATTCAAGTCGCGTTTATACTTACTTTTACTATGCAGACATCGAGTACAGCAGAGAGTCGGGACAAACAACCAGGAAATCAATTCTAAACCATAAGACTTCAATTGTGCAGATTGACTTCTCTGAAGTTATAATCCTCAAAATGGAAAATTGTCGTGCTACTTCAAAATTACGGAAGAAAATTTGGTTCTAGAATGTAGTTGAACACGACAAAAATAGAAAATAATTTATGACTCGACTTTTGTCGGGAGCAATTTCCTGTTGTATTTATTGGAAAAATACAATTTTCACAAATTGTGACTATGTAATCTTCTCGGTTAAGAAGAATTTTATTTCTTACATTGCCAATTACAAGAGGGAAATAAATGTAATCATGGATTGAAACGTAAAGTCTAAAATTCTAGCTTTTCTAAATTGCACCACTCTTTTTGCTATTAAGATTCTTTAATTTAAGACTTTAGCAGTGAATTCGCTGTTTACTGCGTACAATTTTTATACAGGTCTTTTCATGGTTATTGTGTAACATTTCACTTCCTTAAAAACGGCACTTTGTTATACTATTCTTTACAAATTAACTTTGAAATAATATCACACCTGCAACAACTGTCATTTAATGATTTTAAATACTGCTGCATTAAAAAATCATAAGCGTCTAAATAGGTTTTTAAAAACCCCATTGTATTTTTCTAAGTAGGTTGAAAAATGTAAGTATTCTAAAATTTTTTAAACACAAAAGTATATGACAAATGTTTAACAATTTGGAAAAAAAAATTAGAAATTAAAATCGCGATGTATAGTTACAATTTAACATGTTAAAAATATTCTAAACAAATTTCTAATACATGTTAAACGAAAGTGGAGAATTTAATGTTCACTTTTTCTTAAAAACTGTATAATTTAAAAAAAAAAAATATTTTAAAATATGCTACTACAGAATTAAACTTAGATGTTTTTAAATTTTTTCGTTAGTTTGTTTACGAAATTTCACAAAATGTTAGTTGATTCGTTTTAGTGTTAATATTTGCTCTAAGAATAACCTAGTTTTTTATGACTTAGGCAACTTTAACTGGTTACAAAAATAATTACGTTAAATAAAAAAAATAAAATAGATAAATGAAAATCAATGAATAGATAAAAAAAAGTTGTAAATAATGACCATATTAACATTTACATTACAGAGCTGACAGTAAGTTGATTTAAGGGTGATCCAGAGTCAAGCTTAGTCATGACAAAGACAGATGATATATACCGAACGTCAATTTTAATACATAATTTTTTGGGACAATACAACACTTCAAACAAAAACGCAACATTTTAGCTCACAGTATTGTCATGCTCGAGTATAAAATAAAATAATTTCAAGTATTTTAGAAACTAAAAATATATAAATCTTCTCGTTGATTTTGCGTTTTTGTGACAAGTGTTGTGTTGTTCCAAAAATTAACATATACAAATTGACGTTCGGTGTATATCAACTGTAGTGACTATAACAAAACGAGTTTTTGTTTTTACAGTCCCAAAACAAAGAAACTCGATCTAAACAGTTCTACATTTGTTGAAAATTGATAAAAAATGATAAACACTTATTTAACTTTTGATCAGTTTGGGGTAATATAATAAAATAGCTGACATTTAGCTTGTTCTCTCATTCTAAAAACAGTGACAGAAGATAGCTTAAAGATTGAAATTATCTGTTTTTGAAGAATCAGTGTCACAATGTTTATTAAATTGATCATCAGCGTGGGATTAATAATAATCAACAGTCCAGAAATAGAAAGCAATGATCCACAGTGGATTGACAATTTCATCAAAAGCATTGAAAATGATCGGCACATTCATCAGGTAATCTTTCTAGTCAATAATATGTCATCTGATTCAAGCTTCCAGGATTTGATCAAGAAAGTATCGAACAAAATATCAGTACACCAAATCACTTTACGAAATAATACGAAATTAGATTTCGTGTCCTACAATCCACGAATTTCGGTCTTTGTTCTCATGAATTTCGAATCCGACACAGAATTTCTTGGAGCAATTAATTTTTTAAGCCAACTCTCAGAATCATATCGGCGACCCAAAGTTCTTATAATCCTTTCCAAAGAACTTGCAAATTATAAAGAATTCTTTGAAAAGCTCTGGTCCGATCAATTTTTGGAAGTAACAATTGTTGAAATTGAAAAATCGATGCTCGAATCTTTCGACAAGTTTACTTTTCCAGAAAGTGTAAGAATTGGCAGAGAAAAGGAAACAATAAAGGTAATTCACTACAATCCTTTTTCAAGATCATTGTTCAATGAAACCTCTTCGAAAATAGACTGGTTTCCCAAGAAATTGAAAAATATGCACAAGTATCCGCTAATTACATCTGTGATGCCAACACCTCCGGATGTTTTTGTCTCAAGCAAAAAATCAGGAACAACTTCCCTTTACGGATTTTCAATCACGAAACTACAAACTTTGTCAAACTTCATGAATTTCACTTTTGTGCAATCTTCACTAACTGATTGGGGAAGAATGACTTGTTCTAAGAATGGTAGTTCAGGAGCCTCACTCGCTATTTTGAGGAATGAAATTCAAATGGCGGCAGTTGAACTTAGAAGAAGTTTGTGTTTTGGAAAAGGTATAGAATTCAGTAAAGGAGTCAGAAAAATACAGTTTGGCTTGGTTGTGCCTTTTATAGAAATTGATGTCAAATCTCTGCAGATTCAGCATCAAATAACAAGTAGTTTTGTTGTGATTGGTTTACTGGTTATTGTCTGGATTATTTCCCGAATTTTGCGTTTTCCGACAAAGAATTGGAGAGTAGAATGCCTGGTACGTGTAATTTTTGGAACCGTAGTCCCTGATGAGCCAAATTCGACTAAAGAAAGATTGATTTTTGGAGCATTTTTGATCGGGTGTTTCATGTTCTCATCCGACATTTACACAATATTTACGGACGTGCATTTGAAAACCGATTCACATCTCAAATTCGGAAACTTAGATGACGTCCTTTCATCAAATCTGCAAGTTGAAATCAATGTGAACTACTTTTTAGCAATGAGTAAGATTAAGGACGTCGCTCTTCAAGCTATTTTACAGAAAGCTGTTCAGATACCTTACGAACAAGATGAATGCTTAAGGGCATTGTTGAAATTTAAGAACACCTCCTGTATCATGGACATTGCCAGAGCGAATGCAATACTTCAAAACAAAAGAGACAAATGTGGTCGACCACTTGTGAAATTTATCACAGAGCATTTTTCTTCCGGTATAGGAGCTACTCCACTTGCAGCAGGTTCACCGTATGTACAACGCATTGATGAATTGATTCAGAGATTGATAGAGTCTGGTATCACTAATCTCTGGATGGATCAATACACACTAAGAAACAATACTGATTCAAAAACGTCGAGATCCTGCACTTTGAAACGATTGGAATCTGCTTTGATAATCCGGCAAATACTTTTTCTTCCGTGTATTGGATTTGTCTGTTCGATTTTCATTTTTGTTTGTGAATTACTTTACTATAAGCGGTGTAACTATCAGTGCCGTAACTAGGGTGTTGGTGCCTTGGCACCGGGCGCAGTCCTCGGTGGCGCGAACTTGGATATTTTTTTAATAAAAAAAATGATAAAACCAAAAAAATTAGATTACTTTTTTTAGGCAGTTCGAAGTTGATTATTATAAATGCTACTAATTGTAAGTACTTTATTAGACAAAAAGTGTTTATTTACAGTATTTAAAACATCATTTTAATGGAACTTTTAAAATCAATAAATATAAAAATTATTAATATGAAGGAAATAATTCGTTCATTTAGTAAAATTTTGTTTTTAAGTAAAAATGGCATCAATCAATTTATTTTAAAAAATTAAAGAAAATGTTTGAAACTTGCGAAAATTGAATTTATAATTTAGGGGAACAATTAAAAAATGATGAAAATAATTAAAATTGAAAGAAAAAATTTAAATAATAATAAAAATAGATGAAAATTGTAGCAAATAATTGAAATCATAATAGAAAAGAATTGTTAAACATTGAAGAAATTTTTAAATAATTTTAAATTTATTATTCTCAAAGCGAGGATTAATTAAATTTTTAATCAATGAGATTTAAAATTAATTGAAGATCGAAGAATTATAATATACTTATAATTGTAATTGTAGTCTTATTATCTCAGATATATATTCTGTAATTCTTTCAATTATTTTTTACAAACTTTTATTATTTTCTTTAATTAACAATTATATATCTATCAATTATTTTTTTATTGATTTTCTTTTTTAATTAATTTTTGTCTTTTTGAATTATTTTTTGATTTATTTTCGAATTATTTTTATTATTTATCTCAAATTCTAGTTATTTTTTCAATTTACAATTATTTTCATCATTCTGAAATTATTTTCTTTTATTATTTATAACTATCTGTTGTAATTTTTTCAATTATTTTTAAAAGACTAAAATTATTGTCTTCAATTTTTCATTATTTTTATTAATTTGCAAATATTTTCACGGATTTTTTTATTACTTTCATTTTTCTTCAATTTTTTAGATTTTAAAATATTTTTCTTAAATTTGAATAATTTTATTCAATTTTGAATTATTATTTTTATCATTTTGCAATCAATTTCTTCAAATTTTAATTAATCTCAAATTTCATTCCTCAATTAAGTTACAAATTTAAATTATTAAATTGTTAAACATTGAAGAAATTTTTAAATAATTTTAAATTTATTATTCTCAAAGCGAGGATTAATTAAATTTTTAATCAATGAGATTTAAAATTAATTGAAGTTTGAAGAAATATAATATACCGTTAATTGTAATTGTAGTCTTGTTAATGTCAAATATATTCTGTAATTCTTTCAATTATTTTTTACAAATTTTTATTATTGTCTTCAATTAACAATTATTTCTATTAATAATTTTTTTATTAAATTTATTTTTAATGAATTTTATTATTTATTTTTCAATTAATTTTTGTCTTTTTAAATTATTTTTTTATTTATTTTCGAATTTTTTTTTATTATTTATCTTAAATTCTAGTTTTTTTTTACTTTACAATTATTTTCATCATTCTGCAATTATTTTCTTTTATTATTATAACTAACTGTTCTAATTTTTTCCATTATTTTTAAAAAACTAAAATTATTGTCTTCAATTTTTCATTATTTTTATTAATTTGCAAATATTTTCAATGAATTTTTTTATTACTTTCATTATTCTTTAATTTTTTAGATTTTAAAATATTTTTCTTAGAAATTTGAATAATTTTATTCAATTTTAAATTATTATTTTTATCATTTTGCAATCAATTTCTTCAAATTTTAATTAATCCCAAATTTCATTCCTCAATTAAATTAAAAATTTAAATTATTAAATTGTTAAACATTGAAGAAATTTTTAAATAATTTTAAATTTATTATTTTCAAAGCGAGGATTAATTAAATTTTTAATCAATGAGATTTAAAATTAATTGAAGTTTGAAGAAATATAATATACCGTTAATTGTAATTGTAGTCTTGTTAATGTCAAATATATTCTGTAATTCTTTCAATTATTTTTTACAAATTTTTATTATTTTCTTCAATTAATAATTATTTCTATTAATAATTTTTTTATTTTTATTATTATAACTAACTGTTCTAATTTTTTCCATTATTTTTAAAAAACTAAAATTATTGTCTTCAATTTTTCATTATTTTTAATTTGCAAATATTTTCTCAAACTTTTTATTACTTTCATTATTCTTCAATTAATTTTTTAGATTTTAAAATATTTTTCTTAAATTTTAAAAATTTTCTTCAATTTTAAATTATTATTTTTATTATTTTGCAATCAATTTCTTCAAATTTCAGTTATTCTCAAATTCTATTCCTCAATTAAATTTCTAAATTTTCAATTATTTATCTTATTTTTCAATTATTTTTGTCAATTTTAATTTTCTTTATATTTTTCTAATTATTTTCTTCCCCTTTTATTATATATATTAATTATTTTTCAATAAATTTTCAAATTTTCACTTAGTATCTCAAATTTAAGTTATTCCATCCACTTTTTAATGTTTTAATCATTCTTCAATTTTTTTTCTTAAATTTCAAATACTTCGTCAATATTTAATTTTTTTTTTCATTTGCATTATTTTCACAATTTTTATATCATTTTAAATCTTTGTTGATTAAATCCGAAAATTTCAATAATATATCTGAAATTTTCATTTTCTTTAATAAATTTTCGATTATTTTAAAAGGTTCTAATTACTTTCCTGAATTTAAAATTCTTGAAATCATTTTGTAATACTTTTATTTTACAAATATTATATATATTTTAAAATTATTTTTTTATAATTGCAATTAATATCTACAAATTTCAACTATTTTTATCATTTTTCAAAAATTTACTTCAATAATTCTCATTATTTTTTAATTTTTCTCCGAATTTTTAAATTCCAAATTTGAATCAATGAAATTTCAAACTAATTGAAGATCGAAGAATTATAATATACCTAAAATTGTAAATGTAGTCTTCTTGTCTCAGATATATTCTGTAATTCTTTCAATTATTTTTTACAAATTTTAATTATTTCTTTAATTAACAATCATATCTATCAATTATTTTTTTATTGATTTTCTTTTTTAATTAATTTTTGTCTTTTTGAATTATTTTTTGATTTATTTTCGAATTATTTTTATTATTTATCTCAAATTCTAGTTATTTTTTAAATTTACAATTATTTTCATCATTCTGCAATTATTTTCTTTTATTATTTATAACTATCTGTTGTAATTTTTTCAATTATTTTTAAAAAACTAAAATTATTGTCTTTAATTTTTCATTATTTTTATTACTTTGCAAATATTTTCTCGGATTTTTTATTACTTTCATTATTCTTCAATTAATTTTTTAGATTTTAAAATATTTTTCTTAAATTTTAATAATTTTATTCAATTTTGAATTATTATTTTTATCATTTTGCAATCCATTTCTTCAAATTTTAATTAATCTCAAATTTCATTCCTCAATTAAATTTCTAAACTTTCAATTATTTATCTCATTTTTCAATTATTTTTTTCAATTTTTATTTTCTTTTATATTTTTGTCATTATTTTTTCCCCATTTTAATCAGATGTATTAATTATTTTTCAATAAATTTCCTAAATTTTCACTTAGTATCTCAAATTTAAGTTATTGCATCTGAAATTTTCATTTTCTTTAATAAATTTTCGATTATTTTAAAAGGTTCTAATTACTTTCCTGAATTTAAAATTCTTGAAATCATTTTGTAATACTTTTATTTTACAAATATTCTATATATTTTAAAATTCTTTTTTTATAATTGCAATTAATATCTACAAATTTCAACTATTTTTATCATTTTTCAAAAATTTACTTCAATAATTCTCATTATTTTTTAATTTTTCTCCGAATTTTTAAATTCCAAATTTGAGCAAGTTTCAATTATTTTCATTAATTTTTTCAAATAACATTTTTTCAGTTTAAATTATTTCCTTCAATATCAAATTTGTTTCATTATTTATTAATAGACTTTCAATTTTTTTTGTGATTTTTTAATTATTTTTACAAAATATGAGTTTTGTTTTTTGTACTTTTCAAGTATTTCAATGATGTTCTTGGATTTTGAATCACTTTCTTTTACATCAAATAAATTTTATAATTTTCTCAATTTGTGTTCTTATCTCAAATATATTCCGTAATTTTTACAATTACTTTTTCACAAATTTTTATTAAATTCTTCAAATTTCAATTATTTTTATTATTTTTAAATTAGTTTTTGGCATTTTCAATTATTTTTTAATAAATTATCTAACTTTTTTTTTATTAGTTATCTCTAATCTCGGTTATTTTTTCAATTCACATTTATTTTAATTATTCTGCAATAATTTTCTTTTATTACAACTATAGGGGAAAGTCGGGTAGCCATGGCCATGGGGTAGCCACGGCCACACGTAATATTTAAAAAACTACGTCACTTATAAAAATTTGGATTAAAGTTTTTAATTGTGTATGGATTCATGATATAAATTTCAAAATATATGTTCAATTGATCAATTTACATGAGAAATATGCTTGAATAAAAATTTCGTCAGTAAGATGAGAGTCATTTTCTAGAAAATAGACGAACTTAATTATCCAATATTTTTATGTTTTCCAAGCTTTTGAATTAAATATTTTGCTGTTTCATAAAGCTGAACTATCATTTTATACATAATTGCAATTTACTTATTTAATTTTCTAATAATTTGTGTATAAATTAACTTTTTCTAAAAAATAACTTATCGTCCAGCGCCGGCCAATTTAATATTTCTATGCAATCTTCATTTGTTTTTCATTTATTTTGAAATATAAACAGTTAATCTAACCAAATTTGACGTTATTTAATTTTCGGATTTTCACGATATGGGTAAGTTTCTTTTCTTTTATTGCAAATATGAAAATATTTATATTATTATTATAGAGTACCTAATACAATTTTGTGTACTAAATAATTAGGTTTCAATTGGTTTTTAATTGTGGCCGGAGGTACCCGATACTTTTTTTGAATAACCAATATTACACTATATTTTAATTTTTTTATATTTCAAATATTAAGAAGTTTTTTCATAAATAATTAAATTCTAAGTGTAAATTAAGGATTGAAAATTATATTTACAATTCAAAACATACATTTTTGTGTTCATTTTAGAAATAATAACTGAAATTCCTTAAGGGGCCGGGGCAGCCCGACTTTCCCCTATGTTGTAATTTTTTCAATTATTTTCAGCAAACTAAAATTATTGTCGTCAATTTTTCATTATTTTTATTACTTTGCAAATATTTTCTTGGAGTTTTTATTACTTTCATTATTCTTCAATTAATTTCCTAGATTTTAAAATATTTTTCTCAAATTTTAATAATTTTCTTCAATTTAAAATTATTATTGTTATCATTTGCAATCAATTTCTTCAAATTTTAGTTATTGTCAAATTTTATTCTTCAATTGAATTCAAAAATTTACATTTATCTGTTTTTTCAATTTTAATTTTCTTTTATCTTTTTGCATTTATTTTGGCCACCTTTTAATTAGATATATTAATTTGTTTTCAATTTATATCCTAAATTTTCATTTATTATGTCAAATCTAAGTTATTGTATACACTTTTCAATGTTTTTATCATTTTTCAATTATTTTTCTCAAATTTCTATCAGGTTCGTCAATTTTTAATTTATTTTTTTAATTTGTAATGATTTTCACAAATTTTATTTTATTTTGATTATTTGTTTATTAATTCCGAAAATTTACTCGAAATGAAATAAATTGTCAACTTTTGCGTTACAATAATTACGATAATTAAGAAACTCTTTAATTTAATATTGTTTTATTTCTCTTCTCCCCCCTCCCTCCTCCAGTCAATATTAAATGTGCAGATGGCAAAAATTTACAAGTATATGCTCCTGATTAAACATATTTTTTAACTTCTATTTTTCTAAGGATTATAGGGGTGGTAGATCCTATTACAGATCCTTAGTAGAGTGAAAAGTAGTTAAAAATTATATTTGTAATTAAGCCAACTGTTGTTACTTAGGTTAAACTACCATTTTTATGTAGTTAATAATTCTTAGTAAAAGTAACTATAGTACGTAGTTACTTTGAAGTACAAAGTTGTAAAGTCCAAACTACTAAGAATTGTGGTTGTAACAAAATTTACTAAAAAGTTTAAGTAGTAAAATTTACTAAGAAAATTGGTTAAATCTATAGAGATAATTTTTACTTAATTTACGATTCAATAAATGTTTTGTGTCAACAACCTGAATTTCTATTTCTATTTCTATGTGTACATTTGAATTAAAAGTGACGTATTGATGGAAATAAAGTCCTCTAATATTTATTGAGCATTAAACAATCTATAAGTCAAGTGGCTTTTGTCATTACCTGTGTTTCACGACTACTTTGTGGTATTTTATGTAGCATAAATTATTTTTTGCGGTTGAAAGAGGAGGCAATTTTGACTAATGAGCGTTTTAAGTTTGTATTACCATACATAGTTATGTGAAAGTGGTCTTGCTGATACTTAAATCTTGTTCCTCGACATCGCGATAGTTCTGATATCATAAATGTGCGCGTGCAAAGATCATGGTTGGAAAAATTCTTGTTACATTTGAAACACTTTCATTAAATATGAAAAAGTTGCATCTCTCTGGGTCAATATGGAGAAAAAAGATGGAAAAAGTATGGATATTATACACAGGATATAAAATCCTGTGTATAATTTCCTTTAGTTTAAAACTTTTCAGAAAAACTAATTAGAACTGTTTAAAACGCTGCTTAGAACAATTTATAGAGTAACTCAAAACTTACACTTGTTAAAAATTGTTTTATCTTAACTAAGTTAAATTTAAATTTATCGAAACTTCTATTCTACAATTTTGTGATTAATCGAATTTGTAATTAATTGAATTTTTTATTCACTTAATTTTTATTTCATTTTATTTTTAAAAAATCCATTTTCAATTCACAATTTTTAATTTATTCAATTTTTAACCTATATCTAAAATGATAATCCATTAAAACCAATAATTAATGCAAGTATAAAATTTCTAGAATTACATAGTTATTAAATATAATATTGTGTTCTACTCCACGCCACCCAAGAGGTTGAACACTGGGCGCATTTTTCATTTTGCACTGAGAAACTAGTAGTTGGCTTGAAAAACAAAATTCGTTGCAATATGAAGTTGCATAATTGCAAGAAATTTTGTTGTTAAAATCAAAAATATTTTTCTCAGGATCGTGGTTTTCCTACTTTTTAAATTAAAATCTTAAAGACTTGACTGATTGACTGAAAACAAGTGACAAACAACACAGCCCCACAAAAAAAAAAAGTGTCATGTACTTTTGACCGGAATACCCTAGCCCTATGTATTTTGACGCGCTGAACACGAATCCAAAGTCCATTTTGCTCCATCACGTCAGGATTTTTTTCTAACCTCAAAAAACATGTCGGATTTTGAGAGGTAGGCGATTTTTTAAAAAAATTTATGGATTTACTTCAAACTTGGTATCTGGGGGTTTTTTAGGTCGCTGATTATGAATCTGAAGTTAGATTTTCAAAATTCAAAATGTCGGATTCAATATGGCGGACGAATTTTGAAAAAATTTGAAGATTTACTTCAAACTTGGTATCTGGGGGTTTTTTGGGTCGCTGATTGCGAATCTAAAGTCATATTTTCGAAATTTTTATGAAATTTGGTATCTTCAGGTTTTTAAGTTGCTGAGTGTGATCTCGAAGCGAGTTTCTCACATTTTCAAATATGACTTCTATTACAATTTTATCATAAAATATTCCTTGGTAACAGATTGGATATGTTTGGTGCAGAAGCCAAATAAGAAAGTACATTGTTCCATTCTGCATCTTATTCCTGATGGACATATCATTGTCATTCTATGTCTAACGTTCTTATTGAGCTTTGGCACAGTTTAAATCCTGCTGCTTCGATAAATGTAGTAGGCGATGACAACTGCCCCGAAAGGGGATGTGTAGAATGATTCGCTTCCTGTTTATCGAAGTAACGAAGCCAGCGTAGGCGCGCTGCCTTGCAGGTGGGCGTTAGGGTGTGAGGATGATACCGTAGTGTGTCCGACGACGAGTTGACATTGTCCTCGTCAAAGTCGGAAAGCTCTCATACTTAGGCCTGGGGAGGTATGAGAGTTATCACCCCTAGGACGGTGGACTCGCCTGCGATCGGACCAGGATCCCTAACGTGCGGGTTATTCAATAAATCATGGCTTTTCAAAATCAAAACAACACAAAAACTTCAAATGCTTCAAAAATTAATTTTAAAGCATTAAGATCAAAACACATATGCAATAGCAATGCAGATGCATTTTGTTATATATGTGGACAGTTCGATGTTCCAAAGAATTGTAAACCAATCAATGACAATATTAGACAAATTTACAAAGATTGCTTTGATTTAGAGATAGCCGATCAAAATGAAAATTGGGTTCCACAGAAAATTTGCTTATCCTGTCACATAATGTTAACTCGTTGGAATAATACTAAGGAGGATAAGTACTTTAAATTTAAAAAACCAATGCTGTGGAAAAAACCATTGAAACAAGAAGATTGTTACTTTTGCATGACCAATGTAGAAGATTATAATAACAAGAATAAAGGAAAAATATTGTACGCTGATGTGACAACTGTAACAAAACCAGAAATTTTTTGTGATACACCTTCTTCTTCAAAAAATTTTGAAATCGACTGTTCAAAAGTAGAAAATGTATTTAGTGATATAGATGACGACATGAGTATTGATGACAAAGATGACTATTACATTCCAACTGGTGAACAGGAAGAAGAAATACCTGAAAAGTTCACACAAGAAGAACTCAGCAATCTCATCAGAGATTTAAAACTACCAAAAGATGTTGCAGAATATCTTGCATCAGTTCTTAAGAAGAAAAAAATGCTATCGAAAGGAACTACATCTTCCTTTTATCGCGATAGGGAAAAGGAATTCAGAAAATATTTTACAGAAGACAAAAAGCAGTCATTGGTATATTGTTCTGACATTAATGGGTTAATGGATCAATTAAAACCTGGCGTATACAAAGATGAAGATTGAAGGTTATTCATAGACTCTTCTAAAAGAAGTTTAAAAGCAGTATTACTTCATAATACTAATATTTATGGTTCGATTCCTATGGCTCATTCTACAGAACTTAAAGAAAGCTATGAATCTGTAAAACTAGTTTTAGATAAAATAAAATATCAAGAACATAACTGGCAAATTTGTGGGGATTTTAAGATCTTAAGTATTATGCTTGGACAACAAGCAGGTTTCACAAAAACGCCCTGTTTTTTGTGTCTGTGGGATAGTAGAGATAGAAAGAATCATTACAAAAAAAAGTAATATCCAAAAAGAAAATCTTTTAAACCAGGATCGAAAAATATCATTAAGAAGCCATTGATTCATCCCTCAAAGGTATTGCTTCCACCATTGCACATTAAACTAGGAGCAGCAAAACAGTTTGTTAAGAGTTTAGATAAAAATGGAAAATGTTTTAAATACCTAGAACAAAAATTCCCTGAGGTCTCTGATGCCAAACTAAATGAGGGAGTTTTTGATGGCCCACAAATTCGAAAATTATTAAAAGATGAGAAATTTGTCAGAAACATGAGTAAAACTGAGAAAAATGCATGGATTAGTTTTAAACTAATTGTTGAAAATTTTCTGGGGAATAACAAAAGCGAGAATTGGGAAGAAATGGCAAATAATATGATAACAAACTTCGGAAAGCAAGGATGCTTGATGAGCTTGAAGCTACATTTCTTAGAATCACATCTAAAGTACTTTCCCGAAAATTTAGGAGACTACAGTGAGGAACAGGGAGAGCGATTTCATCAAGACCTTAAAGAAATGGAACGTCGTTATCAAGGAAGGTGGGGCGTAAATATGATGGCCGACTTTTGCTGGATGCTGAAAAGGGATGTTGTACCAGGTAGTGTGAACTTAAAGAGAAAACCGCTACACAGATCTTTCGAAAACAAAAGAGTGCGCTACCATAAAAAGGAATAAAGGAAAATTATATACTTCAGAACTGACATATTGAATTTTGACAATCTGTTTTCAGATTTGCAATCAGTCACCCCACAAACCACTAGATACCAAATTTTATGTAAATTTTAATATTTTAAAAAAATTCATCAGCCATACTCTTGCCGCCAAGTAAATCTTAATATGTTTTTTAATTCGGCCGCCATATTGGATCCGCCATTTTAAATTAAGAAAATTTAACTTCGGATTCGTAATCAGCGACCCAAAAAACCCCCAGATACCAAGTTTGAAATAAATCTTCGATTTTTTTCAAAATTCGTCCGCCATATTGGATCCGCCATTTTGAATTTTGAAAATCTAACTTCAGATTCGTAATCAGCGACCCAAAAAACCCCCAGATACCAAGTTTGAAGTAAATCTTCAAATTTTTTCAAAATTCGTCCGCCATATTGGATCCGCCATTTTGAATTTTGAAAATCTAACTTCAGATTCATAATCAGCGACCCAAAAAACCCCCAGATACCAAGTTTGAAGTAAATCCATAAATTTTTTTAAAAAATCGCCTACCTCTCAAAATCCGACATGTTTTTTGAGGTTAGAAAAAAATCCTGACGTGATGGAGCAAAATGGACTTCGGATTCGTGTTCAGCGCGTCAAAATACATAGGGCTAAGGTATTCCGGTCAAAAGTACATGACACTTTTTTTTTTGTGGGGCTGTGCAATTAGTCAATACTTCAGAATATTAATTTAAAAATAATATAATAGGCATAGTCCACGAGAAACAATTATTATTATACATTATCAGAAAAAAAGTATTTATAAAAAATAATCATAATTTACCTCATGACGTTTTCCTGAAACAAAAAAAAACGTTATTTATAATGAAAAAAAAACAGTTTAACAATATTAAACAATATAATTATAATAATAATAATAATAATAATAATAATAATCGATATTTTATCGACGAAACTTGTCCATGGCTTGGATTGACTACCGTAAGGCGTTTGATTCCACCAGTCATGAGCTTATTATTAAGCTTCTTGAATGTCTTGCGGTACATCCAGACATAGTGAGATGCTTGAGAGAGCTTATGCTTTTATGGAGAACAAGGTTTGTATTAACATCAAACAAGCAACAGGTGATGACTGACGTCATCATCTACAAAAGAGGAGTTTTCCAAGGCGACTCTCTTAGTCCTCTTTTGTTTTGTATCTCCCTCTTGCCTCTGTCTGTTGTGCTTCGTGAAAAACACTCTGGATACTTGTGTGGCAAACCAAGACATAGAGTTCACAAGATTAACCACCTGTTTTACATGGACCCACACAGCACCGGAAATTCCCTGAATTTTCCCTGAATATTCGTCTACATTTCTCGAATATTCGAACTAAATATTCAGGGAAGTTTCGTGGAAACAGTCAAATGTCCGCCTAGAATAATATTGGGCGCGAAATTTCCCTGAAAATGTATTTCTAATTTTCAGGGAATTTCCGCATCTAACATTCCTCCAATATTCATAGTATTCGTATATTCACTTAACTTGATGCGCACTGGTCGAACTTGGATTCTATGACACTTACGGCTGCGCAGTAGTTTTTAATTTTCTAGAATCCCACGGATGTCGAATATAACATATTTTTTTGATCAATTACCAGATTAAAAAAAATTTTGGAATTTTTTTTTAACTTTCCCTGAATTTTCAAGGAATATTAGAGGCAGAAATTCCCTGAAAATTGGAAATACATTTTCAGGGAAATTTCGCGCCCAATATTATTCTAGGCGGACATTTTACTGCTTCCACGAAACTTCCCTGAATATTAAGTTCGAATATTCGAGAAATGTTGACGAATATTCAGGGAAAATTCAGGGAATTTCCGGTGCTGTGTGGGGACGATCTTAAGCTCTATGGCTCCAGTAAGGAAGCATTAAAAATTCTAGTGTTTGCAGTGGCCAAGTATTCCAGTGCAATTGGAATGAGCTTTGGACTTGATAAATGTGCTGTTGTCCATATGAATAGAGGAAGACTGGAAACATCTGCAACATCAGGCGATTTAGATGATCTTCAGCTTATTGGTGGCAACACCATTCATCATCTTGGTGAAGGAGAAACTTACGCATATCTTGGAATTCCACAATCGGAAACTCAAGATGTGCGTGGGCTTAAAGATCAACTCCAAATTAAATATCGAGGTCTTCTCAGAAAAATTTGGTCATCCGAATTATCAGGGAAGAATAAGATACAGGCCACAAATGTATTAGCCATTCCTTTAATACTCTACACATTTGGGGCTGTTAAATGGAATGTGGATGAGCTGAAGATACTGGATAGACAAACGCGCAAGATGATGACAGTACATCGATGCCATCATCCAAGGTCTTCCGTAACTCGAATATACCTTCCGCGAGATCAGGGAGGAAGAGGGTTACTAAGTTTAGAGTGTCTTCATCGCCGTATTGTACTGGCTGCGGCATGCTCAGTGATGAATAGTACGGATCCGTTAATGCAATTTGTCCATCATCATGAAGTTGCAAATAATGGGGCATTTTTATATCAAGCTGCAAATAGAGCGGCAAAGGAACTTAATCTTCGATTTGATACAAATAATACCGAACATGGAATAGCGTCATTACCACCTTTGATGCTCAAAAAACATGTAAAGAATGCAGAACATGTACTTCTTTTAGAAAAACATGTTAGTAAGCCTGTTCACGGACAATTTTGTAATATCGTCAGAGAAATGGGATTGTCTGTAGGTTTGTCTTTTGCATTCCTTAAATCGGCTGGATTAAAATCGGAGACAGAGGGATTTTTGTTCGCTTGTCAGGATGGAGTGATTAATACTTTGGTGTACCGCAGCCGTGTGATGCATATACCTGTTGACGATTCCAACTGTCGTGCATGCAAAGAATACCCGGAGACACTTAGTCATATATTAAGTGCCTGTTCGATTTATGCATGTAACAGATATATAGAAAGACACAATGCTGCACTGAAGGTTTTGTATTACCACCTTCGTCACCAGTACGGTATAGATAAGGAGCCCATTCTGCCGTATGCCCAAATGGATCAAGAATCCGTTGTAGAAAATGACCAGTGCAAGATCTACTGGAATTTTTCTTTCCCCACCACTCATCATATCAGTGCCACCAAGCCTGATATGGTCCTCCAAGATCATAAAAGTAAAATCATTTTTGTAGTTGAGTTTTCGGCTCCTGCCGAGAGAAACATCATTAAAAAGGAGGATGAGAAACGGATCAAATATCAAGAGCTCTTATTCGAATTGAGTAAAATGCATCCAGGATATAGAGTCCATTTGATTGTCTTAATTCTTGGCTGCTTAGGCGGGATGAAGGCTTCATTTGTGAGCCAACTGAAGAAGATCCCAACCTGCGAACGTCGAGCCAATTTGTTAGCAGGTAGAATGCAAAAAGCAGTTCTTTTGAATTCTCTTTTTGTGGTCCGACAGCACTGTTCCTTGTAAAAAAAACATCTTTAAAGGTAGCTCTAAAAAAGCATCCAACAATTTCATGTCGGCCGCATAAGAACATCGGCGGCAATGGACATGAAGACCCAAAGAACAGAATGCTGAAACTGTACAGAGTAAAAAAAAAAGAAACTTTTGCTTACCTTCCAGGACGGAAGGAGCAAAAGTTGATAAGAGTATGTAAAGCAAGAATTATAACAATCACAATAATAACAATACCAATAATAATAACAATAACAATAATCCCGGACGAGCCCCCACCCGAAATGTGTTGCTTGGTTTATCCGTTACCAAGCAGCTCAAAGATACTGGTCCGACTTGGCTCAGTACTAAGATGACCATTACAGAACAACGTGTAGGTATTTGATCGGGTTGGTGAGGGACTTGTGGTACCCTTTACGGGATATCACAGAGTTTCTTAGCCGACTGGGTCGGGTACTTGAATGTCATTTGAGATGGGGTTTCTGATACCCCAATCGGGCGCCTCCCCAGGTGGCGGATAGGGGAAGGCCTCTCAGCTATGGGAGGTACCGAGGAAATTAGAATACCCGGGGCGGACCAAAAGTCAGATAGGGGTGGGCACCCGATATAATTGTCCACTCTGTGTTGGGATAACCTCCAACACAGAGTATTTGCGGTTACGACGACCGTAACGCGCAGTGCCACCCACAATAGGTCTCTCTCGGATGAAGATCAGGGTTCAGTTGGGAGTGGCAATAGGACAGAACCCAGGCAACGACCAGGCATTGACCCGGGACAAGCTAGAGTACGTTTTAAATGGACGGACCAACTTCGGAAGGGCATCATGCTATGTTGGCAAAACAGTAGTCCTTGCAGAAGAGGATACATGCTAAGGTTGCATGAGCGATGGGTCAATATGTACCCCCAATACGCTCAAATGACACCTCAGTATTTAAGAGACCAAGTATCCTTTCTGCGAAAAAAGGGACATGAAGCTTTTCTTCAGCAGGAAGAAGAAGAACCCTCCGAGAACCTTCAGGTTCCGACAGTAACACCTACACCAACGACCGAGGAAGGAAACATGAGGTCTAGGGAAACCAAAGTACATCTAAAGGTTTCCATTAAAATGGACAAAATCGCTGAAGGGAATAACGAGCTATCATTACTCCCAGAGGATGTAGATCTCTGGACATTAAATTGTGCTCTGTACGAAAAAGCAAAGGTCCTGCTTCGTGAAAGTAACAGAAAATCTATTTCAGACCGCGTCGATAGGACCTTTAAACGAATCAGACAAGTACAGTTTAAGATTAGGGTGGCTCGAAGGCATGCTTCTCAATTGCAGAGTGTGATTGTATATCTTGAATCGAAAAGAAAATTTACATCCAGGGTTTTGGAAATAGCCCAGACTCTAAAAAGATTGCATCACACTCTGAAGAAATCGAAGTTGCAGACCATCAAGCAACATTGGATTGAGAAGATACGCTCTCTTGTTGTTATAAGAGAGCGTTTAGAACGGCGGGTTAAATGGATAAAGCAAAATAATACCTATGCTACTAATCCTTCTCGCCTGTTCAGTCCACCATCGCCAACTGTCGAAAGACCCCCATGTCGTGAAGAGATTGAAAACTTCTGGAGTAACATCTATGGGAAAGCCCATTCAGTGAACGATGAAGAGTCATCCTTAACACTCTTTCGTAGCTTCTGTTTTAGACAGGGGCTTGACCATCCAGCAGAGGAAAGTCCACCAATTACTAAGGAGGAGGTGAGAAACATAGTTGCTAAAACGAAGAACTTTTCAGCACCCGGGCCAGATAAGATTAATAACTTTTGGTGGAAGAAGTTCTCTTCAACTCACCAACATTTGGCTCGAATATTCTCTACCTTTCTCAACGGTCAACATCCAATACCACAGTGGTTGGTGGAAGGACGAACGGTACTCTTACCAAAATCTGGTGATTTATCTATTCCAAAAAATTATAGACCCATAGCTTGTCTTAACACCTGCTACAAGCTATTCACTGGCATCCTTAAAGAAAGGATTTTGACATCCATCGAGCCAGTTTGGAGTGCAATAAGCGAACAGCGAGGGTGCAAGAGAGGTCTGGCAGGTTGTAGGGAGAACCTATTGATTGATAGGTGTATTACCCAAGACGCGATATTTTATCGACGTAACCTGTCAATGGCTTGGATTGATTACCGAAAGGCATTTGATTCTACAAGTCATGAGCTGATCATCAAGCTCCTTGAATGCTTAGAGGTACATCCGAACATTGTGAGATGCTTAAAAGAGCTAATGCTCATGTGGAGGACAAGGTTTGTTATAACATCCAACAAACAGCAAGTGATGACTAACATCATCTCGTTTGGAAGAGGAGTTTTCCAAGGAGACTCCCTAAGTCCTCTACTTTTTTGCATCTCCCTCTTGCCTCTGTCTGTAGTACTCCGAGAAAAATACTCTGGATACATGTGTGGAAAACCCAGAAATAGAGTCCATAAGGTCAACCAACTGTTTTATATGGACGATCTTAAGCTATATGGATCCAGCAAGGACGAATTAAAAATTCTGGTGTTTGCAGTAGCCGAGTACTCCAGAGCTATTGGTATGGATTTTGGATTAGATAAATGTGCTGTTATCCATTTAATTAAAGGGAGACGAGAAACAGTTGAAATGTCGAGCGACTCTGAGAATATTCAGCTCATTGGCGGCAATACCATTCATCACCTTGGTGTTGGGGAAACTTACACATATCTTGGAATTCCTCAATCGGAAAGTCAAGATTTGTGTGGGCTTAAAGATCATCTCCATATGAAATACCATGGTCTTCTCAGAAAAATTTGGGCTTCTGAACTATCTGGGAAGAATAAGATACAAGCTACAAACACATTAGCCATTCCTTTACTACTCTATACATTTGGAGCAGTTAAGTGGAATGTGAATGAGTTGAAGGAACTAGATAGAGAAACTCGCAAGATGATGACTATACATCGAAGTCATCATCCTAGGTCTTCCGTACCTCGCATTTACCTTCCACGCGATCGGGGAGGAAGAGGTCTTTTAAATTTAGAGTGTCTTCATCGTAGAATTGTTTTATCTGCAGCATGCTCAGTCATAAACAGTAGAGATCCTCTTATGCAATTTGTTCACCATCATGAAATTGCAAATGTTGGGGCGTTTTTATATCGAGCGGCAGAAAGAGCTGCAAGTGAACTTAGTCTCCCATTTGAAACCAGGGATATGGAACACGGTTTAGCATCTTTAACACCATTAATGCTTAAAAAACTTGTTAAGGAAGCAGAACATGCGCTTCTGTTACAGGAGCATATTGACAAGCCTGTGCATGGACGGTTTTTCAGTCTCATAAAAGAGTTGGGACTGTCTGGTGTTTTGTCATTTGCTTTTCTCAAGTCTGCTGGTTTGAAATCGGAGACTGAAGGATTTTTGTTTGCTTGCCAGGATGGAGTGATGAATACTTTGGTGTATCGCAGTCGAGTGATGCATATATCTGTCGACAATACCAACTGTCGAGCGTGCAGGCAATACCCGGAGACACTTAGTCACATTCTAAGTGCGTGCCCGAAGTATGCATGTTACAGATATGTAGAAAGACACAATGCTGCGCTTAAGGTGTTGTATTATCACCTTCGACACCAATATGGTATAGATAAAGAACCCATCTTGCCGTATGCCCAGGGGGATCAGGAGTCCGTTGTGGAAAATGATCAGTGTAAGATCTACTGGAATTTTTCTTTTTCCACCACTCATCGTATCAGCGCCAATAAACCTGATATAGTGCTCCAGGATCATAAAAGTAAGGTCATTTGTGTGATAGAGTTTTCGGCACCTGCTGAAAGCAATATCACTCAAAAGGAGGATGAGAAGCGGACAAAGTATCAAGACCTTCTGTTTGAATTGAGTAAAATATATCCAGGCTGCAGGGTCAGATTAATTGTTCTTGTACTCGGTTGTTTAGGAGGGATGCGAGCTTCATTTGTGAGCCAATTACAAAAAATTCCTAGCTGCGAGCATAAGGCTAATGCGTTGGCGGTTCGCATGCAGAAGGCTGTTCTTCTGAACTCTCTAAATCTGGTTCGGCAGCACTGTTCATTATAAGATCCTATTCGGTAGCTCTAAAAAAGCATCCAACAACGTTCTTGACCACCGCTTAAGAATACAGTTTTAGGAAAACTGTTTTATCGACCAACTGAGTGTGACGTGCTGATAATTGCTCTCTTGTTTTTTAATTATTTTTGATAGAACTTAGTCTCTTTTTGACCTATTGTGGTGATTAATTAAACAACTTTTAATTAGTGCGTGTGTATTTGTGCACGGTTTTTGATTCTGCCCGTTTAATACCGATTAATTTCCAATTTTGGTGCGGTATCGTTGGACTATTGTCAGTTGACCATGCCGGTTTGTGCTGAGTGTGAATTAGCGGTTACAAGAGTTCCTGGTGACTCCCTTACATGCAAAAGATGTAATACTTTGGTTTATCTATCGTGTGCTAATGTTAACATTAGTAAACCTGAATTTGAACAGCTTAAAAAGAACCCTAAAACCTTTTTATGTTCAAAGTGTAAGAAATTGACTGCAGGTGACATCTCAACTGTGACAAGTCAACCTTCTAATTCAGAGCCACCCTATATGGTAAATTTCTCTACTGAACATACGAGTGAGAGCGATTTCATGCAAGCAGTCATGGTTGCAGTCGAGAAGGGGCAACGTGCAGTACTCGCCGAGTTTAAAGAGGATATAACCAAAATGGTTAATGACATTCAAACTAAGCAGGATGAATACATCAAGGAACTTCACACTACCATGGGAACCATGAAGGACGATATCCTTGAGAATACACGGCGAATTGGTTCGCTGGAGGTTGATTCCTCATCACATGCCTCATCTTTGGACCAGATCAAAGCTGAAAATATTAAACTTCAAGCTAAAGTTGAGGTGTTAGAACGCAATATTAATTCTCAAGAGCAATCCTCACTTCTTACATCTTTTGAAATCCATGGACTTCCTGAGAAAAAAGATGAAGATCTATTTAAGACTGTCAGTGATATCTCAGCAAGCTTAAATGTTGCACTGTCTAAGGACAACATTTTAAATGTTTATCGTGTTCACCGGCCAACTAGTGCACCATCTTCTAACAAGTAACACTACCCAAGTGCCACCTCCAGATTGAACTCTACCTATGCACGTTTTGAAGATAATCAAATATGATTTGATTTGCAATTTGTTTTAGCGGCGGCGATGTTGATTTAAGGGATGAAAATAGGGGTTGAAATATTCCATTTTTATTAATTTAATTGGACATAATGACTGGATTAGTGGAATAATTTATTAAAGTAAATACGTGTATGAAAACAAAGTATTAAAATATGAATATAAATTGTAAAAAAAAGTAATATTTCCATTGTTTAAACAATAATTGTTTAAACAATTTATTGTAAATTATGAAACATGAAAAAATTAATAGTGCTATTCGAATCAACGGATAAAGTTAAGTTAAAAACATGATTTAAAATTATTTACAAAACATTAAAATTGTTGTAAAAAATTAATAAACAATTATTAAAACAATAATTTGGTTTAGTTAATGTGGAGATAATTTTTTTGTCACTGAAGTGCATTTTCTGTGATCAAGATTAACAAACGTTTAATTTAGACGCAATATAATCTAGTTTCGAAATTGTTTATTTAATTATTGTTTAAACAATTTGATTTGAAAAATAAACTAGAAAGTATATTATTGTTTGTATAACACTATCAAAAAACTCGCAGAGATTCTTGAATGTGTTTTTCACAATAGATCGTATTATTAAAAATCTAATGATCTCCAGCAAAATTGAAATATCAGAATAGTAGAAGCACTTGAATTAAATCTTCTTGCTCTCTGCCGAACCCAGGAATAACCATCGTGGAGGTGGCAAGTATCTATTCCCTTTTTTTTTGTTTTTCTTTTGTTTTATTTTTTTAAATTTTTTTTTGTCTTTTTCTTTTTAATTTTTTTTTGATTTTTATTTTATTTTGATTATATTTTAAATATTAAATGTATATAAATAGTAGACAATAATTAACATTTAAGTGCTACTGATGATTTGTGCAATAGTGAGGAGAACTTTGATACTCGGGATCAAAGAAATGTTCAAAGCACATAAATCTTTTACACCAAGCACATCTGAAAAAGGCAACGCCATCACAATACCCACAAGAAGCATCACAATTGAGAAAGCAATATTCAACTGGTGTTTCCCATTTTGAAGGTTTTTCTGACGTGTACCCACTTTTATACCAAGCATATTTGAAAAGGTTAATGAACCTAGGAGCTGACAATTGATTGTGAGCTAGTGACTGGATTTTTAGAATATTATTTCTTAAATGTAAATTAACATTATAATCATAAAGAATGACGGAATCGGAAAAATGTTTTATAAAATTTTTCCACGGTCTAAATGCGTAGACGTCCAAAGGCTGTATCATTCCTGTTGTGCCAGCAGGTATTGTAAAAATTTCCACATCTTTTTCATTGGTATCGATATTATCGAAATTCTTTTTAGTTTGCCCAGTCCAGGAATCTAAACAGAGTATTGAGTGTTTATCAACAGCAGGTAGATATATGTCTTTATACCATTGAGCTGCCAGAGCAGATGATAGTTTTCCTGATGTTGAACACAATACAACTATATTGTCCGCTTTATACAAACTTTTTTCAACAATCGGTCCAAATTTTCCACCTTTCTCTTGCAGGACAATAAATAGTGGTGATTTCAGCAGTCCACTAGCAGTTACAATTGGTTGAATTGTATAACTGTGTGTTAATGAATTTAAAGATTGAGCTTTACACTCAATTTTCGCATCTCCTTTAAATGATAAAGTTCTTCCTGCATGTAACTCCAAATTGAAACCGGATTGGTCTGAATTGTGAACATTATCAAGTCCAACCAACGAAATTTGTTCCCTAATTTTGCAAACAAACTGATCTGCTTGGTTCTTCAAATTATCTTTATTTGATATTTGAGTTTGGGTAACAAATTTGTTAATTTTTCGAGACACAATTTTGTGTTTTTGCTTAAAATTATGAACCCATTTTGAAGAAGCTGTGAACAATTTTGGCGATAAATCAACCTCATCCCTCGCTTTCAAAGCCCATCTTCTTATATCCATATCATGTATTGGTACTTCCTTGTCATGAGCGTTTTGATTTAAGAAATAATATTCTAAAAATCCAGTCACTAGCTCACAATCAATTGTCAGCTCCTAGGTTCATTAACCTTTTCAAATATGCTTGGTATAAAAGTGGGTACACGTCAGAAAAACCTTCAAAATGGGAAACACCAGTTGAATATTGCTTTCTCAATTGTGATGCTTCTTGTGGGTATTGTGATGGCGTTGCCTTTTTCAGATGTGCTTGGTGTAAAAGATTTATGTGCTTTGAACATTTCTTTGATCCCGAGTATCAAAGTTCTCCTCACTATTGCACAAATCATCAGTAGCACTTAAATGTTAATTATTGTCTACTATTTATATACATTTAATATTTAAAATATAATCAAAATAAAATAAAAATCAAAAAAAAATTAAAAAGAAAAAGACAAAAAAAAATTTAAAAAAATAAAACAAAAGAAAAACAAAAAAAAAGGGAATAGATACTTGCCACCTCCACGATGGTTATTCCTGGGTTCGGCAGAGAGCAAGAAGATTTAATTCAAGTGCTTCTACTATTCTGATATTTCAATTTTGCTGGAGATCATTAGATTTTTAATAATACGATCTATTGTGAAAAACACATTCAAGAATCTCTGCGAGTTTTTTGATAGTGTTATACAAACAATAATATACTTTCTAGTTTATTTTTCAAATCAAATTGTTTAAACAATAATTAAATAAACAATTTCGAAACTAGATTATATTGCGTCTAAATTAAACGTTTGTTAATCTTGATCACAGAAAATGCACTTTAGTGACAAAAAAATTATCTCCACATTAACTAAACCAAATTATTGTTTTAATAATTGTTTATTAATTTTTTACAACAATTTTAATGTTTTGTAAATAATTTTAAATCATGTTTTTAACTTAATTTTATCCGTTGATTCGAATAGCACTATTAATTTTTTCATGTTTCATAATTTACAATAAATTGTTTAAACAATTTTTGTTTAAACAATGGAAATATTACTTTTTTTACAATTTATATTCATATTTTAATACTTTGTTTTCATATACGTATTTACTTTAATAAATTATTCCACTAATCCAGTCATTATGTCCAATTAAATTAATAAAAATGGAATATTTCAACCCCTATTTTCATCCCTTAAATCAACATCGCCGCCGCGAAAACAAATTGCAAATCAAATCATATTTGATTATCTTCAAAACGTGCATAGGTAGAGTTCAATCTGGAGGTGGCACTTGGGTAGTGTTACTTGTAAGTTTCCTACGTTAATTCATGTTAAGTTAGCGCGACAGGATCTTAGAGATAAACTTATTGACCAGCGAAAGAAAGAAAAAAATTTCTCTACAGTAAACTTTGGCTGGCCAACAAATGAAAAATCATTTGTCTATCTACGTGAGGCACTTACTCCACATAACCGTAGAATCTACGCAGCAGCACTCGCCCTTAGAAGAGAAAAAAAAAAAAATATTTATGGCTGTCAAATGGCAAGATTTTCTGTCGAAAGGAAGATGGTGAACGCAGGATTCAACTTATGGACCTTGAAGATGTGAACAAAATTAAATAATTGTATTATCAGGTTTTCCTTCTATTGATATTTTTATTAAAGATTTTCATTGAATTACATTTTTTGATCTTGTCTAAAATTTTGCTCTTCTTTTTTAAAGTTACAGCTCCATTTATTTACTTTTTTCTTTCCACATTATTAAGCTCCAATATTAATAAAGCTTTTTGTTTGAAAAAATGTACCCAATTTGGAGTAATTTCTAATATGACTATTTTTCCAAATTTATATTGCGATAGGTTTTTGCATTTATTTGTAATCTCAGAGCCTGCTATGAATATTCTTTTTTACTACTATTTTACTTTATTTTATTGGTTATTTGGTTTATCTAATCTGTTTACTTTTTATTTAATATCCACCCTTTCATTTTTTATGTTTCTATTATTAACTCTATTATGAATATACTAAATATATGTCATGTGAATGCTCAGTCACTATTAGCACACTTTGACGAGTTCAGGGATTTTTTTGGTGATGGTTATTATCATATCATTGCGGTATCTGAGACCTGGCTCTCAGACAGTATTACGCTGAATATGGTTGAATTTGAGAATTATTTATTGTTTCGTAGGGATCGAGACTCTCGTAGGGGTGGGGGCGTATGCATTTATATACACAAAAAGATTGCATGTTCCTTGGTGACAATGAGTGTAGAAAATTACCATCCTACATCAGAGTTTCTTTTCATTAAAATTGGCACACAACATGATACTGCTTTGATAGGTGTAGTTTACAAACCACCCAACGCTTCGTTTGGCAGTGACCTTGAAGATCAGATATTCTCTTTAATTCCTAACTATAATAATATTGTAATTATGGGAGATTTTAATTCGAATTTAAATGCGAATACTGCTCAATCTAAATACCTTTTATCACTTGTACACTCGTCTGGACTTTCATTAGTACCCCATAATTCCACCCACCATACAGCTACATCTAGTACTAGAATTGATTTGATGATGGTAGATAATATGGACAAAGTTACTTCTTACAATCAACACCCAATATCTTTTCTCTCTAATCATGATCTGATTAATATACAAATCGAATTTATGGGTGTTAATTCTCAAAATTCTATTTTTCCAAAACTTGTACGTTACGTATACGATATACAAATCGAATTTATGGGTGTTAATTCTCAAAATTCTATTTTTCCAAAACTTGTACGTAACTTACGGAACATTCCTGAACGTGACTTTCTTACACACCTCTCAGAATATGACTGGAAACGTGTCTACCTAGTCGGTGACATAGAAAGTAAGGTGAACATAGTTAGTTCCTACCTCACCTCCGCTTTCGATCATTTTGCACCCCTTCATATGTCTAATCCCCGAAAAAAATACTCGCCCTGGATGAATAAGGAGATTCAAATGCTTATTTGTGAAAGGAATAGACTCCGTAGAGTTGTGAAAAGAACAAGGAGTTCAGTCTTGCAGTCCGAATTTAGAAGGATTCGAAACTTAGTGCAAACTAAGATTAGAGATGCCCATAATAAATATAATTTTAATGCAATTAAAAATAAAAGTAAATCTGAAAACGTATGGCATGTTCTTAAAAAACTCAATCTTCTGGCTGCAAACAAGGACTCCTCTGATTATAATTTTGACATAACCGAATTTCTTAATATCTTCACACATATTCCAGTGTTGCCTCCTTCTGATAACACCTCTTCTCCCAATGAAAGATACTTGGATGAGACCAAATTTTATTTTGAGGACATCTCGCCAGAAGTCTTGCTTACAGCTATTTCAAAAATAAAATCTAATGCAATTGGGGCAGATGGTATCTCTTGTAAAATGATCGAATTAGCTCTACCTATTCTTTTTCCTGTCCTTCTTCACATCTACAATTATTCTCTTCAAGTGGGTATTTTCCCTGAACCTTGGAAAAGAAGTCATATTCGCCCGATTCCAAAAGTAACTAAACCCACGACTCCCTCTGAATTCAGACCTATTTCTCTACTCTGTACTCTATGTAAGCCTTTGGAACGCATTGCATGCAATCAATTAACTCAATACCTAAATTTGAATAATCTATTCGAGCCTCTACAATCCGGTTTTCGTCAAAATCATAATACCTGTTCGGCATGTTTAAAATTTACATCCGACACCAAAAAGGCTATGGATGATAAGAATATTACCATTGTGGTTCTTTTCGATTTTTCAAAAGCATTTGATTTGGTTGATCACTCTTTATTGCTCGCCAAGCTTAAATCCTGCAATCTATCGAATTCTGTTCTCTCCTGGTTCAGATCTTACTTAACTTCCCGATCTCACAGAATAGTCAATAGTAGAGATGAATTTTCATATTGGAGATCTATTAAATGTGGTGTACCGCAGGGTTCATCGCTTGCTCCACTCCTTTTCAATATATATGTGGCTGACTTAGGCACCCAACTTAAATTTTGCAAATACGTTAAATTCGCTGATGACTATAAATTGTATCTTTCAGGCCCTCTAGCAACTCTACCTTACTTAATTAAGTGTGTACAGCATGATATTGACGAAACTTTGAGATGGTAAAAAATAAATGGTCTTATTCTAAATCCTCTAAAAACTCAAGCCATTATCATCGGACTATCCAACTACTCGCTAACGAGTTTTGTATTAGAGGAAATTACATTGAAAGTCGATAAGATACCGATCCCTTTCCAGGAATCTGTTAAAGATCTTGGATTAATACTAAATCGCACTCTGTCCTGGAAGGAGCATGTTTCTAATATATCGCGTAAGACCTACATGCTTCTCCAACAACTGCGGAGAATTAGAGATTCGCTTCCTACATCTACACGGTTACTTTTGGTCAAATCTCTTGTTCTCCCAATATTTGATTATTGCTGTTTAGTTTATGACGATATTACCGATGATCTTAATGCAAAACTAGAAAGATCCCTGAATGCATGTATAAGGTTTATTTATAACCTCCCAAAATCTGAGCATATTACTCAATATAGGATGAAAGCGGGCCTTCTAAATGTTGCAGCCAGAAGACAGTTTTTTATGGGAACAACTTTGTTCTCGCTTTTTCAAAATGAGATTCCTAGATATCTTTTTGATCTTTTTGATTTTAAAGATCTAAATGATACTATACATAGCAGGCTCCGAGAAAGAAACTCAGTACTAAATATTCCTACACATCGAACTTGTAAATTTCAGAAATCTTTCTCGGTTAGAGGTGCAAGGCTGTGGAATAAGATTCCTCCTAGGATTAGAAATGTTAATAACAAGGTTGTTTTTAAAAAAGTGTTTTTCTCGTTTTTGTTTGAGAATAATAGCGAAATGTTTGAAGTTTCTTTCTGGTAAAATGTTATATACTGCTTTTTATAAATTAGGTAGTTACAACTCGTTTGTTAGTTATAATTTAATTACTCTCTATAATATTACCATTTAACTCTACTCCGTGCACAAACTTTATTAACTTTGTAAATTTTGTAAACCCTTTGATTCATTCAATATTTCATTACCACACGTCGGTCAAATTTAGACTATATAATAAATGTTCTGTAGTCATATAATGTTATATAATTGTTATGTTTTTGTGTATGATATATATGCATATGTTGTTATATCTACATATATATTCTCAGTGCGACATTGAGGCGGAGTCCCAAAAGTACATACATTTTATATTTTCTGAATTGTACACACAATTATTAAATTGTGACCCTGCTTCTGTGGTGTACCTCATTGATTGTTGATACTTATATACTTTATATGACATCGTTGTAGCACTCTTTGTTTGGTTTCGATTATCCAGATACTTTAAGTTAAATTTTCTTTATATATAGATTTTAAGTTATTCACTTTTTTCCATGTATGCCATTGTTATACAAATTATGTTCCTTGGAGGGCTTATAGCCCTAGGAACTTGTATCATATTAAATAAAATAAATAAAATAAATATCGGCGGCAATGGGTGAGAGTAACAGTGTAAGAAACGAAAATAACAACTCTAGTAAATGAATCACGCTTTTGCTTACCCTCCAGGACGGATGGAGCAATAGTGGATTAGAATATGTAAAGCAAGAATGGGAGAGGTTGTTTTAGTAAGGTATTACCACAGCACGTGGTCGAGTCCCACACGAACAAGTGCGTAAATGCATTTTTTCCTCTCCTAAACTTGTTTTGTAAAAAAAAAAAAAAAAATAATAATAATAATAATAATAATAAGAAGAAAAAGAAGAAGAAGAAAATTGGATTTGAAATTGATCCAAAAACTGTCAATTTTCATCATTTTTAGGATCACTGTTTTTGTAATTTTTTTTTTTTAATAACTTGGATACTCACTTAGATTGAACATGAGTACATTTACTTTGTTGACCCAAAAGGAATCACTTAAAAATATTAATTTAATTATTATAAAATACAATTCCAAAACTTGAAATTCATTAAAACTGCCATATTTCAACATACATATTTTTTTTAAAGCTTTTAAGAAGCTCAAACTTGGCACATATTTAAGTTTGTTCAAAATAGACATTATATTGAAATTTCAGAAGGGTAATTTGTTTAATTTCTAAAATATTGAAGTTTGAAATTTATTACAAAAGGGGTTATTCTTTTTAAATTTAGATATATATTCAGAAGTTCGTTAGTTAAGCAATTATCGACTAAAAGCAATTTCATTTAAATTTAAAATCTTAATTAATATTACTTTCTAAGAAATTATAAAAAAATAAAAATAATACTTAAATAAATAATGTATTACTTTTATAATTACTTAGAAATTCATCATAATTAAGATTTTTAATTTACATGAAATCGTTTTTAATCGATTATTATTGCTAAACTAACCAACTTCAAAATAAATCTAAATTGTAAAAAAATAACCTCTTTTGTGATAAATTTCAAACTTCAATATTTCAGAAATTAAACAAATTAGCCTCCTGAAATTTCAATGTCCGGTCTATTTTGTACAAACCTTAATATGTGCCAAGTTTGAGCTTCTTAAAAGACTTCAGAAAAATAAGTAGTAGTGTTGAAATATGGCAGGTTTAATGAATTTTAAATTTTGAGATTGTATTTTATAATAATTACATTAATATTTGTAAGTTATTTTTTTTTGAAAAAGCAAGTAAAATGCACTGAAGTTCAACTCAAGTAAGTATACGAGTCATTTATTAAAAAGATTTACAAAAAATGTGCTCTTAAAAAATAAAAATATACCAGCAAGACCCCTTAGACGAAAGTCAGTGCAATCACCTATCGTGTTTTTATATTTTCATTTGACAGCTGATGACTTTGAAATTATCGTCTGATCGCTCGAAATCGTTCGAAAATTGAGACGAAACGATCCGGGAAAAGACAATTGAGAGTCCGAGATGATCGCCCTGAACATAATCAGTAAATCCGAACGATATCGAGCGAAAAAATTTTTTTCTCGTATCGTCGTGCATCACTAAGCGTGGGTAATATATTTATTTAAAATAAAAAATATCTAAAAATATGTATTCAAAAACAAATAAAATAGGTATTCGCAAAACAGTCCAAAAAAATTCTTAATACAGCTATAGAAAAATAAAAATCTTTGTTTTATTTATAACATTGTAAAATTCAAAATACATCTTTAAATTTAAATTAAATTCAATTCATTTTTGCACTTTCATCCGATTTATTCTCTAAATCTGAATTAGTTAAAATTAACTAATTTGAAAGCAAAAACTCAGTCACTAATCACGGTGGTCAGAATGCAAGTTGAGGCTCGTCTAAAATGACGATGAAAACTAGAATTGGGAGCTTTTTCCTTTAGACTAGAACTACCAAAAAATCGTAGACAGAAAATCGAAACTGCTCCTCTTTGATTTTTATTGATAATTGAATTATTAAAAAAAATATATTTCATAACAAATGATTATTTGAAAATTATTGCTTCCTCATAGAGGAACACTGAGAAAACTGGAGTGTTAAATTCTCGTAGTTAACAAGTTATTTTATCAATCAGACATTACATGTAATAGCACTTACACTCTACTATATTTTCTTTTTTGTAAAAGTTACTCAGAGTTCTTAATTTCTTTTACACCCCGGAGACTCAAACTGACGAGTTGGATGTTCAATTATATGATATGCGAATGTAACCGAGTTATCAATAATAAATGAATAACGATAAATACAATTTGTCAGTTTGAAGGGTTAAAATTTTTTCCTAATATGTTCATTAATGAGTAAATAAATAACATGGATATTATTATCCTCCTAGGTGATGAAATTATATCAAAAGGATTCTCATTGATCTCAAAGATCCTGATGCTTTAAATTACATTATGCTTTCTGTAACTTAAAAGTGTTCTATTTTTTTTAAACTTTTTATATTATTTTACTTTTCGATATTTTAAATTTGATTTTAGGTTCTGGAATACAGATATGCACACAAAATTTATAGATGGTAACTATAAAGGTAAATTTTGTATTAAAAATTTAAAAACCGATTCAAATAATTGTTAAACTAAATAAAATAAATAAATATATTAGGAAAATAAATAGGAATTGCAAATAAATTAGGAACTATCGTTCCTAAAACTGAATAACATTGTATCACGTAAATACAATATTTTGGAATATTTGAATTATTTTTTCTATCCAAAAGGGACTCAATTGTTGATCTTAAATCTTAAATTAAATATTTTAAAATTTTTAAATAAATATTTTCTAATAACAGCATCTTTTTTTTAAAAAATAAGTTAATCCTGTAAAACATTGTAGTTTACCCTTCTAGAGTGTAAAGTTAATTCTCCAGGAGTATAAAACAAATTTGACACTCTGAAGATAATAACCTTCATACAATAGAGTGCTGTCCTATAGTTGACATTGAAATATTGTTATGTTTGACACTCCTCCAAGTAAATTTAATTATTCTTTTTTTTCAGTGAAGTATTGTTTTACTCTCAAATTCTTGATTTGCGATTTTTTGACAGATGGCGAAAATGAAGTTTTTAAAAAATGTTCGTGTGTGTGTGTGTATGTCTACATTGCACTTGGCCCGATATCTCGAAAACTATAATACTTAAACTATGTTTTTTTACGAAATTATAGATCCCTCAGGGACAGGGAGACAAATTATGATAAAGAAATTTAATATTTATTTTAATAAATAAATAAGTTAAAATCTGACCGATCAATTCTAACTATTTTTTTCGCAATTTAAAAAAGTTTAAAAAAATCGTCTTTTGCAAAAATGCATTTTTTTTAATAAGTTAAATGTAAGTATTTTATTCGTTTTATTTTTTGAACACGCATCGATTGAGCTATTAGCTAACCCTTTAGTGCAATTTAATCAATAGTTATTAGCCTTTTAAAAATTAAAAAATTTGAAAATCTTGTTTTTTAATAATTTTATTATTATGCTTTATTACAAGCTTCGATAAATTTTCATTATTATGTAAGTGATTAAAAAACACATCGAAAGACCTGTTTGAGAACCTTCTAATGTAATCATGTTCCGAGTTATTAAGGTTTCAAAAATTGAAAATTTTTATAAAAATTAATTTTTTCATGTTTTTTTTTGCTTTTTATATACGTTTTATGAAGAATAGTATTAGCTCGTTTTGTAGATAATTCAAATATGCATCAATTGGCCTTTTAAATATTTTTTTGCGAGCTATTAATTAAAATTCAGTGATGTTTGTAGTAATCTCTATGAGGAAGCAATATTTCAAAAAATGTATACTAAAAATTACTCACATCAAATAAATACCTAAGGTACAAATAGGCAGCGGTTTTTTACTTAACCTTTATAAATAAGAAGTTTTGAAATGCTGGAATAAGCAAAAAATTAATTTGATTACGGATTCATCTTATCCAGATAGACTAAAAGCTGTTACAGTCAAATTTTCATCTCTACATATTTAAGGTATTAGTCGCGTAAAATGATTTTAGTCAGATTTTTTTAAAACTTTGTATCTGTATTCATAAGTATCTGTATTTCATTGTATCTGTATTTATCTATTAAATGAGATCTATCCTATCAATTTTGACCACTTTTCAGCTTCAAAATATAAATTCAAAGTTCATACCTTTTACATTCAATGGCACTAAATGCATGTAAAAATTGCCTCTTATATTCATTTATATAAAAAAAAGTCGTCAAATTTTTAAATAAAACTACAAAGTTACACATTGAGATAAAATAAATCATTTAAAAGAAATTAACTTTATTGACCACGCCGAATAAAAAATACAATAATTTAAAAATTCAAAATTTTTTATTTTCACTGGTTTCATTGAAAAATGTCGTAAACGTGTCAGCAATACATCACGATAACTTATAGTACACGACTCAAAATCGTGAAAATTACATATATTACATTAGAAGAGGTCACAAAGAAGCAAGTGAGTTGATATAAAAGTTTATTCATTGTTCTTTTTATTTTGCGGAAGTTTTGCGGGATCATTTACGCGACTAATACATTAAATAATGTATATTTTCATTTTATGACTTTACTTAAACTGAATTATTTCCTTAAAGTTATTTTCTAATGTTAAACTTTATTCATTGATATAAAATTATAAAGTTTAGATAAAATTAATGTTCAAATAATCATTTGTTCTGAAATATATTTTTTTCAATAATTCCATTCTCAATAAAAATCAAAGAGGAGCAGTTTAGATTTTCTCTCTACGATTGTTTGGTAATTCTAGTTAAAAGGAAAAAGCTCCTGCTTCTAGTTTTCATCGTCATTTTAGACGAGTCTCAACTTGCTTCCTGACCACCGTGTGAAATAGTCATGTTTCTACTAACCATTTAGTAAAAAATAACTAATTATTAGTCAAATTCATTTTTAGGTTCAGTCGAAATTACTAATATTTTAGTAAAATTCTGTTTACTAATTCAATTGGTCAAATTTTGACTAGTTTTTAAGTTATATTTTAACTAATAATTAGTCATATTTTACTAATAATTATTTATTTTTAACTAATTGGAGCAACAAAAAGTCAGCCACGATTTTACTAATAATTAGTTATTTTTAACTAATTCAAATTTAGAGAGTAATAATCTATTTATTTTTAATCAATTTAATTACCGAATTATGCTTATCGGATTAATAACTAAGAATATATAATTAATGCTATTAATGTAAGCAAATCATTTAAAATACCATTAATTAAAAAAATCATTAATTCATTAATTTTGCTTCCGCATAGAGGAGCTGTGTAATCGTAAAGATTTTCGATTTTCCAAAAATAGTCTAAATCGACTCATTTTCATCTAAAAAGCGTAAATTTTCATTCTTAAGCAAAAATATTTTTGTTTTAAATCAGTTACGATTGAAAAAAATTTATCTGTAAATTAATTATAAATCATATGAGTTTTTAATTTATATATCAAATTATTAACTGCTTTTTATTATAAAAGTAGAATAATAAGTAATATAATAATAAACAAGGAAATATCGTCAATTATATCATTGAAAAAAAAAGCACCGTGTTCAAACATTTTATAAGTGCCTTAAACACCTTTCAAAAATAATTTTTTGATTTAAATTATGTTTAAATTTTTCTTCAAAACTTCCTTAGTTATTTGTATTAAAAAAACTACTAAATTAAATTTCTTAAAATTAATGTTGTGTATTATTTTCTTCAAATTTCAATACAATTCTTCAGTTTCCAATTGCTATCTTTAATTTTCATTTATTTTCTACAATTTCTTCCATAATTTTCATCAGTTTTCAATTGACAATTTATTAATTTCCTTCAATTTTATTATTATTTATTAATATAATTTTTTTGTTTTTGTTTGAATGACAATTATTCTCACTACCCTATTTTTCAATTTTTTTTTTCAATTTTTAATATTTCTTTTAAATAGCTAATTATTTTCATCAATATTTAATTATTCTTGTCATATTGTAATTATTCTTTAAATTATCAATTATTTTCTTGAAAATTCTATTTAATTCTTTAATTTCCAATTTATTTTTTCAATTTTAAATTTTTTTCTTCAATTCTCAAATTTTCTCTTAAATTTGCAATTATTTTTATCTATTTTCAATTAATTGTTCAATATTTTTAATAATTCTCGGACTTTTTCAATTATTTTTTTCACTCCTAAAAGTTGTTTGAAAATTTTAATTCAATTATTCAATTCTAGAACTATTCTCTTTAATTCTCAGTTATTTTCTTCAAATTTAAATTCCACTTCAATTTTCAATTATTTTCTTTAATAATAAAAAATTATCGCTTTTTTTCTATTAATTTTTTTTTATCTTTACGTTTCTTTAATTTTTATTTCCATATTTCACTTTTCAATTGTTTTCTTCTACATTAATTAATTCTCGGCTTTTTTAAATTACTTTTTCCAATTTTTTTAGTATATTCTTTCAATTTCAAATGCATTCTTCAATTTTTAATAATTTTTTCCAATTTCAATTATTTTTTTATTTTCAATCCAGTTGTTAAATGTGCAATTATTTCCACCAATTATGTCTGTAATTCTCTTAATTTTTCAATTTGGAATTATCTTCTTTAAATTTAATATTTCTTGTTTAATTTTTTCAATTATTTTTTTCAGTTGTCTATTAATCTAGTCATTTTTTGGTTTTTTTTATGAATAAATTGACAATTATTTTCGTCATTTTTCACATATTTTCTTCAATTTTTTAATTTTTAATTATTATCTTCAAATTTTCTAACTACTCTTTGGTTTTTTAAATTATTTTGTTTGGTTGTCTATTAATGTAGACATTTTTTTTCAATTGTCAATTACTTTTTCCAATTTTAATTTAATTCTTAAATTTTCATTTTATTTCCTCAATTTAGTATTATTTTCTTTAATAGGTATTAATTATTTTTTTGGATTTTTAATCCAGTTGTTTAATTTCCAATTATTTGCAACAGTTATTTCTATAATTTTTGAACTATTTTGTTTAAATTTAATATTTATTGTTTAATTTTATAAGTAACTTTTATTTTCATCAAAAATTCGGAAAATAATTAATATTTTTTCGTTTTTTTGCATTTAAAATTTTTTTTTTAATAAATTCTCCAATTATTTTTTTTTTTTGTTATTTTCATCATTGTACAAATATAATTGTCTAAATTTTCAGGTTTTCATTAATATGAAATTTCTACATTCTCATCTGATTATATTTGTGTAATTAAATTAATAACATGTGAATTATGTAATTATATGTGTTGGCCGACCGAAAATTCGCACCTGGGTTAGTTAGCTCCCAAATAAAAATTTTTTTCATGACAACCAAAATTTTTATTATCCCGAATAAAAAAATATAGTTGTGACAACCAAAAATTTTTGTTATGCCAACAAACAACAGTGAACCAAATAATTTAGTTGTCTCAACCAAATAGTTTGGTTGAATAAATACCAACCAAATAATTTGGTTGGCTCAACCAAATTTTTGTTGCTATGACTAAACATTTTTCTCAGTGTATTCTGTAATTTTTGAAATTATTTTTCTCAAGTGTCAATTATTTCCTTACATTTTAAAGTATTTCTTTGCTTTAAACCATTTTCAACAACTTTTAATTATTTTAATTATTTTCCAATCAATTTGCAAAGTTTGCAATTATTTTTTTCATTAAAAAACCGAATTTGGATATTAAACACAAAAGAAACGATTGTTCATTTTGGTTGAAGAATCTCATTATAAGAAAAATATTACATAAATATTATATTTATGTGTATGTTAATTTATTTTCAATACAAAATTGATTTTCCGTTCAAGCTTTCTTGATGTTATTCAGTGAACAAAAAGTGAACGTGTTGGTCACTTATTTGTATTCGGAAGAATGTGACTATCATTTTTCAAATTACATTGACGGTTAGCGTGTCAACCTCCCATTATAATGCGCCTTACAATATGTTAAATCATCAAACCGTCCACTAGCTTACGTAAAATCTATTCTTCAACGACACTGTACGTGAGGTCTCAATTTACATGATACTCAGGTATTAGGCCTTCTCCTCGACTTTCGTCTGCGTGACAGTATAGAAGATTTCGAATGACGAATATAGAAAAGAAACAACCTATGCCAATGTTTTTTCCTTTAAGTTCCAATAAAACCGACATAAACTATGATTCCACTTCATCCATAAATTGTACCTTAATTTCTTCAATTTTATTCTAAAATTGGCCAACTATTTAAATTAATTCCGCAGTCTAGCTACGCAGACAGAATGGAAAACATATATACGTAATATTTCGGTTCTTTTGGAATAATTTTGGTAAAATGAGTTTCGCTATATTTAGACTATTCACCTTCGTTAATATGTATCTAGTTTATTTAATATATTATTTATTTAATTATATTTAATTGTTAATTATAAAGAGAAAATTGTTACTGGAATGGGGATTAAAAAGAAATCGATAGAAAATATGGAAATGAGAGTTGTTTTGAAAAGTGAGTGAATTGATAATAATGCATTTAATCGATAGAAGATGAATGGAAAGAAAATGAGACGTGATTTTTTTTAGTAGGAGATTTTTCGCGATCTTCCTACGTTTATACGACATACATACAGATTAAGCTTATATTCATGTCTTACTTTCTATTGGGTAATACGCATATGATCGTATATGTGTTCCATGCGACATACATAAGTCATGAACGACTTTCGATACTTTGATTTTCTATGAATAGGATCACTTGCTTAAATGGGCTATGATTTTTTCTAGATATGCAACTACAACGCAAATTATGTGCCCACATTGTGTTATTTCACTGTCTTGACTTTCATGGATTTATTCCAGTTTGTGAAAGTGTAAAAACTGGGATAATTGCAATTAGTTTAAATATAAAATATATTTCTAATAAATGTAATTATAATCAATATATAATTATTTTCTTCCTTGTTTCTTTTTCCAAGTTTATTTTCTTTTTATTAGGTACTCTAAAACAAAAATTCTGTAATTAAATTTGACTACTTTTTAAATACCGTAAAGTCAGTCAATATGTCCTAAACTGAATTTAAAAAGTTTTCCAAGCGCCTAATAATTATTAATAAAAGTTGATTTAAATTCACTAGAAAGTACAAAAAAAATTACAATAAAGTAAAATAAGAATGGAAAATTAAAGAAAAAAACTGAAATATGAATAAGAGTTTTACTTAAAAGCGAAAAATAATACTGGAAAATAATTAATAACTAAAAAATGACAAGAAAGCCTGTAAAGCCTGCAAATTAATCAAAATTAGCAGAATTTAATAAAAATTATTTAAAATGTGAAGAAAAATTCCTAGAAAATGTCAATTTAACGAAATTGAAGAAAAACAACTAGAAATTAGAAGAAATAAAGGGAAAATATTCAGATTTTAAAAGATAACCAGAAATTGGAGAAAAGTTTCTAGAAGATTTAAAATAACTAGAAATTGATAAAAAAAAACAGAAAAGGAAGAAAAATTAAAAAAAAAGAGTATAAAAGATGAGATAAACAATAACTAGACGAATATTATTTACTAGAAATGATTGAAAAATAGCTAGAAAATTTATAAAAAATTACTAAGAAGCAAGAAATGATGAGAAATTAAAAAAAAATAAATAAAACGTGGAAAATAAGCAGAAAGCAATAAACTAATTAGTTAACAGAGATATTTGAAAATTGATTGTAAACTGAGAAAAAATGATTAAAAAGTATTACAAAATGAAGGAAATAACTAAAAAAATGTGGAAAATCATTTAAAAAAAAGTTTTAAAAATAGCAAATGATCGTAAATTGATGACAATTATTAGAATTTATTAAAGATAACCAGAAAGTGATAAAAAAAGTCACGAGAAAGTGTAAAAATACTACTTTAAGTAAATTACTTTAATTAAGAGAAGAAAAATAATTGGAGAACAAAAAAGTTTCAAAGTAAAAAAATTAACTAGAAAGTATAAAAAATAACTATATAGTAATAAAAACTTCTAGACTGTATAAAAAAATAACTAGAAAATATAGAAAATATCTAGAAATTGAAATAGTAACGAAAAATCAATTAAAAGTAATTAGAAAAAAATAATGTTTCGAAAAATCACTAGAAAGTGTAACAAAGTTAGTAGAAAGTAAAATATTAACTGAAATTGATTTAGAATAAAATAAACTGATGTGAAAAATAACTAGAAGTTGAGGAAGAATATTTCAGAAATAATAAAGTACTTGGTGTTCAAAATATAAATAATTATTGATTATTATTATATGATTTTGTATTTCTTGTATTGTCTTAATGGGTGTTCATCACCCGTTTATAATCTTAAATATAAGTAAATCTAAGAAATGTAAAAAATAACAATATGTTTATAAAAACTACTAGAATGTATTTAAAATATAACTAGAAAATGAAAATTTACGAGGAAGTTTTTACTTTCTAGAAAGTTACTAGAAATTGATTAAAAGTTACAAAAAAAGAGGAAATTACTGTAAAGTGGAACAAGAATGACAAATTGAAAATAAAAAAACTATAAGCTTTAGAAAAATGACTAAAAATGTTAATTGAGGAAAAAATTTAAAACCAAAGTATGTAGAATGTTACTAGAAAATGAAAACATCATTACAAATTGACGTAAACATTCGTTAATAAACATTAATTTCTAAAATGTTTTAAAAAATAACTAGAAAAAGTAGGAAAAATACTGCAAAGTAAAATGTAACTAAAAGTTGATAAAAAAATAACTAGAAGGGAAAGAAAACTTACTATAAATCGTAAATAAAAAAAGAAGTTTAAGAAGCAAGGCTATAAAATAAACAAATTTGTGAAAAGTAACCATAATGTGAAAAAACTAATTAAGAATTAGTAAAATTTATGAGTTTTAAGAAATAACTAGGAAGTGTAAGAAGTGACTATACGTTTATTAAAATTACTAAAATATATTTTTAAATATCTAAAAAATAAAGAAAAATTACTAAAATATTTTAAAAAATAACTAGGGTAGATGTACCTATTACTGTAAATGCACCAATTACTGCAATTCTTTTAAAAAACATTATTATGCACTTTTTAGGAATTTAAAATTAATTTAAACTAGCGTAACAACCCTCGCTCGCTAACGCTCGCTCGTTTTTTTATTTCTTTTATATATTTCTTTACTTTGTGTATTCTTAAAAATATATATAACTCTATAAGTATGTTTAGTACCCTTTTTCCTTTTTTTTATTTCTATTAACTAATTATTATTTATGTATAATTTTTTTTAGGTCAATACATTCTATTTCACCTTAAGTCGTTGCGGCCTATTTTTAGAAGAATATGATAATTGAATAATTTAAAATGTAGTAAATTATAATATATATTATTTATTATGTAATAATAATATATATTTTTAAAATTTTTTATAATTAATAATAAATTTTTATTAGAATTATAAAATTAATTCTTAAAATTTTATTTTTTTATTTTAAAAATAACTTCTAATATTCTCAAAGATATTGTTTTAAAAAATATTGCCAGTAATAATGATAATAATACTAAATATTAATTAATAATAAATTATAAAAATAATTAATTTTTATATTTATAACTAATCTATTATGTTATTTTTTGAAATTATTTATTTGTTTTTGTAATTAATATTATTGTTATAAATTTTTATTTTGAATTTTATAGAATTATTTAAAATAATGTTAAATATTTTAAACTAAATTAAACAAATTTAATCAAGTTTCTCACAGACAGGAATACTTAAAAATATTTTAACTAATTTCATAATCTTGTATGTAAAAATATTTATTATTGTAATAGAAATTATTAAAAAAACTTTTTACTTTAATAGACACATCGTTGATCACCTATACATGTGCTAAAGCTCTAAAAGGCAGTTACGCATGCGCAGTACTTTCCTATAAACAATACACATAAGCAGTCGTTACAATAACAAAGAAAAATAACTGTAAAAAAATTAAATTGGCAAAGCAAATGGAGAAACAAGTTAACAAAAATGTTATATACATTGCGTAAAGTATATACTAATGCGCAATAGGTTCCTAGGGCAGTTACGCATGCGCAGTGATTTTCTATGAACAAAAGACATGCGCAGTTGTAAAAATATGGAGTATAAATGACATTTTAAATATTCCAAAATAAAAAAATATAGAAAAAAGTGTAAACAAAAAAGTTCAATATATTGCGTAAAACATATAATTTAAAAGAGTAAATTGCACAAAAAGCATTTAGCACATGGAAAAAAACAAAATTTAAATTTTTGTTGGACTTAAAAAAAAAAAAAAAAAACTGAGCACGCGTAATTTTTAAATTTAATTAGAGCACATGTGTGACTATCACTGTGCATCATTGCGCATGTGTAACAGCAATACAAAACAACTGCGCATGTGAAATGTTTGTTTTGTAGTTCGCACGTTTACACAGCTGCGGTGCACTACTGCGCATGTGCAAAAATATGTTGTGTATGAAAAAATGTTCAGTTTAACATGCTTGACACGAATAGTGCCAGTGCGCATTGTTACAAACTATAATAACATGGTAAAATGAACATTATTGTAAGTTGCCTATTGGAAAAAGTAGGTGAACTTTGAAGTGTGTACGACGATGAACGAAGTTTTCTCGGTATCGCATTAATATAATAGAAGATTAATTAAAAAAAATTATTTGAAACCTTACTCAACACAATTGCCAATAAAGATATACATTTCAATAAGTAATTATTTAATTATTCAAGTTTAAATTACAACCTACCGCAGTAATTGGAACGTGCACGTGTTTCTATTACTGCGAACAACCCAACCTTCAAATACATGTTATTCTCGTCGCAGTAATTGGGACACAGTAATTAGTGCAGACTCGTAGTAATACCAGCACCGAGTATTATTTATAAATTTGTTATTTTTAAGAATACATCATTTCTTTTAATTTTTTAATCAGTGGTTTCTACTTCAATAAATAACAAGCGTGTTTTTAAAATCAGTCAAATATTTATCTTTCATTTATATTTATCTTCTTTTCCAATATTTTATCGGACTTCGATTTCACATCGCAGTAATTGGTACTTTTACCCTAGTAGTCGATGAAAAATAATAAAGAAATAAAAAAATATTTGAGTTTAAAAATATGAATATAAAAATGTAAAAAGTAACTATTTTACTATAAAAATAACTATAGAACGTATTAAAATAACTAGAAGAAATAGGAAAGTTACTAAAAAGTAAAATAGTAACTATAGAATTTGTTTAAAGATATTTAAAATTGGGATAAAATTACTATAGATAGTAAAAAGAAGAATTAATTGCAGGAACAAATCTATAAAATGAGCTAAAATGTGATAAATAAATAAAAGAAAAAAAATAGTTTAGATATAATAATAAACAACTGAGTTTTAAAACCTAACTAGGATGACTTGTATAAAAAAGTAACTATATTATTAAACTTACTAAAATTTATTGGGAAATAACCAGAAAATGAAAAAAAGTTATTGAAAAATTTTGCGAAGTAACTAGAAAAGGTAACAAAATTATTAGAAAATAAAATAGTAACTGGAAAAGAGTGAACGGAAGATAAATTTTTATAAATCGTAAAAAGGACATGTTGAAGAAACAAGATAAGATTTTTTTAAAAAACAACTAGAAATTGTCAAAAATAATTGAGAATTAATAAAATACCTGAGTTTTAAAAAAGTACTAAGGAATGTAAAAGGTACGTTTTAAAAAAATACTAAATTATTTTGAAAAATAACTAGAAGTTAAAGAAACATAATTCGGAAATAAAAAAATACTTGAGTGTAAAAATATGACTATAGGAAGTGTAAATAGTAGCTAAATGTTTATGAAAATTACTAGAATGTATAGAAAAAAAACTAGAAAAATCAGGAAACTTACTAGAATGTATAATATTAACTAAAATTTGTTTAAAAATAACTATAGAAGTGAAAAAAATGACTTTAAATTGTAAAAAGAAGAACAAATTGAAGGAAAAATTCTATATAAAATAATCTAAAATGTGATAAAAAAGTAAAAGTTGAGAAAAATAGTTTAGATATAAAAGGAAGAAAAATGATTTTAAATCGTAAAAAATGACAAATTAAAGAAACAAGACCTTAAAATAAACTTTTTTTAAAAAAACTACTAGAGTTTGGCAAAAATAAAAGAGAAGTAATAAAACACTTGGTTTTTGAAAATGTACTAGGAAATGTAAAAGGTACTTTTCAAAAAGCCGAGGATTTGATTTTTTTAAAATTTAAAAATTGGAAATTATTCTTTAAAATTTGTACAAATCGTAAACTTTATATCAGTCATTCGATTTGAAGAAAAATAATTCGGGAATAAAAAAATATTTGAGTTTAAAAATACGACTACAGGGCGTGTAAAAAGTACCTATATGTTTATGAAAATTACTAAGAAGTATTGAAAAGTAACTGAAAAATGAAGAAAAATTACTGACATGTTTTGAGAAATAACTAGGAAATGTAACAAAATTACTAGAAAGTAAAATAGTAACTATAGAAGTAGATTAAAAATAAGAATAATTTATTTATCGTATAATAATATTCTAAAATGATTTTACTAATATTGTGTTTGTATACACATTTTTATTGGGGCTTATAAAAAATGGTGTCATGTATCCTAATAATGTATCTCAATGTATTTATTTTCATATTTTCGATTATACACTTTCTTTAAAATTAAATTTTTTGAGTCACCTAATTGAAATTTTTTATTTACCGCCTTGATTACAAATTAGTTTAAGAATTGTTACACGATGATTATTCTTTATTCACCAAATTTTTTAGAGAAATTTAGAAAAAATTTAGAAAATTTTAGAAATTTTTTAGAGAAATAAGAAGATGTTCATCTTGGGGACACTTTTTTTAGATCAAAAATTTTAACAATTAGAAAAAATGATTTAAAAAATGTTTACGTTCAAGATAAAATTTTATCCCCGTGGCTATAAGTTTCCTAATATATTGTACTTTTATCCAGTATAAAACATTTTAACATATCTTATTCAGTTTCGATACTAGAGCATTAAATTGAAACGATGTTTATCTTGGGGCCATCTCCCCTAATTGAATATATTAATTATATCTAATATAGATTCTTAACCCCTTATATAAAAAAATCTATTTCTAAATTCCTGCTTTTTATTATAATCTTATGTCTTAATTTAGTTGTTTGAGATCATTACGCGTTTAAAGTAAAGCACGGAAAGAAAATTCATTATAAATTTTATAAAAGTGTTTTACAATTTAAGAATGATTAAGGATCAAAAAGAGAAATTTTCAGATGGATAATTTAAAACTTTAAAAAAATTATATTAAATTTGCTACACACTATATTAAAGTTTAAAATTACTTAGCAATGATTCAAATGATTTTTCTAAAGCTTAAAATTTCTTGTAGGAAAATTTCGCTTTCAGGCACTTTTTCCCTAAATCATAAAGCTTTTAAATAAAATTTATAATTAATTTTCTTTGAGTGCACTTTTAAAAAGATTATACTGACATTACGGTTCAAATGAGAATAATGTATAAAATGCAATTGCAAATGTGGCGAACAAGTTGCACGGTGGGAAACGGAAGTTAGGTGGTGGATAAAAATCACCAATAGGAAACTTGTTGCCGGAGGGGAGAATTTCTTTTAAGTCCCTGCTGATGCTCAAAAATGCTACTGTTCATCCACAGTTTGCAGATTAAAGTTCTGCTTTCACTTTTGCCTTTTTCTCTGGTTTGTAGTACGATGTTACATTTTCTAACTTACAACAAACCCAAAATTACAAACAAAAAAAACTCCCAACTTGAGAAACGTTTTTGGAATAATATTTACTCTTGAGTTATAGCTTCCTAAAGCCTTGAAGAATTTGAATAATAATTCGATAAATGTTTAAAAACTGACACCTGTTAACACTGAATAAATATTGGTGAAGGTATATCAAACTGAATCATCATTATTATTTTTGTAGATAATGAAATAATAGGAAAATATGTTAATTTAGAAAGACTCTTTTGATCTTGTAACTTTATCAATTTTCAAGTTTCTATGTGATTAAATTAGTAAATAATAGATTATAAAATGAAAGAAATTTGGTAAAATACGAAAGAAATTAAAACTTGAAGTATATTAAATAAGCAGCTTTTTATTAGTAGAAAACTGCTAATTCGTTTAGTAAAATTTAGTAATGATAATAATAATCTTACTAAACGAGTCATTAACTTTCTATACATTAGTGCCTTTCGACGAACAATTAATCATAGCGAATATATAATAATGAACAAATCGGTGCTGTTAAATCAGTCAAAAGTTACTAATTCAGATTTATATACAGACGATAAATAACATTTGTTTTCACATTTAACGATTGATTTGATAGGATAAAGTGAATAATATAATTATAATTCAAGTTGTTCAAGTGTTTAGAAAAAAACAGACTATAGATGGACAAGAATTTAACCTAAATAAAAAAATAATTGACTGGAATTCTTGGAAATTTTTTATATCGAAAACAAGTAATGCAGTAATTTAACTTTCTACTAGACAGGTGAGAGGTCGCTGAACGACATATAGTTGTCTGTTAGAATTTCTCCAGTGTCATTCGATTACGATTCTCATTTTTTACCGAGTTTAGATTTTTCATTATTATCTCTTTAGAAATTCATGTGCCCGTATTGTTAAAACTTTATTAATCCAAATCTTGTATATAATGTTTCTAATTTAATTTTATACGCAAAAGTTCAGATATTTTCTCAATTTATTTACTTTTGTAAATTTTACTTTAATAATTATTCTTTTTGTAATTAGAATTTTATTCTAAAAACTAGATTATACATTTTTAAGTTTCTAAAGCTTTTGTCATTGACAATTATAAATAGTTTAAATATAAATTATATAAAACAAAACTTATTAATTTTTCAAATTAAACAAAAATTCAAGAAAATAATTAAAACTTAAAAAAGTAATTATTCAAAATTTGCAAAATAATTGAAAAATATTGAAAATTTGCTGAAATAATTAAAAAACCATAAAAATATTTTTAAAGTTTGCAAAATAATTGAAAAATAGTGAAAATATTGAAAATTGGCTGAATTAATTAAAAAAAAATTAAAATATTTTTAAATTTTGCAAAATAATTGAAAAATAATGAAAATATTGAAAATTGGCTGAACTAATTAAAAAACCATAAAAATATTTTTAAATTTTGCAAATTAATTGAAAAACAATGAAAATATTGAAAATAGGGTGTAATATTAAAAAAAATCATATACATATTTTTAAATTAAGTAGATAATCGAAATTTAAGAAAAATACTAGAAAATTTTAAAAATTAATTATTGAAGAAAAATGAGGATAATTAAAAATTGAAGGGAATGATTGAAAAATGATAAAAATAATCGAAAATTAAAGAAAATAATTGAAATTTGAAAAAAATAATTGAAAATATTACAGAGTATTTATTAAATAGAAGAAAGTAATTGCAAATTGATAAAAACAATTATAAACTGAAAAAGTAATTGAAATTTAAGATAAATAATTGAAAATTTAGAAAAATTAATTGGAAAATAATTCAAATTTGAGATAAATTTTTTATCTTTAATGGGTTTTTCTACCCGTGCAATGTACACTAAATAAATAATAATTGAAAAATTATAAAAATAAGAATAATTTGGGGAAGAAAAGTAACACTTATTTTAAATAATTGAAAACTTTGACAATTAGTTAAAAAATATTGAAAATAATAAAGACTTGAAGAAAAAAATTGCAAAATGAAAAAAAAATTAATTTAAGAAAATCATTAAAATTTGAGAGTAATAATTTAAAAAAATACAGAATATTTTTGAAATAAAAAAAACTAATCAAAAAATTATTCACATAATTTTTAATTGAAGAAAAGAATTTAAAACTTATAGGAATAATTGATAATTGACTAAAATAATTAAAATTACAGATAAATAATTAAAAAATTATTTTATAAATTGAAATTTGAAGACAATAATTTATAGATTTAAAATAATGAATGAAAATTGCGGAATTAATAGAAAAATAATGAAAACAATTTAAAAAGAAAAAAATAATTGCATATGATAATAAAAAGTGAAATTTGAAAAAAAGGATGAAAATTGAGATAAGTAATTAAAAATTCAGAAAATTAATTAAGAAATAATGAAAATAATAAAAAAATTGGAGAGCAAAATATTAATTTTTGAGAATTAATTGAAAATTAATAAAATAATGACAATTTAATAAAAATAAATTAAAATTTTAGATAATTGCAGAAATTAATTGTAAAATGATAAGAATAATTGAAAATTGTGGAAAATAATTTTTAATTAATAAAAATAGGGAAAAAATGAATTGTAATTGGTGAAAAATATTTGAAAAAATTACATAGTTAATTGGAAATTAAAGAACATAATTACAGAATAGTAAAAATAATGATAAATGGAAAAAAATAATTTAAATCAATATAAATAATTGGGAATTTAGGAAATAAATTGAGAAATAATAAGAATGAATAAAATTTGGAGAAAGTAACTGAAAAACGATAAAAGTAATTAAAAATTGGAGAAAACAACAAAAACTTGTGAAAAATATTTTAAAAAGTTCTAGAATATCTTTGAAATTAACAAGATCATTTGAAAAACGATAAAAATAATTGAAAATTTATGAAAATTCTTGAAAATTGAGATAAATAATTTAAAAAATTAGAGAAGATACTGGAAATAAAAGAAAAGAATTGAAAATCGAAGAACATCATTTAAATAATTGATAAATACATTTAAAACTTCAAGAAACTCAATAAAAATTTAATAATAATTTAATCTTTAATAGAAGCAATAAAACAGGTTTTTTGTTAACGATAATAATTGAAAACAAAAAAGTAATTGAAAAAATTAAAGTAATTAATTGAAATTTACAGAAAGTAAATTTAAAATTTAGAAGAAAAATTGAGAAATAATGAGAATAATTAAGAGTGGAAGAAAATAATTGGAAAATGATCAAAATCGTTGAAATTTGTAATTGAAGTCTCAAAAGAAAATAATTATTAATAATTAAAGCCATTTTTTAATAATTTAAAATTTAGTACAAAGTTGTAATTAATGCAACTTTAAATTAATTGATGTTTAAAGAAATAAAAATTGCTATAAATTTCAAACCAAACAAGATTTTAAATATAGGTCAAAAATGAGTAAGAAACATTAAAAAAACATCTAGTGACAAATTTCAGGCGTGGACAGAATTAACGAAACTTGAAGATTATTATAATATAAAGTGTTCAATTTAATAAAATTTTTAATTATAACGCTTTCAAATTGAAATATCTTCAATCTTAAAAGCTCCAATTTTGGATTTTTAAAGATTTTAAAACCGTTCTGAACTACTTAAAATTGTTTAAGAAATTCAAAAACTGCATGAAACAATTTGAAAATTGTTTAGAAAGGCTTAGAACTATTCAGGAACTATTTAGACAATTTTCAGAAACTACTTAGAACTGTTCAAAACTTGTTTACAATTTTTTGCAACTTGTGCTCTATGTTTCCACGCTTTCAATTCGAATTTGACCTAATTTAAACGCTTTGAAATTCTTTCCAAATATTGAAACTCCTAAATAAAAATACCTTAATACTCTTCTTTCTAATAAAAATAATTTTATAACTTTCTTCTAAAAATAGCAGTTAGAGCTCATTTATAAAATGATTATTAATGAGCATGGTTTAAAACACGAATTTACTGCAGAGAATTCTAGGATATTGTTTTATTATTGTAGAAATCACTACTGGCAGATGAATTATTACACAGATGTCTCATAATTTCTAGAATAATAAATGAGAGGTCACAGAGAAGAGAAACGAGAGGAGAGTTTTTTTTAGAGATTTCTCAAAGGCAATTAAGTTTTTTTCATTCTTTGGCTACTGGAAGTTTGTTTAATAAACCTTTATATTTTAATCGTCGCTTTTATTTATTTTAATCTTTAGATATAAAAACAAGAAAGCTTATTTACATATTTTTATTTGGGCGCGGTTAAAGTTCTACACATTTAAATTAAAAAATGATCAATTCTTGTGTAGAATTTAACGTGTAGAATTTATCATTGTAGAGTTTAAATGTATACAATTTTAACCGACCTGTTTATTTGCAAGAGAATATAAATATAACTGTTTACTACTTTTTATACAACCTATACAATAACACAATTTTTACTATACTATAGTGTAAAAACTAATAATAATTTTAAAATAGATCACGTACAAAAAACTTAATTCATATTTTTAATTCGGGTAAATTTCAAAGAGAAATACCTCAACAATTTTAATGAGAATCATAAATTCAAAAATATCTGAGTCATTTCTTAGGATTTTAATTTCACTTTCTCTGGTCAAGCCATTAGAAGTGTTCTTGTTAAATCGCTAGGCACAAGGTACAAGGACGTTTGAACCGCTAAAAAGAAACCGGAACCTAAATTAGGTGATGGAGCGAAAGTATTTTTCCCCGGAATAATCACATAATAGCAATATATATATATAGATTTGCTAATAGTGAAAAATGTCCTTTTTGTTTCGGGGATACATAATTTGATAATTAATAGCCAGTTTCACATTACGAGATGATCGCTAATTTAAATACAAAGTTTCCGATCTTGAAAGGAATTTCGTCTCGGAGGAATTTTCGAATTGATTCGTGTTTTGAAAGAAATGACTCCTACGATATGCAAATTTAATTATAAAAACAAGTAGGTCTGCCTCATTTTATGAAGATAAATCCTCAAAATGGAATGCGATTGTAGCCGAATATTAAACGGAAATATAGTAGTCGTTTATATAATGCACTTGATTACCAAAATGGAAAATAAAGTTGTCACGAATTTAATTTAATTTTACATTAATGTTATTCTCACTTCGATATTGTTATCTGCAGTTTTGATAAATGATGACTCTGTCAGTTGAAGTGATAAAAAAAATTAGGAAAAAATCAATTTAATACGGAGATTAAATACAAAGGTTTCTTTTAAGATGAAAACAATTAAGAATCTAAAATTGAATCAATTAAGAATCTCAAGCAGAATCAATTTGGGAATAAATAAAAATAATCAATTTCTATTGAAGAGGAGTGATAAAGCGAAAATATCAAAAAGTAGTTAGAAAGAAATTAAAAATACATTCTCAATGTTACATAACATCAAATTACAGAACATTTTTAGTGATTCCCTTCATAATTAATTTTTTGAATAACTTTATTCTCAGCTTGTCATTCGCTTAATCTCGTGACACTTTAGATGAATAACTTATTTAACAGTCAAGGTGAGAAAAATCATCACGAGAATTACATTTTTAATTGATAACATTTTTCAAGCTTTTGCTTTCATTTTTTATTGGACTCGTAATTGGTCTTTTTAATGCTCCCACGCGAACTGAAATTTCTTCCTGTCTTTTCTGCTGTCATAAAAGAAACACCTTGCTCAACTTTCTTACACCCACGACAAAAAACAAAGACATATTTAAAAAGAAATTATGTGAAGAATTTATGCAAACATTCCCATTGAGTCTCTTGTGCAGTTTCCCTTTTTTGCAATTTAAAACAGTTTTTTTTTTCTTTTTAGTTTTATAAGTCATAGTAAATTTAAATCATTTCATTTGAGATTTTTTTTTTAGAGGAATATATTAATTAAATTTTAGAAAATATGTACTTCTACCTGACAGACGTGTATAATTTTTTTTTAAATTAATCCTTAAACAAATTAGCTTTCTAAATACCTTGATTTAGTTTTTGAAATAATACTTATAATTAAGTATCATTTTTACATTATTTTGAAAATATAATTTTAAATAAGCGCGGGATCAATCGAAAGAAGTGCGCATGCGCGGAAAATACGTACTCTCTTGATATCGTGATTAAAGAAACATGGCGGTTATAACCTGACACATTTGTCATTGAATGTCAAATTTTAGATTTTCTTTCTAAAACTCACGCTTTTTCGAAGAAAGCAGGTATTTATATAAACTATTAGAGTGTTACGAATTCAATTTTACAAGTTACTTCAATCATGAGAGCTTTATATATTTTTTATAGTCTTTTTTTTTCCTTTATAAATAAGAACCGTTTTTCGATGTCACTTTAGTTTTTCGGGGAATTGGAAATTGGACTAAAATCTAAAAGTGTTTGAATTTAGAAGCATTCTAATTTGGAAAGTGATCAAATTTGGATCTATTTTTATTTTGAAAACCAAATCAGAAGCTTTGGAATTAAGATACGCATTTTAATTTGAAATATTTAAAATTTAAACGATGTTTAAATCTATAGAAACATTGGATTTTAAAAATTCAATATTATGTAATTTTTTTTTAATGTTCTGATATCCTGGTCCTGAAACAAGTTGTTCGTACTTTTTTTTACTATATGTGAGATATTTGCATTAGTTCCTGTTTCCTCTATGATGAAAAGTTCCTGACAAGAAAGTCTATTCCTTGTTTGACCGCTTTGATGTAGATTCATTCTTCTTTGTATAAATCAAGATTGATTTACGCGCAGGAGAGTGAGTTCGATTTCAATGTACAAAGTCATTTCAACTCGGGAAACTAGTTGTCTTTATTTTTCCGGCATTTTTATGTACTTCAAGTCTAAGGCCAGGGTATTCAGTGCAGTCAAGGTGATTGTGCATCAAGTACCTACTTTCACTCTCCCAGCAAAAAATCTCATTCTTCTCCTGACCCTACAAATTTGTTTTTCACAATTATACATTAAATAAATAATTAAAATAATTAAAACACATTCAAAATGGCAAAACTTCAAATTTAAAAACATTTATACAGTTTATTCCTGTTCTATATAGTTACTTTTAAATAATTTCTAGTACTGTTTTACTTCATAGTAATTTTTGTTCATTTTCTTTTTTCAATAAATTCTACCTAGTATTTTTTAATATAATAAATATTCTATTTATTATTATCTAATATTTTAATTTTTCTTATCTCATTATTAATTATTTTTATTAATATATAATTGTTTTTAAAAAAAACTAAAAATCGTAATAAATTAACTTTATTTGAATGTTGATTTGACCCTTTATTCCTTGTACCCTTTTTCAATTCAATTTTTTTTAATTAAAATTATTTTTTTAATTTTTGATATTAAAATTTCTGTAATTTTACCAATTATCTATTACTTACAATTAAATTACATAAAAAATATATTTTTATTTATTTTTATTTTATTAATTTTAATTTATGGATTATATTATATGAATGAATTGAAGGATCTTTAAATTGATTAAAGTAAATTTAAGAAGAATAGTTAGAATTCTAATAACATTTAAAATGCATTTAAAAATTATTTTATAACATTTATTTTTGAATAAATCTAATATATTAAAATTTAATTTTGATTTAAATTAAAGATTTAATTTTAATTTATTCAAAATAAAGAAATAAATTGAAATAAATTTATAAATAAAACTTCTAATTTAATTTAAAACGAATAAAATCATTTTTATTTCTTCAATATAAAATAGTTTAAAAATAAAAACATGATATTGAAGACATTAAAAAAACTTCTTTTATAAATAAAAATAATAAAAATTAGTTAAATCAAATAAGATTAATGAGTCATATTAAAATTATTAATTAAATTGAAACCAAAAAAAGAGGTAAATTATTGTTAATAATTATAATGATTTTAAATTTAAATCCAATTCATTATTTTTCTTTATTTTTCTCCATTTTTGTGATCGTTAAGATTTTTGATTTTCCAAAAATAGTCTAAACCGACATATTTTCATCTAAGAAGTAAACATTTTTATTTTTAAGAGAAAGTTCATTTTAATAAAATTTGGATAGCTAATTAAGCTGATAAATATCTAAATTTGGACACAGGAATTTTAAAAAAAATCCTAACTAAATATTTTTAAGCACCAATTTCTTTTAAGAAAATTTCGCTTTATGTCAATTTTTTTTTTCATACTAAAAATACCTACAAATTAATTATATTAATAAGTCATATTTTTTGTCGCATAATATAATTCATGATTTGTCAGTTTTTTTACATTTACATTTTTTTTTCTTCTAGAACTTCTTAAATGTTTGTTTTCTAACCAAAGAACCTTTAGAAAAAATATTCCAGGTTAAAAAACGAACTAATTGGTCTACCTAGTTCATTAATATACAATTATTTTATTTTTTTTTTTAAACTTTGGTCCTGTAACAAGCTTTATAAAATTTTGAAGGTTCCCAAATGTAAAAAGTGTAACTTAGAAGGGGGGAAGGGTAATTAAATTTAATATTCTCAATAACTTATAGTCGTTTGCTATTTTAAAAATGTTTTATTCTTTTTAATAATTTTCCTCATTTTCTACTTACTTCTTTCATTTTCTATTTTCTTATTAATTTGCTAGTAATTCTTCTTTTTTCTTTTAACGCATCTACATTTTTTTCAATAATTTTTTCTTATTTTTTAGTTACTTTCCAAAAACTTCTGACTATTTTTATCATTTTACAGTTACGTTTTTGTTTTTTTGTTCAAATGTCTAATTTTTACTTATTTACTTTTTTAGAAATATTTATTTCTTCCAAGTGATTTTATTCTATTTTTTAATTACTTTATATTATAATGCTAACTATTTTTTCGTTTCTATTTATTATTCTCATTTCTAGTTAATTTTCTTTAATTTTTTTTAAATATTTTTTACTATTTTTCTTAAATTTTTTTTCCAATTGATTCTAGTCATTTTTATCAATGTACGACTTTATTTTTTGATTTTTGGTTATTTTCATTCTTTTGGTTCCTTTTTCCTTTAATTTCTCTTTTTTTTTTTAGTTTATAATATTATAATAATTTTAGTTACATTTTCTAGTTCACTCAGAGAAGTGATATATTTGGTAAAAATATAAGTTAATTTGAGCTAAATAAAAATATCTGTCTCAGAGCCTACTAAACTTTTTTTTTGTTATCTGACTCAGATAAAATGTTATTAAACAAAAATAAAAATTTATTTGATACTAATAAAAAAGTTAGTACCTATTTATGCTCTGAGATAATATATTTTTTCTGGGCGTATTTTTTTTAATTAACCATCTTTAGTACCCTTTTTCTATAGTTTCTATATAGTTTTCTATATAGTTTTCTATAGTTTTCTATATAGTTTTTTTTTTTTGCACTATCTTTATTTTCAAATTTCACTTCTTTTTCTAGTTATTTTTAATTAACTTCTTGTAATTATTTTACTTTCTAGAAATTTTTCTCTAATTTCTAGTTATTTTTTGTAATGGCTAAATATTTTTTGTTTCCATCTATTTTGGAAATTAATTGTAAGTATTTTTTTTTAGATTTTCTAGGGATTTTTCTTCAATTTTAATAAAATTATAATATTTCGATAATTCCAAATTGATATCAATTATATTTAACGTCGATCAAAATTCGAACAACTTGAACTTTACTTTGAAATTATTATCTTCCATTAAAATAACTATCAATTACAATTTATATCTATAGCAATTTTCATGAACTGAAATTTATCGTCGAATCAATTTATATATTATAGAAATAATTGAAATCAAAACCAATTGAAATTAGGATCAGTTTCGATTAGAATCAATATAGAAAATAACCTAGAATTCCGAGTTGATTGTTTGAATTGATTGGAAATAGAAAACAATTTAGTATAAAGTAACAGACGCAGATTTACGTTTAATATAAAAAAAAAAACAATGGAAAAATAAAGATTTATTAATGAATAGAAGCAGTAGACAGTGGAAAGTCACATATGAAAGGCTTTAAAGTGAAACCGGAAAAGCCGCAAGGTAAAGTGACTGACCGATCTTCACCAAGTTCCTAATTGCTCGGTCGATTGCCGTGGGCTACGCCGATCAAACTGAAAGTGATCAATCAGAATCGCTGCTCCTGAAATGGAAAGAAGAAGAGGAAGAAAAGGAACAATAATCAGGCAGGCGGCAGATAACGAGTTTGCCATTTGAATAACAAATAGCTTCATATTAATAACAAATAACGGTACCAGAGTCGTGCTGCTGGTAGAATCCAATCTTCATTGCGAAATTTTTCAAGTTACTTGACCTAAAATTTCATTAATTACGCACTTTCGAAATAATTATCATACATTATGTAAAACTAAAATCTTAAATCATTATTACATTTTATTCATTTATTAATTGCTGTGTTGTAAATGTCTTCATTGAGAATTATCTATAACTCGAATATAATATATTAGAAGTAGAAGACAATAAATTGAAAATGAAAAAAAGTAATTGAAAAATGAAAACAAATATTAATAAACGAGGAAAATGGAAAATGAAAAAAATAAGGAAGAAGAAATAAAGGAAAATTGAAGAAAAATATTTAATGATGCTACTAAAATTTCAAAAAAGTGACTGGAAATTGATTCAATAAATGAAAAAGATTTTGAAATTTGGAAAAATAATTGAATAGCTTGAAGAATACATTTCAAATCGACGAAAATAATTTAAAATTCTAAAATGTGTATAATTCTTATTAAGGAGTATAATTGAGAATTGAAAACAATGATTCAAAAAATTGAGAAAATTGAAGAATATTTTTGAAATAGCAGACAATAATTGAGCATTGAAGAAAATCGTTGAAGAAATTGACGAAAATAATTAAAACTGAATGAAATGATTATTTCGAGAAAAATAGTTATTTATTCGAAAACGTTTCAGAAAAGATTTGATAAAAAGAAATGAATGAAAATACAAAATAAAATGTCAGACTATATTTCTAATTCCTCAATAATTGAGAATTGAACAAACTAAATGAAAAAATTAAAGTTAATAATTACCAATACCAGAAAGTAATTTTTAAAAAAATTAAATCAAAATTCAATAATATAATTTATAATTGAAAAAATTCAAGAATAGATTTTAAATTGAAGAATTGAAAATGTTGCGAAAATCATAGAAGAAGGTGAGGAATAGATTTGTAGCTCCGAATTGATGAAAATTACTAAAATGTTTAATTTAAATAACTAAAAAAAGTAACAAAACTCCCAGAAAAAAAGGAACCTAGAAGTTGGTTAAAAGTAACTAGAAATGGAAGAAAATTATTACAAACTTTTAGAAAAAAGAAAAAGAAATTTTAAAAACAATAAAATAAACTAAAATGTGCAAAATATCCAGCAATTGAAGAAAAATAACTGAAAATCAAGAAAATAGCTGAAAATTACTAGGAATTGTAAAAAAGTATATATTGATGAAAATTACTAGAATATATTTTAAAATTACCAGAAAATGGAGAAATAAAAAATACCTAAATTTACAAAACATGTCTAGCAAGGGTAAATATTAGGACCATTTATGTTAAAAATTACTATACAGTATAGTAAAAAAATTACTAGAAATTAAATTAAAATTACTAGAAAGGGAAATACTCACTAGAAGTTGACTAAAAATACCTAGAAACGGAAGAAAGTTACTAGAAATCGAAAAAAAATTGAAAATACAAAATCATGCTTTATACAAAATGTGTAAAATAACTAAAACTTGAAGAAAAATAATTGGATAAAAAATAATTAGCTAAGTTTTAAAAATGACTAGGAAGTATAATTATAACTATATGTGACGCTCCGCGAGAGAACGGACCTATCGCTGAGAAAGCAAACTTTAAAGAATGGACGGGCAAAGAGGAGGAAGAAAAATTGAGACGCTTAAATGCTCATGTTTAAAGCTTCATAACAAGAAACCTAATTGCAGGAATCAAATTTTGATTTTTGGAACTTAACAAGCAACTCAAAAACTATCATCTACTATAAAAAAATCAAAATAATTAATTGTTAATTTCACGCGACGGTAGTTCAAAGAAAAACCAAAAAAGGCGATACACTTTGTACGCCTAGGTTTCAAGCATTATAACCAAAAGTGTAAAGAAAAAAAAAATTTTTTGAAACATGAAAATGAAAGAACAACTCAAAAACTATCTTTTAGCATAAAAAAATAAAAATTGATTTTTTCCGCGATAGGTCCCTTCTCTCGCGGAGCGTCACATATATTGATGTAAATTACTAGATTTGAAAAAATACTGGAAAATGAAAAGGAAAATTACAGGAAGATTAAAAGTAACTAGAAGTTGATTAAAAGTAACTGGAAGTTGGTGTAAATTGAAAAAAAAATTTGAAAGATATTGAAGACAAAAACTATTGGTTGTAAAAGAATTAGTATAGAAAATGAAATTGAAATGATAAATGGATGAAAAATTATCTGTATACTGAAGAATAATTGCTAATAAATGAAAACATATAATATTAGCAGTTGAAGAGGAATAATTAAAACATTAAAAGAATACCAGAGTTTTAAGAAATAAACTATAACTATATATTGATGCAAATAACTTAAATATTTTGAGAAATTACTAGAAAATGTAACAAAATTACTGAAAAGTAAAATAGTTACTACATGAGGTTAAAATTAACTAGTCACAGGAAAAAATTTATTATAACTTAGGAAAAGACTGAAAAATTAAAAATATACGACAATAAAATAAATTTAAATATGAAAAATATCTGTCAGTTAAAGAAATATAATTGAGAAATAAGAAAATAATTGTTTTTTGAAAAATGCCTAGGAGGTGCAAAAAAATCTATATATTGATGAAAATTACTAGAATATGTTTAAAAATTACTAGAACATTAAGAAAAATGATTAGAAAGTAAAGTAGGAACTAGAAGTTGGTTTAAAATAACTAGAAACGAAATAAAAATTACGATAATCAAAATACGAATGACGAATTTAAAAAACAAACCTAAAATATTAAAAAACTGTGAATTTGTTGGAGAATGTTTGAATAAAATAAGTAAATAGCTGAGTTTTAAAAATGTCAAGGAAATTTAATTTTTAATTACATTTATAAAATTTACTAAATTATATTGAAAAAAAACTTGTAAAGAAGAAAAATGACAGAATGTTAAAAAGTAACTATAGAAATTTATTAAAAACTAAAACTAACTGGAAAATTGTTTAAAGTCAAATGAAATAAAAGAATAAAAGATTGAGGAAAAAATGCTGTCTGTAAATGAGTTTATAACTAAAATGTTTTTGAGAAAAAACTAGAAAAAGTAACAAAATTACTCGAAAATAAAATAGTAACTAGTTAATGTAAAATAATTAGAAAAAGTGGAAGAAAAATAATTATTAATAAAAAAACGAATGACAAATTAAAAAGTCAAAAACAAAACAAAAACTAAATTGTGAAAAATAACTAGAATTTAATAAAAAATAATTGATAAATAAGAAAATATCTAAATTTTTAAAAATGACATAGGAAGTCTAAATATTTTGATGAAAATTAATTGAATATAGTAAAAAATTACAAGAAATTTAAGAAACATCACTAGAAAGTAATATTGGAACTAGCAGTTGATTAAATATAACCAGAAACTGAAGAAAAATCACTCTAAATCGAAAAAAAAGACAAAATGAGAAATGAAAACAAAAAATAAATTCAAGTGTGAAAAATAATTAAAAATTTCAGAAAAAGAGTGAAGAAATAAAAAAATACTTTAGATTTAAGAAAATACTAGGAAGTGTAAAAAGTCACTATTTTTATTGATGAAATATACAAAAATTAAATAACCCGAAAATATATTGGACTTGATAAAAAACAAATTTCTTCCTACACGGAAAGAAAATTAATTATAAATTTTATAAAATAGTTTTACAGTTTAGGGAAAAAGGATGAAAAAGAGAAAATTCCAGATTGGTAGTTTCAAACTTTAAAAAATTTAAATGTTATAGTATAAAATTACTTAGCAATGATTTAAATGCTTTTTCTAAAGCTTAGAAAATTTCGCTTTCTGGCACTTTTTCCCTATAAATTATAAAGCATTTTAATAAAGTTTATAATTAATTTTTTTTCGTGTACTCTCTAAATCTGAATTAGTTAAAACTAACTAGTTATTAATAAAATGTTGGCTAAGTTTTTGTATCAACAATTGGTGTATAATAACTAATTATAAGTAAAATATGACTATAGTTATTAGTAAGAAAAGAATTAAAAAATAGTTAAAATTTGGCTAATTAAATTAGTAAACAGAATTTTACTAAAATTTTAGTTATTTTGATATAAACTAAAAATGAATTTGACTAATAATTAATTATTTTTTACTGAAGGATTACTAGAAATATAACTATTTGACTGATTTTTTGCTTTCAAATTAGTTATTTTTAACTATAATTCAGATTTAGATAGTTTGCTCTTATGATTGAAAAAAAAAGTTTGGAATGAAAAATAAAAGTTTTTTCGTCTAAACCAAATTATTTTGTTGATATACGAGCAACAAAATTGTTTTGTTGAATTTTTTTGTAACTTCAACAAAAAAATTTAGTAGTCAGAACAAAGCTTTTCTAAGATGAACAAAAATTTTGTTGGTTAGAGATATATGAAAAACAATAAGAAAAAGTTTATTACAGAGTACCTATGTATATAAGATTTTAATGTTTAATTTTCTTTTTGATTGTTAAACTAACTTAAAATAATTTTTTTATGCAAAAGTGGCAATATATCCTTTAATATTACTACAGTATTTAGTAAAAGTATTTTCTGCGAAATAAATAATGTATAAGTAATAATAATAAATGCATAATTGTTTCTAGGTTAGATAAGAGTGTATTTGAGAAGTAAGTTTTCAATAAGTTAATAAATCCGATTTTTGTTATTTCGAGAAATTTAAGCAAATGACATTTCTCATATAACCGCAATAAAGTCAATTTTAAGATACAAAAATTCTATAATGAGTTATTTAATAAACAATGTTTTCTTGTATTTAAGGCGATTTGTTTTTAATTTATTAAAGTCTATCTATCATAATTAGAAGATTTAAAGGTTTCTTATAATCAACAGTATGACATATCGAAATCGAGATGAGGTTATTAACTTTTGTTTAATTTTGCTTTTTTACAAATAAGTTTAATAACTGTTTTACAAATATAGATTTTACTCACAAAACTGAAGCATTTTTAAGTAAAACAATTTGTTATTTCTATTTGCTTAAACTACTAATTATAATTTAATCAATTAAAATTAAAGATTAATTACTATTAACCAAACTATTTTATTATGATTAAATTTTTTATTTTTTCGGTGTATGGATCCAAATTCTAATCTATCATCAATAGAATCAAATTAAAAATGTATTATTTTACCAAATTTGAATTTTCTGTGTGTAATCGTTTTTAGAAACAAAGTAGGTGAAAAAATGGATAATTTTATTGCAAATTCAAGTTACAAGCCGCTGAGCAAGAGTGCGCTTGTTTAGACATTTATATGTGCATGATCGGGCTTAAGGAGAAAGTAAAGGTCATGGGTTTATTTAATGACCCTGGCGACCCTATTGAGAATCCTAGGGTCCCTTCAGTCTTGCCTTATCCTTAGAAAGCATCTTCCTCAACTATATGTATTTCTTAGTCTATACTTACAAGCCATTAACTATCTCCTTTCATTCAAATTGACCAAACTTTACATAAAAGATTCAATTTATAATCCGCTCAAATCCCAAACCATTTACATTCGCTTACCTCACTTCAGTTGCTAATTTAGCAAATTGAATATTAATTTAAATTCCAATAAAACATGTTTAAAAACATTTTTTGACAAGAACGCTCTTTCAAAGCTAGACGCAAATTTGTAAATCTTTCGATTCAATTTTTACGCAGTATGTTACATAAAGTCAATTTCAACAAAGAGGTTGATTAATCATACTTTGTAGAAACGCGATTTGAGAAAATCTGTCATAATTGCCGTTTATTCAGTGGAAGTATAATATCCAGATATGAGCTTATTAGCAGGAAAATGCATTCAATTCGGATTAAGCTTATAAAATTGATAAAAATCATTGTAATTAATTCGTTCACATCCTCGCAATTAAACAACCTATAGCGGATGTAATTAAAAACTCTTTTTCTAGAAAAACATATTTATTCATATTAAAATATCATTTTTAATTCGTACAAAAACTTAATTCTAAAGTTCTGCTCACAGTATCAAATTTTTAACATTATTTACAAACGAGATGGTAATTTAATTACTAATACCTTTGAATATTCAGGTAACATACCGCAGTACTTTTTTTTTTTAATACATACACGAAGACGTTTTCGAGAAACATTTTGATACACATTCTCAAATACTTTTTATGTTTTTTCGTTATTTTTAAATCCGTTTGTCATATTTATTCATTACTTTTAAATTTGTTATTGATTATCTTCAAATTTGTTAAGTATTTCCAAATTTGTTATTGAATATATTTCAGTTTTTGTTTGTTCGTTATTTTCAAGATAATCGTTTTGTTCAATATTAACCAAATTTGCTTTATAATGAATGTTTATCAGAAACGGAATTAGTACAGTTTTCAATAAAAAACCGAAAATAACAACAATTTATTAATGAAGATCGAATGGCTTATAGTAAACAGCTATTCGGATCAGGTTCATTATTGCACAAAAAATATACGAAAATTGTTAGAATTTAGAAATGGAAATTTGAAATAATGTTTCGGTTTGTCATATTTTACCAAGATGATAATTACGTAGTTTTATAAGATAGTTAAGCAGTATAGCTTATTTAAATAAATTACAATTTAGAATCCAAAAATTGCTTTTTGAAAAATCGAGAAAAATGGATGTTTCTGTTTAATATTCGGATTTTAGAGCTTAGTATTTTCTAAAATTAAATCGAATGGTAAACATAGGAACAGATAACTAGATGCTAAAATTGACATTTGATATTTAAAATAGACATCGGATATTAAAAGTGGACATTTGATTTTAAAAATAGATATCTGGATGTTAATAATAGACATCTAATAATATACATCTAAAATTTTAAAATAGATATATGGATGTTAAAAATGGACATTGTATCCAGATAGAAATCTTGTGTTAAAAATATACATGGATGTCAAAAATTGATAGTTTCTGTTTATAATCTTAGGATTTTAAATTTGATCAGATTTGATAAAATCAGTCTAGATTGTAAACATAGAGTAAACAACTAGATGCAATACACATTTGATGTTACAAATAGAATTTTAAAAATGGGTATTTGATTTTTAAAATGGTCATCTGGATGTTAACAATAAACATCTATGTTAAAAATTGACATGCGGATTTTGAAAACAGTCATTTGGATAACATAAATAAACACCAAATGATAAAAATAATTATTTCGATAATAAGAACTAATATCTTGATATGACTTAACATCATTTTCATCTGATGTAAAAAAAAACACTTTTGTACATTCTAAAATCTAACAATTTTTTCCTATACTAATGACACTGACTCATTTCTTCCTTTCATCGAATTACGCTTCAACATATATTCTATAGTAGAACTTGTCTAATTGTAACTTATTTTTTGTCAATTTCTCTAAACCTACAGAGGTGATTGTCACTTCAATGGACCTGGAAACTAAAGATAATAGTGTTATGTAATAGATACATCTTATAGATAATGGATAACATAAAAATAGGTATCATATATAAATAGATATCCTACTCAGGTATCACATAAATACAGATATCCTTTCCATGACACTATTATCACGAAACGACAATAATCCTCAGAGAATAAAATTCATAAAAAACTGTTCCAAAAAATACGTAAAAATTAGACAAATTCTACCCTACTTGAGAGGAATTTCCATCTCACATCAAAAACAATTTTTACACAATTATAAATAAAAATGAGCCTGTCTCAAAAATATTCTGAACCGTCAGAACATTCTGAACGGAAACTTTTACTCATTTCTAAATATAACGAACAGCAAAGAACTCTAATTCTAATCTATTTGTACTTGTAGCCCTGATCTTCATGATGGCTTGGTGCGGGTACCCACACCTTCTCCCAAACTGGTTTCCAAATTTTCTTCCACTCGGGTACCTGTACTTCCTTAGTGACTGGAACCCATTTGCTCTTCCACTCAGTCTTCCATACCTTCTTCTTCTGCGTCTCCCAGACCTGTTTCTTCTGGGGCACCCAAACCTGGACATCTTCCTCCTTCCAGATTAATTTCTTGTCGGGAATCCAAGCTTGTTTCTTCTCCGTCTTCCAGATCTGTTTCCACTCGGGCTTCCACTCGAGTTTTTTGTCAGTGGCCCATGCCTGCTTCTTCTCATTCCTCCAGACCTTCTTCCAGACTGGCTTCCAGATCAGCTTCTTCTTCCAAAGATCATGACTAGTGTACTGCCAACCCTCGTTGTCTTTTCCAACTACCCTCTCTCCCGGAATTCCAATCTTGATCCACTCCGGGACCCAGATTTTTTTCCAATCCGGTACCTGCACATCTTTCCAGATTGGCACCTGCACCTGTTTCCAGACCGGTTTCCAGACCTTTTTCCAAGCTGGGACCTGCACGTCTTTCCAGATCGGCACCTGCACTTCCTTCCAGATTGGTTTTTGTACCTTCTTCCACTGGGGGACCTGGATCTCCTTCCAGACAGAGACCTGCTCGTCTTTCCAGACTGGAACCTCGATCTTCTGCCATTCCTGCTTCCAGGTGAGCTTCGATTGCGACTTCCAGATCTGTTTCAGTTCTGGTTTCCAGGTTAGTTTCTTCTCCCATCTGCCTTCGGGAGCAGGGGGGCCATAAGAAGGAGCAGGGGCGCCGTAAGATGGGGCTGGTGTACCGTAGGATGGAGCAGGGGCACCGTAGGATGGGGCAGGGGCACCATAGGATGGAGCTGGGGCACCGTATGATGGAGCAGGAGCACCATATGATGGAGCAGGAGGATTATAAGATGGTGCTGGAAGTGCGTTAAGATCTGTGTTTAGACCAGGACCGGAAGATCCTCCTCCTGCTGAGGCATCAAAAGAAGGAGCTCCATAGGCTCGTCCAGATTGTTCTGGACTGTAGGAATCACTTAGGTCCAAGTTAGGGGCACCGTAGGATGCTGCCGGTGGTCCATAGTCCAAGAGTGGAGCTCTAAAAATAACATCAGGTTTTAATAACACGTTATTAAATGTTTATTTAATAAATAAAGTAGAGTATACACTACCGGACATAATTGTGGGTCCACTTAGGGGTCGTCCATAAACTACGTAGCACTTCAAGGGGGAGGGGGGGTCAAGCTATTGTCTACGATAAGGGGAAAAAATGGCGCTAATACATGTAACAGCGTCTACGCGGGGGGAGAGGGCGGTTAAATTTTCCAAAAAATGAGGCTACGTAGTTTATGGACGACCCCTTACAAAAATGAGATTAAAAACATGACCATATTAAAATGTTGATAACTCTGTCAGTTATTAGCGTAATGACAATTTTCATAGACCATTGGAAAGCTTATAAAATTTGCCGTTAAATGGTCCTATTGTAAAGCTTTTTTAATTAATAGAAACGGATATTCAATGTGATGTGAATTTTTCGGTTTTTGTAAATTTTCATTGTTCAAGTTTGGAGGGCTACATTTTTTAGAAAAATAATTGGAAATTTTTTAAATCAACCTAAATTATACCTTGAACTATTAGCTTTAAAATAAGCCAAAGAAACTTAAAATATCTTAACTGGTTCAAAAGTTATAAGTAAATTTGTATAAAAAAAAAACGCAACAATTCTTTTGTTTCCCCCCTCTCTGACTATTTGCAGCTAAAAGTGGAGCGAGCACTATAATCGTTGCGTTTTTTCGTATCATAGATTTACTTATAACTTTAGAACCATTCAAGATATTTAAGTTTTCTTTGGCTTATCTTGAAGTTAAAAATTCAAGGTTATATTTAGCTTAATTTCACATTTTTCAATTACTTTTCTAAAAAACGCAGCCCTCCAAACTTGAACAATGAAAATTCACAAAAAACAAAAAATTCATCTGTCTTTATTACATTGAATCTCTGTTTCTATTAATCGAAAAAGCTTTAAAATAGGACCATTTTACGGCAAATTTTATAAGCTTTCCAATGGTCTATGAAAAATTTTAATTTGATAATATCTGAAAGAGTTATCAACATTTTAAGAAGGTCATGTTTTTAATCTGCAATGGGGTAGAATCTTTATTCATTCGAATCTCTTTCTATCCATCTCAATCCTAAATTTGAACACCAATCAATCTTTTTCAATATCTTTTTTTCATATTCAAATGAATAATTTTGAATTTCACCTATGTCTTCTTTTATCCTATTCAAAACTACAGGGCAGTAAATCCATTTTTATCCCTGATTTTCTATTTAAAGTTAGCTTTTCTTTATCCACTTTAATATTTTTAAATCATCTCCAAATCTAAATAACTATCAATCTTTTCAATCCCTAGTTTTCATATAAATCATTTTAAATCCCACATAAATATTTTTCTGTCCCATTTAAAACTATGAAGCAATATATTCATTTTTATTCCTAATTTTCTATCCAAATTTATCTTTTTTTTATATTCAAATTCTAGCAACAACCAATATTTTTAAATCCTTCCTTTTCATATCCAAATAAAGTATTTTTGAATCCCTTCTAAATCTTTTTCTGTCATATATGAAACTAAGAAGCAATATAAATTCATTTTTATTCATGATTTATATACAAACTTGTCTTCTATTTATCCACATTAATCTTTTTTTTTATCTTCTCCAAATCTAACTAACAACCAATCTGTTATTCAGAAATACGTTATAAAAAATACGGATGGATTTTGACAAGGTTATTGAAAAAAAGTGTAAATTACAGCGTTTTCTTCAATTTCTAATAACTTTTAAAATAATAAAGATCTCTAGATGTTCTTGGTATGATTTTAAAGATAATTTTCTATAGTATTAAAAAAATATATCACTATTGTTGCACATTTTTTTCTTAGATTTTTCCTGAGGCTAAAGTGAGTACAAAAATGCGAAAAATTGAAATAATATAATTAGTAAGAAACATATGTTTTAAAATTATAATCAATTAATTTTGTCAAAGTTTTTGCAAAAATCTTTTATAACTATTTTTCATTATAATTTTGAAAAATATTTTTCTCACTAATTATATTATTTAAATTTTTCGCATTTTTTTGTACTCACTTTAGCCTCAGGAAAAAACTAAGAAAAAAATGTGTAACAATAGTGATATAGTCTTTTAAATTTATAGAAAATTATCTTTAAAATCACACCAAGAACATCTAGAGACATTTATTATTTTAAAAGTTATTAATAATTGAAAAAAACGCTGCAATTTACACTTTTTATATAATAAACTTTTTTAGAGTGGACAAAACGATTTCAACCTGGGCTCATTTAATTCAGAATTTAGTTAGTTTTGAACCAATTACAGAGAAAAAATTTTATTTTAGATATAATTATAATTATAAACCTTAAAAGAAATAATTTAATTTAAGAAAAAAAATTGAAAAATGAAGTAAAAAAATGAAAATATAATTGAAAATTGGAAGAATATAGTTCAGACTTTAAGAAAACACTATTTAAAAAATAAAAAAATACAATTAATATTTCAAGAAACATAATAAAAATTTAATTAATTATTTGTGACAAGAAAAAAAAACAATTCTAAAAATTGAAAAATTAAAAAATTGTATGTGGGTGACAATAATTGAAAGTATTCAAATGAATAAACAAAATTTGCATTAATAATTTATAAATTAAAACATTAATTCTAATAAAAAAAATGCAGCAATGAAGACACAAATTAAAGAATAATGCCCCTCAATTAAAAGTCGAAGAGAATGATTGAAAAAATGTAATTTTTTCAGCAAAACAATTGCTATTTTAAGAAAATAAAAACAATTTAGTAAAATAATATTTAAAGTTGTAAAACTGTTTTTTTTAATATTGAAAAATATTTTAAAAAGGTAAAAGTATGGAAGAAAATAATTGAATATGTTAAAATGAATAATTAAAATTTGCCCCTATTTCTAGAAATTAAAGAAATTTATCAAATTTTTTCAAAATGATGGCACTTTTTAATAATTACTAAAAATAAGTAGATATTGATAAAATTAATTGAAAAAATCGAAATCGTAATTATATTTTGAAGAAAATTATTAAAAATTTATAAAAATAATGGAAAACATTTTTTAAACAGTTTTCTCTCAATAAGTATTTTGTTATTTATATTACTAGAATTTGCCAATAAATTATTCTTACAATTTACCAGGAAATGGTTCTAAGAATTATCATAAAATATTCCTACAATTTATGATGGAGTATTCCTAAAATTGTTGATTATTCCAGCAGAATTGATGAATATACAATTTTTGTGTAATTTCCGCTTATTGTTCAGGATGTTTTTAAAAATTTTCTCATGTAATAATAAACTTAATGTAATTTTAATGTAAAATCATTTACTATAATGCTATAGTATAAAATCACTAATATATAATGATAAAAAAATTACATTTTAATAATATACAGTAATCCAACAAAATTTAAATTGCAAATTTATAACCTAATTTTAATACAAAACAACCAAATATAATTTTAATATAAACCAAAGCTAAGAGAATTTCGTAGATAGAAAAAAAAGAGTGAAAGCAATTCTCCAAAAGAGGCACTAAAATAAGAGTTAAAGATTCTTAACTGCTTGTGATGAAATGTATTTTCCATAAGGAACAGGTGTTATACCCCATATTAAATTAATTTGAATTACTTTCTCTCTCAGAAAATATTGTTACCTTTTTAAAATCGAAAGTGATGATACCAATATTAAATTCACAAATTATTGACTAATAATTTATAAGGAATTGTAACTCAAGAGTGAAAAAACTTTCCAATTTCCATAATTATTACCTGTGTGTCCACTAATTTTTATCATTATTACCTTAAGGAACTTTAATTTTTATTATTATTGCCCATATGAACACTAATTTTTAACATTATTACATTATTTTTATCGTCATTACTTGTGCGTACAATGACTTAAATCATTAATGAATAACATTGAATCATTAATGACTAATAACAAAAAAAAACCAAGTAAAACTAATAATTATTACTTCATTACGGCACTAAAAAAACAATTCTTTTCTTAATGATCATCTAATAATACTGTCTAATAAAATAATGAACTCTATGTTTACAAAATAATCGCTCCGATTATTCTTCAAACATTTATGTATTATTTTTATGATCCTTTATAATTATTAATCGTTTAGGCTTATTGAAAAATAATCAATTCTTCACTTTCATCATAAAAAGTCGCTTATTGAAAAATGAATTCTGCACTTTCACTATTCCCTTGTATATATATATGGGTTTTAATTGCAAAAGGATATGTTTAGTTCACTAACTTTAAATGACATATAAGGATTCTGTTAAATACCCAGACCATTCTTCACTCAAGAAAAGTCAAACGGCATCAATAAAGCTCAGAAATTCAATTCTAAAATATTATTACTATGCAAATTTCGCATAAAAATAATTATAAACATTTCTCGAAAGCACTTTCTCCAATGTCCGGCAATAATTCCATTAGATACTCGAAAAAGTGAAAATGCGAATCGTTTTGCAAACTTCAAGTGACTTTTTCTCTTCAAATCCACTTTTTAAATGCAAATTGAAAAAGACTTTCTTGTTCGTGACATATTGACTTTTCAATTATAATATATCGACAATTTAATTAATTTTCCCTGAAGAAATATATGTATTTTTTACAAAAATCCGAATAAGGCAAAATTGGTATTTGAAAATATTTATTTTCCCACCTCTTTACTTCTACCCTCAAAAAAAAAAAAAAAATATCTAAAAAATTTCACAAAATAGTAAACAATTTAAGAAACTGTGATTCTTCGTTAATATAAACACAAAAATTTAAAAACTTGAGAAAATTTTGTATTTGTATTTTGTATAAAACAGTAGAATAATATTTAAAAATATTAATTTTCCCGCCCTTTTCAGAGAGTCTTCTGCTATGACTGTTTATTTCTAACCTTAAATTAAAAACGTTTGTCAAGCGAATTTTGCAAAATAAGAAACAATTAAACAAACGTAAAACTAGTACTTAAAGTTTAAGTGTTTGTGTCTGCGAAAAAATAGTGAAAATAGTGAATAGTGAAAATGGAAAAAACATGCCAACATTTCACAAAATTATGAAACAATTCATATTTTGAAAAATAAGTCAAATTTTCTTATCTAACTAAAAGGCAGCAATAATTCTGAATTTATTTTAAAATTGGACGAATTTATATCGAAAATTAACAACAATGAACGTAAATTTTCCTGAAATAGAAAAATATTTTTAATTTTCTCGGAACTTTTTTCATGGATTTCTAACAAACGTGTATCATTTTTAAAGACAATGAATTAATTCGGTTTTCATAAAATTGACAAAATTAGTTAAAATTAGTGATTTTTTAGAGTATTTTCATATTTGTTTAAAACAATATTTTATTATTTGGTTTATAAAGATAATAAAAATGTTCATAAATTCCTAAACTTATAAAACTTGCTAATTTCTAATATATTACAAAAAAATAAATTTGTTAAATTGTTCTCATAAAGAAACAATTATTCTAAAATTTTCTAACTTTAAATTGATATTTTATTGTTTAAATTTGAACATAACAAATTATCATACATTCCTAAAAGTAAAATAGTCATTTTCTAATATAAAATAGGCATAGGTGAAATTTTTAACATTTTATAAATCGCGTTGTTTAGAGGTGCTAAATTATTTTAGCATCATTTTGGATTTAAAATTATCGAACAGTGATCAAATTAAAAAAAAATTTTTGGGCGGGTTTTAGAATTTTTAACTTTCTTTTTAGTGAGAAGTTTTTTAAATTCATATGTAATTATTAAAATTGAAAAAATCCCGTAAAAAAATTAAATTGTACAGTAGGATATTTTAGGTGAGAGAAAACACAATTTCAACTTGTTGCTGATGGATGTCATTTTTTTCTGGCGTAATTTTAGATCTAGACTTAAAATATATTGTTAAAAATTGAAAAATAAAGTTTTCTAACATAAGAAATTTCTTTTTCTTTTTTGAAAAATATGAATTTTTTAATATCTATTCGAATATTGTTCAGAATTGTAAAAAAAAGACAGTAAAAAAATTAGCAATAGAAAATAGTAAATTGTAAAAAGAGATAGATTTCTAAAAATTTTCATTTTTTTTAAAATAAAAATTTGAACCGCAAATTCTCTTTTTTTATTTTTGACATTATAAGCTAATTTTATATGCACAAATTAAGCTAGAAAAAAATTATCACCCCTGAGCGTCATAAATTTTGATGAATTAAAATTTCATCTTAAAATGATCTTAATTAAATGATCATCTTAGAATTAAAAATCTCTTTAAAAAAAAGATTTCCTTAATGGGTTCATATAAAAAAATAATTGTTTTACATTTTTCTAATCTAGAATTTAAATTTAAGTAAAGTATCTTGTTAAAAATAGTATTTTCTAAATAAAAATTTTGTTTCATGATTTATTTTGCATACAAAAAATTAAAATTTGTAAAAGATAACAAATATTTTTTTAAAATATTCATTATTTATTTGTAAACTTTAAAAAGGGTTAATTAAGCAAAATCGCTAAAATTACTTGTGTAGATTTTTACCAAAAACATTAACAAGGTTTCTAAATTAGTAAAATTACTAAATTAGATCTTTCTGATTAAATAAACAATTCCGATTTTTTTTTAAATTAGTTAAGTTCCCTTCTTTTCTGTATCTACGTAACATTTTTTTAAAAAGCTCTAAACTATATTTTATTTTACAAAACTAAAAACGTTTTGCATTAATAAAAAAAAAACCTAATAAAAATGTTGGTACAATTCCCAAATTTTTAAAGTCTTTTATAAATCACGTCACATTATAAAAAATTTTCAATTAATTATTAATATTTGATTAAAAATCAAAAAAATTACATTTCTTTTCTATTATTTTTTCTAAAATTAAAATTTAATCTCATAGACAATTGAACTTACTCTTTTTTTTCTCTGATTGGTTCCCCGAGAGTGGTGGCGATGAGTAGGTACCCCAGTAGTACCTGAAAATGATAAATATCATCAGATTTTTTTCTTTAATTATCAATTAATTTATGTTAAACGTTTCGTTTATTGAGAAGGAAGTGGAGGATAGAAAAGAGAAATTCTTAAAAGCCTTCACATGTCTTTCGCGATAACTAATATGTCTTTAATTAGATCTTGTTATCATCTGACAGGCTTAAGCTTCTGAGCGGCAAGGAGTTTCGATTTCAAACAAGTTTTTTTTCCCCATCATCTACTCTATTCTTTCGTTAAATATTATTTACCACAAGATTACATCAACGGATGTCAAAACTACCAATTCAATATCCACTTTCGTGAATATAAACTTTTTTTCTCAATGAAATTAAGAGAAGTCGTTTCAATTCTTTATGACAAGTTGGAGAAAAAATAATTAAAAAAAAAAGTAGAACAGCGTCCTAAAATATTTTACACCTGTTTCAGCAAAAAAGAATATTATTTATGACATTGAAATCATTTCAGCTACAAAATAAGGAAAAAAATCTTTTATAAATATCTTTTCTTTTAGATCTCGTAGACAGTATAAATATTTTTTCTCTTAATTTGAATATTTCCTGTCATCGGGCGACAAACTTTTGTATTCTCAGAATCCCGAAAGATAAATTTCGGACATTTTGAAAAATGAAAGTGGCGTTAATAATTTCTCGAATTAGGTCAGCCATTCCCTTTTTTTCGAAGAAGGACGTGGTTTCGGATTCTCAGGATGTAATATTGAGCCGAAGTGAAAGTGGAATGATCTCTTTCTACCTGCCGCTTTAATCGGCCACGCAATTATTACGCCTTACATCTTATTATTTCCGTACGATTGTTACGTCTGATCAAGATTATTGTCATTTCGCGCCCACCTTGTCGGAACTCATTTAACGATTTACAAAGGACCACCTGATGTGCCTACGTGCATTTAAATCGGATTATTTTTCGTTTTTTTTTTTATGCAACAAATGTTACGCATTTAAAAAATCATTCATATCAATATGTTTGGTACCGTTTTATATATTAAGTTTACTCCTCGGTGTCATTAATATCTGTTTTTTTTATCAGAGTTTTTTTTTCATCAATAAACCGATCTTGCAAATCATCGATCATGTCATACAGTTTGCAAATATTTTTACTGGGAATCTCCCCGTGCCTTTGGCAAAAATGGAGAAATTTCGAAAGTTCCTATAGTCATTTATAACAAATAAAAGTTCACTTATTTTGAAAAAAAAATGTGATTGATGGGTTGCTTTTCATAAAGATTTATAATGATAAGTGAAATTTGTCTTTTAGCTTTAGTTTATTTCTGTTTAAAGTGTCAAGCTGAAAGAAATGGCTTCTTAAATTTTACTCAAGTATTTTATGATTTAGGGAAAAGGGGTCAGAGTGTAAAATATTGAGGTCAGAAAATATCGATTTTTAACAGGATTTTGATGTGAATTTTTTTTTTTTCTTTGTTACTTTACTTTTTTGTTTATTTTTTATTAATTTGCTTATTCCAATTCTCTGGTGAGAATTATTTATACTGTTTTTATAAAAATTATTTCCCAGTTGCTTTATTTCTTCCTTTGTTAATTAAATATTTTAATGTCCACTTTGCTACCAACTAATTAACATTCAGGATGACCTTTTTGTTCTCAAGAAGACATATTATATTCTAGGCGAAATTTTTGACATTATGTGAAGAATTATTGAAATGACACACTTTGGATTGAGGATAAAATAATAAATTTTAGTTGACTAGAATATTTAGTTACAGGCAGGTAAATTCTCAGGTGTCTCGGATTTTTAAAACAACCATTAAAAACTGGCTTTTTGACAAAACTTTTTAAACTTTCTCGGGAAGAAACATATCCTTGGTCCAATTTAAAAATTTAAATTATTATTCGAATTTATTATTTACAATAATTATTCTGATAATTGTTATTTAAAGATTAATTCTCGACTTGGTAAATGAAATATTTCTCTTTTGTAAAAAAAAAGTTATGACAAATTTAAGATATTTCAGTGGGAAAAACTTTTTTCTACAATTGCAATAAAATAATAACACTATCAGTGCAACGGAGCAAAAAGCTGCTTTTCATTTGCTCAGCTCTGGAACTAATATACGTTCTTATAAAAATCACTCAAGAATAAAAATTCCTTTTACGTTTTGTAAATTGGTAGTAAGAAAAGAAAACATGCAAATATCAGGATCATTAAGTAGATTATTATAGGAAAAATTCACAAAGTGTACTACAGAAATGTAAAAATGTACATAAAAATCCCATAAAATAAAAATTAAAACAACAAACGAAAATTTCTAAATTAAAACAGAAGCTGTTTGAAAATTTTTTTTTTTAATTGTTCATTTTATTGTTTAAAAGTTCTGTTTGTTTACTAAAAATGTTTTTTTTTTATTAAAAAGTATGTTATTATATCACTTTTAAGAACGAAAATTGTGATTTAGATTAATTGAAATTTAAGTACCTACTTTTTATACTTAGCTGAACCAACTCTAATTCAATATAAATTCATTTAGTCTGCAGGAAACTTGAAAAAATTTCTTCTACTTTGTACGTTACGCCTTCTGCACTTAATAACAATCGTTAAATCTACAGTTTAATTACTCTGCATTAAAAACCTTGTAAAAACAATTAATTTGTTTAATATCACCACTTTTATCAGATAAGAAATATATCTATGAAAATTTGCATTAAATATTAACTTTAGATCAAGGATTAATGCAAATCGCCTTGCAAAGATTAAATTCGAGAAATAATTAATAAAAATGAGGGGATTTTTTTCTTCATTAAAAAATAAAAAAAATCTTTCCATTTGTACTGACCCAGATAGTTTTTACTACAAATTATTTTGATTATTTTATTTTTTACATAAATTTGGCTACTTTTTTATTTAAAAAAATAATTGATTCGTTTTAGAACAATCATGAAAAATCATGAAATAATAAAAAAACTTTGGTGAAAATGAGATTTTTTAAATATAATTACAACTAAAAAAGAAAAACAAAAAATTAATTTTGTACCAAAATCGAGAGAAACTTTATATTTTGTAAAGACTAACGAACCAACAGCGGGAGATATTTTTGTAAAAATCTGATAAAAAAACTTATTTACATAAAAAAAATTTATAAATGAAATAAATAATTTTCTGAACGTTCAACTTTTACGTAAACTTGTGGTTAATCGTTAGCTGCATCTTGCAGGTAAATAACTGTTTCTTTGACCGGTATTAGGTCTCTTCAAGTTCTTCTTTTACGAGAACACGAAGATTTTTTCTCTTTGATCAATTGTTGCAAAATAAGTGCAGTTTTATTTTAATTAATCAGACAAATTTTTAAAAATTTTTATAATTCAATTATCAGTGCTTTTCTGTAATTAATTTAACTATCGTAAATCAAGTTTTTCTATAGATTCTATTTTATTCGAGTGAACTAGGTAAAAGTGGGTCAATTAAATCAATTACATAAGTTGTTCAGAAAATATTTTTTAATAAAATTTATTGTTTAAAAAACTTGTGTGTCATATTTTGTCAATTTTTTTTAATAAATAATTTATAAATCATAAATTATTGTTTATATATATTTTTATAAATGGCTGTTTTTTAATAATTTACTAATCTTATGGAATTATAATTTATCAGTTCTGTAATTAATAATTGGTAAATTATATAATAAAATCTAGTATAATAATTTATTAGGCGCAGATAATTATTAATTATTTTTACAACAAATAATTTGTTAAAGTGATGATTTATAATTTGTTTAATTGATAATTTATAATTTGTATAAAATTGACAAATGATGATTTAAATAATCGATAACTTATTATTTAAATAATTAATAATTTATTATTTGTACAATTAATAATTTACTTTTTGTACAATTAATAATATTCACGATTTGTATAATTAATAATAATTTATGCAGTATTTAATTAATTATTAATCAATTATGTTCTTCATCAAATGGGTAATTATAATTACAAAGTTTATTTTTGATTTAAGTAGTTTTTCATTACCTCGAAGTTTGCTTAAATTTGATTTTTATCAAAATTATTATTTAAAATAATATAAATAATTAAATTAAATTCAAAATTTCTTTTTAAATCAAAGAAGTTTTTATTTTAAAATAAAATAAAAAAATAAAATAAATTTTTTTTTTTAATTTATTTTTTTAAAGCTATTTGTTATATATATTAGTCATTTTAGGGTGAAAATACCTAAAAGCGAAATTTAAATGTAGATTTTATATTAAAGTTTAAATTGTTTAAAAATATTTTGCTATTTAAAAATTTGCAAAAAAAAGTATGAAAATTTTGAAAATATATTTTATGCTTTACTAAATAATTATAAACATTATTAATTTAAATTTTAGTAAATTTCATATAATTTTTTGTCTTTAAACTTCTTATAAACCATTTTTTTCGGTAAAGTTTTAGTGAAAAAAAAGTCAAACTATAAAAAAAAATTTGTTTTAAGAAATTGTTAATTTTTATTCATTTATAATTAATAGTTAGAGAATATAAAAACATGTCTGTTAAAGAAAATATATACTTATCAAATTTTGATTTATAAAACCTATAGTAAGCAAATTCTTCATTTATAAAAAAGTTTGTCTTGTCAATTTAAAAGTACAAATATCCATTTTTCTCAAATTTCTATTTATTGAAATATTTTTCTTTTTATTAAGTTTTTTATATTAAATTTGTTAAAATTAAACAATCCGGTTCATAAAAAAGTTTGTTAAATTTCTATATTTATAATAAAGCATTTAACAAATTAAATCCCAATTTTTTAATCCCTTTATCAAATTTCTTAAAAAGTTTTTGAAAATCAGCTAAATAATTTACTTTAATTTTTTTTTCTTTAATCTACTGAATAATTTGCTTTAAATTTTTTTTTAAATTAGCTAAATAATTTACTTTAAATTTTTTTTTCTAATCAACTGAATAATTTGCTTTAAATTTTTTTTTAAATCAGCTAAATAATTTACTTTAAATTTTTTTTCTAATCAACTGAATAATTTCCTTTAAATTTTTTTTTTAAGTCAACTAAATAATTTGCTTTAATTTTTTTTTAAATCAGCTAAATATGCTTTAAAAAAATATCTTTAATCAAATAAATAAACCATTGAAGCAAAAAGAAACTTTTTTAATTGTCTTCTTGAGAATTCGTGAAAGAAACTCTTTTTCTCGGGAAGAAAGAAGTATACTAATACTCCGGAAGGCTGACAATGATCTTCACTGATTTTCGCACACTTTTTGTTGGTTAAAAATAGAGAAAGCACTAATTCACTGTCACGGCACTATGGAAAACAAGAGCAGGCTCACAAAAGTGAAAAATGTTGAATAAAGTGAAAAAAATCCTTGAACGACACTGACCAGGGTAGACCGCATTTTCGTCCTGAGAATGGCAACAACTGCCACGAAATTGAGTGGTTTTTTTTTTTGGTTTTAAACGGATCGTCACTCTTCTGGCGAATTTGTGATGATAGCTGATGCTTTTATATGAGGCAGAAGTGCGTGCCCACTGCCTAGACTCAGTCGCCCTGGGCATTAGACACTTTGAGGAGGGGCAGGTGGGGCAGGTGTCTCGACCCACGATGTCTACTTCTGGTACATGATGGGGGTCGGGGCAGTACCATTGGGACCATTGAGATTCCTCAAGTTTCACGTGAGATCGCACTCAAGTGGGGATTGCTTCTTTCTTCTTTCTTTTTTTTTCTCTTTCTTGCTCCAGAGGCGGAGGAATTACCTGTAAAGCTCGGTTACAGAAGCTGGAAAAAAAGAAGGAGACTTTAGCCTAGATCACGGGTCTTCGGTTAACTTATTTCTTCTTGCGCAATCCTTCAGACGGGGAACAAGACGTGAGAGTGAACACGCACAAATTGTTTCTTTTATTTTCCGATTTTTCATCCTCTATTAACTTTATTCACGATTTATGAATAAGTTTGGACTATTTTATTTAGACTAAAGTCGTTGTGGATCAATTGTTGAAATATCACTTTTTAGATAATTGGTGTTTATGCCGGTTTTTGTAATATTAAACTCATCGTCTGTTACGTCACTTTTTGAGGTTATGTTTAAAGTTTCACGAAAATTCTTCGGGGATGATTATTAACTCACTAGACGCGCGACAAACTTTGCATTGTTGTTGGTCATTTCAAAACTACAAATTTTTGCAAATTCAAATAATAAAAATTACGAAATGAAAGAATATATTTGTAAAATGACGAAGATAATTGTTAGTTGATAAAAAATGACAGGAATAACTGTTGAAAGTAATTGCAAATTGAACAACTGGATTGAAAAATGACAAAAATAACTGAAATTGAGGAAAAAAATTAAAAATTGAATAAAAATTTAAGAATTAAATTAAAATTTGTAAAATTAATTGAAACAAAAAATTACAAAATGATGAAAATAATTAACAAAACAAAATTTAAAAAATGGCTATATTAATACAAAAACGAAAAAAATAATTTAAAAAATCGGAGAATTATTGAATATTGAGGAATTAATTGAAAATCGATAAAAATAATTGAAAATTGAAGAAAATAATTAATAACTTGAAGAAATAAATAAGAGATTAAAAAATTAAATGAAAATTTCAAGAAAATAATGGACAATTAAAAAAAAATTACAATATGACGAAAATAATTACTTGTTAAAAAGAAATTAACAATTGAAGGAAATTCTTGATAATTGACGAAAATAATAAAAAAATTGAAAAGTGGAATTTAAATATGAAGAAAATAACTAAGAATTGAAAAGAATAGTTCTAGAATTGAACAATTCAATTGAAATAAACTAGGAAATAAACTTAAAAACTATTTTTATGAGTGAAAAAAATAATTGAAAAAATCGGAGGATTATTGAATATTGAGGAATGAATTGAAAATCGATAAAAATAATTTAAAATTAAAGAAAATATTTGAGAATTGAAGAAATTAATTAAAAATGAAAGAAATAAATTGAAAAATAAAGAATTAAATGTAAATTTAAAGAAAAAAATTGATAATTAAAAGAATAATTACAATATGACGAAAGTAATTAAATATTGACGAAAATAATTAAAAATTCGATCGAACAAATTTTTAAAATTGATGAATAATCATAAAATTGAAGGAGAATGATAAATTGTCAATTGAAAAATGATGAAGATAATGGAAAAAATTGTAGAAAATAAATGAAAATTAAAGAAATCAATTGAAAATTGAAGAATAGTATTGAAATTTCCAAAAAATATTTGATAATTGAGAAAATGCGAGAATTATTAAATTTTGAATAAAATAATTGAAAAACAAAGAATGCAATTGAAAATTAAAGAAAATAATTAAAAATTAATGAAATAAATTGAAGATTAAATAATTAAATTGAAATTTTTAAAAAATGGTTGCTAATTGAAAGAAAAATTACAAAGTGGCTAAAATACTGAAATATTTAAAGAAAATAATTGACAATTGAATTTCAAATTTCGAATTTTTCTTTTAAATAAGAAAGACTTTAACTTATAAATTAAACTTCTAATTGCATTTAAAATGAATAAGATCATTTTTATTTCTTTAATATAAAATAGTTCTAAAAACAGTAAGAAAAATGATTAATTTATTTATTTTTTATTTATTTTGAATAGATTAAAATTAATCATAATAATTAGAAGAAAAGGCGAGAATAATCGACAACAACAAAAAATAATTTAAAACAATTAAAGAATAATTATAAAATTTAAAGAGAATAATAATATAATTAAAACTGTTGAGAATTATAGAAAAAATTATATAGATTTATTTATTAATGAAGTTAAAATTACTTGAACTGATATTTATAAATTTAAATTTCAATCAATTTAAACGCTTTTTTATTAAAAAGTATCTGATTTAGAAAAAAAAATCCATTTCGAGAAGATTAAAGAAATGCAGTTTTGCACCTAACCCCTAGAGTTAATTTAAAATAGAAAATCTATACGAGATTATTGATATAAGAATATTTTTTGGACTTGAGGCGATTTGTTTTTAATTAAAGTGGATAATTAGGGAATTCAAATTGTTCTCAAATTTTAAGAAAGCAAATTAAATAAATATATAAAATAAACGGAAGCCAACTTTTAGTTCGTATTGTACTTTATAACACACATGACTTATTGTTTCAACCTTCAATCTTTACTATTCATATAAACATTATTAAAATTACCCGCCTGAAAGGAAAGTTCACTCAGATGTGTATTAAACTTTCCCATTATTTCAGGGTTATTCATTATCAAAGAGCTATTTTTTTATTATGAGAAAAACGATTGCAATCAAAACAAAATATTATATGTTGAAAGAACATTATTGACTTTTCGTTACCTCTTCAAAGTATAGAAAAATAATTTCTAAATTATTATCATACGTGATGTCGAAAATCTTATAAGAATTAACACAATATAAGATTAAGTTTTAATAAGGAAGAAGTGGTTCGAAAATAAAAAACTTTTTACTTTTTTATATACATATACATTTTGTGAAAAGGAGATTTTTCTACACTTTCACTGTTCTTCGATGATTAATTATAGATATTAACGTAATAAATAATTAAGAATAACTTGTTCTAATACGTCATAATAAGATATAATTAAATGTGATAATAATGAAATAAAAATATGATATAATATTTTACATAATAACTGTTTATTGAAATGTTCTTGATTATTAATGATTTTAATTACTAAATTTATAAAATATGCAGATATATTTTCTCTTGAAAACAATTTCTCAGAAATTCCTAATAAATGGACAAGTAATCGTACAGATTAGGAAAATTGCTTAGTAAAGTAATAGACAGATCATTAGAGGATGAATTACAATACAATGTCTGAGTCTCACGTTGTATAAACTCTCTTTTTAACTAGGGTTTAAAATATTTTCTTCCAGGGTTGATAATAGCTAGTTATTTACTTTCACACGTGCCCACAAAATTCATGATTTTACAAATTTCATCGCTTTATCTATAATTATATAAATACTTTGTAAGCATCTCAAGAGGTATAGGAACATCTTTTTTATTAAGGTATTAATCGCGTAAATGCTCCCGCAAAACTTCCGCAAAATAAAAAGAACAATAAATAAACTTTTATATCAACTCACTTGCTTCCTTGTGACCTCTTTTCATGTAATATATGTAATTTTCACGATTTTGAGTCATGTACTATAAGTTATCGTGATGTATGGCTCACACGTTTACGACATTTTTTAATAAAACCACGTGAAAATAAAAATTATTGTATTTTTTATACGGCGTGGTCAATAAAGTTAATTTTTTTTAAAGGATTTATTTTATCTCAATGTGTAACTTAGTCGTTTTATTTGAAAATCTGACGACTTGTTTTTATATAAATGAATATAAGAGACATTTTTCACATCCACTTAGTGCTATTGCATGTAAAATGTATGAACTTTGAATTAATATTTTGAAGCTCAGAAGTGGTCAAAATTAATAGGATAGATCTCATTTCATAGATAAATACCTCATGAATACAGATACAAAGTTTTAAAAAAATCTTACGAAAATCAGTTTATGCGACTAATACCTTAATATTGTAAGAATGACGACTTTTATGAAAATATATTTTTCTCAGATGTGAATTTACTGAATTGTCGTTTTATAACGAATGAATATCAATTTCTGTTTTTTTTCAACTGGAAATTTTAAAAAATTTGTTTATTCCCATTAGTTATTTATTGTTTATTTATTATTTATAATTTGTATATTTTTATTTATTAATTCTTTATCCTCAAAAAATAAATAAATAAACCAATGAGATGGCTCCTCCAAGAGTTCAAGTTGCACAAAAGTGTGTAACCGACTTAATAAAAAATGTCGACTGAAAGTTGCTTCCGTATTTTTTTCTATATTTAAATTAAATTATTTATAAAAAATATTTGCTGGTACAATTTTTGTTAATTTTAAAAAAATATAGGAAACAATTTGGAGTTTAAATAAGGTAATTGGACAACAAATGCTTCTATCTGTTTGAGAGGTTAGGTACAGAAATTGCAACCGCAGGAAAATTGGTTTTTTATACGTAATTTAAAACGTTCTGAATTTTAAATTAAACTCGTTTAGCAATCAGATTACAATGGAACTTTTGTTCCCTGTCAAAATTGATAAACTGCAAAATTCAGCCCGCAAAGTCAGAAATAAAAACAGTTACATAATTCTGACCCTTTTGGAGTTCAGCGATTGTCTTCAACCTTCACTTTTACTGACTGGAAGTGGTTCTCTCAAAGATAAAACGTCTGAAGAGACGTTACATAAATCGGTTCATTTTTTTTTTATTTACCTTCGGGTTCGTTTTATTTTTTTTTCTTTGTTTTAGCCTCAAATTTCGCATTAAATTTGGTTTTCAAATTACCGCAAAGAATTATGAAACACGGGAATCTTTACATAAGGCGGTAAATTAAGATATGGGACACATTTGCGGTCAGATGTTTTAATAAAATTGTTGCAATTTTACGATATGTATTGTAATTTATATAATGTTGACTTGGATTAATTTACTTTTGATACTTTTCCTTCTTCCACATACTTTATATTTATTATACTTAAATGGAGAATTAAATTTGCAGGTATCTAAAAGGAAGGAAAATTGCATTTGAGGAGAAAAAATGGCACTTGGAAAAAATGGAGGATATTTTTTAATTGAAGTTAAGTTAAGTTTCTCTGCTAATTGATAGTTTATAATTCAGTAATTAACGTCTAAATCTAATCCAGATGAGATTTATCAGAAATCCAATTTGCAGGCGCATAAGCATAAGTGGTAAATAAGTGTTCCCACGTGCACCTGTCGCAAATATTGAGAATGAAGGTATCTGACCCGTATGCTAAATTTCGAGGAAGTGATCAACTTGAATGATCCATCACATTCACCGTGGTAAACATGAAATTACATTTTTTTTTTCCCTTATCCAGATTGAATGCCGCCAACAGAGAAAGTGAACGGTTAGTTAATCTCAGTCGCATAATAATGGCATGGCATTGCTCGTTCAGAGAGAAGAAAACTCCAAACTGGCTACAAAAGATCAGGGTCAATTATCCACCAAACAAAGGGTCCAGTTCCAATTTCGACAGAGAGAAAGTCAATTAAGAGAATAAACATTCAAATAACGTGATCTAATAGAAAAAAAAGTCCGGGACTCGCAAAAAAGGTACTTTTTTAAAACAAAATGTAGATGGAAAAGTAGAAATTATTTGTATGTGAATCAAATACAAGGGTTTTGTGGTAATGAAAATCATATAATGAGAACCTGGAGACTTTTTAAACCTGGTGTTTTTTTCTATCTACTCAGAGCTGCCAGTCAAAAAAATTTAAAAAAAGTTCAAATTATTGAGAGAACGTCAGGTAAAATTCAAATTAACAAAAGTGTTATTTATACAGTCTAATTAAAAAATGTCAAATTAACTAGAGATTTATTATTTTATAAATTCTTTACTCTCCCTTTTATGGGCTCGCAGGGCTCCCATTCCCTTTACAATTACTTAGAGACTATATACATTAATCATCAATTCTTAATCTACATCGCCAAGTGCTATCTTATACTCTATTTAACCTACTCGTGTGCCAGGATTTCCGTTTCCTAACCATAATGCTCTCATCCCCTCACTCATTCTAAATCTTAACACTCTATTCCACTTTTCTCTTTCTTCCATGCATTAAAATACCTAAGGACACCTTTATTCTTCACCATCTAATACCATCTATTATATCTAGATTTCTTAATGTTCCCCCACCTCTCCTGATCCTTTTCCTTCAGATGCTTTTTTAATTTCTCTAAACTCCTCACCTTTTTTCCACTTTCCTCCTTCCTTACCAACCATCTTTCCTTCTCCCATCTAATTCTACTCTTCATGCCTTTCTCCTCTCTTTCCATTACAGCTTTCCAACATATCTGCGCTATTCTACTACCTTCTCCTTTCCTTAGCTTCTCCTCAAAACCCCATACCCTTTTTCTTTGCCTCACTATAATTTTATCCCTACTCAATTCTTCTCGGCTCGTATACCCTGGACAGCTTCGACTCCCATCACCCATCTGAGAAACCTTTCATGCAATCTTCCCACCATCCCTCTCTCTGTCCAGCCCCATATTTCCACACTATAACTTACGTCCGACCACACCAACGCATCAAACATCCACACTCTTCTTTTCCAATAGTTCTTAAACCTTCTTTTCCCTATCCCCACACTTGTCCCATTACTTTACTAGCCTTTTCGACTCTTTTCCTAACACTCAACTCATTCGATCCATTGACTTGAACCAATATCCTAAGTAGCAAAACTCATTTACTTCCTCCACAACTTTTATATTCAATCTCAGCACCTCGCATCTCGCCCCTCATATCCTTCCACTTCCTGAACTTCACCACTTTAGTTTTATCCACATTCCCCGACTAGTCTCTCACACACATACTTCTCAAACTCACTCAATAACAGCCTCATTCCACTAACATCCTCTACAAGCAACACCACATCATCTGCATTCGCCAGGGTATGAATCCTTGATCTCCCCAGCGATACCCTTCCTTTTCTTCTTCATAACCTTTCCTCCAAATCCGCTATCAGCAGGTTAAAAAGCAAGCGGCTCAGCGGGTAACTCTGCATTAATCCTTTCCCTAACCAGAATTCCTTACCATATTTTCCTGACACTCTGACCTTTACTTTTAAGTTTTCGTAAATCTCTTTAATCCTCTCTATCACGCTCTCTTCTATTCCTCTATCCCTCAAGATCCTCCACAGGACCCCCTTGTTAACTTACGGAAATGCCGATTTGAAGTTCCCCTACTAAATCCCGTTTGACTATGTGGGATGCAGCCTAATCTTTCCACCTTCTTTTCTAACCTACCCCTGATTACCTCAGTAAATATCTTATACGCCACAGGCATCAATGTGATCTCCCTATAATCTCCCACGTTTCTTCCTTCTCCCTTTTTCACTATAGGGACTATCGCCCCTGTTTTCCACTCCTACGGACATCTTTTCCCTTCTCATACATCACTGACCACTCTCCATATCATTTCCCTTACTCCTTCCCCATACTTCAATTCTTCATTTTCCATATCTTTCATTGCGGCTGTCTTATTCTTTTTCAATTTAACTATTGCCCTCCTAACCTACTCCCTACTAACTTCTTCCTCTTCCTTTACCTTCCCTCTTAGCTTTCTGCCCTCTTCCCTCACTCTCTTCTCTACCCCTCCGTACATTTCCGTAAAGTATCCTGTCCATTCCTCCAAACTAATCTCTTGATTTATCCTTACTGCCTTTTCCATGCACTCCACAAACCTTTTTCTATCTAATTCCCTCTCCACCTCCAGAAGCTTTCTATGCACTCTGTTTCTCCTATTATATTCTCCCTTATCTTACCTTCCTTTACTCCAATTCCTGATATCTTCTCTTAAAGCCTTCTTATTCTTTTCACACTTCTCGTCCCATCATCCACCGTACCCCAAAACTTCTTCCTCTTACTCGATTCCTACCTCCTGCTTAGCCTCATCTATTCTCTCTTTCAAAATTGCCAATCTGTCCTCCACTCCAGCTTCTCTTCTCTGAATTCCATTCCTCCATCCTATTCTGATACGTCTTTAGACCATTCTCCATCCATTTTCCCATCCTCTTTACTCTCTATTCTCCTTTCCGCAATACCTTCTTTTCGTATTTTCTTTATTAACCCTGAACTCTATCACCATTGAAAAGTAATCCGACTCCACCTCACATCTCACTTTTAGCCTACTGACCATATTCCTCCTTTCTCCTCCGTTAATATAGTAATCAATTACCGAGTTATCTTAACCATGAAACGTAAATTCTTCCTCTTCATCTCCCATTGTATTACCATTTAATATCGACCACCCCCTCTCTCCAAGCATCCGTATCAATTTCCGTATTCAATTTCTCTTTGAGTTTCTGCTGAACTTTTGGTTTTCCTGATCCCAACAACCTCCTCCTCTCTGTCCACACATTAAGGTCTCCTCCTATTAGCACTTCCTTTTCTTTGCCTTCCTCCATCCACTCATCCAGACAATCCCAACCTCCCTCTTCTCCTCTCCCTTTGTACATTCCCCCCAAGCTTATTTCCTCTTTACCCATCTTTATTCTCCTTTCCATACACTTCTCTTCTCTTCTCTCATCTCCCTTCCGCTCCAACATATTTATGTTTTTTCTCACTCCTACCAGCATTTCTCCTTACTTTCTACCTGCCTTTTTTTTCATTACCGCTGCCTGCAATTCCCAAACATACTCTTTAGGTGTCTTCCACTTTAAACTTTTCCAATTTCCCTCATCCACCCAGGTTTCACTTTGAAACACCACATCCCATTTGCCTATCGTTGCCCCAAAAATATTATCCTTGTTCCTCAGCCCCGCTACATTCTAGAAAGCCGCTGTGATACCTTTGACCTCCATTATATCCTTCTCTCCCTTCTCCGTTATTCCTGAAACCCCTACTCTCTCTTCTCCGTATCCTCCATCTCGTTATTCTCATTTCGAAACTCTACCACTCCTTCTCTCTCTTCCACCTTTAATCTCTCTCCATCTATCCATATACACCTTCTTCCCACTCTTACCCTCTAACCCTTTTCTCTCTCCTTCCTGGATTTCTGGTTAATCCACCAGCTTACTCTTCTCTCCCTTTCCGTTAAATCATCCTCCATCCTCTCTCTCCTACCATTCAACGCCTTCTTCTTCTCCATGACCTGCTACTTTTCCTCTTCACTCTCTAACTCCACAACATATAATCTTGGTCTTTGCCTGTCCATCCCTTCTACCCCTACTAGAGATTTATTATTTATAAGTTTATTTTGCATTTGGCGCAAAAATTTTTTTTGTATGATGGCACTCCAATTTGGGTGAATCTTCGCCAAGCGGAATGGCTCAAGTTAAATATAAAAATTCTGTTTCTAATGAGACATTATTTTTGGTATCCTTAAACTATGTAAATATGGCTCTGAAATTATTGGAATAAAAAAAAATTTTTTGAAGTTATAAGTGATTGCAATTTTTAATAGAGCAAAATGAACACATTTTTTTCTTGATTCTGATTTTAAACTTCTTAACCGCGATTAGGGACAAAGATATTAAATTTTTTTTTCGGCTTGCAAAATTTTTTTTGCATAGGTGGTGAATGAAAGTTTAAAAATTCTTTATGTTTAAGTTTTCTTTTGTTTTCAATGGTTTTTATTTACAACGGATTTATGTAATTGAGTTTAAAATGTTGGTTTTCGATTTTGTTAGTTGAGAATTCGTTTTCAAAAATCGTTTTATATTATCGTTTTCAAAAATTCCTAACTAATCAAATCAAACACCAACAATAACAACCATTGAAAAAAAAAAAAAAACTTAAACATAAAGAATTTTTAAGCTTTCATTCACCATCTATGCAAAAAAAAATTTGCACGTCGAAAAAAAATTTAATATTCTTGTCTCTAATCGCGGGCAATTTTTTTTTTTAACTGTTTTATTATCAAAAAAGTGTAAAGAATACAACAGTATTTTAAAATTTTATGTAATGTACGTAGAAAGCTGTTGTTTATTAACATTTATTAAATAAATAATTCAAACTAGGTGAGAATTATATCCATTTCATGGACATTTCGCTTCCAAGTAAACAAAATAATTTGCTTCCTCACAGAGGAAGCAAGAAATTATGTAATAATATATAAGTATTGGAGAAGTTGTTAAAAAAAAATTTTAATGCAAAAAATGTAAAAATATGAATTATTTTACGAATTCTTAATCAATTATAAAAGTTATATAGGTCAATGGATTCGTTTTGAGATAAGGAATATGAATTTTGTATTCTTTAAGTTGTATTTTTAGCTTGAAAAAATTTTTTGACAAAAAACGATTTTTCGATGAAAAAAGGTGTTAAAAAAAATTTAGTGGTGTATTTTCAAAAATCCCTGTGTTCAAATTTAGATATTCAATAGCTTAATAAGTCATCCAAATTTTATTGGAATTTGTTAAAGCGTTTTCAAGATATCTTGTACACAAAAATCTTAACGATCACAAAGCTTCTTCTATGAGGAAGCAAAAACGATAAAAATTAAAAATTCTTAAGAACAAAAAATATTTTAAAAAACTACGTTTCAAGACAAATAAAATGCTTTTTTAACTTTTAAAATAGGTTAAGATCTCAAAAAAAAAAATGTTTTCATTTTGCACTATTAAAAATTTCAATCACTTATAACTTAAAAAACTAGGTGAGAATTATGTCCATTTCATGGACATTTCGCTTCCAAGTAAGCAAAATAATTTGCTTCCTCATAGAGGAAGCAAGAAATTAATAATATATAGGTTAATAGGGGAAGTTGTTAAAAAAAAATTTTTAATGCAAAAAAATGTCAAAATATGAATTATTTTACGAATTCTTGATCAATTATAAAAGTTCTATAGGTCAATCGATTCGTTTTGAGATAAGGAATATGATTTTTGTATTCATTAAGTTGTATTTTTAGCATTAAAAATTTTTTTGGCAAAAAACGATTTTTTTCGATGAAAAAAGGTGCTCAAAAAAATTTGGTTGGGTATTTTCAAAAATCCTTGTGTCCAAATTTAGTTATTCATGAGCTTAATAAGTCATCCAAATTTTATTGGAATCAGTTTAAGCGTTCTCAAGATATCTTGTACACAAAAAACGCTATACACACACACACACACACACACACATACATACATACATACACACACACATACACATACATCTGGACATTTGCTTAGGAATGAAAATTTTCGCTTTTTAGATGAAAATGAGTCGATTTAGACTATTTTTGGAAAATCGAAAATTTTAACGATCACAAAGCTTCCTCTATGAGGAAGCAAAAATTGTTTTATTCTAATAATTTTTAAAGTCTTATTTACATAGTTTAAGGATAACAAGAATGATGTCTCATTAGAAATAGAATTTTTATAATTTTAACCGATCTGCTTGGCGAAGCGGATTCAAGGAAATGCAAAATTCCAAATTTTTTGGCTACAACTTTTTTTTGCACCACTTTTCACGATATCGAAAATTTTTTTTTCTGCAAAATTGTTTTAGAAACTTATGCGATTTTGAAGACGTCATTTTAAATATACACGCAAGACGAGACAAGTCAGAATTTAATTTCACAGTAAATTGAAAATTACATTAAATGAAATGAGTAAAACCGAATGGCTTATTATTTTAATTGTAGTTTATACACTATTTACATGCTATAATGTTTACAATAACTGTTTTATTCGCAAGAGAAATAACAATTCTATCTATAAAGAAAAATTCAAATTATAGAGAGATTCTGTTTAATTTTCTTCAATTTATAGAGTGATCAGCATCATGTAGATTTTTATCTGTGGACAAAATTCAAAGTATAGAGAGTTTGGTTTGACTGAAATAAATTTACAGAATGCCAATAAGGGACAAGTTGAAGTCGAAAAAACTTTTAATTATCAAGAGTAATTCGTATTCCAATTACATCGTCCATTTTTTAATTAGTCTACAATATTTAATTTTTACGCATGTCTTTTCAATTACCGTCACACAAAAAAAATTTTTTGACCGGGATTTTGAGCAATTTTTTGAGATTATCTCAAAAATGTTAGCCAATTTGGTTATTCTGCCTTCGGATTCAGATTCAGTGAAGAAAAACACGTAAAAATACACTAGTATAGTGTCTCGGAGAAAAAAATAGTTTTTTTGGGCTGTGTTATTGTTTACTCACTTTTTTCACTTAAAAACTCACTATTTACTCATTTCTTTAAATTAAAAAGTCATTTTGCTTATTATTTTTAATCTTCAAGTTTGCTGGAAGCTATGACTATTAAAAAAAATGTTTCGTTTAATGTAATCAGAACACGTCAACTTTTGCAGATACCATATCTTTTTTAAATCTTCTATCGCCCTGGAGGGTAAAAAATTCTTCTTGATTTATTAAAACCTTGGCTTGTAATTTAGCATCACGTGAGCAGATAACTTTCCTTCCGCAAAAAAAAAGTGATATTGTGAGTGTCGTCCGCAATAAATAATGGATTATGAAGATGATTAATGGGAAGAAAATAATACATGTGTCTTCACGCTCTCCAAGAGCCATAGGAATGTCTGTCGCGTGCATATTTCATTTCTTATAACTCAGTTCCTTAAATCTGATAATTGTTGGTGAGAAGATTTTGAAAATCACCACAAACGGATCAAAAATATACAATTTATAGTAAAAATGGATATTTGATTTGTTAGAAATCGATTGGTGAAAGTTGTTTAAAAAAATCCAAATCTTGTTAGAAAGTGAAGAAATGTCTTGGATCAATAATTAAACAACATTCCGATTTGTAATATTAAAATAATTACCAAGATGGTATTAATTCTTAAAAAGCAGTATTTTATTGTCAGCTATTATAAATAATTTTTATGGAGTGGCTCGGAACTAAATTTTTGCATAATCGTCAATAAGTTATGTGTTTTAATCGTTTCGATTACTCAAGGAGGATTAAATAATTTCAAAATTGCAGTTTCAACGTATTATTAGTTTCAAAAAAATTTGTTATTCAAAATGTGTTGCAGAATTGATAAAATCTGTCTGACACAAGAGAGTAAAAAAAAATGGAACAGATGTGTCAATTTAAAATGAAGAATTTGAAATCAAGGAGTGTCAAGACACATAATTATGTGATTGAAAAGTTTCTAATTCAATATTCTAACGATGCAGAGTGATTTGCCGTAAGACTCATGCCAAGTTACAATATTTAATTTTTTTCATGACACGTGTGTACCATAAATTAACAAAGCAAATCAAGATTTGACGAAAGAAATGATTGGCAATATTTTTCAGCTTGCAAGAAATTGCAACCTCCATTTGTCAATGTGTTTTCACTTAAATAAAGAGAAATTCAGAAACACCCGATACTTTACATATAAATATGACTTTAGTTTAAAAATAAACGAGATTGGCATGCCTTTCATCCAAAAATAGAGGAATGCTCACTATCGCTGGATGTCAAAATTACTGATCAGAGTCTATAAATGTATTTGGGACAGTCTAAATTAAAAGGATAAAAAACAATCTTTATCACTCAATTTTCAAAAATTGGCATCTTTTCTAATTTCCTTTGGACATTATCTTGTCTTTTTTTTTATAAAAAGGTACGATATTTATGTCTATACAGAGTCGCCGTTTTTTTTTCTTCAACGTTATACAATATGGATATTCTATTTCTTGTTTATTTATGGAAAGATTTGGTGCACGGAATATAAGACCGAAATTAAAACGCATTTGTATTCAGGACATGCTTTATTGAGATTTCGCATTTCACGGAAAGGAATCCGATGTTTAAAAAAAAGAAAGTTCCTTGATGTGCAGCTGATTTTAAGGCTTAATTGAACACTTTTATCTTCTGCTACTTTTTACCCGACACATTGAAAAAAAGATATATGCAAGTCGAATTTTTCAGGAAGCGAGAAAAGAAACGGAATTATAAAATTTGTAAATTTAAATTTTAAATATTTGTACATTGAAACATCATAATTAAATTTTAAGTGATTTTGAAATATTGCCAATTTTTCGTAAGAAATCCTAATGTTGGTATTTCCAGGCATTAGCCTAATTATAATAGAGAATCACTGAAATTTCATAAAAGAAGAGAGCACATCAAATATTGCGCAAAGTGCCAGCAGAATGGCCCATAGAAATTGTCCTTTTGAAAGGAGAAAAAAAAGTCTATGTTCAGAATAAACTTCCGCAAATGGATCGATTTCGTAATATTGAGTGGGTGCTTGCTCAAGGTATATTATAACATGGAAAACATCTTAATATTAATCTAAAAATTTGATACTAGACTTGTCAATATCACCGCTAACAAATTTTTTTTGTGAAATTACTTTTTTCTAATGAGGCGTAACAATAAAATAAATACGCGCAAAATTAATAATTAATAGAATAATAAAATTTCAATTTGAGAATAATTGGAAAATTATTTAACCAGATTTTTAAATATTTTTACAGGGTGTCTACAATATTTAGAAAATATGGAAAACCTGAAATTATCAGGGAAATTAAAAATCCTGTGGAAAACCTGGAAAGATGAAAACGAAAATATGGAAAACCTGGAATTATCAGGGAAATTAAAAAATCTGGAAAAACGTGGAAATATATGAAAACGAAAATATTGAAAACTTAGAATTATTAGGAAAATTAAAAATACTCTGGGAAACCTGGAAATATCGGGGAATTTTTTATAATTATTTTTGAAAAGCAAGAATTAAATTTTCATTTTTTAAATTGTTTATAAAAATTAGTGTTTTTTGTTCATTATCTACAAATTCTTTGGTTTTTTTACATTCTTGTCTGAAATGGAAAGTATTAAATTTGTGCGATCTTTTTAAATGGTGTTTGTAATTTTTACATTCATGTTATATTTGTTTATTATCTTCTACAATCGAGATATCATTTTGTATTTATAGTTTCTGAAAAGAATGTAATATTTTGCATCGTTAAAATGTGTATTTTAAAACAAACAGAAAATTTTTAATAAACAAAGTCGTATAAGCCAAAAAAAATTTGTAAATAATTCTAATATTAATTTTTAATTAATATTCACGACTTGAAAATATAAAATGAAAACCTTTCTACAAACAAATGAATTTCCGAAAAATAATTTAATGACTAAAAAATATTACTTTGTTAATAATCAACGTTTATAAATGTTTCTTTCCTTTAATTTTAAAAAATTCCCTGTAATATAGAAAATATTGAATTTTTTCTTTTTTTTTCCTTTACCCTAAAAAAACTTTTTTTTAAATGCAATTTTTTTTAAGAATAAAAAGAGATATCTACATAAAACTTTGCACATTTATTTTTACAATAACAATATTGTTTGCAGTTTTTTGACAAAAAACATCAAAAAATTACGACAGGCGTGATTTTGGCTGACTGAAACGTTTGAAAAAAAAGTGAAAAGTGGATTTTAATCAGCATTCAAATTTAGCAGATTTTTGGTGCCGACATTTTGTTATTTTCTGACAAAAAAATTTTTTTTTGATTCTAATTAAAACCTACTTTTTTCTTTTTTTTTCAGACGTTCCAGTGAACTAAAAATTCTGCCCGGCGTAATTTTTTGATGTTTTTTTTTTTTAAATCTGCAAGAACCAAAAGAATTTAAAAAAAAATTTTTTTGTAAAATATTTTGTTGCGAAAATAAATGTGCAAAGTTTCAATTAGATATCTTTTTTTATTCTTAAAAAAATTGCATTTAAAAAAATTTTTTAGGGTGACTGTACCCTTAATTCAAATTTTAATTGATTTTTGTAATCCGTGACATTATAATGAATTTTGTAACTTTATCTTAATTTTTCTGTGTTCAAAAAATGTTTTTCCTTTAACGAAACTATTTTTTTACGCTTTAAAATTTTCTCTAATACTCATACTTTTGTACAAATTATTTTAGTTTCTATAATTCTTTATTTTTTTTTTTTTTGACTTTTTTTGTTTATTGAAGCAAAAGATTTTCTATTTTTTTTCTTTTTAGAAGTGGGGGGGAGGGAGAGAATTCATTTTTTCTTTAATTATTTGCTTTAAAAATCACTCTTCCAGAAAATTCAAGACAAAATTTTATTTGTAAAATATTTTGTTGTGAAAATAAATGTACAAAGATTCATTTAAATATTTTTTTATATTCTTAAAAAAAATTGAATTTAAAAATTTTTTTTATCCCCTTAATTAATATATTTTACTTGATTTTTTATAATTTGTGACCTTTTAATATATTTTGTAATTTTATCACAATTTTTCTGTGTTTAAAGAATGTTTTGCCTTTAACAAAACTATTTTTTACGCTTTAAAATTTTCTCTAATTCTCATACTTTTGCACAATTTATTTTATTTTCTTTAATATTTTTGCCTTTTTTTGTAGATTGAAACAAAAAATTTCTTATTTTTTCTCTTTTTAGAAGTGGGGGGGAGGGAGAGAATTCATTTTTTCTTTAATTATTTGCTTTAAAAATCACTCTTCCAGAAAATTCAAGACAAAATTTTATTTGTAAAATATTTTGTTGTGAAAATAAATGTACATAGATTCATTTAAATATTTTTTTATATTCTTAAAAAAAATTGAATTTAAAAATTTTTTTTATCCCCTTAATTAATATATTTTACTTGATTTTTTATAATTTGTGACCTTTTAATATATTTTGTAATTTTATCACAATTTTTCTGTGTTTAAAGAATGTTTTGCCTTTAACAAAACTATTTTTTACGCTTTAAAATTTTCTCTAATTCTCATACTTTTGCACAATTTATTTTATTTTCTTTAATATTTTTGCCTTTTTTTGTAGATTGAAACAAAAAATTTCTTATTTTTTCTCTTTTTAGAAGGGGGGGGGGGGGGAATCAATTTTTTCTTTAATTATAAGCTTTTTTTATATTGACTCTTACAGAAAATTAAAAAAAAAATTTTTTTTTGTAAAATATTTTATTGTGAAAATAAATGTGCAAAGTTTCATTTTAATATCTCTTTATTCTAAAAAAAATTCAATTAAACAAAAATTTGTCTATGTACTATTTTCTTAATTCATATTTTACTTGATTTTTTATAATCTGAGACTTTTAATAAATTTTTTAATTTTATCATATCATTTTTCTGTGTTTAAAAAATGTTTTTCCTTCAACGAAACTATTTTTTTACGCTTTAAAAATTTTTGCTTTTTTGCATAAATTATTTTAGTTTCTTTAATTCTTTAATTTTTTTTGTAGATTGAAGCAAAAGATTTTCTTAATTTTTCTTTTTTTAAAGGGGGAGGGGGGGGGGAGTTAATTTTTTAAAATTAGTTGCTTTATTTTAAATTCGCTCTTCTTTTTGCAGATTTTTTCCAATTTTTGTTATATTGTTTCTATTTTTCCGCAAATTTATATAGATACTCTTTCATAAAATTAATATTTATTTTTTATTTTTTTGAGTTGTTTTAGTTCCATGATTTTTCTTTTTTAATTTGATCGTTTTTCTCTTTTTTTGCCGTATCATCTAATCTTTATCATTTCATTTATTCTAGATTAATTTAAAAATATTTTCGATTAAGTGACAGTGTGTCATTTTTTTGTGTCATTGAAATTTTAAAAAGCTTTTTTCAAATGAAAGATAAATTTTTTTTTAAAAATCATGCATTTTGTTATATTAAAACATGCAAAAATATTCTACAGTATATTAAAATTTGTTTAAAAGATCGAAATTACATTAAATGGAATAAAATGGTTTGACCCAAATGAAAAAAAAAAAGTATATTTCTTTGATTTGTTCGTTAATCAAAAAACTTGTAAAACTGATCCTGTGGTTATAAAATGGTTTGGTTGATGGGAAACGAATACCTGAAAAAACATGCCCACTTTTTATTGAGTATTCATTATGGATTTTACGAAAGACATAATATTAAAAAAATATCAAATTATAGTTACACAACGAAAATTTTATCGTTTATTTCTCCTTGACGTGTGTACTGAAATTTCTTCTGTGCAGACTGAAAATGCGTTGGGTAATTTTTTCATGTCCTGTCGAATTTCTTTTATACAAAGAAGGCCTCCTCCTTTCTCCAATTACATTTAGAAAGTCAAATCTATATATTAAAAAAGTGCTTTTTGCACGCAAAATAATCAATCGATTTTTTAAAAAGAAACTAATGAAATCCTTTGATCCTTTTCGATGATAAATCTGCAATAAAGAAATAAAATTGCAAACACTGTGTCCTAAATTTTAGTTCTATTTCTTGAAAAAAAAAGTTGTTACGAAAGATTTTTATACGACCTTGCCAACATTCTTGGATGAAATAAATTGTGAAATTCCCAATTAATTATTTATTAGATCCTATTAATAGCCAAGAAAGGAATTCAATAACATAAAAAGCCGGCTGAAAAATATATCAGATCCTTCTGTGATGATGGTTTTCTTTTCTCTTTTTCGGTAATAAAAAAACCTCGTAAAATAACCTCTCTCGGCGTTTAACACAGAATAAAAGGATTACGATATTTTCTATCCGATATCAATCCATAAATTTTATCGAGGAACCCATTTGGCTTCTGGACTGAATAGTATGTTGATACTTAACCCCGAGAATCATCAAAGTTGTCTCATTTAACTAAAGCAATTATTCTGATTTCGCTTTCGTATGCACTATTCCTGAATCGATAATTTACGATCCCAACATTTTAAAGACAATTTTTTCATTATATTATTTTTATTTTATTTTGGAGTTATATAAAAATATCCTGTTTCACACTATAAACAAATGTCCGATACTGAGTTTGATTTATTTAGTTAATATATTTGAAATGATCAAAATATTTAGTTATATTAACGAAAATACGAACATTTTTGACAGTTGAGGTTATGTAACTTTATTTCTTTTCTTTGGAGTTGATTAATTACTCATAACTGTCAACTTTAGTAATTTTTAACTCTGAGAATTTAAATACTAATTGTTGATTATTCGTATAACAATAAAACAATTGATCTTGATTGACATACATCAAGATCATTTGCAGAACGATTTCACTAATTAATGAAACAAATTAGGTTTCTTTCAACTTTCATTGTGATGTAATGTAGCTTACGTTCTTATTGTTCATGGTCTTCATTCGACATTGAACATTGAAATTTGCCCCTTCTTTTGTCAACAATATTTCAAAACCTTAATTAACAATAACTATAAATTTTAAATTTCAAATCGGTCCAAAATTTAATTTACCAAAATCCAAATAATCTATATCTAATTTTTAATTTATTCAAATTTACCTCGATCCAAATTAATAAGCCCGCAGTCTTTTTTTTTAAATATCGTACAAATTACTATAAAATAAATAAACACTAACTTTTTATTTTATTTTTCAGAAAGGAAGAAAAAACACAAAAACAAAATTGGCGTGGATATGTAAATTTAGCATTCTTGCATTCTAATTAGCGAATTTACGTCCAATTCTCTATTTAAAGTTGCTAATTGATTCGACGCAAAGTGACAGCCGTCCACATAATCAAAAGAGGAAGAAGACGAAGAACTCAGGAAGAATATGACCCGCAGGATGTAACCATATGTATTTATAATGCGTAGGAGAAAGTTTCACCGTCACTATGCATCCAGAGATGCACGAATTACGAGAAAAAAAAATAATGTGCAATTAAATCACACATTATAAACGACTTAAATATCGCATTAAACCGAAAGTCTTCAAACAACAGTATACCCTTCAACTTGAAATAATTTTTTACACGATTTTTTTTGTAATTATCTCTGAACGTGGGAAATTGATAAAAAAACGCAAATTCGATTACATCCACCTTTCCTTAAAATTTATTTATTGCAGAACTAACAAGGAAATCGTCGTTGCAAGTTGTATAGATAAGCCTCTATAGAAAGTTCTGTAATAAACTGACTCATCAACGTAAATTAAAATGAATTTTAAAAGCGTAAAATGTGATTTTTCCTTTGAAACATATATCTTGTTTCTGTTTTATTACTTTTTTATTACGCTAGGAAAAGAGTTTTTTAACTCTTGAGGACTCAAACAATTTTGTCCGACATTTTGGATCCGCCATTTTGGATTTTTCAAATAAGACCTCAAATTTGTCATTGTCCCATTGTCCTTAACAATCGGCAAAGATAAAAAATAATTTTTTTTTTTATTAATAATGCACATTGTTTATTAAAGTCTGCTGTAAAACATTCTTTTAGATAATATCATTAAAAAAACTAGTAGCAATTACATGAAAAGATTTTAATAAATAAATAAGATAATGCTATTTCTATTAAAACACGAGGTCAAGAACTCAATTTAGAGCTGTCAGTTGCACGCGACTCAAATTGTGATTATTATATGATGGGAAAACTGTGTTTCTTGGTAATTTATCACAAAGTTACTTTTAATTTATTCAAACGAAAATCTAGAAAATACCAGAAAAAATAAACATTTATTATTCGCAATATTTTTTGTTAAATAGTATTTTGAAATTGAAACTTCTTTGATTTTAAGGTTATAAATATAAAAAAAAGGGAAAACTTTATTATAATTTTATAAGTTTTACTTTTAATTTATTCAAACAAAAATCGAGAAATCAGAAAAAATAAACATATTTTGTGACGAATTTTTCTAGTTTACGAATTAATTTTTTCTTTGATAAATAAGTATGTATTTTGTTGGTAAATAAACAAAGTTGCCGGTGGTCGAAATAATTCTCAGCTCGAGGTCTCAATTTAGTTAAATCTTTTTTGTTAAATAGTATTTTGAAAATTGAAACTTCTTTGATTTTAAGGTTATAAATATAAAAAAAGGGAAAACTTTATCATAATTTTATAGGTTTTACTTTTAATTTATTCAAACGATAATCGACAAATCAGAAAAATGAACATATTTTGAGACGTATTGATTTTTTCTTTGATAAATAAGTATGTATTTTGTTGGTAAATAAACAAAGTTGACGGTGGTCGAAATAATTCTCAGGTCAAGGTCTCAATTTAGTTAAATGTTTTTTGTTAAATAGTACATATTTTGAAACTTCTTTGATTTTAAGGTTATAAATATAAAAAAAGGGAAAACTTTATTATAATTTTATAAGTTTTACTTTTAATTTATTCAAACGAAAATCGAGAAATCAGAAAAAAAAACATATTTTGTGACTCTGCAATTTTTACGAATTAATTTTTTCTTTGATAAATAAATATGTATTTTGTTGGTAAATAAACGAAGTTGACGGTGGTCGCAATAATTCTCAGGTCGAGGTCTTAATTTAGTTAAATTCTTTTTTTTTTAAATAGTATTTTAAAACTTCTTTGATTTTAAGGTTATAAATATCAAAAAAAGGGAAAACTTTATTATTATTTTATAAGTTGATATAAAACTCTTGTAAATCTGACACAACATGTTTAGAATAATCTTTATTTTTAATTCAAGCCAGAAATCGTGTTTTAATTCATTAATTCTTTAATATTCTATTATAATTGTGATTATTAAAAAAAATATAGGTGAAATACTTCCCTGGTGAAAAAGCACAATAAACAGGTGACAATATAATTAATTGTCATGTACACCTATATTTATTCTTTATTCTTTTCATGTTTAACAAAACGTTAATAATTAGATAATAATTCTTATAACTTTGAAGGAAAGACAGTGTAAATAGATTATGAATAATATCAGACTTTCAAATAATACAATCACCTAAAATAGAAAACTAAACTGTAATAATTTGTAAATACATAAAAAAAAAAAAATTTTAATCTAACTATTGATTCTTAAAGTTTTATTATCCAATTGCAGAAACGTCAAATTTAATAAGCATAAAAAAATTTTAATAAAAAAAAATAAGGGAAATGCTGAAAAATAAACATAAAAGTAGAATTTTAAATTGGGTCAGAAAAGGACAAAGTTAAAAGATCAAAAAATTTTTTAAGGTGAAAATTATACATTTCATGTTGATTAAATAATAAATTATAACTATAAAATTAATAATTTATAAAATTTCCCCCATGTGCCCCTATTGTTACAAAACATATTATATAAACTTTTGCTCTCTTTTTTTTACTGCAGAAAAAATTATATTCTTCTCTGTCAGCGTTTATCGAAAATCTTTAAAATAATCATAAATTATTTCTGAGAAACAGTTTTTAAATCTCTGTTTATATTTATTTATCTCATTTATTATTATTTTTATTTTACTTACATTACAATATTATGTAAATTTACTACTATTTTAATTATATTACCACCATAAACATTAATATCATTCAGATTTAATATTATATCATTCTTTTTTTTACTTCTTTATAATCAGCTTTTAAAAAACTTAGGAATATAATTTTTTTAACTTTTTATCGCAAGTTTCTTATTATTTTTTTTTTTATAACAGTTTTAATACTTTTATAATTATTTATTATTTTTATATAACTTTTACTCAGTGAACAGTATTTTTAATTTTTCCTTTATTATTCTTTTTTCAATTACTTTTCTTAACATAATTTAAGTTTTTTTTATTATATTTTTGACTCAATTTGAAATTTAAGAACAAACGTTTTTATAACAAAAATGTTTAAGGTCTCTTTATCTAGACGTTTTCTCAATAAATTTCTAATGATTAAAATTAATTTTGATAGATGTTTAGATATGTTAATGAGAATCTTATCAAATAATGTCTATACAATTTCATAAAATTTATGTCTTCTAATGATATAAATATACAATAATCTAATAAATTATTCACTTATTTAACAAAGAAATTTCAAAATCAGTATTTTATTTTTCAAATATTCTTTTTAAAGAGACTCAGCTGATGAAAGTTATATATTTATTACGTGTGCTTATTTGCACTCTTTTTTATAATTTACATTAAAATACAATTACATGACATAAATTAAACTTACACACACACATAATAATTCAATTTTATGTCAAAGTATTTTTAATTATGTACAAATTTCAGTAATTCGATTTGGTAATTTTTAACGACCACTAATTATCGGAAAATTAATTAATAAATTAAATTTTATGCCGAAAGAGACATTCTCAATTTTTTTTGTAATTAAAAATTCGGATTGTGTAAATAAAATGCTAAGGAGAGAAAAATAAATGGTTTTAAAAATTAAAAATCGGATAAAATTTGAAATAACACAAAATTTGCTAAACTAATTCAGAATAACATTATTTTTATCTTGTTCTTTTACGAATTCTTTGTTGATTTGTCGTTAATTTTTCCTTTTTTAAAAATTTAAAGAAATGATTTTGTGAATAAATTGTTTAAAAAGTAAAAATCTAGGTGAAGAATTAAATCAGTGGCATCTAATTATAATAGATGTTAAAAATTATCAATAATCGATTAGAGATAATCTTTCGCTCTTTGAGATTCACCAGACCATTATCATAATGTATTCTATGATAATTAGACTGGCTATGAAAATGCAAATTACTCACGAAGGGCGATTAATCGACCTGCACATTACAAGAAATTTACTTTCTTATAAATTCTCTTCTATAAGTCATTAAGCAGACAATGTTAATAATAATGTTTTATCTCAAATTAATAGTTTTTTTATTCAATCATTGAAAAAAAAAGTTGCCGTTTTAGTAATAATTACAATCGTCTCAATAATAAATAATAATAAATTTTTGAAAATAAATATCCTTTAATTTCGAAATTTATTTGTGTAGATAATTTAAATTTATTTACAAATTTATTTTCTTATTTTATTTGTTTTTTGTATTTTATTATGTACATTTGTTTACTTTTTTATAAAATTATTAAACAAAATATTAATCTGTTTCGTAATGTAAATTTTCTAAAATTCTAAAAGTATTTCCTTTAAATATTGATACAAATTGATATTTTTAATCATCAGTTGTTAATCTATTTTACTAGATTTTCTAGCAAATGAAGTTACTCTTATAATTAGCACCTTGCAAGCTTATGTGAAAGAGATGAATTACAGGAAATTGTGTTTGCTTTTCAATTTTCTTTAGAGAACTGCAAATTTACCTATCTTTTAAGTAAATGTACACGAATAAATCGCTTGGCAATTTTTTATATTTTTTGCATCAAATTAATTACAAATTTTTAAAATTTTATTTTTTAAAGTGATTTTTTTTAAGTTTTTCAAATTTTAAGTTTTTAAATTGATTCAGTATTTAATTTTTAAAAATAAAATTTTCTTTCTGAAAAAAGATTCAAAGAGAAAGACATTTTTCAATCAATTTGTAATTAATTTTTCGATTTTTTTTCAAAAAAATAAAAACAGATTATATATGGATGAAAAAAATCGCAGAATTTAATTGAATTATTAACTGTTTGAAAATTAAATTTTTTCGAGGAGCTATGACTAAATTAAATTACAACTTTCGAACTGTTTAGAAAATTATGTATTTTATGATCGAAATTTGCCCTATTTTTGTCAAGATGTTTGTCTTCAGTTCACGTAATCAATTTCCGGGTTAGATGATAGTGAAGCGAATGAATATTTTCTATTTGTAAAACTCTTGAGGTGAAAGAGTGTAAAACTTCTTCGTGAAGAAACTTAAGTGGAAGCACATTTTGCTTGAACATAAGCAAAGAATAAGAAACTGTCTCCTGCAATTTTTATCATCAAAGACTATATAAAAATTTGAAAAAGCTTAAAAAGTACTTCAGATTAAATATCTGGAGATAAACAAATTTTGTACGTTTCATTAAATCAATTGAAAATGTTAGACATTATTTTCAAGTTAATTAGAGCATTTTAAACTCTGTTTATACTAAATTCAGTGTTAAAATTCCTCTTTTAAAATCTTATTAACACAAAAATAAGAAAATGTAAAAAAATAATATATGACAAGATTAGAAAATAGTCTAACAAAAGAATTGAGAAAGTTGTTTTAAATTAAAGTTGTTAATTGTTGGAAAGAAAAGGGAATTCTGAAAATTTTCATAAAATTGAAAAAATTACAAATATATATAACAAACTGGATAATTATTTACAAAATTCAAATATTTACTGTCATTTTCTGTTAAATTGCGGAAATAAATAAGAAAATTAATGAAAACCCGATAAAGTTTTACTAATGAGAAAGATTAAAAAAATTAGAAAAATTAAGTTATATAAAAAGAAGGAAACAAATTATTGAACTTTTTAAACATTTGAAAAAATACAAGAATTTATTTTAAAAGAAAAGTAAACAGTTTTAAGAAAAGGAAGAAAGTTTTAAAAAATAGAAAAATGATGACAAAAATTGAAAATAAATTTCAAGCCTAGTGATTTAAAAAGTTATCAAAAAGTAGAAGAAGTCAAGAAAAAGTAGGAAAATTTAGAAATTCAAAAAATCAGTAAGAATAAAAAAACTGAGGACATACAATTAGGAAATATTTTTAACATTGGATAAATTTTGAAAACAATGCTAACAACAAATTTAGAAAAATCGAGAAAATCTAAAAACTTTATGAAAGGAGTAAGTAAGTTTGCAAAAAAATAGACAAAATAAATAAATTTATAAAATAATTATCCAATCTAAAATTGAAATAAGAAAATTTAAGATACATTAATTTTACCCCCCCCCCCTCATCTCCAATAAAAATTTAAAATATTATTTTTTAATTTACGAAAAAATGTTTGTATAAAAAAATAAAAAATATAAAGAATTAAAACCAGGTAATATAGTTTTCAAGGCATTTTAAAAAACAAGTATAAAACCAAGAAAACCTATTAGGACATGAAGATTGGTCGAAACATTTTTTTTTTAAGATGAAAATAAATCAAATTAACAAAAAGAAAAGTTTATTGTTTGTTATAGAAATGAAATGATAAACAATTTGCTTAAAAAGAAGAAAATTTAAAAAGAAGAAATAAAGAATACAAAATTACGTTGGAAATTAAAACGTGATTTTAAAAGGGGAGAAAAATAAAAAACCGTTTAAAAACAAGCAATTTTTAAAGGAATTTTATTAATTAATTTGTATAAAAGGAAGAAAATTAGAAAAATCGTTTAAAAAAACAAATTAAAAACAACAAAAGAAAGAATTTTTAAAGGACAAAATTGAAGCATTTATAAAAAAAAATCTTGAATAAATTTGTCTTAATAAAAGACTTCGATTTAATAAAATCATTCATGGGCAATAAAAACAAAAATTATTGTTATATATAAGACATGAAAATTAGAGAATATTAAGTAAAAGTATCTACTCATTCTGGGTACGCAAAGTACAAAAAAGTTATAAAAAAAGAATGATAACAGTTTTAAAAAAGGAGAAATTTCTAAGAAATAGAAAAGTATTGATGAAATTAAAAAATTAATTAAAAATTGAAATAATGATAAAAAATTTTAAAAAAACAAAAAAAAATTGAAGAAGTAAAAAATCTACTAAAAAATTTATTTTCAAATACAAATAAAAAGAAGGAAATAAAGAAAAATATAGATATATAAATATAAAATTATAAATATAGTTATAAGAACAAAATTGTACGAAATAGTAATAATTTGCGCAAAAAGAAGTAAATTAAAGAAAATCTTTAAAAGAAATACTGAAAGCAATAGAAGAAAAAAAATCTTTCAAACGCGAGAAGAATGAAGTAATTATAAAAAAATACAAAATACTAAACAAATTTTTTGAAAGAACAAGAAATTTTAAGAAAAAAAAACAATTTAGAAAAAGTGAAATTTCTCAAAAATTTTTAAGAATCAGGGAAAGAATTATTGTTAATAAAATAATTTTTGACTTTTGACATTTGGATTTTAAATAAATTGAATTGTAAAATAAAGAAAAGAGACAATTATTCAACGTTTTCAGAACAAAATTGTACATAATAGCTATAAATAATTTGCGCGAAAAAAGTAAATTAAAGATTATCTTAAAAAAAAAAAAAAAATATTGAAAGAAATAGAAGAAAAAAATCTTTCAAGCCCGAGAAAAATGAAGTAATAATAAAAATAAATACAAAATACTCAACAAATTTGTTGAAAAAACAAGAAATTCTTAGAAAAAAATAAAACAATTTAGAAAAAGTGAAATTTCTCAAAAATTTCTAAGAATTAGGGAAAGAAATATGTTAATAGAATAATTTTTGACTTTTGACAATTGGATTATAAATAAATTGGATTATAAAATAAAGAAAAGAGACTTTTATATTTGTTTAACGTTTTAATTTGTTTATTTAACGTTATAAGAACAAAATTGTACGAAATAGTAATAAATAATTTCCACAAAAAGAAGTAAATTAAAAAAAATCTTTAAAAGAAATATTGAAAGGGATAGAAGAAAAAATCTTTCAAATCCGAGAAGAACGAAGTAATTATAAAAAAATACAAAATACTGAACAATTTTTTTGAAAAACAAGATATTCTAAGACTAGTATATTTCACGTTTTACACGATACAGTTCAGACGTTCTGACATTTTAAAATGTTAATTTTGATCGCACATGAAAAATAGACATATTTAAAAAGTAAATAAAGTTAATAAATACAATTGTTTAATTAAATATTAGTAAAATTAAATTTAAACCTAACCTCAAAATAATGGTCTCTGTTTTGACTAATATCGTCATAAGATATTATAAAAAAATTATAAAAAATCCGCTTCTGATTACAATAATAATCCTAAGCATATGCGTTTTAATGTCTTCCATGAGCTTTTTTTTATATCAAAAATTGTTAGATCATATCTTGACTACCTCTATTTTTCAAATGCCAGAGAATAAAACATTAAAATTAAAATTTTCCAGTTTTATCTACGAATTTTCCGTACTTCTCGCAAATTCCCCAATAATTTTTAAAATTCCCCGCTCTTTTTTACGCTATACTAAATTCCCGCCAATTTCCAGGATTCCCCGAATTTCCCGGATCAACCAATCTAATAAATTAAAAGTTCCAGATTATACAAAAGTAACAAAATTGCAAAAATCAAAATAACCTGCAAATTCAAATCAGACATAAAAGTTTAAATAAACCAAAAATTTAAATAAAAATCAAAAATCAGAATAACAACTTTTGATTTAAAAAGTCAACTGTAAATTTACATTCATTTATACTGATAAATAAAAGTCTGTTTAGAGGCTCGATGCTAAAATATACAGAAGATACAAAAATATACAGAGGACAAAAAAATAGAAGGTATCTTTTTAAATAAAGTAGGGCTCCGATTGACATGAATTGAAAGCAGTTGATAATTGATTTCTATTTAATTTCAAACATCTGAAATGACAAACTCCAAGTTTTCCCAATTTGGCAGGGAAGCAGATTAGAAGAAGATGGAAAACGGTGGCGACTATTCCAAGAAACGCGTGGTTCGGTATAATTACCGCAACTCTGTTTACATATTGGCTCAGTTACTACCGGCGTGGGTGTTAAGACGGCATATGTGTAAACAGCAATAAAACATGTAGTGCGGTCTCCGGATAGGTAACCTCCTCCTTGAGACCAAAGCCAAACGGGAGTTCTCTGAAAATTCATGGGCGGAGTCGGGTAGATCGAGTCCTACCTCATGTCAAATTAAACACCCTTCATTAGTCGATTTTCGTTCATCACACCTACACTTTCAATTTTCACCTAATTTCCTTCGTTTCCCTAAAATTGTTTCTCGTCATTTTTTCAAAAAGTGTCCCTTTCGTTCCTTGAAAATTTGTTCCCTTCAATTCCTGAAACAAAAAATTTATTAATTTCCAAATTCAAATTCAAAATGTTTATCTCCCCCAATGGAAAAGTGAATTTTAAATTTCGAGAGTGAAGAATATTCAACCCTTGTGAAGTTTCAAGTGATTTCTACTTTCTAGAATTTTCAAAGTAAGAATATTTACATATCTGATAATTTTTTTTTTTTTTACTGCAAAAAAGTCGAACTTGAATTTAAATTTGACTTAATTGCGGTTTGTTATTTTAAGGCAATTTTGTAAGAAAATAATTAAATATTTTACAAGTTAAAACGCAGAAACGAGCGATTTTGAAAAATGTAGACTTTTTCCTGTTTACTTTAATCTCTGCTTCAAAATATTTGTTTTTCTCCAATTTCTATATTGAAAAACATCAAAATTGTTGTTAATGTTTATTACGTGTGTATGTTAATTAAAAGACAAATTTGACGTAAATCAATCGACCTGAAAAAAAAAGAATAAAAAATACATTGATATTGAATAAACATTTCGTGTTTTCTTCAACAAAATGAGCTTTATCTGGATACCTAGATATTAAGCTTACAAAAGAATTCATTAGTTCGACCAATAATTTATAACTAAGCAAACTCATACATTCCAAGGTAAATTTACATAAAATATTACCTAAATAAACAGTCGTTTATGGAATAAAACTGAATATTATTCCGTATAAAAGTATAGGTTTATTAGATTAAACATTTTTGTGCTCACAAATAATAAGCGCTCAAGTTGTTTCACTTTTAACGGATCTGTTAAAATATTTATTTTTATTCCAAGGACTGCAAGCGTTTTCTAAAACAAGTAAATTAATTGAATATATTAATTAATTAATTCCATTATTAAATTAGTCTAATATTTTTAATAAGAATTTAATATTTTTAATTTTCAAAAAATACTTACAATTTTCGTTTCTATTTTCAGAAAAAGTGAATCATGGAGAAAATTTTGCCAGCGATTTGTCCCATGGCAAATTATTACACTTTTGCATTAACGCCGTCGATAAATTTGCAAACTTTGTCGAATCCAATAGATTTAACGCATTATTGGACCCTGCCACTTCAGAGATTTAAAAGTCATCCTAGATGTGAAAAACCGCCTTATTCTTATATCGCTTTAATAGCAATGGCAATTAATTCTTCTCCAAAACAGAGACTGACACTCTCAGGAATTTATAGGTTTATTATGGACAAATTTCCCTATTATAGAGAAAATCGTCAAGGATGGCAAAATAGCATCAGGCACAATTTGAGTTTAAATGACTGTTTTGTGAAAATTCCACGGGACAAGACAAATCTCAGTGAAGAGGAACAATTCGCAGGAAAAGGAAGCTTCTGGACTCTAGATCCTTCTGCGAGTGAAATGTTTGAACACGGCAATTACAGGAGAAGAAGAACGAGAAAGCAGAGAAACTTCACCAGACAAGTGCTTCAAAACGAATCTCCCTGCATACTTCCGGTATGAATTTTTATATTTCTTAACCTAAAAAAAGAAAAGAACATTTTTCTATTTTATTTTGGAATGACAATAAGATTTTAATTAATTGCAGATTACAACAAATTGTCTTCAATTACCTGTTTTCCCTGGGAAAATAAATGATTTCGAGAGAGGCTGTTTGGATAAAAAAGAGGCAATTGCAGAACCTTGCATTAAATCGTCCATGTTTACAATCGATAATATTTTGAAAAAATCTCCAGTTTCCGGAAGCTAACCACTTTCACGGGAATCATGTGTGTGTGTAATAATTTTTTTCTTGCTGAATGTCTGCGTGTGTAACTGGAAAATGTCATTTTATCATAAAATCAAGCAGGAGCCTTGATCGACAAAAATACAGGAACTTGCGCTGTTTATTGCTTGGGGACTTTAACGACTCAGACGCAAGTTTCAGTCACACATGTCGATGTTTGTTTCTTCAAAAGCGCAACACGCGAGACTTAGTTTTCAAACAGCAGACACGTCGAGTCAATACGTTCTTCTCAGAATTTCAATAAATCACGTCTTTTAACATCCATTCGACGAAAAGTTTGCAGTTTTAGATGTGACGATTTTTTTTTATCTTCTTCACGCTTTGACGATAAATAGACACATTCTTGTAAAGTCAAGAAAAGAAAGAATACAAAAGTGCTTCGAGAAAAATGGATAATCTATAAGATAATTAAATATAACGATATTGTGATGAGGAGTAACGTTAACAAGAAATATGATAAAATAACTTTTATTTATCATAAATCGTTCAATTGTGCGAGTTGTTCATTTTAAGAACAAACACCAAGTTTGGTCCTGTAAATACATTTAATCTTAACTTTAACATTAATGTAATTAATTTATTATTAAATCACTAACTTGATTAAATACGATAAGCTTTGGTTTTCAAATTATAAAACATCTGTATAAAGATTAGAATATTGTAATATAAATACTTTTTAGACGAGTTTATCTGTCGATACATTTTATAATTAATACTAGATTCGTAATCGAAGATGTCGATTATAATAAAAATCATATAATAAAAATTTACAATTGTAATGTTCTTTCGTAATAAAATTGAAAAATCCCAATAAAATTATAAAACTCAAATAAAATAAAACTGTAATGTAATCGAACGTATAAAATTTATGGAAAAATAATGATGATAAAAATTTATAATTATTTTAAAATACTTAAAAACATTCGGAAGAAATTCGTCGATTGTTTAGCTTCACCATCAAAAAAGATGTTCGATTTTCTTAAATGGCACTTAACTTAAAGTTAACACATTTTTAAATTTAAAAAATGTTTAAAATACTATTAATCCTAAGTGTATACTGATTTGTACAAAAATACAAGAAACGCTGAAAAATGACAAAGTTATTGTCCACTATTTTCATATCAACGATTAAATAAACTTTCAGCTTGATTGCTTACTTGACTTTTTTAAGCATTTGGATTTTTCTTCATCAATTCTAAGTCTGCGTCCATCATGTCTTTAACGAGATCTTGGAAAGAAACCGTTGGCTGCCAACCAAGCTCAATTTTTGCTTTTGAGGCGTCCCCTTGAAGCAAATCCTAAAAATTTAAAGAAGAAAGAATAAAAATCTAAGACTAAATCCTAAAAATATTTAAATAAAGAAATTAAAGAAGATTTAAATAATAAAAAAAATAAGTAAATAAAATCAATAAAATAAAATAAATAAAAAATATCAATAATACGACCAATTGCTTTTTTATAGATTGTTTGTTCTCTTTTAAACTTCATAAAAATAGCAGGTCTTCTAAAAATCATGATTTTTTTAAAAAAAGTAAAAAAATCCGTTTTTTTTTAATTTAAATCGGATTTTTTAAAAATATATTCCGTATATTAATAATCTCCAAATGTTTATTTATAACTAGTTTATTAAAGAAATAAAGAAAAAATTAAAAAACAATACAAGAATGAAACAGTGACATAAAAAAATATAAAAAGTAGATACTCTTTTCAAAAAATTAAACTATTTATGTACATTTTTTTAAAATTAAAATAATAAATAAGATGATAATTAACAAAACGTTCAAATATATTATTAAAGAGAATAAAATTTTAAAATTAGAAAAAATAGAGAATTATTTAACAAATTGAATAAAAATAGAATGAATAAAATGTTGGAAAATTTAAAAAAAATGTAAAAGAAAAGAAATTTTATGAAATAGAAGAACGATGTTCAAATGAAAATGTTTAGTACAAGATTAAATTTACATAATATAAAATAAAAGCTCACAAAAAAGTAGATAATTGAGAAATTTAAAAAAAATAGAGATAGAAGCATCAAATAAATGTTTTCAAAAATTAAAAAGAAGGATAAATTTTTCGAAGAAATGGAAAAATGATGACAAAAATTAAAGAATTAATTAAAAAGCAAGTAAGGACTAAAAAAATTGTGAAACATCAAGAAAATTAAATAAATAGGAAGAAAATGGAGAAATGTTTTTTTTCTTAAACTAACAAACTGTAAAAGAAAAGGATAAAGTACAAAAAATAATAAAATTTGGTTAGAATCTACTAAAAAATTAGAATTAATAAAAATAAAATAAAAAATGCATATATTAAATAAAAAGTCCACAAAAGAAATTAAAAAATCTTTAAAAAAAGTTTAAGCAAATTAAACCAAAAACATTTTTATAATATTACATTTAAAACAAGTCCTACAATAATACGCATTTAAATTTGAATTAATCTTATTGAAATTTAAAAGTTGAAACAAATTGGAATACGAGTTAATTAACGTTTGGAATTTATTTAAATTATAATGACTTAAAGATATAAAAATGTAATACTATTTTTTGCTATCTTCATACCAAAAATTTGGTAAATCGTAGGTATTTTAATCATCTGTATTAGAAGAATTTTTTAAATTTTATAAAGATTAAACTATTAAAATTTAATATTAAAATATTTTTAAGATTTATTCACAAAAATGTGGGTTTTGTTTATGGTTTGAGATGTTTTATAGGCAGTATTAGACATCCGGAGAATTTTTAAGTTTTTTTTTATTTAAATCATGATTTTAAAGCAAATTCCCTAAAAATAATTGCCCTGAAAAATAGTAAAAGAAAATCTTACCACTTCAGTTGGTCGGAAATATTTCGGATTTACCCGAACTAAAACATCTTCAGTTTTTATGTCTTTTCCAATTTCATTGACACCTTCACCCTCCCACTTGATTGAACGTCCAACGTGTTGAAATGCTGCCTCAACAAATTCTTTTACACTATGAGTTTCTCCCGTGGCAATTACAAAATCTTGAGGAACAGGCTGTTGAAGCATAAGCCACATTGCCTGCAAATAAAATTAAAAAAATAACATTTATTAGCGATAATTATGGGTAAGTAGTTCTACTGAAATTGTCACTTTTATATTCACATTTTAAAATGAAATGTTTTCTGGATTTTTCAAAATTCCTTTTATAGGATTATTTAAAATAATATTCAAAAACTTAATATACTGGTTCGCAAATTTAATTTCCAAGAATTAAGAGTTTAAATTGTATTTACTAAAAGAGCGACAGTTAACCAAAAAACAATATTTAAGATAATATTATTTCTTAAAATAGTTCAATGTTATTCTTTAAAAACTTAAAAACACATATTAAATGAATTCCAAATCATAAAAAAGGTTCAATTTTTTAAAAAATTGAGAATAAACATTGGAAACAAAAGAAATCCTAATGGCTTCAAGAAAAAGGCTTCGGAGTTGAAGAAATTATAATTTTCTTATTTTTATAAAAATTTGGATATATACAAAATATAGTTTTCATTTGTTTATAAAAATATTTTACATAATGTTAAAATTCAACAAATTTCAGTTATTTACTAAAAAAATAAGGCTTCGGAGATGAATTTAAATTTTTACTCGCGCTAGTTTTCTAACTTTTATTATTTATAAAAGCAACCTTTTTCCTTTAAATTATAAATTTTATGAGAGACCAGAACATTACTACATTCTGTTGTATTATCTTGATTCCAAATTATCTTTTAAATAAGTAATGATTTTTTTTATGACTAGGTAAGTTTTTTAAAAATATCCAACATTCCTAGCGTGAACTTTTTATTTTTTACACTTAATAGACAGTTAAATAAAGTCTTTAAATTCAAACTTTTTATCAACTGTCACTTACCTTATGAAAATTTATTTAGAATATTTTTTAAATGTTAAAATTCGATCATAGATCGCGAAACAATTTTAACCTAAAACTAAAGACAAAGTTCAAAGATTGTTATAATACAGAAAGTTACAGTCTATAAACATTTAGTCAACATTCTGTCAATAAACATTTAGATAAAAATAAAAACAAATTCAAGTTTCTGAAACTAATTTTTAAAAATTAAAAAGAATACAAGAAAACATGAAAATTTAGTGTTTTTATTAATTTGGTTTATCCCAAATTGCTTAATTTTCTTTTTATAATACTCAGTAAACGATAAATTTTAACTATGAATATTGAAAATAATTATCCCTGAGAATAGTTTCGATAAAATTAATCGAGACAATCAAAAAGTAATTTTCAGTAGAATCACCCGAATAAATTTTTTGTTTATAAACAAAATATAAATTAAAATATAAATTATTATAAATAATAAATAAATTAAAATTAAATTAAAATTAAAAACCATAATGTAATTAACATAATTACAGATTAAATTAATTATGTATTTAATTTTGAACTATTTATTTTTATTTGTTATTTATGTGTTTTTTCAATAAAATATTCTTTTTACCTTCACATAATCTTTAGCGTGACCCCAGTCTCTTTTTGCGTCCAGATTTCCAAGCTCCAGTACGTCTTGTAATCCTAAATGAATTTTAGAGATAGATCTGGTAATTTTTCGTGTTACGAAGTTTTCTCCTCTTCTGGGACTTTCGTGATTAAATAAAATGCCATTGCAGGCAAACATATTATAAGCTTCTCTGTAGTTTACCACTATCCAGTAACTGTAGAGTTTAGCACAAGCTGTAAAAAAATTAATCAATTAAAAGATTAAAAGATTTAAAAGAGCATAAAATAAATAATATTAAAAAAAGTATGTTTTAAAATTAAAAAAGAGGATCTAGAATGCTTTAAAAACAGATAAGCTTTTCAAAGTCAAAATTATATTTTTAAGGAAAGAAATTAGAAAAAATTTTCTTCTTAGAAGGACAAAATTTAAAGTTAAGAGCATAAATTAAATTATGGAAATTTGATTTTTTTTTTAATTTATAATATAGAATAAACATTGGACTTGCGTATGAAAAATATTAAATAAAAGGAACGTGTCCCAGTTTTCAATTTGATAAGAAAATTTAGAAAAAATAAAGCTGTTCAATTCATCGTAACGCCCGAACGAAATTTAAATCATTTTCCTGGAAATTCTTTCGACTATAAATTATTCATAAAGTATGTATCAAACATAGCCTAGTTTTAGTATTTCCATGAATTAAAACGAAAAGAAAATTGAAAGTAAACAAAAGGTAAAATATTATAGATAAGAAAGTGAAAAATAAATAGAAATTCAGGAAACAATAAAAGTTTACACTAAAAATAGAGACACTCATTGAAAAATATAAAAAACCTGGTTATAAAGAAAACTACGTTTAAAAATCGAAATACAAATTAGAAAAAATATGTATAATTTGTTTTAAATAAAAAAAAAGTATAGAAATCTAAAAAATAGTATAAATTTGAAGCTAGTAATCTGAATATAATTAATAATAATTACCATAAGGAGAACGGGGATAAAAAGGTGTCTTTTCAGTCTGTGGCACTTCTGCTACTTTTCCATAAAGTTCAGATGTCGAGGCTTGATAAAATTTTATGGATTTCTCTAAACCACAGGTCTTTATAGCGTCAAGTATTCTTATTGTTCCAACAGCATCGACTTCTGCGGTGTATTCACTTAAATCAAAGCTTACCTAAAAATATTAAAAATTTAGTTTATAAACTTACTCTTAAATTATTAATTAATGATTAAATTAAATTATTTATTAATGATAAAATTAAATTATTTCTTTTTCTACAAACCAACCTTAACGTGGCTTTGAGCAGCAAGATTATAAATTTCTGTGGGCAAAATTGAAGTAATAAGTTTAACTAAACTACTAGAATCCGTCATATCTCCATAATGTAACTTCATCTTTTCTTGACGATGACATTTTGGATCCGCGTACAAATGTTGAATTCGTGTTGTATTGAAAGAGCTTGATCTCCTAATCATACCATGAACCTCATATCCTTTTTCAATAAGAAATTCTGCTAAATAGGAACCGTCCTGAAAAATATATTATATTTTAATTACAAAATTACTTAATATTTTTCTTAAAAGAATTGAAATTTAAATACTAATCATAAATCTTTTTTATTTTTTTACATAGTGACAAAAAAATTAATAAAATACACTAATTTCTCGATAAATTATTATACGTTAAAATAAAAAAAGTGAAACTTTATTGTAATTCAAATTTAAAAAATTGACTGTAATTAATGTCAGTACAGACTCAAATTTTGAATTTAAATATTCATTTTTTTTTTTTTTTTTTAAATAAAAAGAAATTCTTACTTGTCCAGTAATCCCCGTGATGAGAGCAACACGTCTGTCAATAGTAGCCGCCATTTAAACAGTTTAATTTAGCTTTTAAATTGTTGTAAATTTTGATAACGAATTATGAATTACGTGTGTTAAATGACATTTAATGCCACGTATTTCCGGAAACAATACATCGCACCGGTCCTATGAGTAAGAATTGACAGTTGTTATAAAAACAATGTTATATTTTACTATATAATACTTTATTAGTTATTATAAAAGTCTAGATCAACAAACAAATTAAATTCCGGTTGAATACGAAGTATTTTATTTATTATTGTTTTTTAATGGCAGAGATGACACCCAGATGACACTGATGACATTGACAGGTGACATTGACATAACAATTTTTATAGGTTAAGTAGCTTAGTTGTAACCAGAGTAGGGAAGTTACGCGTAACTTCGAATTTTTGACGTAAATAACGTGAGTTTTTTACGTTTGTAATATTTACGTAATTTACCCTACCCACCAAAAGGTTGCGTCATAATGAAAAAGAAAAAGACGCAGATATGTTTCTATCTCATTACACTGTAAAAAATACATCGGGAAAATTACGTCAGTATTGTAATGTTACTTCAGAAACTTTCTGTAATATTACTGTTTGGCAAGTAGGAATAATACCACTCAACTTGTATTTCTACAGCTTTCAGCAATGTAATATTACATTTTTTAGTAAATGTACATTCAGGGTTGTGAATGTACTACTTTGGTAGTAGGTAATAAAAGCACCTACAGTACGCTTCCATTTAATTGACCTCCATTTTAAATGAACTTCCATTTTATTTGAACTTTTTCGTACATTTTAAATGAACAAAATTATCCCCACCACACATGTGCACGTAAGGGGAAATGTTACATTTCCCCTTTGTTTTTGGTATTTGCGTAAAGAGTGGGAAGGGTCAATTAAAATGTTTCATCCGGTCCCGACGAGGTCAATTAAATGGAAGCGTACTGTACTTCTATAGCAGGAATTTTACATTCGCAAATAATTTTACCAAGGGCATTAAAATCACAAGTTTGGTTGTTCATTTTACCACTTTGATATAGGTTATTTTACAGATAAAAATCTGTTTTTTTACGTAAGTGATAGTGGAAATATTCCATATTAAAAATAGTATTATTACTTTCAAATGTTAAAATCCCACTACAGAAGTAGGTAAAAATCGCTCCTACTTCCATAGTGGTAAAATTACCGAATCATTTTTTTCAGTGTATGACGCAACGTTCGACGGATCCATATGATTTCACCCTAATACGTTAGAAATTTACTACGTGTCACGTAAAGCGATTTATTTCCATCGTGTCACGGTGTAAAAATACAAAGCAGTTTTTTACAGTGTATTTAAGAGCCTATATTCTTGGTCTCATTCAGTATAAGTTTGTCTCTTCTTGCACATTTTCTGCAATTTCCTCGAACGTGTTGCTTCGTAATGAGAAAGAGGGAGACAAATATATGTTTACGTCTTTCTCTTTCTCATTACGACGCAACGTTTGACAGTCCCATCTGATTTCACCCTTAAGCCCTGCATAAAAGAGAGAAAGACAAGAGTAGTTTATAAAGTACTCAAAAGCCAGAAGCAGAAAATATATAAGAGTGAGAGAGACAGTGATATCTGTCTTTTTTTTCTTGCACTTATGATTTCATTGATTTTTAGTATACTGTAGAAAGTTCAGTAAAGTCCGAAATAATTTACTTTTTCAAAACTTTCCTAATCTATCTCTGAGCAGGGATGTAAAAGTAATTTACGTGGAATTTTGTCGTAATTTACGTCATGAATTTTAAACACAATTAAGTTTCTGTTGGGGGGAGGGGGTAAATTACGTATACTCAAGATGTAAAAAACTCACATAATTTTATTTCAAAAACTCCAAGTTAAGCCCAAAGCACAATGAATACGGCTACGGGAGCAGAGCGTGAGATAATTATCTACCATAAAATACAGTGTTATACGCAGGGTTCCGAAGTTACGTGTAACTTGGAGGTTTACAGCGTAATATACGTTGGTAGTTAACTGTAATATACTGTAAATTTCAGTATTATACGTTTTTTACAAGTAGAATACTTGTTTTCTACAGTAAATTACACGTAGAAAGCTACGTATATTACGTGAAATAGTATACGTTCCGAACCCTGCTTATATGTGGTGTGCACGTAATATATACACCTCACATAAATTACGTGAGGTTTTTGACGAATTTTACGTACAGTCGGGGACATTGATGCCTTAACATTTTCCACTAGATTTTTTCATGTGTCTCCATAAAAAATCTAGTGGAAAAATATGAAGGCATCAATGACCGCGACTGTACGTATATTACGTCCTAAATTTTATACAGAATGCATTTTCTGTTGGTAGGGGGTAATGGCGCTTTCATACCTCGTCCGGTAACTTTAGGTTTGTCTCATTCTACTACACAGCAGTGGCATAAGTTTGTCTCGTTCTCGCACTAATTATGTGTCCGGACGAGGTACACCGGGACACATAAATGCTTTCCTTCCGGTTTATTGTTCAAACAATAGACAAACAATATACCGGAAGTTCAGCATTTATGTGTCCCGGTGTATAAAAGCGCCTTTAATGATGTTAATTACAAACGTAAAAAACTTATGTAAATTACGTCAAAAACACGCAGTTACGCTTAACTTCCCAACTCTGCTTCACAGTGTTGCATATTTACGGTATTTACAATTATTTACATTCAGTCACATGACATCAGTCGCTAAATTACTTGCAGTTGATTATCTTAATGATTTTTTTCAGTGTGAATTTGTCATTCCACAGAAACGGATGCTTTAATAAATAAGAATTTAATAATTATACTTAGTACTGTGTACTTAAATTTACTTAAATGAAAGAAAGTTAAGTAACAGATTTTGTTAGTATTTATCCCTTTTTTGTCCTAATCTAAAGACAAAAATGGATTCTGACGAAGAGAATGACAAGGAATATGAATCCTCTATCAGCATGACTGGTTTCATGTTTGGAAACATCGATAAGAATGGTGAATTAGAGGATGATATTCTTGATTCCGAAGCAAAACAACATCTTGCTTCTTTAAGTCAATTGGGACTAGGCTCTCTTTTACAAGAAATGATAAAAGAAGATATTAATAATAAAAAGACTGATGACGATGAAAATGAAAATAAAGGAAAAGATACTGAAGATGAGAAGAAAAATGCAATTGAAAATGATGAGGAAGAAGATTATTTAAAAAAGTCACCAGCAGCATTTGATTTTTCTGACATTAATGAATTAGCCGACGATAATTGTGAAGAGACTACAAGTATGTTTTTCTTTGGTTCTATTGACATTATTGATATTATTTTATTACTAGTATATATTATTTCAATTCCTATTTCTTTTCTTTACAACAAGATATTTTGAAAGGCAATTTCAAATGTACTTTGTATACTGTGATATTATAATAAAAAATCTGTTTTTTACGAATTTCGTTCTTAAAAATTCTTGTAGATAAACAAAACCCTGCATTTTTGTTTATTAAAATTATTTTTTAATTTAGATTTTTTTAAAAATTGACTTCTTCATACATGGTTTTAAAAAGATTTTGAAAATTAATTAGTCAACTTTTCAAACAACAAACATGCGTAGAAGATGAAAAATTTTCATGTTTTCATTTTTCAGTTGCCAGGTTACAAATTCCTATTTCTTGGGAGTAAAGTTTGTAATAAGGCAAATTTTCTGTACTGTAAAATTAAATTCAATATCTGCAAATATATAAAATCCATTAGCCAGAGATTTAAAGTAACCGCTTGTGAAAATAAAAATAATATCAATTTTGTTTCCATTTATTAATATTTGAATTTCTTATTTATACAAGTGGTATTTTTTTTTTAATTTAGACGATATGCGTGAATCTGTTAAAACAGAAAAGGAAACTGTGGATTACGATGCAGATGACGAAGAGCCGGTTAATAAATCCGACACTCAGTTAATGCCTCCTCCACCTTTACCAGAAGAAAAAGAAATTCTAACGCCAGAAGAAGCAGAGGCTGTTAGAATTCGAAAACTCGAAACGCCTCTTGCATCAATGCTTCCTTCTAAATATGCAGATGTCGATGTAACCATACTATTTCCTGATTTTCGAACTAATAAAGTCTTAAGATTTTCAAGGCTTTTTGGTCCCGGAAAGCCTAGCAGTTTGCCTCAAATTTGGCGAGGAGTGAAAAGGCGCCGGAAAAAGAAACGACATCAGGAAATTAAGGATTCTGATTCTGGATCTGATCAAGAAACAAGAAAAACTAAATTTAAAGTAAAGATCTTTATTTCCATTATGACAATTTTTTAACGAACGACAATATTTAATGAATGGTAATTTTTTGAAAACTTTAGATTTTAATGGGATTTACTTTTTTTAAGGGGTGGCATATGAATTATGGCCAAGATCCTAATCCAGGAGAATGTCGATCTGATGATGAGGAGAAGCTGCTAAAACCTGTTGAAGATAAGGAACAAACTGGCAAAACTGGTGATTTCGGAGAAAATGGAGATTTGGGTCCAAAAGTTGCTGATTGGCGATTCGGTCCAGCACAAATTTGGTACGACATTTTGGGAGTTCCAGAAACTGGAGATGGTTTCAATTACGGATTTAAAGTTGTAGAAAAGGTGAGATTTTTTTAAATAATGTCAAGAATCACTGGTTGTCATCTTTTCTTTTTAATTTTTTAATCAATTTCTACTACTTAAAAATATTTTTTAATTTAATCAATTACTTTCTTCTATCTTTATAATGTTTACTTTTTCAAGTTTTTTTAAAATTTTTTTATTTGTTTTCGTCAGTGTTCAATTGTATTCAATTTTATTTTGATTTCGTAAATTTCAGTTATATTCTTCGTTTTTCAATTACAACTTTCAAAGTTTTTAATTAGTTTTGTTTTTCTGTTTTTAATATTAAATTTTGTTTTATTTATTAATTATTGTTTCCAATTTTATTTATTTATTTACTTATTCATAAACAGGCTTTCAAAAAATGCCCTTTCGTACATAGTACTGGATGAGAAAAAAACAAAAAATTAAGTAAAATTAGTATACAAAATAAATGTAATATTGTTATATTTTTAAAAAAAAAATTTCATTCTCTTGCAATGATTTTTTTAAAAAATGTTATTAGCGCTCAGTTACTTTAGTATTTTTTAATTTATGTGGTCATTTTTCGATTATTTTTTTTTTCAAATAATTTTTTTAATTTTCAGTTATTAATACAAATTTAAATTAGGTCTCAATTTTAATATTTTCAATTATTGTCTTTGGTATTCAAATCTTTTCGGTATTTTATTTTTTATTTAATTTTGTTTTTTTTTACAATTATTTTTAATGAATTTGTATTTATCATTATTATTATTTTATTTATTTTGCTAGGCACACCTGAATTTGGCGTTAATAAATTTTTATTTATTTTCTTGAAATCTCGACATTATTTTAAATTTTTGAATGATTTTATTCCTTTCTCAATTATTATATTATATATATTCATGGTTTTTTATTCCTTTCGCTTAATTTTATTCTTTAATCTGATTATTTGAAGATAATTTTAATTAAGTAAATTTTTCAATACATTTTTGTCAATTTTTATTTTCTTTCTTGAGATGTCAATTGCATTTTTCAATTATTTTTTTCAATTATTGTAATTATTTTTTTCAAATTTTCATTATATTTTCCATTTTTTCACTTCATTATTATTTTTAATATTTTGCATTTTTTTGCAATTTATTCTTTAAAGTTTCTACATATTTTCCCTAGCTTAAAAGTATGTTTAGCTATTTATTTAATTATTAAAAGCGGACTTTGATCTAATTTATATTCGACCTTGAAAAAATCGAAAAGGTCTTTACAATAAGGTCTTTACAATAAGATAAAAACTGGGAATATGTAAAAAAAATTAGAAAATTTTTTAATTGTCCCGGAAAATTTTACAATATTCCAGGAATTCGTCGAATAATACAGAAAAATTTAATTTCAATCTTGTATTCTTCAATAATTTTCAAAATTGGATTTAAAATGGTTCAGAGTACGATCTAAAAATTTTGTCTAGAAAGAAAGGCAAAAATATTAAATTTTAATTAATAATTTCAAGTCTAATTTAGTAATTTTTTATAATTTAAATACCTATATATCAAACTCCAGTTGAATCAAAGTTTAATTTATTGGAATTTTTAAATTACAATCTTTTTCAAAATTTAACAGTTAAAAATTAATTATTTTATCTTTCATTTTGACTTAATTTAAATATTTCCTACATCTTTTAAATTTTCCAACTTTATTATCCATTTTTTTCCTTCCTTGACAATGTTCTTTTATCATTGTTTGATTTTTTAAAGAATTGTCTAATGTAATATGTGATTATTGTGTCCATTTCTTTGAAGTTTTTAAGAACTCATTTTTTCGAATAATTAAATTTTTTCTTTTAATTTTGTATTCTTCAAAAAATTTTACAGTGTTCTGTTTCTTTTTCGGTATTTTGACACAATTTCTAAATATCACTTGTTGATGATTTTTATTTCTTTTGTTTTTCATTTTTTTTGTGTTATAGATTTTCTTCTTTTTACACAAATTATTTTAGTTTATTTTATAAAATTTTGTTTTTATAACTTTCCGAAAAATTTATTTATTTTCTCATTGATTTTCATACCTATTATAATAATTTAACGGACAGAAGCATTTATCTGATTACTTTCTCGTTTTTCTTTTGTAAAATTCAAATTTTTTTACATTTTGTCTATTTTTTCTCAAATTTATTCGCCCTTTGTTATTGTTTCTATATACTATGGCTTTTTAACAATATTTTTTTTTAAAATTGTTTTAAAAATTAATCTAATGTTTAGACTTTTTTTTTATTATTATTTTGTCAAGTTATTTACACATTCATTTTAAATTTTCTTCATTTTCTGAATGATTTTTTAGTTTCTTTTTCATTTTTAAAGGAATTTGTCATTTCTTTTACATATTTTTTATTTATCTTCTTATATTTTCTTATTTTATTCTTAAGTTTTTTTATTTTGTACTTTATCTTCCAATATTTTTATATTTTTTAATACTTTTTATAATATTTTCAATGTTTGTGAAACTTTGTTTGCAAATTTTCTCCTTTTTTCTATGTATTGCTTTTTTTTATTTTATATTATCTTTTTAAATGTTAATTCGTCCCAATTTACTTATAATCCGAACTTTAATTTATCAAATTTTCAATCTATTCAAATTTTAAACCATTTTTATTGATTTCAAAATAAAGGCCCATTACAATTCGGTACAATCATAAAAAAATAAAACAAATAAATATTAATATAAACAAATACAAAAACATAAACTAATAACAATTATGGTATATAATTTATTTATTTTTATTTATAAACTTTTTAAAGTATCCTTTAAGTACTCTATTTTTATGTATTTAGTCCCCTATCTCCCCTAAAATATGCAAACTAAAAAGTGACTTTTCCCATCAAATAAAACTATTATTAAAATTAATTTCACCAAATTTTGACAAATAATAACTCATTTTTCTCGTTAAAACATTCTCTACAATTGTATTTGTTAGGTTTTGTTAAATAATACTTCGTGTAAAAGTTATTATACAAATAAAATTTGTTCTTTACGTATTTTTTAAATAGAATATTATTGAAAAAAATGTAATAAATAAATTTGTAGAAAACTGCATCTTTCAAAATTTGGTAACCTCCTTAAAATGTTGTTTACTTTTTGTTATCAATTATTTTCTTCATTTTTCAATTATTTTTCTCAGCTTATAATTATTATATTCTTAAAGTTTTAAAATAAATTTAATCAATATTTGTAGATTATAATTTTCCTTTAAATGTTTTAGGAAGAAGCAGAAGGGGAGCAGCAGCAACAGCAACAACAAGAAGAAGATGTTACAGAAGAATTTGCCGATGATGCATTTTTGATGGTTTCACAATTGCGATGGGAAGACGATGTTGTCTGGAATGGAGAAGAAATAAAACATAAAGTGATGCACAAATTAAATAGTAAAAACAACGCAGCTGGTTGGGTTCCTTCCAGTGGAAATAGAACAGCACAGGCCTTCAGTCAACCTGGAAAAGGAGCTCCAGTTCCTGTAGCGCCCAATGTTCGTCTCGCTACTCAAATAATGGCCCCGTCACAGAAAAACAAACTGTACGTTTTTTTTCTTTTTAATGAAAATAATATAATTCAAAATTACATTTATTTATCTCTAATTCTTTTCTGAATTTAGTCCTCTTCCGAAAGGCGGGCAACAAATGAGCCGAGAAGAAAATTACGACGACACCTGGTATTCTATTTTCCCAGTGGAAAATGAGGAGCTCGTTTATGGTCTCTGGGAAGAGGAAATTATCTGGGACGCGGAGAATATGAAGAAAATACCAAAACCAAAGATTTTGACCCTCGACCCGAACGATGAAAACATTGTTCTCGGGATTCCTGACGATATTGATCCTGCTCTTCTTCATAAAGAAAATGGTCGTCAGCCCAAGGTGAAAATCCCTCATCCTCACGTGAAAAAGAGTAAACTTCTTCTCGGAAAAGCTGGCGTGATAAACGTTTTGGAAGAAGACGCGCCTCCACCCCCGCCAAAATCTCCAGATAGAGATCCTTTCAATATTTCGAATGATACTTATTATCTGCCAAGATCTTCGGAAACGACTTTGAGATTGAAAGTAGGTGGAGGCAATATTATTCAACACAGTACTCCAGTTGTTGAGCTTCGAGCTCCATTTGTACAAACTTATATGGGACCGATGCGTCTTCGGAATTTCCACAGACCACCATTGAGACGTTTTAGTCACGGGCCTCTCGCACAGCCCGGTCATCATCCAGTTTTTCCTTTATTGAAACACATTAAGAAGAAGGCTAAACAACGAGAACAAGAGAGATTAGCTTCTGGGGGTGGCGATGTTTTCTTCATGAGAACTCCGGAGGATTTAACAGGTCGGGATGGAGAACTTGTCCTGGTTGAATTTTCAGAAGAACATCCACCACTTTTAAATCAGGTGGGAATGTGCTCTAAAATGAAGAATTACTACAAAAGAAAAGCTGGCAAGGATCAAGGACCTCCAAAGTATAAATATGGAGAGACTGCCTATGCTCACACAAGTCCTTTTCTTGGAATACTCACGCCTGGTCAAAGTATCCAGGCTGTGGAAAATAACATGTACAGAGCTCCTATTTACGAGCAAAAAATTCCATTCAGTGATTTTTTGGTGATTAGAACACGTCATCAGTATCACATTCGAGAAATTGATGCGCTCTTTGTCGCCGGGCAATTGTGTCCGCTCTATGAAGTTCCTGGGCCAAATTCAAAACGAGCCAACATTTTTGTGAGGGATTTTCTGCAGGTTTTTATTTACAGGCTTTTCTGGAAGTCGACGGACACGCCGAGAAGAATAAAGATGGATGATATTAAGAAAGCGTTTCCATCGCACAGTGAGAGCAGTATTAGAAAGAGGCTAAAATTGTGCGCTGATTTTAAAAGAACCGGAATGGATTCAAATTGGTGGGTGATCAAGCCGGAATTCAGGCTTCCTACTGAAGAAGAAATCAGAGCCATGGTCTCGCCAGAACAGTGTTGTGCGTACTTTAGTTTAATTGCTGCTGAACAGAGATTGAAAGATGCCGGTTATGGGGAAAAGTTTCTCTTCACTCCGCAGGATGATGATGATGAAGAAATGCAGCTGAAGATGGATGATGAGGTTAAAGTCGCACCTTGGAATACAACTCGAGCCTACATTCAGGCAATGAAGGGCAAATGCTTGTTGCAACTTGCAGGTCCTGCTGATCCGACTGGATGCGGAGAAGGATTTTCTTACGTCAGAGTTCCTAATAAACCGACGATAAGCAAAGAGGAACAGGAAGCTCAACCAAAAAGAACTGTTACCGGAACTGATGCCGATTTGAGAAGATTGTCCCTCAACAATGCTAAAGCTTTGCTCAGAAAGTTTGGTGTTCCCGAGGAGGAAATTAAAAAGCTCTCTCGCTGGGAGGTGATTGATGTTGTCAGAACCCTTTCCACGGAAAAGGCAAAGGCTGGCGAGGAAGTGATGACCAAGTTCTCGAGAGGAAATAGATTTTCAATCGCCGAACACCAAGAAAGATATAAAGAAGAGTGCCAAAGAATTTTCGATCTTCAAAATCGAGTTTTGTCCTCGTACGAAGTGCTCAGTACGGACGAAGGCGAAAGTTCCGAGGAAGATAGTTCGGATATTGAAGAAATGGGAAAGAATATTGAAAATATGCTTTCGAATAAGAAGACAAGTACTCAACTGTCTTTGGAGAAAGAAGAGCAGCAACGACACGAGTTGAGAAAAATGTTAATGGGCGAAAATCAGGAGCAGGACAAGAAAAATAGAGATAAAAAGAAAGACGACGAGGATGAGTCGCCTATAAATAATCTCAATGCTCAACCTGGTCGAGTTCTGAAAATTTTCCGAACTTTCCGGAATCCTGAGGGCAAAGAGTACACGCGAGTGGAAACAGTGAGAAAGCCAGCTGTGATAGATACGTACCTGAAGATTAGAAATTCTAAGGATGAGTCATTCATCAAGCAATTCGCGATTTTAGACGAGGCGCAGAAAGAAGAAATGAAGAGGGAAAAAAGAAGAATCCAAGAGCAATTGAGAAGAATCAAGAGGAATCAAGAGAGGGAACGAATGCTGGCTGGAAATTCGAATTCGCCTTTCAGTTCTGTCAATCTTTTGGATCGAAGCAATTCCAGTACTCCACTTACAGCCAATGCTAGTATCCTTTCCCTTTCAAACTTTCCTTCTTCTACTCTTACTCCTAAACCTATTAGAACTGATACTCCTAAACGTAAAAAACCTAAACTTAAACCAGATCTTAAAGTCAAGTGCGGTGCTTGCGGTAATGTAGGGCATATGCGTACTAATAAAGCTTGTCCCCTTTATCAGAATGGAACAGCCAATGCTACTCCGGTGAACGTGGCCATGACCGAAGAACAGGAAGAAGAAATTGAAAAGCAGCTGACCTCTGATGACCAGGATCTGGTGAATGTCGATGGGACGAAGGTTAAGTTATCTTCGAAGCTTATCAAGGTAATGTTTTCTAGCTTTTCTTTTAGAATTTCATGTTTTTCAGGGTTGCCACAGGTCAGGGAATTCAGGGAAATCAGGGAAAAGTCAGGGATTTTCATAAAAATACTGGAAAAATGCAAAGAATCTCTAAAATAGATGAAAAATTATATTTTTCTGAAATTTACTAAGTAGAGAAATTTACTAAACAAATTTTTGGAAAACTTTTTTCTAAAACCTTAATTAATTTGAACTTTCATTAATTAAAAATTCAGTCAATTCCACACTTCAAAAATAAAATACTGAAGTAATTGTAAAATTTCTTGAATTTTTAAAAAAAAATTCTATTATGATTCCAACTACAATTTTCAACATTTTCATTACTTTCCAATTAACTTCAATTTTCAATTATTTTCATTACTTTTCAATTTCTTCGTTAAGTCTTAAATTTACTTTACGAAAATTTCAATTATCTTTTTTTTCAATTTACCATTATTTTCATCATAATTTAATTATTTTCTTCCACAGCACTTCAAATATATTTTGTATTTTTTTCAATTATTTTTTTAAGGGGTCGTCCACATATCACGTGATATCTTTAAGGCTGGGAGGGGGGTAGGCAAAATATCACGGTTCATGGAAATTTAATTTTTTAGCAATAGAAAAAGTATCACGAGGAGGGGGGAGGGGGTTCAAATTAGCTCAAATTTGTATCACGTGATATGTGAATGATCCCTAAATTAAAATTATTTTCTTCGTTTTCAAATTATGTATATCATCTTAAAATTATTTGTCTCAATTTTTAATTATTTTCATTATACTTCAATTAATTTTCTCAAATTTGAATTTTTAATTAATTACCTCAACTTTGAAGTGCTTTCTTCAATTTTTAATAATTATTCTAGTGTTTCATTTTATTTATTTATTTTTATTTATTTACATAAACGGGCAAAAAAAAAAAACAAAGAAGAGCCCTTTCGTACACTGGGTACTAACAATTATAATTATACTTATTTTGCAAGTATTTTCTCCAATTTTTCAACATTTTTATTATTTTTCGATTAATTTTCTAAAATTTCAGTTGCCTATTGATCCTAATTTAGAATTATCGTTGAATTACTTTACATTTATTTTTATCATTATTTCCTCTACATTTTAATTATTTTAATTAGTTTTTTCAATCTTCAATTATTTATTTTTTATTCATTTATTCATTAGTTAAATTACTGGCTCAAAGTTCTTTATTATCTGAATTCTAAATTACTGTGTTCAATTTTCAATTTTTAAAATCATTTTTCAATTATTTTTTTTTTTTTTCAAATAATTTTTGTAATTTTTTCAATTATTTCTCTCAAACTTTAATTACTTTTAAATGATTTTCCATTAATTTTCTTCTTATGCAATATTATTTTCTTCAACTTTTAATTAATTTTATTCAGTTACAATTATTTTCCCATTTTATCGGTAGTGAAAACATTTTCTCCAAATTTTCGAATTTTTTTTTTTTTCATTATTTATCATAATTTCTAAAATTGTTGTCCAAAATTTCAATTTATTTCTATTATTCAATATATATTCTAGAATTCTTTTTAATTAAGTTCTGAGATTTTCAATAATTTTATTGAAAACTCAATTATTTTCTTCTATTTCATAGATATTTTGTAATTTTTTCAATTATTTTTGTCAAATTTACATTATGATATTTAATTTTCTATTATTAATATATTTTTCAATTATTTTCCCAATTTTTTAATTATTTTCATTTTTTTCAATTAATCTTTAAATTTTCCAGTTATTGTTCCCAATTTTTAATTATTCTCATTTTTTTAAAATTTATAATATTATCAAGTATTTTTCTCAACTTTCAATTGGTTTCTTCAATTTGAGAATATTTCTGTGATTTTTAAATCATTTTCCACAATTTTTAATTGGTTTCATTATTTTTCAATGAATTTGCAAAATTTGTAATTATTTGCATTTTTTCCAGTATTTGAAGTCCAACTACATATTTTCAAACATGGAATTTTTTAAAGTTTCAATTGTATTATCTTCAATTTCTTTTTCCAATTCTAATTCATTGTATAATCTAGTTTTATAGTAAATATACAAAAAATTGGTTTTAAAAACTCAAAAAAGGTCGAAGAAAAAGAAAAAAATTGGTCTGGAAATCAGGGAAAAGTCAGGGAAAAGTCAGGGAAAATTATAATAAAATATTTGTGGCAACCCTGTTTTTGTAATGAAAGGTTTTTGGTCTTTTTAGTGTTTAGCGATCTGAGAAATTGCCGGGAATTTAGTACTGTATGACAAAAGCCGGGAATTTTTAAGGAGGAATCAGACAAACAGTCGGAAAAAAGATTTTTCGTAAATCTCTAATAATAATCCACAAGATTCATTCATTCATTCTGTCCGCATCTGAAGTTTGGCACATAGATATTTTTTGTTTCAAATCGAATAATTTTTAAAAATTAATTTAAATTGATTAAAATTAAAACTTATAAAAGTTCAATAATCATAAGTTCAGTTCGAATAATTTTAATTTCATTAATAAATATATCTATAATTTTATCTATAATTTTCACAACAGTTTTCAATATACAATTATTCTTTTTAAATTTTATAATTCTTTAATTTTTTTAAATAATTTGTTCTGTTGATTATTCTCACACTTTTCGAAATTTTTCTTTCAATTATCAATTATTTTTCTCATTTCTCAATTATTTTTTTTTTAATATTTACTTATTTTAGTCATTTTGTAATTTTTTTTTAATTATCAACTATATTTTCAAAATTTTAATTTAATTATTTAATCTTCAATTCATTTCTTTAATTTTTAATTACTTTCTTCGATTTTTAATTATTTTATTCAAAATTCAATAATTCCCACATTTTCTCAATTATCAAATATTTTCTTGAAATTCCAATATAATTCTTCAATTTTCAATTGATTTCTTTAATTATCATTTATTTTCTACTTCATCAGTTTTCAATTGACAATTTATTATACTCCTTCAATTTTATGATCAATTATAAACTTTTTTTTTTTGTTTTAATGTTGCTTATTGTCACAATTTTTCAATTTTTTTTTTATTGTTAATCATTTTTTTAAATAGTTAATTATTTTCGTGTAATTTTTCTTTTAAATATTAATTATTTTCTTGAAATTTCCATTTATTCTTTAATTCCTAATTTATTTCTTCAGTTTTTAATTATTTTCTTCCATTCTCAAATATTTTCTTTAATTTTCAATTATTTTTATAGATTTTCAATTAATTCCTCAATATTCAATAATTCTCGTATTATTTCAATTATTTTTTCCTTCGTAAAAATTCTTTTAAAATTTCAATTCAATTATTCAATTCTAGAACTATTCTCTTCAATTCTAAGTTATTTTCTTCATATTCTTCATATTTCTTAATTTTTCAATTTGCAATTATTTTCTTTAAATTTAATACTTCTTGTTTAATTTTTACAATTATTTTTTTTAGTTGTCTATTAATCTAGTAATTTTTCGAATTTTGTTTTCAATTGACAATTAATTTCGTCATTTTTCACATATTCTCATCAATTTTTCAATTATTCTCCTCATTTTTCAACTATTTCCTTCAATTTATTAATTTTTATTTATTTATTTAAGAATTACAAACGGGCTTACATAATTATTACACTGAAAGAAAAACAATTTAAAATTTACTTGAGTTTTAAGTATTATTTACTTTTTTACTCAAGCAATGGAAATAAATTAAAAATTGCTGTAAAACCAGGTAATTTTTACTTTGTTTTCTAAGGATAAAAAATGTCACTTTTCGAATCAAATTTGACGTTTTGTATTTGAAACGAATATTTGGAGTAATTAAAGAAAAATAAATAATAAATTAATACATAAATTACTCTTCTACTTACTTTTATTACTTTTATACTTCCATTATTAAATCTTCCGGAATATAATTAAAATTTAACTTCGAAGAGTTTGACACAAAACGATAAATTTTCTTCAAAAGTGTCATTTGTTTTTTTTTTCTTTTTAGAAAACAATGTAAAAATTACCTGGATTCACAGCAATTTTTAATTTATTTGCATTGCTTAAGTAAAAAAAGTAAATATTACCTAATACTCAAGTAAATTTTAAATTGTTTTTTTATATGCCCTGTAAGATTTAATTATTAATTATTCTCCGAAATTTTGAATTATTTCCTACAATTCTTTCAGTTTTTAATTATTGTCTTAAAATTTTATATTTATTCTTTAATTTTTTTAAATTATTTTGTTCTGATGTCGATTATTCTCGAAACTTTTTGAATTTCTCTTTGAATTGTCAATTATTTTCCTCATTTCTCAATTATTTTCTTTCATATTTACTTATTTTAGTCATTTTGTAATTTTTTTTTTTAATTATCAACTATTTTTTTAAAATTTAAATTTAAGTTTTTAATCTTCAATTTATTTCTTTAATTTTCAATTAGTTTTTTCGATTTCCAATTTCCATTTATTTTTTACAATTTTTTCCATTATTTTTATTGACAATTTATTATTTTCTTTCAGTTTTCTGACCATTCATCAATTATTAAAATTTTGTTTTTAGCCATAAAAATTGCTTTAAAATTCCAATTCAATTATTCAATTCTAGAACTATTTTCTTCAATTCTAAGTTATTTTCTGCATATTTAAATTCCTCTTTTCAATTTTCAATTAATGTCTTTAATATTAAAAAATGATCGTCTTTTTTTTTGTTTTTTTTTCGATTGCCATTAAGTTTCTATAATTTTCAATACAATTGTTCAATTATTTTCTTTAATTTTTTATTCCATTCTTCAAATTTCAATTATTTTCTTAGATTTTTAATCCAGTTCTTAATAACTCCAATAAACAGAAAATTGTAATTTTATATTCCAAAACAACTTTAAATAGATCAAAATGTTAAAAATATTTTCCTACCAAAACGTTTTTAAAGGTTAGTAAGATTTTTATTTAAAATATCCCGATTATTTTTCTGATTCCTAGTGAATCAGAGATTCAGAAATTTGATATTCGAAAAATTGCAAAAAGTACCAGTTCGTAAACAAATCCCGAAAATTGCAATTTTAATATTTTTATAAAATTTGAAAAATTGAACTAACAGAGATAGTCAGAATAAGATCTAAAATTTTTTAGGTAGAAAGAAAGTCATAAATAGTATTAAATTTTAATATCCTCAAGTCATCATAATTTAAATAAATGCCAAGCGACAATTAACTCAAGTATTATAATTTATTCAACTTTTCAAATTTCAAATGTAAAAAATTAATTATTTTACATATTCACAATAATCTTTCTTCTATTTCTTAGAAATTCCTAAGGAATTTTCCATTGTTTCAAACTGTTCAATTTTCTTAATTTAATTTTTTTTTCATAGGACCGCCATCATTTTCTCCAAAAATCAATTGACAGAATCTCCAATAGACCGACATTTATTTGTCAGAATATTTCACTTTCCCAAACTTCATTTGTCAGAAATTTTAACTCTCCGACTGCTAAATAGACAGAATTTGCATCTGTCCGATCAAAGGAATGTAGAATTGCTAAAATAGCTTTCGGATTGACTGGTAATTTTTTAAGAATAATGACCAACCAATCAGAAAGCTCTTTTAGCAATTTTACATTCCTTTGGTCGGACAAATACAAATAAATTTCGGTCTATTGGATATTCTGTCAATTAAGTTTTAGAGAAAATAATAGCGACCCTTTTCAAAAATGTATTCATTATTTTTTAAATTTTTCATAATCAATTAATTTGTCTTGTTTTTAAAATATATTTTTTTTTCTTTAGCTTTTGATATATTTTTTTTATTTGTTCTTGTTTTTCTATTTCGAGATTCTCTTAATTAATCTAATTAATTCTTAAATTTTTTTCTTTTTAAGCAAACTATTTAATACTATTTAATAATATAACACAATTTTGTCTTTAAAACAGTCAATAAACTTTCTTTCTCTAATTTCCATTTTTAATTATTCAATATCTAATTATTTTCATATTTTTACAATTTTATTGAGTTATTCTAAAACTGAGGTATTTTTAGTCAACTTCCAATTCAGTCTGTGATCTATACAAATTTTAATCAATCCTAATTTTAATTGGTAAAAAATTATATTAAAGTATGATATGAAATCAATTATTCTATTTAACTTCAATTTTTACCGATAAATTTCATTTGCTTTTAATTTTGATTAATTTTTGGCAACAGCGACCAAAACAAAAAAATGTCTGCAGAATGTGTTTTGGTCTCTGTTGCCAAAAACTAATCAAGATTATAACCCTGACGTAAAACAATCCCAAAGCTCTTAATTTTATTTAATTTTAATTTTGCTTAATTTTACATTTCTCTAGGAAAGATCCTTGTGAATTTAAACGAAGAGTCTAAATTTACTAATTTCCACTGATTGAAAATAAAAAAATAACTTTTTTATTTTTTAATTTTAGCACGCGGAGGAAATGAAAAAACGCACCTTGCTGCTAAAAGTACCAAAAGACGCTGTGAATTCGAAAAAACGGAGAAGAATAACAGGTGATGATCACTGTGATTATCTCAAGAGACAACAGAGACCAGCAAATAGACGACGAACAGATCCCGTGGTTGTTATGTCGACAATGCTCGAAAATATTTTGAATGAAATGAGAGATTTGCCAGATGTGCAACCATTTTTATTCCCAGTCAATGCGAAGGTATTTTGATTTTCTTTGAAACTGAATTTTTTTATTCTTTATTTATTTATTTTTATTTATTTATTTTTATTTATTTATCATTATTGTTATTTATTTATTTTTTTGATAAAGAAGAACAAATAACAATACATTGTCTTTTTCAGTCTGTACCAGATTATCATAAAATCATCGAGAAACCTATAGATCTTCAAACTATCAGAGATAATTTGCGACAGAAAAAATATCGAAACAGAGAGGAATTCCTCGCTGCAGTCAATCAAATTGTTGAAAATTCAACGATTTACAATGGAAGAAATAGTTCTTTGACAGTGGCAGCCAAACGAATGTTGGACATTTGCGTCGAAAGACTTCGTGAGAAGGAAGATCGATTGATGAGACTTGAGAAAGCAATAAATCCTCTGCTCGATGACAATGATCAAGTCGCTCTTTCCTTTATTCTTAGCGACGTCAATAATAAGCTGAAGTCAACGCAGGACTTGTGGGCTTTCCACAAACCAGTCAGTAAAAAGATGGTGAAAGATTATTACAGTGTGATCAAGAAGCCAATGGACCTAGAAACAATTTCCAGGAAAATTGCAGGTTAGTTTCAATTTAGTTGTGAAACTTAGAATTTAATTGATTTAATTCTAGTGAATTCCTTCTATTAATTCAATTCATTTTATTAATTTCTTTCTATTAATTTCATTCTATTATAAACTTTTTTAAAATCTAATGAATCTGATGTTTTTATTTACTTAATTTTGATTTAATTTTAATTTTGATTTCTTTCAGTTCATAAGTACCATAATCGTCACAGTTTCCTTCGAGACATTGAACAAATTGTTGAAAATTGTAGACGATACAATGGTGACGATTCACCGTTTACTCAAAAGGCAGAATCAATGCTGAAAGTTTGTTCAGTTACTTTAGATTCTGTAAGTATAAATTTAGTAAAAACAATAAAAAATAAAAATTTCATTAAAAAAATATTTTAAATTGAAACATTTTTGAGATTTAAATTATAAATACAGTAGATTGGATCTTAATGTCAAGAAGTAATTATTAGAAATGTAATTTGATAATTTGAATAAAAATTATAATTTATTTTTCAGTACGGCGAGAGTCTCGTGAACATAGAGAAAAGCATCGCATTGGTTCAGAAAAGGGCGATGGAACAATGCGATATGGATTCTTCTTCTTGGTTAGGACCAGATGAAGAAAATTACACAATCACAGAACCTGATTTCCACGGGGTAAAAATACTTTTTATTTCCCTTTTTGTTATTGTAAACGAAACCTCAAATTTTATAATAATCTGTTAATATTTTCATCAAATTTCAATTTCAGAGTCAACCAAGTTCTCCAGAAAATATGTTTGATAAGTCAAACATAGATGACTTTAACTTTGTCGATGTCGAGGGAGATTTGGAAGGAGAAGTTGCTGGTCCTTCCAAGAAAAAAGATCTTCTTGATGAGGATTTACAATGCTCGAGCGAAGACGATCAATTCGATGAGGTTCCATTTATTGGAGATGCTGAGAACGCAGACATGGAACATTTGGATTTGGAGGAAAATCGGTGAATACAGATTAATATTTATCAGATAAAAAATTTGGAATAATTAAGGTATATTTCTGGGTTAAATACAGGGAAAAAAATTTGTACTGTTAAAAATCGTTGATTTGGACACATTTTTAGGCAATCAAACTTTCCTCTCAAATCGATTCTTTACAAATTTTTAAAATTGATGTGAGTTTGATTTATAATAGCTCAATTTCTTCTGAAATAGATTATCTACAAGTTCACAGAAGTGAATTTTTAAAAAAATTGCACCGTTTTTCAAATATGATTATTTGTTTGACAAATAAAGTGCAATTTTTTTTAAACAAATAATCTTATTTGTAAAACGGTGCAGGTTTTTAAGAATTAACTTCGGTGAATTTGTAGATAATATATTTTTGAAGAAAATGAGCTATTAGAAATCAAAATTGCATCAATTTTAAAAATTTGTAAAGAAGTGATGTGAGAGAAAAGTTTGATTGCCTATAAATGTGTGTCCATAAACAATTTTTAACATTACAAATTTTTTTCTAAGAAATAAGAAAATCCCTTCCCAAAAATGTAATTACCTCAATTTTTTACTATTTTCTCCAATTGCAATTATTTGTTCCGATTTTCAATCCAGTTGTTCAATTTGCAATTATTTCCAACAGTCATTCTTATAATTTTTCAATTATTTTGTTTCAATTTAATATTTATTGTTTAATTTTTTAAACTATTCTTTTTAATTGTGTATAGCCATTTTTCGAATTTTGTTTTCAACTATCAATTATTTTCATCATTTTTTAGGTATATTCTTCAATTTCGTAATTTTCATTCTTGAATTTGCAAAAATTTATAGTTTCAAATGACCAACAACAATGCAAAGTTTGTTAATGTTGCTAGTGAAATTATAATACGTAATTCTTTCTAAATCTTTAAGATAAATTATTGTCAAAAAATTTAGATTTTAATATTTTGTGCTAACAAAACTTTTAAAGCTTTAATTATAATTAATAAGGTTATAAGAATGTGTAAATTTTAAATTTAAGTATAAAGTTATATTTTAAATATAAAGTTATATTTTAAATATAAAGGCGAATTTCTCAAAATTCAAAAAACTGTTTTAATTGTTCAAAAATTTGTGACCGGAAAATCCAAAAAATTGACCAGGAAAAACCGGGTAATGGCTGGGAATTTAATTTCATAAAAAAGTGGTTACACTGATACTGCATGCTAGTGATGTAGTTTTAAAATTAATAAGATTTTTTCTATATATTCTTTAAATCTTAGTTTGATTTATCATTTATTAAATATTAATACTATTTTTCATTATTTAAAGTGACATCAAGGAGAACTATCCAGGACTCGATCGAACCGAATCTCCTATGAGTGAAATGAGAGATGTTGAAATGCCAGCAGATGACGACAGTCAGCAAGCTGCAGAAGCAATGGTTCAATTGGGAAATGTCGGATTTTATGCAGGAGAACAACAACCAATTCTTCAGCAAGGTATTACAATTTTTTCAGTAAAGTTTAGATGATAAAAATAATAATTTTGTGTTAAGTTAATATTTATAATTTCAAGCCTTAATTTTGAAATAAAAAATAGTATCAAAAGTATCATAAAATATGTTTTAAAAAGCTTCAAATAATCGCAAATTATATTGAATTATCATTTTCAAATTCCCGGATTTCTCAAATAGTAAATTACTATCTTTCCAAGTTTTTTAAATCATTAATAAATAAACTACCAAAATATAATGGGTTCAAATGAAAAGTTATTTCAATTCTTAATATATCAGAAAATCCATGAAAAAGTAAAAACCAAAGAAAAAGTTTAAGGCTTGTAATTTTCCGACAATTTTTGTCTTTCTAACGCATTTTTAAATTTCAGACGAAAGTATGGATGTCGATCCAAACTACGATCCTTCAGATTTCTTATTGGCTGGATTGCCCGCCCGTGAGAAAAAAGAAGAAAACAAAATCCAGGACGATTTGGCTGTGTCCGAATCTGAGGACGAAATCGAAACAAAGGACGAGCCTATTCTAGAAAAACAGGAGCCGGCGTCGAATGAAGAAGACATTGGAGGCGATTTGTGGTTTTAATAAAATGATACCATTCTTGGTTATTTGTACATAAATTAATTCTTTCGTAAATTATTGGTTATCAACGTTACTTTAATTTTAATAAGTTGTAGTTTTGTTAAGGATATTCACTGTATTGATAAAATAAATATTTTACACTTTATTGAGGAAATAAACATTTGATGGCTTTAATTTACGTTCGATTTTATTTCAATTTTTTCTAATTTTATTCTGATTTAGCTTTTTTAGATGAATCTTGGCTCTCGCGCAGACGAAAACGTTTCCACAATCCGTACCTGACTTCCCAGTCGACGAAAAAAAGTTCGGGCTTTTCCCAGCGGACATGATGAGCTGCGAAACTGTACCGGGACTGAATCGGAGGATTGAGATACGGAGCCCATTTTGCTCTCTCCATGACGATTTTATTCACTGATTCATAAAAAGCTTGAGCCCGATGAATCCAGCAGAGAAGAGACATCACTGAGATTATTAAAGCGTGAACGTGGTACACAGACTCTCGATGGAAGTTGCCGTGAATCATGACTTTGTCCTGAATAGTCATGGTGAGACAGACAAGCAAAGCTGCAGTGAATCCACAAGGAATCTCGACGGCAATCAAGCAAATCGTGCAGTAAGTTGTCTCCAGGTTTAATCGATAGGAGCAGTGATTGATAACGCTCATCAGCAAACACTCGTGAATATCCTCTCGATGCCTTTTGAGAAACGCCTTGTCTTCCATCCTGTAAGTAGGATTGTAAGCGAAGAAATATTTCATGCAAGACTGAGATATTTCAATTTTTTGTTTGCAGGCTTTCTAAATTTTACTCAAATAATTCAAAATCAGCTCTCAATGAGCTTGATCCAACATTTAAAATGTGTAAAAATATAATAAATTATTAAATACAAAATGGGGTAGATTAAATAGTAATAGTAATAATAAATATTATTCAAATTTTTTTAAGTTTATAAAATTATTAACAATCTTCAATTTTGACACAGGTTTCAAAAATGAATAGGAACTACGTTAATAGTTCAAATTTCTTAATTTTATGAAGTAATTATTCATTATTAAGACATTTTGATTAAAATTTAATAAAAAAATTCCTGATTGTATTTTTAGATAAGTAGACCCCTTATTATTGTTTTTAATATGCCTAAGGATTTAAAATTAATATTTAAATACATTCAGTTTTATATAACTGTCATTACTAATTACTTATTTTTGCCTTATATTTTCAATAATAAATTTATAATAATAATGATGAAAATAGTACCTAATAATAATAATAATAATAATAAAACAAGAAAAATAAACTAAATAATAACACTTTTAAATTAAATATATGTATGTAATTTTAAATTTTCCGCTAGCTAATTTTGAAAATTTTCAATATAACTAAAGTTAACAACGTTGCACCAGCAACAAATGAAAACAAAATATTTTTTGGCATATTTTGAAACCAATAGATGTCCTGAGAATAAAAACAAACTCGCCCCCGGAGCATCCCCAAATCATCCCCCAAACTTACAAAAATTCTCATTTTCAGTACAGAAAAAAAGTCAAGAATCAAACTAAAGGCCAGACCAAATTTTTTACCGCTTTAATTTAAAGTAATATATTCCCAAGAATATCAAAAAATTTTGTGACCGATCTCGCCCTCTGAGCATCTCCAAATCAATCAGCAAACGCATCCAAATTCACATTTTTGAAACAAAAAATGTTTAAACTAAAACTAAATTAGATACTAAATTTTTTATTCCTCTTACTCATGTCAATCAATTACCAACGAATCACAAAATCTTTAATGACAATTTCGTCTCCGAAACATTGCTAAATTAAATTTTTATGGAAATTATAGAATTAATATTGTTTTTAATAATCACCGAATTAATTGTATATTTTTGATTATGCTTATCTATTATTATTATTGTTAATTATTTACCTATACAAATGCTTTTTTATTTCTTTTTTTTTATAAGTGTACTGGGCTCTATTGACCACCTATACTTAATAAATGATAAATCAACTCCTACCTAATCATATAAAAATCCATATTTGTAAACCAAATAAAAAATGTAAAAAGTTTCAAAATGGAATATTTTTAAATTTGATGGATACTGAAATTTGAATCTTATAAATTTGTGATTATAATGAGACTGAACTTTTAAATAATTTTAGGTGAAAAAGTTAATAAGTTTATAAACTAAATTTTAAATCGTTGCAAAAAGTAATTGAAAAAAGAGTGCATTAAAACTAAAATGATTAAATTATGGTTTGGACTTTAGTTTAATTCTTATAATTTTTGTACTGAAGATTGAAATTAATGCTAATTTAGGGGTTGATTTGGGGATATTCCACGAACGATGTCGGTGCCAGAGTTTTTTTTATATTTTATGGGCATTTTTTGCTTCATGTTTAAACAATAAAAAATTCGGTCTTGACTTTAGTTTGATTTTTCGAATTTTTTGTACTTAAAGTTGGTATTTTCTCTAATTTAGAGGTTGATTTGGGGATGTTCCTGGGATGATGTCGGTCCTAAAGTTTTTTAATATTCTTTCGGTATCTATTACTTTAATTTAAAGCGATAAAAAATTTGGTCTGGACTTTAGTTTGATTATTGGAATTTTATTGCACTAAAAATTGAAATTTTCGAAAATTAATGGGTAGATTTCGGGCCGTTCCAAAAGTGAGATCTGTCCAAATGTTTTTTTATATTTTTTGGATATCTGTTATTTTAACTAAAAGCAATAAACAATTTGGTCTGTACTTTAATTTGATTTTTGTGTTTTTTTTTTTACAATAAAAATTGAAATTTTTGCAAATTTAGAGGTTGATTTCGGGCTGTTCTAAGGGCGAGATTGGTCCCAAAGTTTTTTAATATTTTTTGGGGACCTATTTCTTCAAGTTAAAGCAATAAAAAATTCGGTTTGGATTTTAATTCGATTTTTGGAATTTTTTGTACTGTACTCCTAAAGTTTTTTAACATTCTTTGGGCATCTCTTGCTTTAATTTAAATAAATAAAAAAGACTGAACTTTAGTTTGAATTTTCTAATTTTTTGTACTGAAAATTGGTATTTTCTCTAATTTAGGGGTTGATTTGGAAAAGTTCCTGAGGTGATGTCAATCCTAAAGTTTTTTAATATTCTTTGGGTATCTATTGCTTTAATTTAAATCAATAATAAATTTAGACCCAATTTTAGTTTGAATTTTCTAATTTTTTGTAGTAAAAATTGAAATTTTTGCTAATTTAAGGGTTGATTTGGGGATGTTCCTGGGGCGATGTTGGTCCCAAAGTTTTTTAATATTTTTTTAGTATTTTTTGATTCAAGTTAAAGCAATAAAAAATTTCGCAAAATACTTCAGTTTGTTGTTCGGAATTTTCTTATACTGAAAATTGGAGTTTTCGCTTATTCTGGGGTTGATTTTGGAATGTTCCGGGGGCGACATCGGTCCCAAAGTTTTTTAAAATTATTTGTGCATCTATTTCTTCAAGTTAAAGTACTAAAAAATTTGGTTTGGACTTGAATTTGATTTTTGGCATTTTTCTGTACTGCAAATTTAAATTTTTACTAATTTTGGTGTTGATTTGGGAATATTCAAGGGACGATGTCGATCCCAGAGTTTTTTATATATTTTTTTAGCATCTTTTGCTTTATGTTTAAACAAAAAAAAATTTGGTCTTGACTTTAGTCTGATTTTTCGAATTTTTTGCACTGAAAATTGAAATTTTACCAAATTTAGGGGATGATTTCAGGCCGTTTTAAGAATGAGATCTGTCCCAAAGTTTTTGATATTCTTTCAGGGTTGCCACAGATCAGGGAATTCAGGGAAAAGTCAGGGATTTTCATCAAAAATACTGGAAAAACGCAAAGAATCTCTAAAAAAGATGAAAAATTATATTTTTCTGAACTTTGCTAAGTAGAGAAATTTACTAAACAAATTTTTGGAAGTCATATTTTAAACATACTAAAAATAAATAATGTTTGCAATCTGAAAAATAATTATATTTCACAATTTATTAATTTCTTCAATTCTTAACAATTCTTTTCTATTATGATTCAGACTAAAATTTTCAACATTTTCATTACTTTTCAATTATTAACTTCAATTTTCAATTATTTTCATTATTTTTTTTTAAATTAAAATTATTTTCTTCGTTTTCAAATTATGTATATCATCTTAAAATTATTTGTCTCAATTTTTAATTATTTTCATTATACTTCAATTAATTTTCTCAAATTTGAATTTTTAATTATTTACCTCAACTTTGAATTGCTTTCTTCAATTTTTAATAATTATTCAAGGATTTCATTTTGCAAGTATTTATTCCAATTTTTTAACATTTTTATTATTTTTCGATTAATTTTCTAAAATTTCAGTTGCCTATTGATTCTAATTTTAAGATCATTTTTCAATTATTTTTTGTTTTTTAAATAATTTTTGTAATTTTTTCAATTATTTCTCTCAAACTTTAATTACTTTTAAATGATTTTTCATTAATTGTCTTCTTATGCAATATTATTTTCTTCAACTTTTAATTAATTTTATTCAGTTACAATTATTTTCCCATTTTATCGGTAGTGAAAACATTTTCTCCAAATTTTCGATTTTTTTTTTTTTTTCATTATTTATCATATTTTTCAAATTGTGGTCCAAAATTTCAATTTATTTCTATTCAATATATTATCTGGAATTCTTTTTAATTAATTTCTGAGATTTTCAATAATTTTATTGAAAACTCAATTATTTTCTTCTATTTCATAGATATTTTGTAATTTTTTCAATTATTTTTGTCAAATTTACATTATGATATTTAATTTTCTATTATTAATATATTTTTCAATTATTTTCCCAAACTTTTAATTATTTTCATTTTTTTTCAATTAATCTCTAACATTTCCAATTATTTTCCCCAATTTTTAATTATTCTCATTTCTTCAAATAATTTATAATATTATCAAGTATTTTTCTCAACTTTCAATTAGTTTCTTCAATTTGAGAATATTTCTGTGATTTTTAAATCATTTTCCCCAATTTTTAATTGTTTTCGATATTTTTCAATGAATTTACAAAATTTGTAATTATTTTAATTTTTCCCAGTATTTGAAGTCCAACTACATATTTTCAAATATATACAGTAAATATACGAAAAATTGGTTTTAAAAACTTAATAAAGGTCAGGGAAAAAGAAAAAAATTGGTCTGGAAATCAGGGAAAAGTCAGGGGAAATTATAATAAAATATTTGTGGCAACCCTGTCTTTAGGTATCTATTGCTTCAAGTTAAAGTAATAAAAAAAATTTGTTTGGAATTTATAATTTGATCTTTGGAATCTTTTTGTATTCTAAATTGAATTTTTGCTAATTTAGGGGTCGATTTGGGCACGATGTCGGTCCCAAAGTTTTGTTACATTCTTTAAGCATCACTTGCTTCAGGTTAAAGCAATAAAAATTTTGGTCTTGACTTTAGACTGATTTTTCAAATATTTTGTTCTGAAAATTTGTATTTTTTCTAATTTAATGGTTGATTTTGGGATGTTCCGGGGGGCGATATCTGTTCTAAAGTTTTTTAAAATTCTTTGGGCATATTTTGTTTCAGGTTAAAGCAATAAAAAAATTGGTCTGGACTTTAATTTGATTTTTGGCCTTTTTTTGTGTTGGAAAATGAAATTTTCGTAATTTTAGGGGATGATTTTGGGCCGTTCCAAGAGCGGAATCGGTCCAAAAAAAATTTTTAATTCTTTTGGTATCTTCAAGTTAAAGCAACACAAATTTGGTCTGGACGTTAGTTTGATTTTTGAAATTTTTTTGTACTGAAAATTGAAGTTCTCAAAGCATCTATGTATTAGTTTCGAAATATTCTACAAAAAAAAGTTGTCCTTTCGTTCGTTGCTGAAGCAACCTTGTTACCTTCAGTTATGTAATTTTAAAATATTTCCAATTTTTCATGAAATATTTCACGAATTTGTACATCCCCGCCTACCTGTAAGGCCTGCTTTTCAAATGGAAGCGTGAATTTTGGAAGAAGATCTTGGGAGTATCGAAGAGAAACCGATTCTTTTCCCTGTCGATAAGGTACTGCATTACCCTATTTCCAAGAAGACTCACAAGACGATTAGTCGATTTAATCATCTGGACCAGAAGTGGAAATATTTCGTCGGTCAGGGTTTTCTCGAAGAGATCAGTTTCGTGAATGTTGGCAGCGTACTCCAGGGTGCTGCCAAAGTCCAAAATCGCGTACCTTGACGTATTTTCATTAATTGTCCAGAAGCACATCCGGTGGATCAAAATCAGAATGGAGGAATTGGAAATTTGTTTTACAAGATACCTGATGCAAAGCTCGAAACCTCTTGTGAACGCTGTAAACTCCAATTTAACATCGGCTTGATTTCGAAGACTGGAATGATAAAGCTTCAAAAGCCTCTCTATAAAAATTACCGTCTCCTCGGTCTGAGGCCATTTATAGATCGCTAAAAACCCATATAATGTTTTTACAATCGCACGAGCATTGGCGACAAAAGAACTCTGTTCCTCGACTTTATCGCATAAAGCGTGAGCAACCATTGCTCCAGTTGCTCCAGAGTCGATAAGCTCCAAAATTATTTCCGAACACAGGTCCTCCACCTGCCAGAGTTGCTCGTGGTCTAAAACGTTAATTACTATTTCGACGACTTTTTTGCAGTTAATTGAAACGTAGATTTTTAGAAGATGGATATAGCAGAGTTTTGAAATTCGATATCTTTTGCGTCTTTTCCATCCGCAGGTGTCAATGTACCAGAAACTGTCATCGTACTGGGAAAGAATTTTAATTGCGCAACTGATAAGAATGCTTGGATCAAACAACTGTAATTGGGTTTTAGAAGCTTTGTGAACAATTTCTAAAAGAATTCGAAAACTTTTGCTTCTTACTGCTCGAATATTTTTACCATCGGGCGTTAAAGCGAAAATGATTTTTTGCAGATTTTCTACACGGTTTTTGAGATCTATATCCGAAATTGGAAGGGATTTTTTACGGAAGCAGTTTGAGAGGTTACTTTGATGTAAATTCATCTATTCTTTTGATTTCGGTTAAATAACTTTCAAAATTGTTATTTCGCAAGTGAATATGTTAATTGAGATGATTTCTTTATATTGTTTTTTTATAACAAATAAATTGTTCTACTTGTTTTTTCCTTGTATTTATCTGACACTTTTATTTTTATGTCTTTTGACGTATTTTTTTCGTGTTTTTCCTGCTTCCTGAAGTTTAATTAAGTATTTTTTGTTTTTATCCTTTTTATTAACATTGTATTAACTTGAGATAGGTTTTATTCGCAAGAGTTTCATTTGACAAAGTAGATTGTGATTATTTTCCAAAATTAAAAAACTTCGAACTGATTTGTACCTTTTGGTTAGAAAATTGTACATGGTATTGTATATAGTCATTAAACAAATATTATTTAGAGTAATCTACTTTTAGTAATAATTAAAGAAGACACAATATCTGAAAAATCTGGAATTATCAGCAAAATTACAAATACCCTGGAAAATCCGAAAATATCAGGTAATCGTTTATCAGTTTTTTATTTCTAAAATCTTTGCATTTTGCATAACCTTCAAAACCGATTTTTATTATTCGCAACATAATTCAACAATTTTTTGGTTTAAGAACTGTTTATTATTTAAAATTTAGAAATTTTAGTCTGCTATTTTCTGAAAAAAAAACTTATTGAATAATAAAACCTCTAAAGCGGAGGTTTTAAAAAATCAGATTAATGATTGACATTCTGAATAGTTTTGAATCCTATTAGTTCCTATTAGTACAAAAGTCATTGAATCGGTTTTGACAATTATGAATCGGTTTGGAAATTTTTAGGTTAAATTGTCATTTGTCATATTTTACACAAAATTTGGAATTTTTAATTAAGCTTCTTAATTAAAATTATGTACAGAGGGCTGTTAGATTTGATAATACTTTTTAAAATTGAACAAATATATAAAATTTTTGTTCCTTAAAATTTTTTCACCTTATAAAAACCAAAATAAAAACCTTGAAATGTATTTGAAATTGAAACAATTCCTTGAATTTTTCATTGATTTATATACTTCAATTTGCTTCAATTCATGTAATATTGCTTCCCTCGTAAATAAGTCCTTAATCACTTTTTGGTAATTTTCTTTTTAAAGTTTTAATTATTTTCTCCTGCTTAAAAACATATTCAGTTACTATTTTAATTATTGAAATTTGAAAGTAATAATTAAAAATAATTTATTTTCGACACAACAACCTTGAACCTTGAAATCAGGCATTTGAATTTAATTTTTATAAATTGGACACCCTGACCCTGTTGAATTTTAGATTCTCAATTTAGATTTTTAACACTTTAATTTTAAATAAAATCTTGTTAAATTTTTAGTTTAAAAACATTCGAAAGAGAAAACAATTTTGTTTTAGGTTAATCATATATAAGTTTTCGACATTATTGATAAATAAGAAAATAATTACTGAGTATAAAGTTTGTATTTACCCGCACTTTTACACAAGCATGCCATTTGCAGACGACAAGTTTTTTATTTACATTGCATGCATGACACAAGCAGAGTTTGTGGAAAGTTTGTGCTCTGTTAAAAACTTAAATAACTTAAATAATTTCTTAAATATATTGAAAAGAACCCAGTGATATAACTATTCAAAATGTATATTGATAAAAACTACCCGAAAGTGGTATTCATACTTCGATAAATAATAAAGTGTACTATAAATGCAATGGAATCTATTTTTCTATTCTCTCTTTCATTACTGAAATTTATAAAAAAAAAGTTAATAGCTTCCTTTTAAAACTAATTAATACTTTCTTCTACATATTTCTACGAATCAAGAAAATGAAATTAAGTTTAAAACTGTATCTGGAACAAAAATATTGATATGTGGGCGTAAACTGTATTGAATACATATATGTGTACATATATTGAAAAAAAATGGAAGTTAATTATAAAGTTTTGCACGATTTTGAACTATCAAAATTATTTTATAGACGTGATCTATAAAACATGATACTCACAGTTTTATTTACCAGACTTGTAAGTAATAAAGTTTTTTATTATATTCCGATAACAAACAAAAGGTATACTATAATAATCCATAATTTTAAACTTTACAGTGCAAAGTCATTTCTATAATTGAAACTTGAGACTTTTTCTTGATGTTATCACGGAAGAGGTTATCTGATAAGGGTTTTATGCACACAAATTTTATATCTTCAGTTTTACTTTCGATTGCTTTTGGTTTATTCTTCTCTCAGGTTCGTAAAATACTTTTTTATAACTTTTATAAAAAAAAAGAATAAATTTAAAGTAATTTATTTGTTTAAACTTAATTATTGTCGTAACATATTATTCTTATGTCAATAAACAAATGGATTAAATATAATTAATTCAATTCTAGTATGAAAAAAACAAATTGGATATTATGTTTCAAAATATCTTCTTTAGAACTATATATTAAAACTTGTTATTGTCCTCAGAAACGATAGTAAAATTTATTTTGTGCATACAAATTTTAATAACTTCCGCTAACTGTTTTACATATTTATCTTGCAGAAAATTCAAATTTATCTTTGAACACATCATCGTCTAACGTAGACAAATTTTTTATGCGCAAAATTCCAAAGCCCAGTTTAAGAAGAGAAAGAGTCCTGCCACCATGTAGGGTTTGTTGATTAAAATGATGACCCATGTGTTATTACCTTTATCATTGACAAAAAGACGGTTTTTTATTATACTTTGTATAATATCGGTACCATGGATTATCAGCATTTTGTCCTCGCCGAATATCCAAGACGAAGTGATTTTACAAAATAGTATTGCAGAATTGCAAGCTAAACTGGAACATCTGCACTCCAAATACATCATGAGTCAAGAAGAAATTCAACTACTGAGCCAACAATTGGTGCTGCTCTCTGAAAAAAATTACATTCTACCAGACTTTCAGTTTTATATGAACAGCAGTATGCCGAACATGACAAGCATAAAATTACCGTCAATTTATAATTTTCTACCTCATTTTCTAAATGATCTGAACAGTCTGAGGCCTGCTTTAGTTCAGAGCAAGGGTCGATCCGGTGTAAGCATGGTTCTCGGAGTTCCAACTGTTAAACGAGAGGTACAAAGTTATTTGATAACAACTTTGAAGAACTTGATAGAACGCATGACACCAGAGGAATCTGCTGATACTCTTATTGTAGTTTTAGTCGCAGAGGTAGGTTTTAAAAGCTTTTTTATTTTGCTGGGGGTAGAGTTGCAAAAATCTCGGTAATTTAAAATCAGGTTATTAGAATTTTCTATGTTTGAATGAGTTCCACTATTTTGAAACACAAACAATTTATTAAAATAAAAATGGATAAATAACAAAATAATTGTCATTCAAAATTAACTATAAGTCAAAGAAGTGTAAAAATTATTATTAAATATTACAATTATGAAACAGTAATTTAAAAAATCATAGAAATATGTTTTAAAATTAAAGGAAATGATTTAAATTTGAGACAAATACTTCAAAATCTTATAAATAAATTAAAGAAAATTAGAATAATAAAAACTTGGAGAAAATAATTGAAAATTGAAAAAAATGATTAAAAATGAGATAAATAATTAAAATTTTAGAAAATTAATTCAGAAATTATGAAAATGATAAAAAATTTAAGAAAATAATGGAAAAATAATATAAATAATTGAAAATTGAAGAAAATAATTAAAATTTGAGAAAATAATTGAAAAAATTACATAATATACAGTACCGTCGGGAATTGTCAGTCCACCTATTTTTTAAAGTTTGAAAAACATCTTCAAACGTACAAAGTACAAATATTAAAATTTTTCTGTGTTTATTCCCTTAAAGTAGATAAAATTTTGAGGAAAATAAGGCCTGAGTGAAGTGATTTAGTCAATTTTTCATTGAAATATGTTAAAAAATGTGGAATTTTTAATGTTTTAGAAAAATTGAAATTACTCTTGAAATAATAAAGGTTTTTTAAAGTTCATATGCTTGTTTTAAAGTTCCAATATATATATTATATTACTTCCTTCCGAAAGTTATTGACAATTATGACCTTGGTATATTTTATATAGCTGTATTTGATATCAAGATATAAACAATAATTTTTTTTATATTTTTTGGTCCAACTTCCGAGCCTTGCATATGCTAGGAAAAAGTTGCACATTAATGCTTAAACAACAATGTTATTCTCCAGTAAATTCTCTTTAAAACAAGCATATGAACTTTAAAAAACCTTTATTATTTCAAGAGTAATTTCAATTTTTCTAAAACATTAAAAATTCCACATTTTTTAAAATATTTCAATGAAAAATTGACTAAATCACTTCACTCAGGCCTTATTTTCCTCAAAATTTTATCTACTTTAAGGAAATAAACACAGAAAAATTTTAATATTTGTACTTTGTACGTTTGAAGATGTTTTTCAAACCTTAAAAAATGAGTGGACTGACAATTTCCGACTGTACTGTATTTAAAATAAGGGAAAATTAATTACCTACAATTTTAGAAAAATATTTTAAACTTTTAAAAGTTTATTGCATAAAAAAAAGTAAATAATTAAAAATTAGACAAAATAAATGAAAAAAGATGAACATAATTTAAAGTTGAAAAGAACAATTTTTAATTTAAGAGAAATAATTGCAAAAAGTACAGAATATAGAAACATAAAAGACAAGAACATCGTAAATATAATTGAAAATTGAATAGAAAAATTAAGATTTCAGATAAGTAATTAAAAACTTTTTGGAAATTATAAAAAAGAACGTAAGTAATTGATAATTGAAGAAAATAATAAACAAATAATATAAAAATGGAAAATTGTATTAAATAATTGAAATATCAGATAAATAGTTTAAAATTTGGAAATTATGAAAAGAATTCAAAATGATTAAAAATTGAAGAAAATAATGAGAAATTGGAGAAAAATATTTAAAAATGGAGGAAAATAATTAAAAAATGATCTTAAATTTTGAAACTAGAAAGAAAATAATTAAAATATATGATAATAAAAACAATGATAAGTTGAAAAAAATTAATGAAATTTGAAATAAATAATTGAAAAAATTTAAGAATTTTTTCAAAATTTTTAAAAGATCCGTTTGTCGGTTTTAACACCCCAAAGTATGATCACGAATTAATATTTTTGCTTGTTCTCAATCTGAACTCATGAACGATTTATATAAATAAGTAAAGAGTTTAAGAGAAGCTACGACATATGTATGTATGACATTATTATTATTATTTTTGTATAAATATTTTGTATGGTTCCCATAATGGTCCATTTTTGACTGTGGAATATATTATGAAATAAATAAAAATAAATAAATAAAATGAAAAAAATTGAAATTTCAGAAAAATACTTGAAATCTGTCAAATTAATTTTAAAAAATGGGAATAATTAAAAATTGAAGAAAAGAATTGAAGAAGGCTAAAAATAATTGAAACTTAAGATAATTAATACAATTTTTTGGAAATTATGAAAGCAAATGATAATAATTAAAAATTTATAAACATATTGAAATTTAAATTTGAGAAAAATACTTAAAAACCTTAAAAAATAATTTAACAAAATAAGAATAATAAGGATATAATTTAAAAATGATAAAAATAATTTAAAATTGAAAAAAATAATTAAAATACGATGAAAGTAATTAAAATTTCAGATAAATAATTGATATTTTTGAAAATTATGCAAAAAGAATGAAAATAATACGAAAATAACAGAATTTATTTTTAAGCAAAAGAAAATAATTAAAAAATCGTTTAATAAGTTGAAAATTGAAGCAAATAATCTAAATTTGAGATAATAACTAAAAATTTAGGAAATTAATTGAAAAATAATTAAAATAATTAAATGATGGAGAAAATTATTAGAAAATGATAAAAAGAAATGAATATTGAACAAAATAATTGAAAATTGATATATATATATTTGAAAGTGCGGGATAATATTCAGAAATAATGAAAATGATTAAAAGTTGAAGATAATAATTGCAAAATGAAAATAATAATGGTAAATTAAAAAAGTTAATTTCATTATGCGATAAATAATATGAAATTTAGCAGTAAATAATGAAATTGTTTTATTGTCGAAAAAAAATAATTTAAATTGAAATAGTGATTGAAAATTTTTTTTAAAAATAATTGTAATTTTCGGACGGTAAATTTAAGATTTAGGAAAAAAGTGTAAAACAACGAAAATAATTAAAAGTTGCAGAAAATAATTGAAAAATGATCAAAATAGTTGAAAATTGTAATTAAAGTAATTGAAATCATAAGAGAAAAGAATTATTAAAAAATGGAAAACTTTTTAAATCACTTAAAATTTAGTATATTTGAACCTTGGATTAATTAAAGTTTTAATCAATTCAAGTTTAAATTAACAGAAATTCGATGAAATTAAAATTGCTTTAAATTTAAAATTTGAGAATATTCTCCACGTAATATTACTTCTTCGCAACTCTAGCTGGGATTTTTTAGAATTTTTTATTTCATAGTTCAAACATTGGAATTCTTTTCACTCTACTTAAATCTATTTTTTAAAATGTACTTTATAGACTGATGCTGAATACGTATCTTACGTTGCGAAGCAAATCGAAGTGCAGTAAGTAAAAAAAAGATTTCTTTAATTTTTTTTTTATAATTTTGTGGTAAATTAACCAATTTGTAAAATTAACCATTTTGTAAATGCTAGATTTCCAGAAGAACACGAATCTGGTCTAATAGATGTAATAGGACCTTCTCCCACTTATTATCCGGATTTTTATAAATTAAGAGACACTCTGGGTGACAATCACCAACGTGTAGTTTGGAGATCGAAACAAAATCTGGATTATGCTTTTCTCATGTCGTATGCTCAGAAAAAGGGAACATTTTATGTGCAATTGGAAGATGATATTTTGGCGAAGAAAAACTTCATTTCGACAATGAAGTCTTTTGCTTTGCAGAAAGTTAGTGCTAAGGAAAATTGGTTTGTCTTGGACTTTTGTCAACTGGGATTTATTGGTAAGTCTCTTAATATTTATTTTAAAAACGTAATAAAATTATTTTAATTAAATGTGGATCTAAATGAGACACTTTTTTTTACAGGGAAACTATTTAAATGCTCCGAATTACACTGGCTGGTTCAGTTTATTCTCATGTTTTACAACGACAAACCTGTTGATTGGTTATTAGATCATCTAATAACCACAAAAGTTTGTAGTCTTGATTTGGACGCAGTAAGTTTTTTAGTCATTTTAATATTGATATTTTACAACTTTTTTTTTCAATAAACACAGATTATTAAAAATTAATTTTAAATTAGAAAAATTCAGTTAAATCAAAATGAGATAAAACTTGTGATCTTTTATAAATTATAGATAATTATTGAAATTTTGTGAAGAAAAACTATTACAAATTGAAAAATAAGTATTTAGTATTACAATAGCATGAATTAAATATCCTTTTGTTTTTAGAAACATTGTAAAATGGCTAAAGCGCAGTTATGGATTCACCATAAACCTTCGTTGTTTCAACACATTGGAACTCACTCTTCCTTAAAAGGAAAAGTTCAAAAACTAAAGGTATTTTATTTAAGTTTCTATCTATTGTGGGAATATTTTTTATTAACCCTATGTAAATTTTCCAGGATAAACTATTTGGAAAGATAACTCTTTTCTACTCGCATGTAAATCCAGATGCAACAGTCGAGACACAAATCAAGCCTTATAAACAGTTTACATTGCAGAAAGCTTACAAAGGCGAAAACTTCTTTTGGGGACTTTTGCCTCAACCCGGGGATCACTTGAAATTCAAGTTTTCTCATCCTATTTTTATAAAAAAGTAATTATTACCGTTTTCTTGTTTATAAACAAAAGTATTCTCTTGATTGCTAAACAGCTTTGGAAAATACATTTTTTTTAATTCAAGATTCTTAAAAATAACTCAATAAAATTTGTCAAAGTTACAAATTTAATTCATCTAATTCTAGAAGCTTTGAAATTTGAATTCCTTTAATTTTAAAAGTGTTAAACAGTGGATTCATCAATATTTGATAGCGATCGAAATTATATTCATATAAATTTAGAATTAGGGTTTAATCAAACTTGTCTAAATCGTTCGAAATTGAAATTATCCAAATTTGAAAGCGTTAAAAATTGGATTCTTTTAAATTTGAAAATGCTCCAAATTGTATTCATCCAAATTTCGAAGCGTTAAAAATTGAATTTATCGAAATTTGAAAGCGTTTAAAATTGAATTCATCCCAATTTTAAAAAGTTCAAAATTAAATTTAACCACTTAAAACAGGGTTGCCACAAGTCAGGGAATTCAAGGAAATCAGGGAAAAGTCAGGGAAACTGAAATGGGTCAGGGAAGTCAGGGAAAAGTCAGGGATTTTTATGAAAAGTACTGGAAAAATGCAAGAATCTTTAAAATGGATGAAAAATTATATTTTTCTGCAATTTACTAAGTATAAAAATTTACTAAATACATTTTTAGAAGTCATATTTTAAACATTTCTAAAATTAATTAATTTTTGCAATTTTTTTTGTCAATTTTTGAGTATTTTTGCGACTTTGAATATAATTTTTTTAAATATCAATTTCATTTACTTCAGTCTTTAAAATTATTGTCATAAATATTTAAATTTATTACACAAGTTTTCATTTATTTTTGCCATTTTTCAATTATTATATTAAAATGTATGTTCTCCAATCTTTAAATTATTATCAGAAATATTTAAATTTTCTACACAAGTTTCACTTTATTTTTGTTATTTTTCAATTATTTTCTTCAAACTTCAATTACTTTCTTCATATTTAAAATGTTTTTGATATTTTTGAATTATTCTCTTCAAAATTTAATTATTTTCTTCAAACTTCAATTTTTTTTTTGTCATTCAAGTATTTTTGTCATTTAGCAATTATTTTCTTCATATTTTTCTATTCTTTCTGCCATTTTAGAATTATTGTCTAAAAAGTTCAATTATTTTTTTCAAATTTTTTATTGACATGAATTTTTAAATTTCTTACATCAATTTTCAATTACACAGCCACACAAAAAAATAAACTTCTTTGTCCGAGACACTACACTAGTGTATTCTTACGTATTTTTTTCCGCTGAATCCGAATCCGAAGTCAGAATTGCTAGATTGGCTAAATTTTTTGAGATAATCTCAAAAAACCCAAAAAAAAAATTTTTTTAGCCAGGACACTACACTAATGTATTTTTATGTATTTTTCTCTGACGAATGTAAATCAGAGGTTAGAATTTGCAGATTAGCTAAAATTTTGAAAATTATCTCAAAAAAGATAAAAAAAACATCACCAATTAAAACCCAAAAAAAGTTTTTTTTTGTCCGAGACACTATGATAGTGTTTTCCTACGTATTTTTTTCCGCTGAATCCGAATCCGAAGTCAGAATAACCAATTTGGCTAAAATTTTTGAGATATTTTCAAAAAACTACTCAAAAACACGAAAAAATCGAGTTTTTTGAGATTATCTCGAAAAATTTAGCCAATCTAACAATTCTGACTTCGGATTTGGATTCAGCGGAAAAAAATACGTAAGAATACACTAGTGTAGTGTCTCGGACAATAAAGTTTTTTTTTGTGTGGCTGTGTTATTTTCTTTATATTTCAATCATTTTCTTCATTCTTTTTATTATTGTAACGAATTTATTAATTTTTTACACCTTTTTAATTATTTTCTACAAATTTCAATTATTTTTTTCAAACTGTAATTACTTTCTTTATACTTAATTTTTTTCCGTTTTTGAATTATTCCCTTTTAATTTCAATTATTTTTTTAAACTCCTAATATATTTTTTCTTTTTTTATTATTTTATTATTTTTGCCATTTTCGATTTATTTTCTTTCAATTTACCTAAATTACTTTTTCTGCTGGCGGGACCCAAATAAATTAATATTGGTAATTTCAAATTCATTATTGCTTACTCACTTTTTTTACTTAAAAGCTCACTATTTACTCACTTTTTAAATTAAAAAGTCATTTTTTTCACTATTTTTAATCTGCCAGTCCGCTGGCATCCCTATAAAGTAAATATATAAAAAATTAGTTTAAGAACTCAAAAAAGGTCAGGGAAAAATAAAATAATTTGTCTGAAAATCAGGGAAAAGTCAGGGAAAATTGTAATAAGATATTTGTGGCAACCCTGTGAAAGCAAATAAAATTGGATTCATCTGAATTTAAAAGCGTTTCAAATTATATTCATACAAATTTGAATGCGTTCAGACAAATTTATCCAAACTTTGGATGCGTTTAAAAATGAATTCATCCAAATTTGGAAGCATTCAAAAGAATTCGAAACATTTAAAATTATATCGAAATATTTGAATTGTATTTAAAATATTTTTTTACAGTAAAATTAAATGCGCACCAAGTTTTTTTAAACTGTCAATCCTTCGTTATTTATTTGATAAAAATGTTTAATGATCGACTGTTTTATTCTAGGTACTTATTCAGGAGTGGAAATCCTGAACATCCGTTAGATCAATTTTACAACACAACTGTAGAAATTCTTCCTGAATCTCCAAATACTCTCAACAGGAATTATAATAACGTTACAGAAGACGGGTACGTAATTGTAGGAAGATTTGACTCTCTTGGAATTGCTACTGGCTCAATTGACAAAAAATTAGGAAAAGTGTCAGCGTTGCGTCTAACTGTCCACAGTGAAAGTGAAAATTGGGCTATTCTTTCCGAAGTAAGTTCTATTTATTCTCTCAGAAATCTACAAGATGGATCAAATCATTTGATTTCTCCTAAAGTAATTGCGGACCAATTTTATAAAAAATTGATACTTTCAGAAATGATTTAAAATTTAAAATCAGAAATGATTATAAAATACAAGGAATTATTTTTAAAATTGGTCAGCTACAACTTTAGGTGAAATAAAGTGGTTTTACCAAAATAATATTTTTAATTGTATACAATTTTTAAGTTTTAAATGATTATTAATAAAATATTAATTATTACACAGATCCAAATCGAAGAGGATCCAAGCTGACATAGTACACAGGATTATAGAAAGAAATTTTTTCGACTTAAGTTTCGGTATACTTAAGAATTTCAATCCACTCATGGTTGATGGACCCTCAATGTTATTGATGTGCCTTTTCTGTTGTAAAAGTAATGCTCTAGAATCCAAGATTGATGTGATAATTGTAAATTTGTAATTTATTTTAAATTACTCTAAGGAACTATTGCTCCATATTTATTATTTTAATTTTATCTCAAATATTTCTAGTAGATTGTCCTTTTTAATCTATATCTGTTGTATTATAAAAATAATATATTAAGAACCGAGAACAATTGTACAAACCACGATATTTTTATGTTAATTTACTACACTGTTATTAATTGATAAATGACAATTTATAATCAATTGACTCCGTGGAATAAATTGTGTAATTACATTGTCAGTGTGTAACCGCGTGTGTGTGGAATTTTATCTGTTTTTAAACACGGCAGGAATTATAACATCTGGCATGTGAGACTTAATTTTTATTTGCTATCAACTTTTGAACAATATACATTTTATGCAATTATCAACTGTTCTTGTTTCATTAAATTCCTCTGATGATAAAATTAGAATATGTATTTTTTTTCTTCTAAAAATCCAAATCGATACAAATTACAATTCATCCAAACTTCAAAATTTAATTTTTTCAGTTTATTGTGTACAAATCTTTAATTTAATTTTAATTTTTTTGTAAAACTCTTTGTTTTTAAAATTCACTGAATTTTCCATTCCAAATTGATTCTTTAAACAAGAAATTAATTTTAGTTTGTTAGAAGAAAAGTTGGAAGATGTTTACGTATTTTTTGAAACTTAATTTTCAGAAAATCGCGGCAAAAATTGACAATTTTTAAAAGTCAGTCGATAAAAGAGATGTCGTGTTACCGACCGAGAAATTAAATGCCCCGGTGATGGCGTTTTTGGCAGATCGAGTTCTGCCATAAAGTCTTCGATGAACTTCGGGTGAGTTTTTTTCCATTAATTTCTGTATAAATTTAATTTAAAGAGCTTTAATTTTGCGATTATTTGTTGCACACAAACTCGAATTTGTCGGACAAGTTTAAAAAGTGTTTTCGATCTCCAAATGCCCTTTTCATGGTCATTCCGCTAATAATCAACAATTTTTTTATGCGGTAAGTCAATCCTTACTGTCAGTTAAAGTACACAATTGCTGAACAACTATCAACTTGACGGAATTACAGATAATTCGTTTTATTCTGATTAACTGTAAAATTTAATTCTCAACTCGTTTTCCTGATTCCATTGGCAACGGTCAACTCTTCTGCTTTATTAAAATATTTCACATCTGAAAAACAAATATTTTAAAAGCAATTAGTGGAGTTCAAAATTAGCATTAGCAGCCGTCCTATGTCACTTTATACTTGTCAGTTTTCTAAGTGGTTTTATATTGTTGACTACTACAGTATTTTATTTCAAGATGGTAGTTCAATATAGTTGTGCTTGAATTGTTATTAATTATTGCAAAATTCAATTTCTAATTTTTGCTCTAAATTCACTTTTGTTTTGCAACAATGGTTTGTAAACATCAGAGCTTTTTTCTGTTAACGTCATATTTTTGTACTTAACTGACAGTTGATTGATTTAAAGTATTGTTGTAGTAATTAATTTTACGAAAATATTTTATTGACTGTTGTTTTTTTCCGTTTTATTTTAATTTACTTCCACTTTATTTTAATTACTGTTTCATTTGCTTCGTTTAAAAAAACAAGATGGTTAAAATTATGCTTAGTAAATCACGTCTTAATCAAATTACAATAATAATGAGTTAGTGTAATTGCAGTAAATTACGGTAATAATGAGTAAACATCTCGTGTAAATAAGATTGGTATCAATTAATATTAAAATTATTTCGCCTAAAATTTGCTTTAAATTTAAATTATTAAGTAAAATTAGTGTGTTAGTATAAATAAATAATAAAAATTAATCAACGATAGAAGTGAATAGCAAAAAAATAGTAGTTTTAAATTTGATTTAAATTAATGTAAATTAATTATAATTAACAGTGTGGATTGAGTAACTGTTTTTATGTCACTTTAAAAAGTAAAACCCCAGTGATTCAATATTATTCTTAACTTGTAAATTTGTAATTAAGAATTAATTTATAATTAGTTTTTTCTTTGTTTCAGGAACAATTTTAGTTTTGAATATCCATTTCAAGTGGATCTCTGACAATCGATCAATGGCTTCAAAAAGTGTAAACCTGCCCGCCAAAAATCTCTCGCTATAATCACACTCTGATGGTCGCACTGGATTAAATAAATTTTGGCATTTACTATTTTGCCTTCGGAATGAGTAATAACACAATAGGCGTTCCAGAACTTTTTTCCTTGCTTGAGTCAAACAAGCCATGCGACGTAGATGAAACTAAAAAGGTCTTTCATGACCATTTTCTATCAAGTAAGTTTTTTTTTTGCAACAATTGTTTTATTTGTTCAGTTTTTGTTTTGGAAAACTTTATTGACGAAATTAAATTGAAGTATGCGTAAAAAACGTAGCAAAATGTCACCTCTCCCTGTATTGTCTTTTTTCTTTAATTTTTTTTAAACTTAGAAGAAATGAAAGTAAATTAAAACGACTTTACGAGCCAATGTGTGGATGTTAATATTAAATTATTTTACAAGATTTAGATTTTTTTTATCTAATTCTTTAGAATTTGCAGTGATTTAAAAAAAGGTGTTCCAACTCTCTGGAACTTATCCTATTTTATTTATTTATTTTTGTTATTTTATTCTAGATTACCTATTTCGTAAATATTATTTTTATCCAGAAATATACAAAGCAAATGAAATTAAGTTGAATGACATTAATTACAAGAAAAAGAATCTAATTTTTTCCTTACTTTTTTGCAGCAAAAGACAATTGGCTAGTAAATGGACTCTTTGAGTATTATCTTTCAACAAATTCGATTAGAGCGACAGAGGTGTTGGCGGGCGTTCGAGAGCCACATGACAAACACTTGCTGGACAGACTGACTGAAGCTCTTGCCAAACCCAGCACTCAAGGTCAAAAACTTCAGACTCTTACACTTTTGGGCCATGTGGCGCGTCGGCAACCCACCTGGCTCTACAAGCTTGCGAATCATCAACTTTTTAAAGAACTTCTTAAATTATTAAAGGTATTTTAAACCTAATTTGTCTCAAGGAAAGACCTATTACAGGGTTGCCACAGGTCAGGAAATTCGGGAAAAGTCAGTGAAACTGAAATGGGTCTGGGATTTTCATAAAAAGTACTGGAAAAATGCAAAGAATCTCTGAAATGGATAAAAATTATAGTTTTCAGAAATTTACTAAGTTTAAAAATTGTCTAAATACATTTTTAGAAGTCATATTTTAAACATTTCTAAAAAAAATCAATGTTTGCAATCTGGAAAATATTTATCTTTCACGTAGAAAAAGTTAATCACAAAACTTGAAATAAACTGAGTTCTTAATTGCAGGGCTCGGACTAGGTCCGTAAATCTCGTAAAAGTCCGTAAATTTGATGATAGTCTGTAAAAGTCCCCTTTTTTAAAAAACGTTCGTGAAGTCCGTAATTTGTTTAAAAAAACACGAAAAGTCGTAACTTCTACCTTTATAAAAATAGAGATTTTAAATATGTAGGTAATCTAGAGTTATTTTATGAATTTATTTTTTTAAATTTCCATTTATAACACTGAATAAGTAAAATTAAACTTTAATTATGAATTAAATATTTGGACAATTAGATTTTCAAATTAAACTATCAATAATATCTTAATAATTAAATATAATATATTATTATACAATTTTATATATTAATTAATATTAATAATAAGCTATCATAATAATTTAATTGTTGGATAAATTAATTTTTACAATTTCTAAAATGTAAACAATAAAGACAGGACCTGTCACTTAATTAACTTCTTTATTTTAAAAAGTGCTATAAAATTATAAATTATAACCTATAATGATGTGCATTTAAACCAGAAAATACATCTATTACTGAATTCTTGTTGATATAATTTAATGAACTTTTGTTACGTTTGTAAATTAATTGTCAAAACTAAAAAAATATTGTGACTGGGGAGACGATGTCTCCGAAAGTAAAGTTTTTTAATTTGTTTCAGAAACTCTTTTAGATTTATTTAGTTTCTTTTTTAAGATCAGATGAAATAAAATAAAAATTAATGTTCAGTTTTCGCAAAATTAATTTATAAAAAGTATGACTTATGACATACTTATTAATAAGGGTCATGCTAGTAAAAATATAAAAGATAAAAATATAAAAAATGATATTAAAATATAAAAACGTCTTTTTTTAAAGTATTCTATTTCTTAAAATAAATATTTATATGTATTTCAATTTAAATGTTTATATTATTTATTGTAATTTAAAAAATTATATTTATTTTATTTAAACTATTTAGGTTTATTTAATGCTTTTAAGAAAAAAAATTTTGGAGATCAACTTTTTTAAGATTCTACGTAAATTTAGCTTTTAAAAATTGTTTAATTTTCTAAATGCTTAATAAAATTTAAATTTCTATTACAATGGTGGAAAACGATTTATAGTAAAGAGTATTTATGAAATTAAGATTAATTATTATTTATTGGCTTTAGCTAGTGATGGGTAAAAAACTGTTCTTTTATTTGACTGCAAATGCCGTTTTTATATGAAATCCCCAAATTAGAGATATGTTCATTTGACAACCTATAAACCTATAAAAAAAATTATGCTAAAACGTATTTGATTATTCAGAAATATAATATTTAAAAATGTTTATTTTCTGGGATATAAAGAATTGATTAAATTCAAATCGATTTTTTTCATTAATAAATTTGCTTTCAAAAAATAATTATTTTTGTCGATTTTAAAGATATAGAGTTTTTAGAGATAGTTTAGGCTTGAATCTCATATTAAATGTCAAATTTAGATGTTAATTTTTTCCGTGCACAATTTTAAAGTAAACATACGAAAAATTAGTTTTAAGAACACAAAAAAGGCCAGGAAAAAAGAAAAAAATTTGTCTGGAAATCAAGAAAAAATCAGGGACAATTGTTATAAAATATTTGTGGCAACCCTGTATTTGCATAATTAACATTTTATCAAATTTCAGATAACATCGGATTTCTTTCTATGTGTACGTCCACCAGGGTGTTTGGCGACCGGAAAAACCGGGAATTAGAACGGGATTTTAGTTCGACCGAGAAATGGTCGGGAATTTTCAAAAATATCCGGGAATTTTTTTAAATTTCCGCTAATTTGTTAAAATATACAAAACATTTCAATTTAAGTTTTCTTCTTCTTCAACAATTTTCAAACTTGGTACTAGGAACGATTCGTATTAACTTCTCTTTGCACATGACATGTTATTGTTGATGGTTAATTTAACTTCATATATAAAAAGTTTGTATTTTTTGCTTCAAAACAAATCGATTGACCTGTATAAAGTATATATTTACTTAAAATTTGAAGACTTATTCGCAATTAATGAATCAAGACTCAAGGATTTTAATTGATTTAAATCATTAGGCATTTGCATTAAAATCATGATTTAAATTTAAAAAAAACTTCACAAATTTGTAGATAAATTTCAATTTTAATTTTAATATTTTTATTCTTTATAAAATTTAAAAAATTGTGCTAATGATCTACAAATTTTCGGTATAAAGAAAGCAAAAAATAGAATTTAATTTTTATATAGGTATTTAAGTCATTATAATTTAAATAAATTCCAAACGTTAATTAACTCATATTCCAATTTGTTTAAACTTTAAAATTTTTGTTTGAATGTTTTTATTAATACAAATTTAAATGCATAATAATTAAGTAATATTAATTATTTTTCATATTCACAATAATCCTTTTTTTAATTATTACTATATTTCTAATCGTAAGAGATTCCACTTTTTCAAAACTGTTTAATTTCTTATTTTTAAAATTTTTTAAGATTTTTTCTTTTTTTACTTTTTATATTTTTTTTTGTATTTGTCTTTTTATTTTAGAATTTTCTTTAATTTCCTTCTTTTTAGGACAATTATTTTATATATTTTTATGTCACTGTTTCATTCTTGTGTTGTTTTTTCTGAATTTTTTCTGTATTTCTTTAATAATGTCCATGACATTTTTTATTTAAAAGAATTCTCTGATTTTTCTTGTCTTTTTACGTTTTTCTGTTGTTTTTTTAAAATAATTTATTACTTTTTCGATGCTTTTACGTAATTTTCTTAATTTTGCGATCATATGAATTTGAAGATATTTTTTTGAAATTTTTTCATTTATTCAACATAATTTATTTGATTTTAATTAAATGTTTTATTCTTTTTCATTTTTTAGAAAATTGAAATTTTCATTTTTTTACCAGAAATGTTCAAGTTGTTTTTTTAAATTGTTTTATAATTTCATATGTTTAAATAATGAATTTTTTTCTTCCTTCATGAGAAAGCAAAATGTTCACGAGATGAACATCATTTTCACCTTTTTTTAATTTTTGTGTAGTTTTAATTCTTTATATTGTGGGGAGAGGGGTAAAATTTTTTTTGTAAATTTGTTTAATTTGTTTTTAAATCTTGTCTATTTTATTTATTTAAATTTATTTACCCTTTCAAGCAATTTCTAGATTTTTGGTTTTTTAACAATTTTTTATTAGAATGTTCGTATTTTATTCTTTATTTTTTTTTCTTTTTCGAGCGAATTATTTTTTCGTTGATTAAGAAAATGTTTTCTTAATTTTTTTTTCATTTTTATTTGTTGGTCGTGAGGGGAGTAAACTAATTTTTTTTCAATTTTCTGATTTCTTTTTTTATCTTTTTGTAAACTTGTCCAATTTGTTTTAATATCTTGTCTATTTTATTTGTAAATTTATTTACTATTTCAAGTAATTTCTAGATTTTCTGGTTTTTTAAAAAATTGTTGTTAGGATTAAGATCTGATATTTTTAATTATTTTTTATTGGATGTTCTTAAATTTTATTATTTATTTAGACTTTTTCACTTAGTTATTCTTGAAATTAATTTTACTGTTTTTTCTTAATAAAAATGACATAACTTTATCGTAATTAAAAACACAAAATAATCTTATTTTTAATTTTTAAAATTTATGGGCGCTAATGGTAATCTTGAACTTTAAACTCGCTTTTCTCAAAACTAGGATTTTGACACTTCTAACTTTGAATGTTTGTATCTTCGTGAATTTTTCATCTAAAAGGGTCCAAGACCTCTCAAAATATTCGAAATTTAATAAAAAATATGGTCATATAGATAAATCTAATAGTGCCAAAGTCGGCCCTTTTCATGCGGACGTACACATATTTAGTTATTCTTTTTAGCGTTTAATAACACTATATAATAATTTAAATGTTTATTTGTGTAGAAAATATTTACTAACACTGTCTCAAAACTGCATTCAAATTGAGAAAAAGAATTTATTCTTTTCTTTAAAATCTTTGTATTTTATTAAATTTGACAAACAGAATGAAAAAAGAATAAAATAAAAAATAGGATTAAATGTCAAGTATAAAAAATAGTTATCAGTTTTTCGATTTTCAAAATCAAGAAAATAAAGAAAAACATGATTTCTTGAAATCGTAAAAAGTGGAATTATGCTGTTATGCCTTTCAAATTTATTATTTTTTGATTAAAAATTACGTTAATGATTAAGAATTACGTTAATAAAAAATGCAGCTAGTTGAAATTAAATGTAAAAATTATTTTTTACAAACCTAAAAATATAAAATAATAATATTATGAATGTTAATTTCAGATGGAGGGAGACACTCTATCTTTAATGAGTGCTTTATTATTATTGGTGACATTGTTACCAATGTTACCAGTAGTTCTTGGACCACATCTTCACGAAATTTTCGAAGTTTTTGCCCGCTTAGTATCTTTTTATTATAGTCAAGCAACCCAACTTTCTTTAATGAATTCGGCTACCGTCGAGTGGGATAAATTTTATCTTTTGCACTTGCAGGTAATTTGGAATTTTCTTGATTTTATTGTATAATTGTAACTTTGCAATTTATAAAACTTTTTGTTTACTTCTTGTTCCTTTTGATTTATTAAAAAAATTAATGTTTATTCGTTGCTATTTACAGGTGGGTCTCTATAATCTGTTTCATAGACTGTATGCTATGTACCCATGCAACTTTGTCACCTATTTGAAACATCAATATCAACGAGATCAAGATTCTATATTTCTATATACAGTAAAACCGATGCTAGAGTCTGTAAGAATGCATCCACTATTAATAACTATGTCAAAGGACGCCGAAATTAGTTCTCAAAGGTATTTTCTAAATTTCCAAATATTTCTGCTTAGACAGATATAAATTTTAAAGGTTTCAAACGACTAAATACTTGATTTTTTTAATTAACCCTATAAATTTGAATTTATAGATGGAAGAAAATGGAACACCACGATGTTGTGGCAGAGTGTGGAAGATTTACTTTAGACAAGACTCGAGAGGAGATCGTTGTTCCGTCAATAAATCCACGTTTTACTCCTAATCCAGGTAATTTTATAAAGAAAAGAAGTTTCGCTCTTCTTTTTTTAAAAATATTTTTCTATAATAATTTATTTTTTAGATTATCCTTTTCCTGGGAGTGATACGATTGGAGAGGATGATACGTTTTGGTCCCCAAGTATGGTAATGCCGCCTCATAGTCCTCCACCTCTACAAACACAGCCTCATGAAATTAGATCGACACCTTCAACTCCTGGTAATAAAAGTAGAACTTCACCACCTGAGGCGGCTGTTGAAGCTACTCCAGAAACAACACCTGTTAAGGTACTTTATTGTTTGAACAAAAAAATTATCTACTTTTGTTTTATAAAAGTGCTAGAAAAATATAATGCGCCCAAGCGCCCGATTAATTTTTCATACTTTTTAGAAATTAAAATATGATAAATAAAACAAATCGTTGAATAATATTTTAATATTCATCCAATAAGCAGAAATAAATATTTAAAATATACATAGCTTAAAAGAGGATAATTTCAAATAAGAAATAATTATTTTGTGATTTAAAATATTAACTTTATAGGGATTATTCTTTTTTATTTTACAGTTCAGGATTTTTAACTTTTTAAAAGCAGCTTTTCTAAACATTGAAAATTATGTCTTTGTTAATGACAATTTCTTCTAAAATATATAAATTATCATATTCTTTAAATGCTGATAACTCTTGGAAATAAGGGAAATTAAATTTTTTTATAGACAATTGAAAATTTTATAAAATTTGCCGTTAAATATAATCCAATATCCAAAATAGTCTTCCTATTTTGGAGCTTGTTTGACCTTAGTAAATTATTCTCATAATTCAGCTATTTAGTAAAATTTTTTAATTAGAATCGGAAAAAAACTTTTAAACTCACAATCTAAAAAACTTGTCTAAGATTAATTCTTAAAAAATTGTTGAGTCAAATGATTAATAAAATTATTCTCAAGATCTTTAAAAAGTTTGGTATTTAAGTTAAAGGCATTAAGAACTTTGAAACTAATTTTTAAAAATTAAAAATAATACAAAAAAACTTTCAATAAATTAATATAGTGATAGTAAGTAAATTTGGAGACATAACAAAAATGTACATAACAAAAAATCAATTATCAATTATTTTCATCATATTTCAATTATTTTCTTCGATATTCAATAATTCTCGGCTTTTTTCAATTATCGATTACGTTCTTGAAGCTTCAATTCAATTCTTCAATTATTCAACTATTTTCAGGAATTCACAATTATTTTCTTCAACTGACAATTATTCTTTTCAATTTTCAATTATTCTCTTCAATTTCCAATTATTTTCTACTATTCTCAATTATTTTCTTCTATTTTCAATTATTTTCATTAATTTCAAATTATTTCTTTATTTCTCAATTATTTTCTTCGATTTTCTACTATTTTCTTCAATTACAAATTATTTCATTCAATTTTCAATTATTTTCTTCAATTTTCCATTATTTTCATCAATTTTTAATTATTTTCTTTAGATCTCAATTATTTCCTTCAATTTTTAATTATTTAACTTAATATTGAATAATTCTCGTCTTTCTTTAATATTTTTTTTCAATATTCAATTATGTTTTTGAAACTTCAATTCAATTCATCAATTATTATTCTACAATTTTAATTAATTTCTTCAAATTACAATTACATTTTTCATTTTTTATTGTTTTCTTCAAATTCTATAATTCCTGGATTGTTCAATTTCTTTTTTCTTCAATTATCACTTATTTTCTTCTACATTCAATCCCATTGTTCAATTCTTGAATTATTTTCTTTAATTCTTAATTATAATTTCGACAATCAATTCCATTCTTTAATTTTCAATTGTTTTTTCTATATTCAATAACTCTAGGCTTTTTACAATGATTTTTTTTAAATTCTCAATTATTTTCTTCAATTTCCAATTTCATTCTTAAATTTCAACTACTTTCTTCAATTTCCATTTATTTTTTCATATTTCTTTCAATTTTTATTTAAATTGATAATTTTTATCAATTCTTTTTTATTTTCATCATTTCGCAGTTATATCCGTCGATTTCTAAATTTTTCTGCTGTTGTCAAAAATTGTCTTTAATTTTTAAATACTTTCTTCAATATTGAATTATTTTCTTTAATTTTTAATTATTTTGTTCAATTTTCAATTGTTTGTTTCAATATTCAGTAATCTCGACTTTTTTCGATTATTTTTTTTTCAATTATCAGTTATTTATTTCATGTTTCAAAACCTCCTTCAGTTTCAATAATTTTCTTCTATTTTCAATTTAATTGTTCAATTGTTCAATTATTTTTTTCAATTCTCAATTAATTTCTTTAAATAATAATTCTATTCTTCAATTTTTAATGCTTTCTTCAATATTAAATAATTCTTGGAATTTACCTTTTTTTTTAATTATAAATTATTTTCTTCTTTTTTCAATCCAATTGTTTAGTAATTTTCTTTAATTCTCAATTATTGTATTCGAATTTCAATTTTATTTCTCAATTTTCAATTGTTTTTTTTTTAATATTCAATAAATCTGTGCTTTTCTGATTTCAATTTCATTATTTAATTTTCAATTTATTTCTTCAATTTTGAATTATTAACTTAAATTTTAAATTATTTTTTTTTATTTTCTATCTAGTTGGCCAATTTTCAATTATATTCTTTGAATTTAATAACCATTGTTCAATTTTTTCAACTATTGTTCAATTGTAGATTAATATTTACTTTTTTTTAATTTTGTTTCTAATTGTCAAATATCTTTGTCACTGTTCAATTATTTCTTTTCATTATTAGTTATTTCTTTTCATTATTAATTGTTTCTTTTAATTCTTAATTATTATTTTTTGTAAAGTTTAATACTTAATTTTTCAATTCTCAATTATTTTCTTTGAATTTCAATTATGTTCTTCAATTATCAACTGTTATCTTCAATTTTTGTAGCCATTTGTAGGTCTATTTATACTTAAAATAAATTTCAAGTTAGCAAGATAAAAAACTGGGAAATTATAGGAACAAAAACCGGGAAAAACCGGGAAATGACCGGGAATTTTGTGGGACGAAATTAGTAGACACCCTGCTTTCTCCATTTTTCAATGTATTGCTTTATTTTTAGTTTATTTTATCTCTTTGAATATATATATATTGGTTCCAATTTACTAATAATCCGAACTTAAGAAGGATTGTATAAAAAAATTTGTAAAAATCAAATTTTTTTGTTTGATAAATCTTGAATAAATTTAAAATGCAATTTCCAAAGTAAATAATAAAACTGATTGTGTAGGACTCGAGACAAATTCCATCAAGAACACCGATCGGTTCATCTGCAGTGAGAGCTTTGGGTGCTTTTGGAAATGGAGTGTTGGGAGTTAATTCTAGGCCGTCTACACCAAATTCAATAATTTCTTCAAATTACTTGTCTGGAGGTGGTGACGCCAATTCAATAACGTCCACGATTCTTTCGCAAAAACTCGAGAAACTTGAATCAGACAGAACAAATTTCCAAATTCCAAAATCAAAGAATGTCTCAAATATTACAGAGAAATTGTCCGAAATTGATATTAGTCAAAATGGAAAAAGTGATTCGTGGCAAGAGGATCAAGAGGTTTGTTTCTTAAAACAAAGTACATAAAAAATTGAATCAAATATTAATATTACAAATTTTTTACTTAAAATTTCTGAATAATTCTACAGGTTTTGCAAATTGTTAGTGCGAGGGGTGGAAAAAGCAGTGGGTCTAAATATTTGGAGCGTAGATTGCACATGAATGATTTTGGAAAGAATTCAACAAGTGTCCAAAGATTTTATCCAATTTCACAATCGCAGACTCCCAAAGAAGAAACTGGCGTGAAAGCAGAAGAAAAAATAGATTTTATCGAACAAAATAAGAGTAGGTTGAAAAATACAGAGGAAATCGGAACTCAAACTCCGGATTTTGTTCCTTATGAACATCTACTTAAAGACATCTTAAATCAAAAAAATCCAGAGGCCAGTTCGGAGTCAAGACTATCGCCTACAACTATTCTTGATCGTTATATTGAGACGTGTGTCCGTACGAATAGTTTCAATGATTGTAATAGATCAAGTTAGTATATGAGTAAATTTAAAAATCAATTAATTCTGATATTTTATCATTTATATATTTATAATCAATTTCAATAAATACAGGGTCAAATATGTCAAAAGCAAAGCAGAGAAAGAAGGGCAATGAAGATGATTCAAGGGATGAAAATATGGATGAAGATGGTTTGGATCATGATTGTGGAATTCAACAATTACAACTTATGCAAATGCAGCTACAGTTTGAAAGACAGAGACGAGAAGTTCACGCAGAACGGAATCGAAGACTTCTTGGAAAGTTGAGAGTTTCTCGGGTTTCCGAAGAATATAATGTTGCTCTTGTAAGTTATTAAATTTGTATCATAATTAATTTATTTTATTAATTATCGTTTATTTTTTTAATATTTAAATGCTCTATAATATAAATTTATCTCTAACAGAATGATCGTCTGCGAATCCTTGAAAAAGAGAATGATGCTTTGACAAAGGAATTAGATAGAAGCAAAAATGAAACACGTTTGACTGACGAAAGATATACGCAAGCCTTACAACATTGGCAGTCTAAGGTAAATATTATTTTTCTTAGGTAATTAAATTGGTGTATTAATTTTAATAAATTGTAATGAAAATCATCTAATGATTTATTTTTGGTGTTTCAAACAGTGTGTAGAGGAATTACAACAAAATCAAACATTCAAGGATAAAATTGAAGCTTTGGAAATAGAATTAAAAAGCGAAAAGAAGAAACTTGCCGAAGGAGAGCGTAGAATGCAGTCTTTGGAAGCTGATCTATTCGACGCGGGACATCAATTGAGAGAGGCTCTCATAGCTGCAAATTATACAGAAGAATTAAAAAAGAGATTATGCACTTTTCAGAAAAAATTTTTACTTTTTAGAGAAGCGCAATTGCGAAATCAGCATGAACGCACAGATCTTTATACAAAAGAGGCTAAAGAAGAGGCTGTTGAAATGATTCAGCGGTCCTATGCAGACGAGTTACAAAGTAAGGAAATGGTTTTTAACAAAAATTTATTGAAATTTGAACAAATTAAAGTTATTTAAATTATTATTATATATAATAATTTACATGTTTCATTCTTTCATTTATTCATTCCGTCCACATTTGAAGTTTGTCAAACTAGATGTTTTTTTAGTTTTAAATTTTTAAATCATATTTGAAGATCACTTTTTCAAAAGTTGATAAATTCACATTTTGTTATTTCGATAAAATTAAATAAATATGCAGTTTTGCACCTGATCCTGAGAGTAGAAAAACTATACGAAATTATTTATTATAAGAATGTTTTTTGCAATTAAGGCGATTTATTTTTGATTAAAGTTTGTAATAATTAAGGAATTTAAAGGTTTTTGTAATTTTTTTAAGGAAAACAAATTTAAATTTTAAATCATCTTGGTTAAATCCAGATTTTTTTAAATTGAAAATTCTTTGCTAATAATTTTTTTCTGAAATCTAACAATGACAGATTGAATTGCAAGATTTTAATATGTTAAATTTGTGATTATCTCTACTTTTTTGGAAAATGGATTTATCAACTTCTGAAAAAGCCCTCCTCATTTCATATTTTTAAACTGTCCCCAAATTTTAAGTTTATAGCAATTTTAATTTCTTAAAATTCAATTAATTTAAACTAGCATTGATTTAAAAATTTAATTAATTCATGCTTCAAATAATATACTATACTTAAAGGAATTTAAACATTTTTTGAATTTTTAATATTTCTTATTATAATTTCAATTATTTACAACAATTTTCAATTATTTTTATTACTTTTCAACTATTTTCTTCAATTTTTAATTATTTGAATTATTTTTCAATTTCTTTCCTAAATCTTAAATTTACCTTCGCAAATTTCAATTTTTTTTTTAAATCATTTTTTTAATTTTTTTTTTCAACATTAAATCAATTTAATTATGTATTCATAAACTTTATATTATTTATCGCAAATTTAAATTCACTTTTTTAATTAACTATTATTTTTGTCCTTTTGCAATCATTTTTTTATTTCTTTTTATCATTTTCAAATTATTTTCTTTTCTTCTTAATTATTTTAATTATTTTTCAATTCATTTACTAAATTTTCAGTTACTATCTCATATTTAGATTATTGTCTGCAATTTTTTAATTATTTTCCTTTATTTTGAGTATAATTTGCTACTTTTCTATTATTTTCTCCAATTTCTAATTATTTTCTTTTTTTACATATATTCTGTCATTTTTTCAATTATTTTTCTCAAATTACATTTACTATTTTCAATCTGTCAGTCTTTTTATCACATTTAAATTATAATTATCGTATTTCAATTGTTATTTTCAATTAAAAATTTGTTTTATCATTTTTCAATTATCTCCCTCGATTTTTAATTATTATTCTCAATTTTCAAAATTATTTTCTTCAGTTTTTAATTATTTTCGTTTGTTTTCATAATTACTAAAAAAAAATATGCCTTAAATTTCATTTATTTCTAGCTTATTTCTCAATCACTTATTATTCAAGTATTCTCCTTTTTTTTCAATTAATTTTTAAGATTTTCAAGTATTTTTCTCAATTTTCAAATTTTTTCTTTTAAGTTCTGCAATTTTTTCAATCAATTCTCTCAAATTTCATTTATTTTTTTTTAAGTTTCAAGCTTCATAATAATTTTTCAATTATTTGCCCTAATTTTTATTTATTCTCGTTTTTAAATTTATTTTCTAACATTTTAAAGTATTTTTCTCTTTCCATTATTTTCTTCAATTTTTTATTATTTATATTATTCAGGGCTGCCAGTGACTAACTTTTTTCACTTTTCCTCACTGTTTTTAAAAACGCTTACTACTACTCACTTTTTTTAAAAAAAATATCAATATCAATTAAATATCAGTTTTCTTCAAACTTCCATCATTTTCTTCAAACTTTAATTACTTTCTTCATATTTAAATTTCAACTATTGTCTAAAAAGTTTAATTTTTACACCTGCTTTCGATTATTTCTGTCATTATTCAATTAGTTTCTTCACATTTTAATTATTTCCTCAACATCTCAATTACTGTACTCAAAATTTAAATTTTTTATATCAGTCTCAAAATATTATTTTAAAATTTTATTAATTTTTGTCAGTCTTCAATTATTTTCTTGTAATTTCAATTATTTCTTATACTTTTCAATTATTTTCTTCAAATTTGAATTATTTCGTTTCAATTTTTGCCTTCATTTTTTCAATTAGTTTTGTTGTTTTACATTTTTTTTAAATTTGAATTATTTTTTTATTATTATTTCTTCATATATAAACTCACTATTTACTCACTTTTTCACTTAAAAACTCACTTTTTTCATTATTTTTAATCTGCAAGTCTTTTGGCAGCCCTGATATTATTTTTAAATTGGTTTTTTTAATTTACAATTCTTTTCATTCTTTTTCCTAATTTCCAAAAACCTTTTAATTATTTATCTGAAAGTTCCATTATTTGATTAAATTTTCAAATCTTCATGATTTTCTTGTTTTTTATGTACATTCTGTTTGTTTACCAAGAATTTCTCTTAAATTAAAAATTTTTTTTTTTCATTTATTTTCTCTAATTTTTAATTATTTTTGTTTTTCAACTTTTAAGAGTTTCAAGTATTTATTTGAAATTGTCTTTTACTTTCCTTTATTTTGTATTTGTAATTGTAACTTTTGAAATGTTTTCACTTATTTTTCTCAAATTTTAATTATTTTCTTCTATTTTTAATTATTTATATTATTTTCTTCAATTTTTAATCATTTTCATTGTTTCTGTATTTATTTATTTTATTTATTTAACATATATACGAGCTTACAAAATAAAATTTGCCTTTCCATACCTAATTTGTTTTCAATTTTCAATTGTTTTCTCCAATTTTTCATTATTCTAATTTTTTTCAATTTATTCCTAACATTTTCAAGTATTTTATGTGCTTTTATTATTTTTCAATCATTTTGCATAATTTGTAATTATCCTTCTATTTTTTTTTAATTCTAAAATTTTTAAAATTGTTTCCTTTAAATATTTGTTGATAACACAAACTTTAAAAACTAATTTGCGCACTAGTGCGCGTTTCATAATCTAGTTTACATTAATTTGAAATTAAAACGAAATATTTTTTCAGCTTTAAGAAAACAAGTAGAAAATGGAAAAGCTCTTGTCGAGGCATTCAGAAATCGTCTGGGAGAACTGGAGAATAAAGAAGCTAGAAAAGAAAATCAATTGATTGATCAGCAGCGACTTTTGTTGGAAGCAAAAGAACGACACGAGTCGGAATTACAAGCTGTTGAGTCCAAGTATAAGGCTCAGATGGAAATAAATCTTCTGCTGCAAGGTAGAGTTCTGGAGCTGCATGGAAAATTAGAGGCTGCAACTTCTCGAACAAGTTCAGTGACAAATTTAGCATCATCGGCTTCACCCAAGGAACGTTCTCCATTATTATCGACTAGTTTGGCATCATCCAGCGAAAGTAGTCTTGCGTTTATTCAATCCAATTCTAGAAATATGATAAATGATTGCTGTGATCCTGGCGGTGAAATATTGAACTTGCATGCCATCTTAGAACCTCATTCGAGTCAGGTCATAACACAGACTCGGTCTAATCAACATCGATAAAATTATATCAATGATATCATTGAACAATATTGTACATTTATCAGGTCTTTCTCGACCTCGCTGTTCTTTTTTTGAGAACAGAGCGCGTTTTGAAGAAAATTAATTAATAGCTTCTAATCGATAGGCTAATGATCCAGTGAAAATTAAATGTTGCATGATCACGATCGCTGGGTGGAGAATTGACTCCATTTTTCGATCGGCAGCTTCTTTACGACGAATTAATTCTGAATAAAAGTTGAAATATTTTGTGAGCAATCTTAACATTGTCTCTCAGTCCACTGACTTTCCTTGGTAGTTTTAATTCACTTTTAAATCCTAATATTAAAGTTGTATTATAAATATTTTAAATTTATTATTAAAATAACAATTCTAAATATTGTAAAAATGTGAATATAAAATTGAAAGATTATTAAAAATTTAGTACTAATGAAAGACAAGATATAGTATAAAAACAATGTATTTGCAACATACATGATTAAAATCCGTGTTTAATACTGAACGATAAAAAAATGTCTCATATCACACATAAATTCGCACAAATTATATACATATACATCAGCTGTAAATTATTTTAAACTTCTGACAAAGACTATAAACAATGAAATTAAACAAATGGCAAACGATTGTTAAAAGCTTCTCTACTAAGAGTATTTTTAAAAAAAGTCGCACGACTTTGGTCTTTTGTTCCTTTTTGTCAAAAAAGAATTAATAAGTCTCAAGTTCTTGGCTCATTGTCATCAGAATCTCGTTTGGAGGGGCGTAACTTGCCAAATCTGAAATAAGAGAAGGCGATAAATAAAAAATAAATCCAGTTTAAAGTAAAATGTTAATAACATTAATAAACAAAAAGCATTAATTGAAATAAAAGATAAAATGAAATTAAATTAAAATAAAGAATTGAATAAAAAATAATGCGGATTAAAAACTAAGAAATTAATAAAGCAGGAAAAATTAATGCTAAGCAGAAGAAAAAATTAAATGAAAAATTGTGTAGATAAAAAATGCTCAACGTGCAAAATACCTAATTAATTTCATGCACCATAATCGTACTCACGACTATGACCCTGTTGTAAAGGGTAGGATTTAGCTTTGCGTAGCAATAATTGCAAAATCCAATAAATTGTCAGCCAAACGAGACTTCCTCCCGAAAAAATTCGGAAAGTAATAACTCCTTTATATTCGTCCATTAAGTATCCACACAGTAAAGTTCCCGTTGACACACCTAGAACGAAATAACTCGAATTAAAATTTCAGGAATCGCAGTGATTTTTTTGTTCAATTTTAGGTTAAAAAAAAGGGAATTCAGACTTTTAAAAAAGGGGAATTTATTTTTAAAAATGTGGATTTAAAAAATCAAGAAAGAAAACATTAGAACAAGTTGTTTAACATATCCATAAACTATTTACAAACAGAATCATCAGTATACAGAATCTTATTACTAATGCAAAACTTCTTCAACCGTAAATAATAAAAAAAAATTAAAATTTTATTTTTTTCTTTGCTTAACAGTTAATTAAATTTTTAGAAAAATAATAACTGAAAGAAATGAAAGTTGCAACAATGCAAAATTTAAATTTGTAAAAATATTTATCCCTTCCATTTTATAAATTTTTTCGATTTCGGGAAGGAAAAATTATTGCAAAATTTGTTTTGAAAACATTAGAATATTTTTATAATTTTTGTTTCACACAAAATTTCTTCAAAAATTGGTACTGTTTCTTTTTTTTCAGATGTTCTAGAATTTTGATAGAAATTTGTTGTAAAATTTTGTAAGAACTTCTTATAAGATTTTTTATAGAATTGTTTCACGTGTATTAATGAGAAAAGAATTAACAATTATCTGTACTTTGTACGTTTAAAGAAGTAAATTATTTACTAAAAAAAAAGTAGATTGTTATATAAAAGTTATAAAAAAGGTAGTTAAAAATGAATTAATAAATTTGACTTTATTTTGGAAGAGACTTTACCAACGCCTTCGAAAATAGCCCCGACTACACCCTGAATCGTAGCTTTGGTCCCCGAAGGCGATACTTTGTCACCGTAAGAAACCATCGTTGGCCAGCAAAGACCAAAAGAAGGTCCGTGAAGTACTTCCACCAAAATAAGCCACCAAGCATTGGAGATGACACTGTAGGCCATAAATCTGAAAATTTTAATTTTTAATCAATCAAAAAATGTCTTCTCTTTTAAAGACAAATAATTTCCCATGACTTTTGTTTATTTAATTAATTATTAATCTCGCTAACCTAATTGCATAAACGAGAAGGACTAGACTCATAACGTTGAAGTGACCCAGTTTTTTTAAGACAGCTCCTGATATAAAGTTGAAAGGCAACTCCCCTAAAAATCCTTGAATACCGACCATAAGTCCTTGTAATGTTTTCAACCAATGAGATCCTGGAGATAATTCTTCTGTATACCATAAAAGAAAATTCCAAACAACTCCAGTACACATTCCAGAGCCAACGCACCAAAATGCAAAAACAAGAATTCTTCCTTCTCTTAAAAGAGCCCACAATTCCCAAAATACAGACGGTTCATATTCTCCAGGATTTGGATTTCGCTGAAATTATTTTAAATTATCAACTAACAATGACTGTAATCATTAAAATAAAAAATCAATTATAATTTTTTAAGTACCTTGGTTAGAGTTGACGAGACAATAATGTCAAATATCATCGCGATTAGCATAATGTAAAATACACAAGTGTAATCTTTTACAATCTCTCCTTTACTAAAAACGTCTACTAAGTATCCAGCACTTATTCCAAATATTCCGAAGCCTATACTTCCCCACATCCTCTGTTTGCCGTATTCTTTTCTTCTTTCGTCACCTGAAAAAAATGAAATTATTTTCTTTTATGCTTCCTCATAGAGGAAACTTTGTGGTCGTTAAAATTTTCGATTTTCCAAAAATTGTCTAAATCGACATATTTTTATCTAAGAAGCCTAAATTAAAGTTTAAGAAAAGTTTTAAGAAAAATCCCAGATGTGTGTGTGATGGTTAATTAAGCTCATAAATATCTGAATTTGGACACAGGGGTTTTTGGAAATACCCAAAAAAAAATTTTCCACGCACCAGTTTTCATTAAAAAAAATAAAAATATCGTTTTTTTACCAAAAAAAAATTTTTCACGTTAAAAGTACAATCTAACAAATACAAAAATCATATTCCTTCTCTCAAAACGAATCGATAGACCTGTATAAGTACCTAATATATAATACACCAAAAATTTTCATAATAAATCATGATTTTTCATTTTTTTCTACATTAAATTTTTTTTTTTCAAATCAGTATATTTTATCTAAAGTCGTTGCTGACTATTTTTAGCAAAATTTGATAATTTGAGAGATAAATTTATGATGTGTGTGCAATATGTTATTTTATATAAATTCTTATATAAAAAAAAAACACTAAACAATTTAAATAGGTAATATAAATTTGTTTATTGGCAATTGTTCAAAATAGTCTAATTTACTTAAATTAATGAACTATTGCATAAGGAATGGCAAAATATTGAGTGAAATTTAATTTTTAAACCCACCTGCGAAATGTCAAAATTTTTCATATTTTAAGTACCTATATTTTTACAGGCAGTTTGTCAATTTATCAAAATTAATTTTTACTTAATACTAAGTACTTTTTAGCTACTTTTATGTGGTATATTGACTTTTTAATTTTATAGTGGGGAAATATGAAAAATTTTATCTTTAATATTGAAGTTTTGAGAAATTTTAGTGTCTGTGATCACTAATAAATTTTCCCCAGATAGACGAATAAATCCAATTTTTCCTTTAAAAGTTAAGTTTGATCTTCTTTTTCATTGTACAGATCTGCCAGCGGACTTCCAGATTGAAAATAATAAAAAAGTAACTTTTTAATTTTAAAAAGTGAGTAAAAAGTGAGTTTTTAAGTGACAAAATATTAATTTGGGGTTCGCCAGCAGGGAAAGAATTAATCAGGGTGTATGTTACGCTAATGAACGTGTTTAAAACATTTAAAAACTTATGAAAATAATATAAAGATTCAGGAAAGCCATTCAAATTTGAAGAAAATGCCAAAAATAATTGAAATATGAAGAAAATAATTGAAAAATGGCAAAAATAATTCAAATTTGAAAAAAAGATTATAAAATGACAAAACTAATTGGAAAATTAATAAGAAATCAAAAAATAAAGCCAAAAATTGAAAATTGAAAACAAAATAATTGAAATTTGAAGAAAATAATTGAAGAATGACAAAAATATTAGAAAACTAATGTAAAAGTTAATAAATTCATGACAATAATAAAAAGATTGAAGAAAATGACATTTAAAGAAAATAATTCCAAAATATCAATAACAATTGAAATGTTAAGAAACTAATTGAATAATTACATAAATAATTGAAAGCTGGTGTAAAAAGTAAAAGTTTATAGACAATAATTGAAAAATTGTAAAAAATATTAGAATTTTGAGGAAAATAATTGAAAGTTGAAGAGATTAATTTAAGAATGTCAAAAAAAATGTAAATGTGAAGAAAGTAATTAAAGTTTAAAGAAACTAATTGAAATTTGTAGAAAATAATTGAAAAAGGTGTTAAAAATTAATAAATTCACGACAATAATAAAAAGAATAAAGAAAATGATTGAAATTAGAAGAAAATAATTAAAAACTGTGTAAAAAGTAAAAATTTATAGATAATAAAAAAAATTGAATAAAATAATTGAAATTTAGAAGAAAATAATTCAAAAATTACAAAAATAATTGAAAAACAGCAGAAATAAATTGAAACTTGTGTAGAACATTTTAATATTCCTGACAATAATTTTAAGATTTAAGAACATAATTGAAATTTTAAGAAAGTAATTAAAAAATGACTAAAAGAAATGAAGATTTGTGTAATAAATTTAAATATTTATGACAATAATTTGAAGACTGAAGAAAATAATTGATATTTGAGAAAATTAAATTTAAAATAGGAAAGACACTTGAAAATTGTCAAAAATACTTTAAAGTTGACAAAAGTACTTTAAAAAAGACAAAAATAATTTGAACGAGGTGTATAAATTAAATATTTGTAGACTAATTAAAAAATGGATGGTGTAATTGGAGTTTATGATCAAACTAATTGATTTATAAAATAAATTAATTTTCGGGCTCCCAATATCAAACCCGTAGCTGGAATATACATTTTACTGAAAAAGTGAGAATAAATCTCGTGTTTAAACCTTATATAAACTCCGTATTTGAAAACATAGTTTTCAAATTAAAATAAATAAAGAAATAGCTGGTTCTCCAACTCCAAATTTTGATACGATGGAGAAGAAGCTTAAACTTAAATTTAAAAAAAAATTGGGTTTATTCGCCTATCTTGGCAAAAGTTATTAGTGTTTAGAAACACTAAAACTTCTCAAAACTTCATTATTGAAGATAACAATTTTGATGTTTCTACACTGTAAAATTAAAAAATCAGTATGTTATATGAAAGTACCTAAAAAGTACTTAGTGTTTAGTAATAATTAAGTTTTATATTTTTAAGAATTCCTGTAAAAATATAATTGAAATATGGAAAATCACGACATTTCGCAAGTGAATTTGAAGATTTATTTTTCACTCAACGTTTTGACACTTTTTATGCAATTTTATGTTTTAGTGTTTTTACATTAAATTTAATCAATTGTCAAAATAATCTTTTTTCCCTGTAACTCAACATTTAAATTTAAATTGTAAGGTAAATATAGGTATTTATATAAAATAGTCAAAAACGAATTGTACACACGTCACAAATTAATCCCACAAAGTATCAAATTTTTCTAAAAATAGTCCGCAACGACTTTAGGCGAAATATAATTAAAATGACCCTTTTAAAATTTCTCCAACGTTTATTTTTTAACCATAGTTCCTTTAGAGAAAATATTCTAGATTAAAAAACAAACTAATTGGTCTGTATAAAGTACATATTTTCCTGGAAAATAATAGAATTGATAGCTATTTTTTATTTCTAACGAAATTTAAATTTTCTTTTTTTTTTTAATCATTTTAATTTTTTCCTTCCTCTATGAGGAAGCAGATTATTTTGCTTACTTGAAAGCAAAGTGTTCATGCAATGAACATAATTTTCACCTAGTTTCTTTTTACATACTTTTAGAAGAACTTGATCAAGAAGAAGAATTGATTTTAGAAGAATTGATAAATTTACCAAGAAGGTTGAAGCAAATGGCGTCTCCTAAGCTAACAACCACAGCCATTCCAATCCAACTAGTGATAGATGCCCACAAGAATGTTTGAAATTGATAAGTAGAACTTTGTGAAAAAATACTGGAATTTCTGGTTTCACGTATTAAATTATCCATGTCAGGATGTTTAGGACAAGTAATTTTGCAAGGCGTAGATACTTGAGATTCACAAAGTCTTCTAGTTGTCTGCCCATCCGAAAAAACAGCCCTGTCGACTTTCACATGAACACATGATTTTAACTAAAACAAAAAAGATTATTAGTACTATTCTCATATTATTGGAATCTTCAAAATACAAAATTTACCTGTATGTCATGATAAATATCATAATATGCAGTGAAATTGAAGGGTGTTCCATCAGGATTACAAAGGTGCCAATGAGTGCAGGCAGTGTCGTTTATTTTTGATAAACTTTGGCATGTTAACTGAAAATTTGCAGAAACATACAATTATTGTAACACTGATTCTGGAGAAATTTGAAAATACAATTTTCATATTTTACAAAAACTAGATAAGGATATTTACGTACTTGACAATTTCCTTCGGATTTGTTAGCACTGATAACTTTGTCAAGAATGTCTTGTGAAAAAGTCTTCTCAGGGCAAAGTTCTATAAAAGCTTCTGAATGATCACATTTTAATCTAACGTCTGCGGTTATATCGACTTCGGGTATAAAATGCATCATAAAAAAACTAATGGCTAGGAAAGCTTGGAAAAAAAGAAAAAAAAATTTGTGAAGTTTGTACTTGTCCGCAAGACTTCCAAATAGAGGTTTTGCGATTAGTCCGGTGATCGGCAAAATTGTGTAAACAGTGCCGACGAGAAATCCGGAAAAGCCCAACTGCTTTGCGAAAGTTGGCAAAAAAGGTACAATGCATCCGGTGGCTAAAAAATTAAAAAGATTGTAATTAAATAAAAATAAAATTAATTTCAATTAAATAATAGATCTAAAAAATTATGTAATTTTTGCGTCCCCGTAGAAGAAGCTTTGTGATAGTTAAGAGTTTCGATTTTCCAAAAATAGTCTCGATATAATATTTTCAACTAAGAAGCCTAATTTTTAATTTTTAAGAAAAGTGAATATTAAGCTCATAAATATTTAAATTTAGATATAGGGATTTTTTAAAATACCCAAACAAACATTTTAAGCATCATTTTCCATAAAAAACTATATTATAAAAAATATTTTATCATAAATTTAAAAAAATAATGGATATATTTGAAAAACGAGTTAATTGATTTTTATATAGCACATATTTTCTCAGAAATTAATATAATTTATGAAAATATTTCTTGTTTTAATTATAGGCAATTAAACCAATTTTATAGATTAAAAAACAAAATTATTTTGCTTATTTGGAAGTAAAGTGTTTATGAAATAAACACAATTTTCACCTATTTTGAGATACAATAATTATAATACTGAAAATTGAAAGGAAAATAAAGAAAATACATACCAGCATTGTAAAGAAAATAGTGCGCTTTGATAGGAACCAAATCTCTGTTAATATTTTCTAACATGATTGTAAACGATTACCACTATAAAAATCTGTCAAATGGACAACTTTTACCTGTAAAAATATATAATTAATGCATTAAAAAACATCTAAACTGAAAAATAATTAATAAGTTGGAGTTGCAGTTTCAAATTACAAGAAATAGACGTGAATTAAAATTCAAAAATAAAAGAGAAGTGATAAAATAAGAATGAAATAAGACAAGATGAATGAGTACTTAAAATGAAATAAAATCAATTAAGTGCTTTACAATGTATTCTATGATCGACATACTATCAATTAAATTAAATTGGGGATTTACGAAAGAGTCGAAGGTCAATTGATTGCAATTATTGTGATATGGACATAACCTTCAAAAACTAGTTTACACTCGAGATTTCATGTGCATAAAATTATTTTAACAATATCAAATTTGAAATTAATTTTAGTAAACATTGAATAATTCTTAAGAATGTTTTCTGTTTCTAAAATAATTTAACTTTTAACTCACGATTTGATTATATTTAAAAAGTATTGAATAGCGTATCCGCCCACAGTTCCATGCTCACTATATCAGAGTTTTTATTCACAAAATCTTGATTATCATCTTTTATTTATTCGGAGAATTAACGTGAAATCTTCTTTTATCTTTCTTTATTGCTATTCACTGTAAATATCATTGCCAAGTTTAATAACTGCAATTATCTTTTACAATCTTTATAAAATGATAATGTTTCAGATAAACTTGATTTCCTTAAATCCCTATATTTATTTGTATAATTGTTACTTACACTCTTAAGCGTTTTTCAATAGTAGCTATATATTAATCTAGGAGTTCAACGTGTCATGACTTGGTGGATATATGTATATATAGGCTTATAGTTCAATTAGTGTGTAAAAGAAAACTATTTTTTAGAGTACAAAAAAGACATGTTTCTAAATCTTCTTAATTATACATATACGGCATGAGTTGCAGAAAATCGTAGAAAATTTAACTTAACTGAATCGTCAGCTATTTTTTTGTTCATAACTTCGTGATTGTTCATTCATATTTGTCAAAATCAGCTGATCGATGAAAACAGAGAGAATCCTTTATAGTGAAATTCCATTGTAATGAATGACAAATATAGTGAACTTTCAAGTTTTTAGAGCAGGGATGGGTGAATGAAGAAAACTCGAGGTTTTCCACGTATAATCAGGGATTGGAACGTAAATTACTTTAGGTAATCTACAGTACGCTTCCATTTAATTGACCTCGTCGGGACCGGATGAAACATTTTAATGGGGAGGTTCACGGCCAAACTCGGCCACTAGTTGGCAGTATTGCTTCTGGTGACAAGACGCGCAAAATTTGGAAAAGCATAAATTAAATTATATCAAACAAAGTAAATAGAAAACATTTTTCCTTTGGCACGCATGCATTCTTCCCGCAAGTCATTTGCTCGACTCGACATTTGATCGACTGGTCATTTCCTCGACTCGACATTTGCTCGACTCGACATTTCCGCGACTGGGGTCGTATTCTCGAATCGATGACCCTAGATGTCGCATGCGACATGCCATGCGAGATTGAAAAAGCTATTCTCGAACGTGTGTCGCATGCGAGATTTCATGTCGTATGCGATAATTTTCGAATGGTTCGTCTCGAGTGGGTAGTGGCCACTCGAGATGCAAAGTCGAATACGAAATGCTAGTGAGAAATAAGGTTGTGTGTCATACATGTAATAAACGTATATAATGCAAAGTAGTGTTAGCGGGCATGAACTAAAGTAAAAAATTAAAAATAACCTGAATGCCGAAATTAAAAATCAAAAGCATAAGTATTGTAAATCAAAAGCTTTATATAAACATTTTTTAAATTATTTTATGAAGCTATTTCAATAAGTATCAGTGAAAAAAGCTTTAAATCAAGCGATAATTTAAACATTTTAAATATATTTATGTTGTCTTGTAAAAGAATCATGTAGACAAGATAAATTCCGATTGATTAAATAATTGAAATTGGAATAAATTGGTCAAAAACATTTTTTGGAACTCAGCATTTCTTTAATCAACCAATAATTTCTTATGAAATTCGTGAATAATATATAAGTTATAATATTAGGTTAGGTTAGAGTGACAGCCAAAAGAAATACATGTGTGGTACATGCTTTTTTCATTTAAGGATTATATATATGTTCCTTGAGTAATTATTTTTATTCTTTATAAAAATATAAGTATACGTAATTTTTGTATATTTATTGATTTAATGAAGAGTAATCACATATTTTATGAATGTTTAAAAATTATTGTTTACATAAGTAAGGTATTTTTATATAAATTCAATGCCCGCAATCTGCAAGCATTAAAGAACGTAATTGTTTTTTTCCCGTAAGATCACTTTTCTCTTCTACCTTAATTCTTATTGGTATAATAGTATTTCGAAACGACGGCAACACTGTCTAAATGTCGCACACGGAAATTTCCGAACAACCTATCTCGAACGGTCGTCGAGAATACAGTTTTAAAATCGCATGCGACATTAACCATTCGACATTTTACGCATGCGAGAATTCTCGCGTGCTTTCGAGAATACGGCCCCTGGTCATTTCCTCGACTGGTCATTTGCTCGACTCGACATTTTAACGAATGGACATTTCCGCGACTGGTCATTTCCTCGACTCGACATTTCCGCGACTGGTCATTTCCTCGACTGTTCATTTGCTCGACTCGACATTTGCTCGACTCGACATTTCCGCGACTGGTCATTTCCTCGACTGGTCATTTCCTCGACTCGACATTTCTGCGACTGGTCATTTCCACGACTGGTCATTTGATCGACTCGACATTTGAAAGAAGGGTTTTTTTTATGTGAGTTTTCTCTCTATTTTGTAGTAGTTTGTGGTTTCTATTTATCAAGCGTTCTTAGTGTGCATAGTGTTGAATATATTGTCGACAGATGGAGCCAGGAGTATTATATTCAATATATTCAACACTATAGCCCCAAGCACAATGAAAAATCTTAAATCGTAAGAATGAGAGGAAGTAGCACAGACATATATATCTGTCCTGCTTCCTCTCATTCTTACGATTTCAAGATTAAAGTTTCATTCTGCTTAGGGCTTATGCACACTAAGAACGATTGATGAATAGAAACCACAAACTACTATAAAATAGAGAGGAAACTCACATAAAAAAAACCTTTCTTTCAAATGTCGAGTCGATCAAATGACCAGTCGTGAAAATGACCAGTCGCGGAAATGTCGAGTCGAGCAAATGACCAGTCGAGGAAATGACCAGTCGCGGAAATGTCGAGTCGAGCAAATGTCGAGTCGAGCAAATGACCAGTCGCGGAAATGTCGAGTCGATCGAATGACCAGTCGCGGAAATGTCGAGTCGAGCAAATGACCAGTCGCGGAAATGTCGAGTCGATCGAATGACCAGTCGCGGAAATGTCGAGTCGAGCAAATGTCGAGTCGAGAAAATGACCAGTCGAGGAAATGACCAGTCGCAGAAATGTCGAGTCGAGCAAATGTCGAGTCGAGGAAATGACCAGTCGAGGAAATGTCCAGTCGCGGAAATGTCCATTCGTTAAAATGTCGAGTCGAGCAAATGACCAGTCGAGGAAATGACCAGTCGCGGAAATGTCGAGTCGAGCAAATGACCAGTCGCGGAAATGTCAAGTCGATCGAATGACCAGTCGCGGAAATGTCGAGTCGAGGAAATGACCAGTCGCGGAAATGTCGAGTCGAGCAAATGTCGAGTCGAGCAAATGACCAGTCGAGGAAATGACCAGTCGATCAAATGTCGAGTCGAGCAAATGACTTGCGGGAAGAATGCATGCGTGCCTTTCCTTTATAAGAAGTTAAAGGAAATTGATTTTTTAACCCTTTCGTGCTCCACTGAAACTGTATGTAAAAATATAAATTTTTGTTTGTCTCTAAAATATAATTTAAGGTATAAAAATACAAAATAAAGAAAAATTTTTTTTTAATTATCAATTTTTTTTTTAACAATTAATTAATATGTTTTAATTGATATGCAGCTTAGAAGATAACCAATTTACTGCAACATTTGACAAAAATTAAATTTATGTAATATTTTATCATATATCGATTTTATTTGCCAAAAACTTGTAAAAGTAGGTGGGACATATATGTCCCAAGTGCGTGAAAAGGTTATTTTATAAGTTAAATAAAAAATTGTAATTTTTTTTAGTAGTTTAGTTTAAACGAATTCAAATTTCCGCGCTGCTTTGTCACATACAGTGATGCTGCCCTCTACGTTGAGCTTTACGTATAATCCTCCCCATTGACCCTTTCCACTCTTTTCGCAAATACCAAAAACACTCTGCACGTGAAGGGAAATGTTACATTTCCCCTTACGTGCACATGAGTGGTCACTCGTCTGGTCCCGACGAGGTCAATTTAATGGAAGCGTACTGTATGCCTTCTCCCGTTAATGCTCGTCTCAGGGCGCAATTACATGTCTGCGTCGAACGCTGCGTATTTGCGTTGAATAGTAAGGGAGAGAGAGACAGAAATATAGTCACATCCTTGTTCCTCTCACCATTCAACGCAAAAACGCAACGTTCGACGCAGACATGTAATTGCGCCCTTACGCATATCTTCACGTGCATAAGATAAAAAAAAAATTGCCGAAGGTGCAAATGGACCATTATACTGAACCATCACGTATAATACGCACCCATCCCTGGTTTTTTGTCAATGATTGACAAAGTTGAAAAGGTAATTTATCTTACTTAGGGTTTTTGACGTAGTTTACGTAAGTCCTGCATTGTTAGTAAAGGTAAATTATATTACAAACGTAAAATACTCACGTTATTTACAGTAGGTTCTTGATCAGGGTTGGGTAATGACGCGTCACTCGAGGTTTTCTACGTATGTTACCGGTATGTTACATCAAATAACATGCCTGTTTTAGGTACCTCTCATTCTTACGATATGCGATTTCAAGATTAAAGTTTCATTCTGCTTAGGGCTTTATACCCTCACCCGACGCATCTGCGCAAGTCTCTAGAAAGTCGTATGATTGGTCCAAGTGAGCGGGGTGGTTTGAAAAGCTTTAAATTTGGGTGAAATCAGTTTAATGCGTCAAACGTTGCGTCGTAATGAGATAGAAAGAGATAGAAATATATCTGCGTCTTTCTCTTTCTCATTACGACGCAACGTTTGAGAAAGAGAAGAGAACGTTTGAGAAAGAGAAAGACGCAGATATATTTCTATCTCTTTCTATCTCATTACGACGCAACGTTGCGTCGGGTGAGGGTACTGGCAAGACTGGCAAGGACAACTAGTTCTGGGTAAGGCATTTATGCACCTAGTTGGTCTATTCTAATCCCATGGTCCCAAATCCTTCGTGTGAGACTTCACCCCAAGGCGCTTTTATACTACGCCCCGTAACTTTACTTTTGTCTCATTCTTCTACACAACAGTGGCATAAGTTTGTCTCGTTCTACAGTACGCTTCCATTTAATTGACCTCCATTTTAAATGAACTTCCATTTTATTTGAACTTTTTCATACATTTTAAATAAACAAAATTATCCCTACCACTCATGTGCACGTAAGGGGAAATGTTACATTTCCCCTCACGTGCAGAGTGTTTTTGGTTTTTGCGTAAAGAGTGGGAAGGGTCAATTAAAATGTTTTATCCGGTCCCGACGAGGTCAATTAAATGGAAGCGTACTGTAGCACTATTTATGTGCCTAGGCCGTCCAGGACACATAATTAGTGCGAGTACGAGACAAACTTATGCCACTGCTGTGCAGTAGAATGAGACAAAAGTAAAGTTCCGGAAAAGGTATGAAAGCGGCATTAAGCTACGTTTACTAAGAAATTAATTAAATTTTCTTTTAAATCAACCAAAAAATTGGATCTGGCTAGGAAGGTAAGATTTATTTTTGTAGTACAATATTAATTTTTTTTCATTTCGTTTGAATTTGATTTGATCATTTCACCGCTAGAGTGCTTCCTCGACAAGATTAAATTTTGACATATGCGCGTCTATGACATGTAATTCATGTCCTTAAAAGCAGCAAAGCTGTTTTTTGCGCGTGTATTGTTGTAATTAGTGAAATGAATTAAATTAAAGCCCAAAAATCGGAATCATGTAAATCTCATTTTGTGATTGAAGACTTGGATACTTCATGAGTAACTGAAGTAAGTTTTATAAGCGCTGAAGACCCGAAGGAAACAGTGAAAAAACGTTTTGCATCTTAAAGCTAACCTCTTCTTAAATTTATAAGAATGGCGGTCGGCTCAACAAAAGTTGTACAGGTAACAAACATTGCTCCCCAAGCGACGAAGGATCAGATGCAAACTCTTTTCGGATATCTTGGGAAAATAGAAGATATCAGATTGTATCCAACAATTCGAGATGTAGCAGTACCGGTTCAGTCCCGTATTTGTTACATTAAATTCCACGATCATGGCTGTGTTGCGGTTGCCCAGCACATGACAAATACTGTTTTTATTGACCGTGCTCTAATTGTCATTCCATATCAAAATGGAGATATTCCCGATGAACAGCGAGCTCTTGAATTAACTAACAATGGTACTGTTGTGCCAGGTATGTATAAATTCATTTGTATTTTTAGAAAAATAAATATTTTTTTTTTATTGTCACATTAACTTTGAAAAACATTTCGTAATATTTCATAAACGTTTCGAAACGTTTTAGCACATTTAAACAAGTTTCACAACGTTTAATGATGTTAAAAATATTTAAAAATAACTTTCATAAAAAAAATAGTTTGACCTTTTGTTCTAGAATGAAAAATTAATACATTTTAAACATTTTCTAGGTCTTTATCCGTCGGAGCCGAAACTTCCAGCAAACGTAGTAAATGCTATAGAAGGAATTCCGCCAAATCATGTGATTACGACAATGGATCCTAAATTAGAAGCAAATGGTCTTCCACCTTATCCCCATCTACCTGGTCACTTAGATAGCAGAAGGATCGAGGAAATACGGAGAACTCTGGTCGTAGCCAATTTGGATTCATCGGTAACAACAGAGCAATTATTAGACTTTTTCAGCAGTAATAGCGTGGAAGTAAAGTATTCAAGACTTTGTACCCGAGATTCAGACACGGAACATTATGCGCTAGTTGAACTCACCGAACAAACCTCAATCGTGCCGGCTTTGCAGTTAAACGAGGAAATTTTAGGCGACAGATCCATTAAAATATTTCATTCTATCCAGGGAATAGCGAAACCCGAAGCTAAAAGTAATGAAGCAGCACAGAAAGAAATAGAAGAGGCAATGTCGCGGGTAAAGGAAGCTCATAATTTAATATCTGCTGCTATTGATCCAATGATTGGTGGCATGTTGTCCAAGGATAAGAGAAGTCGAAGTGGTTCTCGTGGAAGAAAATCCAGATCCCGTTCAAGAGGCCGTTCCAGGAGGTCAAGATCTCGAAAACGATCTCGATCTCGTCACAGACGTTCACGTTCAAGGCATCATCGTAGATCCAGGTCACGATCAAAACGCAGATCTCGTTCGAAAGAGCGCAGAAGGAAGTCACAATCGCGACGAAGAAGTGGCTCTCGCAATCGACATCGTTCCCGCTCCCGATCACGAAGATCAAGATCCAGACGTTCCAGATCCAGGTCGAAGGAACGCAAGAAGAAGGCCGCTTCTCCCAAAAGAAGAACTCGTTCTCGCTCCCGCACACCTCGTAGCAAAAGATCCAAGTCCAGGACCAGACGCTCCAGATCGAAATCCAAATCCAGATCGTCTAAATCGAAATACTCGGAGAAATCTAGGGATAAGGACAAGGAACGACGCAGCAAGGACAAGTCTGAAAGTAATGGAAAGAAGAGCGATAGCGACAAAAGCGAGAGGAGTGATAAGAAATCCAGCAGAGATAAAAAGTCCGAGAGGGAATCAAAATCTAATGAGAAGTCTAGAGCGGGATCCGAATACAGAGATAGCAAGGAAAGACAAGGCTCTTCTGATTAATTTAATTGTTTCATTAATGAAGCGCTGCATTGTGTGAATTTTAAATATTAATTCCATGTTTATTTCTAATCAATTGTAATGAATTAGTATGGTAATAATAAATATATGTATAAAATACGAAGCACTTTTCAAGTGGTTTTTAGAGTTGAAATTAAGGCTTCATCAAGTTCATATTTTAACTTATTTATTTCACTATTAATTAAGATAAACTGTAACATTTATTTATAATTTGATAACATTGCAAGGGACTTAAAAATAGGTAATAAGAGTCATTTTGATTAACAATCAATTTCTTAAAGTAACTAAAGCTCTGTAAGGCACTGGTCCAGCTGTGACACCGTCAATAAAATCAGTAGAAGGTTTTTCTTCTCCCGGGACAACGGAGAATGTAAATTCGGATAAAAGAGTTGCAACAATCATGAAAATGTTGCTTTTGGCAAGAACTTCACCCATACATCGATGTTTTCCTGTATGAATGGAAATTTTTTTTATTAGTATTATTTAGTTGATAATTATTTTAGTTTTAGTAAAGTTAACAATACTAATAAATACCAAAACTAAAAGGTAGAAATTGTTCTGGTATCGTCAATTTTCCTTCATCGTCAATGAATCTTTCTGGTTTAAATTGTTCCGAATCGTCCCAAAAATAATCCATGAGCACTCGATTGAAATTTACGACAATCATTGTGTCCTGCAAAATATAGTTTGTCTCGTTTTAATAAATTGTTGCAGATTATTGTGGAATTTTCTCACCTTTGGAATTCGATGACCTAAGATAAAAGTATCGTCCAAAGCTCTGTGCGGAACATTCATGGTCCTTCCCATAAATATTCTCAAGGACTCGTAAACTATTGCATTAATGTAAGTCAACCTGGAATAGAAATAATTTTGATTATCTTTATTTTTAATTCACTTTTTTTTTTTTTTTTTTTAATTAGAATTTTGACTATAATTTTATTTATTTATTACAGGGTGTCCAGCATCCATGAAAACTGCATTTTTTTCTATTTTGAATTTTTAAAACAGGGCTGATAAAAATCATGATTTTTTGTATAAAATCAGTATATAAAATTTTCAAATGTTTATTTGTAAGTAGTTTATTTTTTAAACTGAGAACATTTAATAAGAAATAATGAAGGATAAAACATTTAATCAAAATCAAACAAATTATGACGAACAAATGAGAAAATTACAAAAAAATATCTTCAAATTCATATATATGATAGCAACATTGAGAAAATTAGGTAAAAGCAACGAAAAAATAATAAATTGTAAAAAAAAAAAACGTGAAAGGATAAGAAAACAGTCAAATAAAAAAATAAGAATAATTAAAAAAATAACAACACAAGATTGAAAGAGTGGCATAAAAATATATAAAAAAGAAGAAACTTTTTTCAAAAAATTAAACTAGTTACAGACATTTTATTTTAATTAAAAAAATAAATAAGAAGATAATTAAAAAAAAACGTTTAGATATATTACTAAAAAACATTACTTATAAAACATTTTTAAAATTAAAAAAATTAGATAATTATTTTACAAATTGAGGAAAAAAAATGATTAAATTTTGAAAAATTTTTATCTATTTTATAAAAGAGAAAAAATTATGAAATAGAAGAACGATGTTAAAATGAGGATATTTAGTACAAGATAAAAATTACTTATAAAATAAAAGAATAAAAGTTTCCATAAAAGTAGAAAATTGAGAAATTTAAAAAATGTAAATAAAAACATGAAATAAATGTTTTCAAAAATTCGTTCTTATAAGATAAAAACTAAACAATTTAACAGAAGGAAAAATGTTTCTACGAAATAGAAAAATAATGACAAAATCTTACTAAAAAATTGTGAAACAGCAGGAAAATTAAATAAATAGGAAGAAAATGGGGAAATGATTTTTTTTTAATCTAACAAACTGTAAAAAAAAAAAGTACAAAAAGAATAAAATTTGGTTAAAATCTATTAAAAAATTAGAATTACTAAAAGTAAAATAATAAAATGTATATATAAAGACAAATAAAAAGTTCACAAAATAAATGTAAAAATTCTTTAAAAATAAAAAGGTTTTAAAAAATTCAGCCAAAAATATTTTAATAATATCACACTTAACAAATCCAATAATAAATTTAGAAAAAAAAATTCTACTAATTTTATAAAAGAATAAATAAGTTTGCAATAAATAAACAAGATATGAAAACAAATTGAATAAATTTAGAAAAAAATTAGCATATTTATTTTTAAAAATATGGAAATGTTTAAAAAACAATCAACAAAATAAAAAGTTTAGTGAATGTTATAACAAAATTTTGTAAAATAATATTAATTAATATGCATTTTATTTTGAATTAATTGAAATTTAAAAGTTTGAACAAATTGGAAAATAAGTTAATTGACGTTTGGAATTTATTTAAATTATAATGACGTAAAAATAAAATACTATTTATTGCTATGTTCATAAAAAAAATTTTTATAAAGAATAAAATAGAAATTCCAAGATTTATCCATAAATTTCTGGGTTTTTTTTAGTAATTTTTTAAAAAAAGTATTTTTTATGGAAAAATAAGGGGTGCAAGTAGAAAAAATATGGGTAATTTTTTTTTAATTGTAGTCGATTTTCGTAGGCCTTTAAACAATATTCGAAAATTTTGATTTTTTGAACCACCCTAATGTGCATTTTTTAATTCCTGATAAAAATAGGACATATTTTCCGTTACAAAATATAGAATTAAAATTAATTTCATCCTGTTTTATCCCTAAAATTATTTTTTTTTAAATTTCTAATAATTTTTTTTTGTATTAAAAATATATATCCAGCTCTTTTGTTACAATTATTAAAAAGAGGACATTGATATAATTTATTTTTGAGCTTAAGAATCTAGAATTGTTTTTTGAAAAGCCGCTGCATACCCTGCATTATATTTTTTTATGTATTTTAATTTATATTTTGAATTACCTAGGTTTATCACTTAACAATGGCAACCTCTTGCGAGCGGTCACGGAGTCTATTTCGTCCTGGGCTTTTTTTTGAACATCCGGATTTAATACCAAATGTAAGAAGCAAAATCCTAGACTTTTCGCTGTCGTTTCTGATCCAGCCATGAATAAATCAACACATATAGCCAGAAGTTGATGCTCTGAAAATCAAAGTGATTATTTTTTTAAATTCTTTTATTAATTTTTCATTTTTAATTACCTGAAAAAGTCTCATTGGGCTTTCCAGATTGCAAAACTTGTAAATAGATATCCATTAAATCTCGTGGAGAATGTGGATCGAATGTTTCTTTGTGATTTTGCAATTCAATCTAGAAATGAATATCTTGTTAAAATTTTTTTTTATTTTCTAATTGTCTGAAAAAGCTTATTTTAGAAGAAGGATCAGAAATTCTTTTTAAAATTAGTCGCATATTTATTTTTCCACAAATATCCAAAAGTTTTCAATTCATTGAAATTTTAATCTCGTTTCGAATTTCAATGATAATTTAGATTTCAATCAATCTTTAATTTTCAACGGAAAAGAATTTTTATTACCTGGAAATTCTAATCAATTCTAAATTGAATGCATCGAAATTTTAACAGATTTTAATTTACATTCATTTTAATTTTAGTTGATCTAATTTAATGGAAGTAAAGTTCGATTTTTCAAACTTTAGCCTATTTTTTTCTTGGCAAAAATTTATATTAATAATAATTTTGATCAATTTTAAATTTTATTATAACTATATACATTCAATTGATTTTTATTATAATTTTCCTCAATTTATCCAAAGAAATAATTAGTTTTTCCGAAACCAAAAATTTCATAATAGTACGTTTTTTAATTAAATATTGATGATGAATTATTAGAATCAGTTTGCTTTACAAACCTTCAAAAATTTCCACAATTCTTTATGCATATCTAGGAAAGCTTTGTAACCACTTGCTTCAGGCGCAATGTACCTTAAAATAGGAAAATGCCCAAATGGACTTCCAATCATGTCAATTTCTCCAAGGAGTTTGTTGAGAATTCTCTGAAGATGCTTCAATGATTTATCATCAGTGTTGTACCTGTAATATTTTATTTTTTTAATCACTTATTGCAAAAATTCATTAATTTCTACATTTCTTTCTGTAATTTTATCCGAAAATTATTGAGATTTTGTGCAAATTTTACAATTTTTTCATTTATGAAAAGTAGTAATTTATACATTGATAGATATAATAATTTTCAGGCTTCGAAGTAACGCAATTTATTTTCTGACACGTTTTTCAGGCAAGGCTAAATTTTTCCAATTACTACTTTTTTTTAAGGTAATTTTTAATAAAATTATTTAATTATTTTAAAAATAAGGTTAAAAAAATTCACGGGAACTATAAGAATTAATTTTTTCAATATTAATTTATCAGACTCAAAACTACTCAATATAAAATGCGATAAATAATTGAAAAAATTCTTAATTTCAAGCTCATTTTCAAACTCATAAAATTCTATTAAATGAGAATTCTGCTAAATGAAAATTTGGTTAAATTCGAATGCTTTTAAATAAAAAAGTAGATTAAAAAAGATTCTGTGAAATGAAAAATCAGTTAAATACGAATTCAGTAACCTAAGAGTTTTGTTAAGTAAAAATTCGAATTTATTTAAATTCAATTAAAAAACAGTCCTGCCGAAAAAAAAGTTTAGAGTATAAAATTCCTACTTGTTTTTCGAAGTGCGGGTGGGGGGATGGGGAGATTTCAAAAAAGTTTAATCAAAAAACAAAAATTTATATTTTTTAATTATGTATCTTTTTCTTTAATATCTAAGTTTTTTCCCCTATTCTATTTATATTTTTAAACTTGTTTTTCTTACTTTCTAAATATTTAATAACTTTTCAGTTTGTTTCATGATTTCTAAATTTATTATTATTTTTTTTTAACTTTTTAGTAATTTTCGGTTGTTATTGTTTTGGATTTTTAATCTTTTAAATTTTTAATAGTTTTGTCCAGTTTGTAGATGTTGTTTTGAATTTTTGTAATTTTTTTTTCCATTTTCTAGATGATTCTAATCAATTTTTAGTTATTTATCTTCAATCTTAGTTATTTATTCACTTGCCAGTGAATTTTTTGTAATATTTTTTATCAATTTATAATTGTTTTCTTCACTTCTAATTCCATTTTTTCTTTTGAATATTTGTTCTTTCTTTTCTAGACACTTTTATTGAACTTGTACATAGTTAAGATTTATCAATTTTTATCAATTTTTAAAACTTAATTCTAAACCTCTAATAATATTTTCCTAATTAATAGTGGTTTTTCACAAATTTCAAAATAATTTTTATTTTCAAATAATTTTGTTTATTTTTTAGTTTAAATATTTTTACTTAGATGTTTTTCTTTTATTTCTGGTTATTTAAAGTCTTAGATATATTTATTTATGTTTTCGTTTTTTAATCATTTTTTTAAATTTTTAGTTTTCTTTAACCAATTTATGGCTACTTTTTTCTCTTTCTAGTTACTTATTTTGATATTCCCTAGTAATTTTTTCGCGGTTTATTTATTTATGTTTATGTTGTAAACTTTTTAATAATTTTTTTAAATTTTTAGTTTTTTTTTAAGAGGAGACTTAGGTAAATTTTTAACCCATCCAAATTTATGACGCCTAGAGGTGCTAATTTTTTTCTAGCTAAATTTGGGCATATAAAATTATCTTATAATGTCAAAAATAAACAAATGAAAATTTGGACATGTTTAAAAATTTTATATAAAAAAAAAATTGTAATTAAAAATATATCTCCTTCCACAATTTTCACTATTTTCTATCGCCAAATTTTTTTACTGTCTTTTTTACAATTATGAACAAAATTAAGTATTTTTTAATTTTTAACAATAGACTGTAAATCTAAATCCAAAATTATGCTAGAAAAAAAATTGATACCCTTTAAGATCAAGTTGAAATTTTGTTCTCTCTCGCCTAAAATATCTATCTTCTTCTATAATTTTTTTTAATGCCTTATTTTTTTACTGTTTTTTTTACAATGTTAAACAAAAATTACGTATGGATTTAAAAAATTTTTGATTTAAAAAAAAAGTTGAAAATTATCTCTTATGAGCATTCATTAGCTTATTTCTATATTTATTGTTTTCAATTTCCGGTTATTTTTTTACTTCCAAGTTATTTGTTTCAATTTTTAGTTACTTCTAATTGTAAATATTTTATAAAAATAGTTATTAATTATTTTTTCAGTTTCTTGTAATTTTTATTCTAGATATTTTCTACTTGATTAGAGAAATTAAAATTCGGCAAAAAGGAAATTATAGGTATCTAATTAAATTTTATAAAGTGAAAATGATAAATAATATATTTTAGAATTTAACCTTGCTTCATTATCATTTTTTCTAATACAATTAAGTAGTTTTACTTTAATTTTAAGTTAATTTCCCATTCTTTAAAATATGTTACTTTTTTCAATTTTAAGAATATTTTTCTTCTATTATGCTTCGAAGCCTGAATTTTATTAATTTACTTTTATATTTTAATTCTACGCTATTAAATATTAAAAAACCTAATTTTTGTTTCACAGTGATCATTGGATATTAATCGTCATCTTTTACCGTCTACCAGCCATCATTCTCCAAAGAGTGTTCAACACCGGGACACCGAAAGCATCGTGCATCGAGACAACGACACTCGTCGGTTGAGAGAGTTTTCTAATTTCTTCGTAATCCTCTGCCTTCATATAAACATTCTCCAGCTTCATTGGTTTTGATATTTCTTCTTTTTCCATCTTAGAATCCATTTCATCCATAAGTTGATATATTTGACCATCCTTGGACTTTTTTTTGCTCTTACAGGAGACATTATAATCATTTTTGTATTCCGGTATGCTGGACGTACCCTGAATCAACTTTTTGAAATAATCGACCAGATGCTGAGCTTCTTCCTCGACCAAAGTAGCCATGCTGGTTTTTCCAAAACCGAATTCTCGCAAATGACGAAGAACAAATCTTCGCTGCTCGCTCCACAAGTTTCCATCCGTAAGAATAAGACCTAAAACAATATTTTGATTCAATACTACAAATAAATATCAATCGAAAAGGATAATTTATAAATATTTATGAATTTTAATTCAGATGATTTGCAATTTAGAATTTACATATTGTTTTTCAATTTGTTGAGATTCATGTTTTGGAAATTGGCAGTTTAAATTTACAAAACGCCCCTATCGGTCATTCTGGGAACTATCCAATATGGCCGACATCAGAGTAGAAATTGACAATGTTTATATACACTGGCGTTTAGTATTTTAGTGAGAAAACAAGATTATGAAGTACTTTTAGAAGTGAATTATAATTTTAGAAAGCTGATAATTATTCTTTTTCTGTGAAAATAATGGAATTTGAACAAAAATTCCGAAAGTCTGTAAGTGAATAGGATTTGCTGTGTAAGTAGTTGCAACTCCAAAAAGGCTTGAAATTCTCATTTAAGTTTTCATAAATTACCGAAGAAAGGACAAAGCAAATTAAAAGAAAAAATATCTTTAGAAATATTAAGAAGGTTGGTTTGAAGGCACATCAAATAAATAAAAAGTTTTTCCGTAGTTTTATTACTGATTCCGCAAAATATTATCGTGTCAGAATTAACTACATTTTAACCTTCTATCATATTCCTAGTTGACGGAGCAGCTTTGCAGAAAAAAATAAACTATTTAAGCTTAAAGTTAACATACTTTCTAATTATAACACATACAATTAGAAAATAATAACTTACTGCAAAAATAAACGTTAAAAACCAACTGATGTTACATTGCACTGTCTTTAAAAAACCACACTGATGTCGGCCATCTTTGTTTTGATATAAGTGGCGCCTCCCTACCTGCGGTGGTAGTTTTCTTTGCCAATATTGAAAATTTGAAAAATATTTTTTATTTACCCAGTCTTTTTCCGAAGGTACGAACTTCATAAACGGGACCGATTGGCCTTCCATCGCAAACTTCATTCAATAACATGGATCGCATACTCTCGAAATTATTTAATACGACGATCCGATCGACGCCAATTTTTAATCCAACTACCGGGCCATATTTCTGACTTAGAGTTGTGAAAGTTGAAGGTAGAGATCCAGTTGTTTTTCGCAATCGCTCGACTTCCAGAGCTGAGCCTAAAATGGGCCACCATCTCGGTCCTTTTTTAAAAAACAAAATCAATCAATCTACAGTGAAGAGTCAAATCCAAGCCTCGCTGTTTCAAAGATATTGAGAAAAATATCAAAAAGAGCCGTAAAATTTATAGGCAAATTTAAAATATTTGTAAAAAAGTCTATTTTGGGAAAGAAGTTTTAAATAAAATTTAATATAAAATAACTCCGGTTTCTTATCAAACCACAAAAATCTTTTTTTAAGGCAGTTTAATCCAATCTTTTGGTTTTATATAGAATTATCTAATAAATAACTGTAAAAAAATAGTGAAAAATTAATTAACAGTTTATTTAATAATTTTAAATTAACGAACAAGTAATTGACAATTTTCAAAAATATTTTAAATCGTACTTTTTATAAGTGGCTTTATTAAAAATTGGCATAATCACTTCAGTTAGGTGAAATTTTTATTAAAATAAGGATCACAGACTATTTTAAATTTTTTCTTTTTCACTATATTTTATACTTTTTACAATTTTTAAATAAAAATTTCAATTTATTAAAACTTTAATTAATTTAAATTGCAATAAATTTTACTTTTAATTTGTCAAAATATTCATTATTTTAAATGTTAATAATTTCCAAATTTTATTCAGCCAAACTCCAAATAGTCGAAACTAAGTTGACTCACATTTTAAAGTATCAGAATTTCAGTTTATTCTATTTATAATCAATCGGAAATTCTAAATAGAATTTTTCAAATTTTAATCAAATTTATTTTTAAATTCAGTATAAATTTAATCAGTCCAAAAATTACAATGAATTTAAATTTTAATAGTTTTTTTTTTAGTTCGTTAAAATTTTAAACAAATTTTAAACAAGGTAAATATTTTAGTTTATTCTATTGTTAATCAACCTCGAACTCAATTGATTCAGATCTCAATTTATTCAAATTTATTATTTATTTATTGTTCTAACTTTTAATGATTAAAGTTTAAAAAGATTTTAAATTTATGTAGTACATACAGATTCAAATCAGAATATAATTTTAAATTATTGAAAAGATATTATCGATTTCACTGAGTCAAATAATTATTTGACTCAGTGAAATCGATAATATCTTTTCAATAATTATTAACTGAGTGATAAATTCATAATATTATGGAAATAAATTCATAATATTACAATAATTTTAAATTCTTATAAATTTAATAAGTTCCAAATATCAATGTATCTAAATTTGAATCAACCTCAATTTTCAATTGATTCAAATTTTAAATTAATCCAAGTTTTAATCGGTTTAAATTTTAATTTATCCAAATTCGGACTTTAACTGATAAAATTTGAAATAAATTCTCCATTTAATTCACTTAGATTTCAATCAGAATTTAATTTAAATTCATTATAAATTTAATTAGTTCCAAATTTTGATTTATCCCCAATTTTAATCAACCTAAAATTCAATTGATTCAAATCTCAGTTTATTCAAATTTATTATTTATTTATTTATTCAATTTCTCCAAATTGCAATCGGTTCTAACTTTTAATGATGAAAATTAAAATAGATTTTACATTTAATTCATTTAAATTTCATCAGAATTTAATTCAAATTTATTATAAATTTAAAAAAGTTCAAAATATCAATGTATCTAAATTTGAATCAACTTCAAATTAAAATTTTAATTTATCTAAGTTTTAATTTGGTTTAAATTTTAATTTATCCAAATTTCAGTCAATGTGGACTTTTAATGATGAAAATTAAAATAAATTCTACATTTAATTCACTTAGATTTCAATCAGAATTTAATTTAAATTCATTATAAATTTAATCAAATCCAAACTTTAATCAACCTAAAAAATCCAATTGATACAAATCTCAATTTTATTCAAATTTATTATTTATTTATTTATTTATTCAAATTGTCCAAATATGAATCGGTTATAACTTTTAATGATGGAAATTAAAATAGGTTTTACGTTTAATTCACTTGAATTTCAATCAGAATTTAATTTAAATTTATTATTAATTTAATCAAATATCAATGTATCCAAATTTGAATCAACCTCAAATTCTATCGATTCAAATTTCAATTGATCTAAATTTTAATTGATTTAAATTTTAATTTATCCAAATTTCACTCAATTCTGACTTTAACTGATGAAAGTTAAAATAAATTCTACATTTAATTCACTTAGATTTTAATCAGAATTTAATTTAAACCCATATAAATTTAGTCAGTTCAAAATTTCGATTTATTCCAATTTTAATCAACCTAAAATTCAATTGATTAAATTTCAATTTATTCAAATTCATTAATTATTTATTTATTTATTAAAATTAGCCAATTATCAATCGGTTCTAATTTTTAATGATGAAAATTAAAATAGATTTTACATTTAATTCACTTGAATCAACCTCAAATTCTATTTATTCAAATTTCAATTTTATCTAAGTTTTAATCGGTTTAAATCTTAATATATCCAGATTTCAGTCAATTCGGAATTTTACTGATGAAAATGAAAATAAATTCTGCATTTAATACTTTAATTCTTTAAAGTTTTCATCTCAAATTTAATAATTCCTAATTTTTAGTGATAAACACTTTCATAGGTGGAAATTTCTGTCTAATTTATTCAAATTTTAATTAATTTCAATATCAATTCATTATAAATTAAATCAGACTAAAATTTACTCTATCTAAATTTTAATTTTTACTAATATCAACGGGGTAAAACATTTTGTTATTGTAGATATAAAATTATGATTTTGTGTAATTTTTTTCATCGTCATTTTTCGAAAAATTTAATTACCTTTTTACGTATTTTATTATGGTTCCTGTACAAAGTTTAAGGCTCCTAATTGAGAATAAATTGTAATTAATACTATTCTTGAAAATAGATTTTTGTCGATAAAAAACCGGATTTTAATATTTCGCCGCATCGTATAAATTAAATCACTTAGAAAAATTAAAAATTTGTACATAAAAGTCAATAAATATTTACCTGGTGGGTATCCTTCGGGTTTTCGTGATCCCAAATAGAAAAGAAGCACAATCGCAATTAAAAAAAGAACCGCTGTTAAGAGAAAACTAAAAAAATCGAAAGAAAATTGAAGAATTAGAGAAAAATAATAACTCTCTTTTAAATAAAAAATTAATTTATTTAGGAAATTAAAAATAATTTTGTAAACACATAGTAGGAAAAGGAAATAAATTTAAAAGTAATAAGCAAATAAACAATGAAACTAAAAATCAAATGAGGGATATAAAACTATGTAATAGCAAATAATGGAAAGGTTAAATAATAAATTATACATATATATAAATTATAAATTAATTAACCATAATTTTTTTTGAAAACATAATAATAAATAATAATTAAGCGAATAGTAATGAGCAATTAAGCAAATAAAAAAGTAATTATTGGATAAATTCTGTGACATAAAGGGAAAATGATCAGAACAAGTTATGAGAAAGTTTCTCAGGTACTTTTCTTTTTGCAGTTTTTATGTAGGTTAATTGCATTGAATGCAAACAAGAATTTTGCACTGCAGAATGAATATGACTTTTTAGGATATGTAACTTGTTTATAAATGTTTTAAAGATTGGGGAACTTTTCCATTCTCTGCCTCAAAGAAAGTGAAATGTGCAGTCTCATTAGTGAAAGTTGTATACGGAAGGTGCGCGATTCCGAGACGGTCACTTTCGATCTTGTATCATAACCAGTTGCGTAATTTAACACATCTTATCCTTTTTTTAAAAACGTTTGTGACCTAAAACCATTGTTAACGGCCAATTTAATATTGCAAAAAACACTAATTCGACGTTATTTTTCAATTTTACGGATTTTTAATTTATTACTCTGTCTCGATTAATTTTTTTATATTTAAAATTTACAAATTTTTACTAAATAGTTGTATAATTTGTAAAAAGGAGGTTCTATCGTAAAGAGAATTAACATTACCATTTTCATCAAATTTGGTTCACTGATAGACAAAGGTTTTATAATGATGTAGTTAAAATTTTGAGACTTCAAGGTACTTGTGAAAAAAGTTATAAACGTTGTTGTTTCTTAATATTTTTGAACATTTAAAATTGTTTAATTATATATTCGTAAAATTAAATTTAAACCTAACCTCAAAATAATAGTCTCTGTTTTGACTAGTACCGTCATACCATAGAACCTCCTTAATATTTAAATGAAAATATATTTAATTTATAGGCTTAAAATAAGTAATGAATATATATTGTATTACATTTATAATAATAATAAATATAATACAATTAATATAGAATTAAATTTATTATTTTAGTTTTGATATCACTGTGTTTTATACAAATTCTGCTCTATTTATTTTAGAGAATTTCGTTTTTCAAAAAAGGGTAAGATGGATGTTTTGAATTAGAAAAACACTAATAATTATTTCACTATTTATACACATTTTTCACAAATTATAAATTGCGTGTTTCAGATTAACCCGAATTATTTTACCTTATTTCCCACATGATTGTACCACGACACTGTCTGCAAAACTGTCTGAGAGTTAAGGTAAACCTTGCATTTATCTGTTTCGCTTCTTTCTTTTTGCAATGGATGCTGCTGAGGAGTTCGAGTAGGGAGAAAGTAATTAAAACTCATTTTTAATCCATTTTTTATTAAATTTGGTTTTCCAAATTAAAAAAAAAATAATATCGTTATACTAAATTTAAAACTATTGTTTATTGACTTAATAATATAGTTTTTCTAAAACTTCAAACAGGACTTCCTACAAAATCTAAAAAAAAAAACCTGGAAAATTCAGAAATTTTAAACAATTTTCTAGTAAACCTGGAAAAATCATGGAAATTTGAAAAACAACCTGGAATATTTATTTTGATAAATTTTTACAAATAAATTTTCCAGTCACAAAAGTGAGATTTAGGGTTATTTAAAAATACTGAAAATTTTAGATTTTTGGACAAGAAAACAAGAAGAATAAAAATTTAAATAAAAATTATGTTCATTTTATGAACACTTTGTTTCGGCAAAAAATTTGTTTTTACAAAATATTAAAAATCTCATTTATTTCTGCAAGTAAATTATATATTTGATACAAATCAATTAATTAGTTTTTCAATCTAGAAAATTTTTTCCAAAGGAACTATAATTATAAAATTAAAAATTTTAAATAGAAAGAAAAAGAATTTATGCCAAAAACTCTAAAAAATCGTGACATTTTGGCAAAAAACGATTTTTTAATAAAAAAAGGTGCTTAAAAAATGTATGCAATATTTTTAAAAATCCCTGTTGTTGATTTTAGGTACGAGTTTAATGAATCTACAAAATTTTATTGAAATCCGTTAAAACTTTATCGAGGAAAAAAAAATTTAACATAATAGGGGAAAAATTAGATAAGTCATTTAAAAATTTTTAAAAAGTGCTAAGTAATGGAAAAAGTTATTCGAAGTTGAGAAAATTTGTCGAAAAAAAAAGAAAAAAAATTTATTGTCTGTATTGTTAACTCTTGAAAGAATGTCTTATAGGTAGTTTTTAAAAAAATACATTTTAAGAAAAAAATAATGTTATACGTAGAAAAAACGCCATTTTTGCATAATCTGTTTTATTGTTATACATAGATTTTGGCAGTCACAATATATCAATATTGTCATACATATACATATATATATTTCTCTATAATATAATTTTCATATTTACAATGTGAGGAAGAAATACGAATTACGTAATGAATACTTATACTTAATTATTCTCTATTTTAAGTACTTTTCAGGAAATGTGCAACTATTTTATCTGTACAAATATTCTTTTATTACCAAGTGTCTATATCTTATTTATTTTATTTAAAACATAACTTCTATATTAACGACTGTCATTTTATACACTGGTTTTTTGCAGATTTACATTTCAATACAGATATATCCATACAAATAAAAAATCCTTTAAATCTTGGATTAAACAAATTTTTTATTTATTAACTTTAGTTTTTTTTAAATTATCAGAAAACTAAAATTTTTAACCCGTTCAAATTTATTTCCTTTTAATAAAAATTATTTTTCATTTTTAAAAAATTTAATTCTTCAGGAATTTGAGTTAAATTTGTCTTTAATTTCAGTTTTTTCGGCTAATTTAAATTGAATGCGCTTCTTCATATAAGAAACTTTTATATATGTAATTTTAATTTTGTATTTTAAAACACGTAAGTAAAAACTTTTTAATGCCCCGCCATTTTTAGACCAGGAAACAATTGTTAAGAAGGGTTCTTATACGAAACCAGTTCCTAACTCCACCCAAAACTCTTTTATAATAAAACGTTGTCATTCAATTGGTTAAACCACGAATCAAGTTCCCCTCTAAAAAATAAATCCTTTCAAAGAAATAGTCGTCGAATTCCCACCATTTTTGTCGATAAATATTACAAAAATAATTTTACAAATATTTACAGAATTTTCGACCGTAAAATGTAAAATGCTTTGGTAAAATTTTAAATTTATTTTCAAAAAGGGGACACTTAGAATTCTCTTTTGAAACTAATTCGATTTTTTTTTTTTTCATTAGAAGTCAGACTTTATCTAAAGAAATGAATTTACTTTACAAAATTAAAACATCAGTATTTTCTAGACTGCTGAAAAATTGTTCTAATTTTTTAAGAAGTTTGAAATCTTTGATTTTCCAGTGAATTAAAGTGATTCTAATTTTTATTTTAGATGAAGCTAAATTGAATCAGGCAAAGGCGTGAACTCTTGTAAGGACTTCGTCGCAAGATTGACCATGAAAAGCCTCATCTAGATGATCGACATGATTTTCTTCGTACTCCACGGGTCACATGGTGTGCTGAGGTGGAGGTAAAATAATATCGTATCCAGAGGAAGAATCTCGTATTCCTTGTTGATAATGATGGTGAGACGTAGTCATCATTTGATGATGCGTTTGTTGATAATACTGATGATGGCTCATACTTGAATGGCTCGAATAGTATACAGATCCTTGATCAATATCTTTCCCTGAAAAATACAAAATTTTTAATAATTATTTCACAATTAATTTACAAATTAAGAAAAGGTATTTAAAAAATAAAAAAAGGAAAAAAAATAGTTTAAAAATAAAAATGATATTAAAGATTAAGCATATATTTAAAAAATTAAAGTAGATGGTTAAAAAAAATAAGTCACTTCAAAATTTAATTAAAAGCTAGTTGAGAATCAATAAAACGGAAATTAATATCGTAAGTATTTTAGGATGTTACAGTAACTTTTTCAATTTTATAAACAAATTATAATAAAATTATAAATAAACGCTTTTTTGTATTTAAAAATTACACAGGTCTGCAAAATTTCGTTCATGTCTGTTATCAAAAAAATGGGATGTGGTTTCTTTAGATTTTTTGACGAATAATCAGAATCTGACCTTAAGAGTGGCACATAAAGTCAGGATTTTTTGTAATATTAGCTTAAATGGATAAAAAAATGGCCATTTTCGAGAATTTTTTATTGACTACCAAAGTAACGAAAAATTTATTATAAAGAATCGTATAACAATTACATTTTTTTAAAATACGAATTATTTATTGGGGAAAAAAAACTGGAAAAAAATAGACAGGGAGAAAAACCAGAAAATCTGAAATTTTTTAAATATTAGAAAATTTAAGATAAAGTACAAAAATTTACGAAGTAAGAAAATTAAAGAAAAAAAATCATGAATAATGATGAAATGAAAAGTGAGACATTTAATAGAAAATATTTGAGAAATAGATGAGATCTGTTAAGAAATTTAATAATTAATGAAAAAAATTTTTAATTACAGAAAGGAATAAAAATTTTATGAATAAATGCAAAAATGCCAAAAATAAGAAAGTCGGGGACAATTTAACAAGAAAATAAATAGAAAACCTACAACAAAAATCAGAAAATTCTGCAAAAATAAAATAAATTAAGAAAATTATTTTGAGAATAAGGAAATTATAGGAAATATAAAAGCACTTTAAAATAATGAGCAAATCCCAAAATAATAAAAAATTTTAGAAAAAAAATTAGAGCTATAAATTGTTGACTTAGAATCAGAATCTGACCTTACAAATGACCCACTACGTCAGGATTTTTTATAATATTAGCTTAAATATTAATAATATTACAATATTATTATTAATTAATTAATAATGTTAGCTTTAAACATTTCACTGAAAAAAAGATTTGAAATGCAAAACAAAAGTTTTGTTGGCACAACCAAATTCTTTTTTATGATTTACGAGCAACAAACTAGCTTTGTTGTCGCAACAAAATTCTTTTGTTGAATTGTTTTATAATATCGACAAAAAAATTTAGTAGTCTAAACAAAACTTTTTAAGATGAACCAAATAATTCGAAAATGGCAAAAATAATTGAAATATGAAGAAAATAATTGAAAAACGACAAAAATAATTCAATTTTAAAAAGTAAATTGTAAAATGACAAAACTAATTGAAAAATTAATAAAAAAAATGAAGACAAAAATTGAAAAATTGAAATTTGAAGAAAATAATTAAAAAATGACAAAAATAATTCAAATTTAAAAAAAAATTGTAAAATGACAAAACTAATTAAAAAAATAAATCAAATCAAAAAATGAAGACAAAAGTTGAAAAATTGAAACGAAATAATTGAAATTTGAAGAAAATAAATAAAAAGTTTCAAAAATAATCGAAATTACAAGAAACTAATTGAATAATGACATAAATAATTAAAAATTCATGTAAAAATGAAACTTTGTACACAATATTATTTGAAAAATTGAAAAAAAGTAATTTTAGGAAAATAATTGAAAATTGAGGAAATAATAATTAAAAAATGGATAAAAATTTATGTATGTAGAAAGCTGTAGAAAAAAGACAAAAATAACTGAAATTTTTGCAAAAAAATTAGTAAAATATGAGAAATATAATTTAAAAATGGAGTAAAAAAAGGTAATACATTAATTGAAAAATTGTATAAAATAATAAAAAATTAACGATATAATTAAAATGTGAAGGAACTAATTGAATAATGACATAAATAATTGAAAACTGGTCTAAAAGTTAATAAATTCATGACAATAATAGAAAGGCTGAAAAAAATGACATTTAAAGAAAATAATTCCAAATGTCAAATATATTTAAATAATGCCAAAAATAATTGTAATTTGAAAAAAAAGAATTGAGAAACGACAAAAATAATTAATAATTGGCGTAGAAAATTAAAAATTTGAAGATAACACTTTAAAAATTGATGAAAAAGTTTAAATTAAAAAAAAAAAATGAAATTAAAAATATAAGAATTTTGAAGAAAATAATTGAAAGTGAAAGAAATTAATTGAAGTTTAAAGAAAATAAGTGAAATTTGAAGACAATAATTCAAAAATGTCAACAAAATTTAAATATGAAGAAATTACAGTTTGAAGAAAATAATTGAAATTTGTAGAAAATAATTGAAAAAAGTGTAAAAAATTAATACATTTATGACAATAATTAAAACAATGAAGGAAAGCACATTTAAAGAAAATAATTCCAAAATGTTAAATAATACCAAAAATAATTGTAATTTGATAAAAAAAGAAATTTAGAAACGACAAAAATAATTGAAAACTGGTGTAAGAATTAAAAATTTATAGACAATAATTGAAAAATTTGAAGAAAATAATTGAAAACTGGTGTAAAAAATTAAAAATTTGAAGACAATACTTAAATTTTGAATAAAATAATTGAAACTTGAAGAAATTAATTAAAGGTTGAAAAAAATAATTGAAATTTAAAAAGAATAATTCAAAAATGTCAAAAGAATTTAAATATGAAGAAAGCAATTAAAGTTTGAAGAACGAAATTGAAATTTGTAGAAAATAGTTGGAAAAAGGGGTAAAAAATTAATAAATTCGTGACATTGATAAAGAAAATTAAGAAAATGACATTCAAAGAAAATTATTCCAAAATTGTCAAATATATTTTAATAATGCCAAAATAATTGTAATTTGATAAAAAAAGAAATTTAGAAACGACAAAAATAATTGAAAACTGGTGTAAGAATTAAAAATTTATAGACAATAATTGAAAAAAATATAAGAAGTTTGAAGAATATAATTGGAAGTTGAAGATATTAATTAAAGTTTGAAGAAAATAATTGACATTTAAAGAGCATAATTCAAAAATGTCAAAAAAATTTAAATATAAAGAAAATAATTAAAATTTGAAGAAAATAATTGAAATTTGTAGAAAATAATTGAAAAAGGTGTAAAAAATTAATAAATTTGTGACAATAATAAAAAGAATGAAGAGAATAATTTTAAACTGGTGTAAGATATTTAAAATTGCAAATATTTCAAAAATAAGTTTTGAAGCTTGAGAGTAGTACTATACGATACCATTCAGGAAAATAAAATAAAAATTTGGTTAGCAACAAAAAATTCTCGAAAATGGCCATTTTTTGTTCATTTAAGCTAATATTTTAGATATTTTAGATTTTTTGAAAAAAAATCTTGAAGTAATGGGACATTTTTAAGGTCAGATTCTGATTCCGCGTCAAAATTTCAACAAGAGCCATCTCCCATATATTTTTTTTTTGTAGCAAACATGATCGAAACTTTCCAGGCCTGTGTAATTTTAAGTTCTAATTTTTTTCGTTTTTAATATTTTGAGATTTGCTTATTATTTCAAAGTTGTTCTTATATTTACTAAAATTTTCTCATTTTTAAAATAATTTTCTTAATTTATTTTATTTTTGCAGAATTTTCTGATGTCTATTGTAGGTTTTCTTTTTTTTTTGTTTTTGTTAAATTGTCGCCGATTGTCTTATTTTTGGCATTTTTATATTCATGAAATTTTTATTCCTTTTTCTAATTTAAACTTTTTTCATTATTTATTAAATTTCTTAACAGATTTGACCCATTTTTTCAATATTTTCTATTAAATGTCTCACTTTTTATTTCATCATACTTTTTAATTTTTTTTCTTTAATTTTCTTACTTCGTAAATTTTTTCGCTTTTTCGCAGATTTTCTAATATTTAAAAAAATTTTAGATTTCCTGGGTTTTCTCCCTGTCTATTTTTTCCAGTTTTTTTCATCCAAAAAGTAATTCGTATTTTAAGAAATCTTTAATAAATTTTTCGTTATTTTGAAGCTATTTACATACTTTTTATTACAATTTCCTCACTTTTAAAATATGTTTCTAATTTTTTTATTTTATTTTAGTGTTTCTCCGTTTTTCTAATACTTTTTAATAAATATCTCGCTTTTTCTCAATTTTTTTTTCAAAATTACAAACACAATTTTTTTTTTATAATAATTTTAATCACTTCTTTGCTACACAACTATGTTTAATATTGAAAGTGAATAAAACACTTCTTCTCTTTTGAAAGGAAAAATATAATATTTTTAATTTTCAATTTGGACATTGTTTTAAAAAAAGCTGGAAGTTCTTTTCGAAGGTTTGAGGTTTGATTATAAGTTATTTTGATGCGTTCTGTAATATTGATGAATATTAGTAAATTTATTATTTAAGAGACGATCTTTTCTTTTTGATTATCGTAAAGAGAATTTTATTTTTGTTTCGTTTGTTATGACAAAACCCATGTCAAAAATTTACCTACTAACCAAGCTTGATAATCTCATCACCAGATGGCGTGCACCGCAGTTTTGCGGATCCCATCCTATTTAATTGTTTTTAACTAATTAACCATTATCTATTACATATGTATTTTATTATATATTTTTAATAATTACAATAAATATTTATAAAAACTCCGAATATTTAAAATTATATCTAATTATTAATCCCATTTAAATTTTCTGCCAAAACATAAACTAAATTTTTCAAAAATTCAAATTATATCTCGAATATGATGATTGGCTGATATCAAAACCGATGAATTTTTAAATTCGCGGCTATGTTCTCTCTGGTTCAATCCAGTTCAGCAAGTTCAGACTCGTCTGAATGACCGTTAAAAATTCGCAAACAATAATCGCATTTTCTTGTGTGACTAGTTGTTTTTACACGATTGTTGATCTTCCGAATATAAAAAGTTGTAAAAATACACACTTACCACCATCATAACGACCATAACAAAGAGCTTTGACGTCATTCATGGGACTTAGACCTCCATTATGGTGATGAGTGGAGTGAACAGGGGACGGTGTCACTGGTGTTGCGTAGCCGTGATGATGAGACCCCATGGGACTCATTACCATGGGACTGCAAGGATTCATCCCCACAGGAGACATTCCCATTGTCGAAAGTGGCGAAATGGCCAAATTGGGACTAACTGAGTCCAAATTCTGCAAGGATTGATGACCAGTACTACTGCTGACAGATCCATTCAAATTCCCATTGTTCCCGGATTGGCAATTCAAGGACATTATATCCCTGAAAAAAGAGATCATGATCTAGGTAAAATTCTTTTTTTAAACCTCAAAATAACGTAATCCGAAGATAATCGTAAATTTAAATCTTAAGAGTAGTTTAAACATAACCTATATAAAAGTTTATAACTGAGAAGTTTTTATTGTATATCTTTTTATTCAATTCAAGAATAATGTTAAATATTCTGTATAATACATAATACACAATATATAACATAATACACAATGTTCAGTATAAATAAAATCCATCCGAATTCTGAATAAAATGTGCTTTAAAATAAACTAACAATAAATAAAATTAAAAACAAAGAAGCTAATTATATGCTTAAAATACTAATTGTCCAGGCATTAAATGGTCAACACAAATGACAGATGTGTCATTTATCGAAATCCCAATTTCTTAAAAAAAAATTTCTCTTTTTAGCAGGGCTGTTATTGATTTAAATCGTAGGGACATTTGCATTAAAACCATGATTTAAGTAAAAAAAAAAGCTTTACAATTCTCCGGACGTCTAATACTGCGTGTAAAAAATCGCATACATTAAAAAAAAATCCAGAAATTTGTGGATAAATCTTAAAAATTTTTAATTTTAACTTTTTATTTGGATAATGAGTCGTTCGCTCGAAAAACCACTTAAGTCTATTTAAGTCGTTTTTTAAAAGACGCATACTATCGTATGTATCATCATTTAAACTATAATTTTTTATGAATATTTGACATTAACGAACCCTTTAAATGTAAGTAATAATTCATAGAATGATTTATAAATTAAAAATGTATATTAAATTTAACCTTCTGCAAAATGTATGAAAAATACTTAAGTGGTTTTTCGAGCGAATGGCTCATATATTGTTGACTTTTTTTAGAAATAATTCTAACAATGACCAAAGGTCACAAAAATCGTTCGAATTATTTCAATGTTAATATTTTATTCTTTATAAAATTTAAAAATTGTGTTATTACTGATGATCATAATACCAACGATCTAAAAATGTTTGCTATGAAAATATGGCAAAAAATAGTATAATTTCAATTAATTCAAATTTAGATACATACTAATTAATGTAAAATAATTAAATAATATTAATTATTTTTCAAATTCACAATAATCCTTTTTTCTAATTCTTACAATTTTTTTAGAGATTTCATTTTTTCGAAAATGTTTATTTTTTATCTTGTAATTTCATATTTTTACAAATTTTTAAGATTTTTTCTCCTTTTACTTTTGATATTTGTCTTTTGTAGTTGTCTTTTTATTTTAGGATTTTCTTTAATTTTCTTCTTTTTTGCAAATTATTTAATATCATTTTACACAATTTTGTTATAATAACTATAATAAGATTAATTGTTATAATAACTAAACTTTTCATTTTGCTAATTTTTATAATTATTTCCATATTTTTAAAAATAAACGCTTATTTTTTTTTATATTTAGGTATTCAATTTGTTTTCACATCTTGTCTATTTTTTGCGAGATTTTTTGTAAACTGAGTTATTTTTTTATAAAATTTTTAGATTTACTTTAATTTTTCTAAATTTATTGTTAAACTTGTTGTAAGTGTAATATTATAAAAAAAAATTTTTTGTAATTTGCCTAAACTTTTTTTTAAAGGATTTTTTAATTTCTTATATGGACGTTTTATTTATCTTGATATATACATTTTTTCGAGCATTTTTTTTATTTTATGGTTATTATACATCTAATTTTTTAATAGCTTCTAACCAAATTTTATTATTTTTTGTACTTTTTACATTTTTTTACAGTTTGTTAGATTCAGGAATTTGTTAGAATTCATTTCTCCATTTCCTTCCTATTTCTTTAATTTTTTTGATGTTTCACTATTTTTCTAGTCCTTCCTTGCATTTTAATTAATTCTTTAATATTTGTCATTATTTTTCCATTTCTTAGAAACATTTTTCCTTTTCAATTTTTAGTTCTTATTTTATAATAACCATATTTTGAAAACCTTTCTTTGATGCTTTCATCTACATTTTTTAAATTTCTCAATTTTCTACTTTTTTGAAAGCTTTTATTCTTTTATTTTATATTATGTAAATTTAATCTTATTAAATATTATGCTAAATAATATTATGCTAGATAATAGCAATAGAATATTATGCTAAATATTCTCATTTTAACATCGTTCTTCTATTTCATAAAATTTTTTTTCTTGTAAAATAGTTTAAAATTTTCCAAAATTTTATCATTCTTTTTTTCCTCAATTTGTAAAATTCTCTAAGTTTTCTAATTTTAAAAATTTTTCCTCTTTAGTAATATATTTTAACATTTTTTTAATTATCTTCTTATTCATTATTTTAATTTAAAAAAATTTTCCGTAAATAGTTTAATTTTTGAAAAGTGTTTCTACTTTTTTATATATTTTAAATTTTTGTCACTGTTTCATTCTTGTGTTGTTTTTTAAATTTTTGCTTCATTTCTTTAATAAACGATTTACAAATAAACATTTGGAGATTTTATATCCTACTGATTATATTTTAAAAAAATAAATTTTTGGTTTACATAAAAATTAGGATTTTTCTGAAAAAAAATCATGATTTTTATCAGCCCTGCTTTTAAGATAAAAGCAAAAGTTTATTTTATTTTAGCTGTTCGTTTATTACTTATAATAAAAATTTTATGTCAGGGAAATTTGTAATTTGATTTTTGTGACCACCCTGATTATGTGTTTCCATATTTCATAAAATTTTCAGATTTTCTTTTTTTTATAAATTTATTGTTGGACTTGTTTTAATATTAAAAAAATATTTTCTGTTTAATTTGTCTAAACTTTTTTATTCTTAAAGGATTTTTTACTTTATTTTGTGGCCCATTTATTTATCTTTATATATACACATTCTTTTATTTTATTTTTATTAATTCTAATTTCTTAGTATCATATTACTTTATTTTCTTCCTATTTATTTAATTTTCTTGATGTTTCACTATTGTTTTTTAGTCCTTCCTTGCGTTTTAATTAATTTAATTTTTTTTCTTGTAATTACCAATTTTTGAAAATATTTATTCGATGCTTTTATCATTGTTCAAATTTCCCAATTTTCTACTTTTTTTGTCGACTTTTATTCCTATATTTTATCTTTTGTAAATTAAATCTTGAACTAAACATTCTCATTTTAACTTCGTTCTTCTATTTCATAGAATTTTTTTTCTTTTGAAATTTTTTAAAATTTTCCAAAATTTTATGAATTTGTTATTTCTTCAATTTGTAAAATAAGTCTGTACTTTTACTAATTTAAAAACTGTATTCTCTTCAGTAATATATTTTAACGTTTTTTAATTATCTTCTTATTTATTTTTTCAATTTAAAAGAAGATGTCCGTAAGTAAATAAATGTTTTTGAAAGAGTTTCTACCGAGGTTTATACTTTTTTATTTCACTGTTTCATTCTTGTGTTGTTTCTTTAATATTTCTTCATTTCTTTAATAATGTCCATGACATTTTTTATTTATAAGAATTTTCTCATTTTTTTAATAAACTATTTACTTATCTTTTTACGTTCTTGTTTTTTTTTTATAATTTATTATTTTTGTTGCTTTTACCTAATTTTCTTAATTTTGCGATCATAAAAATATAGATATTTTTTTGAAATTTTCTCTTTTTTTCGACATAATTTATTTGATTTTGATTAAATGTTATATTATTCATTATTTCTTATTAAATGTTCTCAGTTTAAAAAATAAACTGCTTACAAATAAACATTTGGAGATTTTATATACTGATTGTATTAAAATAAACAATTTTTGATTTTTTTAGGTAACTTAAATTAATATAAAGACAGGTCAAGATTCATTGTCTTAGGTCGTTGAGGAGGAAACGAGGCTTTTGCGGATTGTTTGATGATTTGTCAAGCGGCTTTCGATTTACGGCTTCCTATGGTCTAGCAGCTTTGTTCCAAGAATTTAAAAGAAATACATGTGTGCCCGAGCATGGCGTGAACTTCGCTAAGGAAATGAGGGACGGCGTCTGAGCCAAAGAATGGTCAGCTTCTTGCATTGTTCTTTTGGCTCGTGAATGACTATATATTCTTAAACCCTTGGGCCCCTTGTCACCAAACCACACGAGTGCTTATATGCGAAATACATGCAACATGCACGCTTACTGGTTAAGAAACTAACTCCACCCTCCGTTGTGACCGCGACGTTTTACTTTTATGGTTTCATTTCAAGGCCCAAATTTAAAGAACTTGCGACCCTAAATCCGTTTCAATTTATTCCTTTCGACCAGCAACAAAGATTAACATATATGCATTTTTCGAATAATTTTGGACATCTTTGGAAAAGATTAATTTTTTTCATATCTTTCATCTTTCCCAATCTTATCTTTAGTTTTATTTATATTAAATATACATTTAAAAAACGTTTCTTTCAATATAACTGTTATTCTGAATCCTCTTTAAATTTGATAGATTTTGATAGATAATTTCAAATTTCTTGGTACCTTTTAATCTGAATCTTCTCTAAATTTTGTAGATTGTAATAAGATAATTTTGAAAACTGTAGGAAATTTTTTCTCGGAGCTTATGTAAGGTCAATGATGTCTCCTAAGACGGCAAAGAATCCGAGTCTTTTGTAGAGACGAAAAGTAGTTCTTGTTACAGATTAAGATTTTCTGGATGAAGTAACTTTTCGAAAAATTGATTAATTCTCAAATTCCTTTCTACACATTAGAAATGCATAGAAAAATCCACATCAAGTGTAGATTAAAATTTAAATTGTCCAAATTGTTTAATAATACCCAGGCCTAATATTTTCTCGTTTAAGGTAAAAAACCTTTTTCTTTTATTTAATCAATTTTGAAACATAAAAATTTCTTCGAGGATTTAATTTTGTTTAATTTTTCATAAGATTTTTTTATGTCGGTGAAATTTGTTACTTTTCTTAACGAAGAGCTTAATAAAAAGTTCAAAACTGTCTTTTCCCACAATTTTAAAATTCAAAAGATCCTTCTTAATCGATGAAGAAAATTTTACCCCTCCCATAAAGAAGTATAGATAAATCGAACGCCATCACCCTCACGGCCTTTATATAAAGTAGTAAACTATTGGTAGTGTGAACAGCTCAATGGTGAAACGAGAGATGTAACCGAATCTGTGCCATAAAACGGTAATGGGGCGTCGCGTTTCCTTTTCCTAGGGCCTTACAGGGGAAAGGGAAAAAGAAAAAAGGACCCTTGACGCGTAAGGCGTTAGGGTGTTTTGCAAAAAGACCCAATCTTTCCTTCAATTTATAATGGACTCTCAAGACAAATCAGATTCTCAGTAGTCTTAATCCTTCAAAATTTTTCCTCTTTTCATAATTTTTTATCGTATCAAATATGTCATCTTCTAATTTAAGATATTAGTCGCAACAGTTAATGCATTCCTTAAATTCATTTTAGTCTCGAATTTAGTTAATAAATATAGAGTATTTCCAAAATTTTATCTGTTAGCTTGTGTTTTTTCCAGGGCTGATAAAAATCGTGATTTTTTTTATTTAAATAGGATTTTTTTATTTAAATCGATAATTGATTTGAATTTCTAAATGTTTATTTATAAGTAGTTTATTTTTTAAGCTGAGAACATTTAATAAGAAATAATTAAGAAAGAGCATTTAATCGTAATCAAATAAATTATGTCAAATAAATTAGAGAATTTCAAAAAAATGTCTTCAAATTCATATGATCGCAAAGTTAAGAAAATTAGGTAAAAGTAGCGAAAAAAAAATAAATTATTTTTAAAAAAAACATAATATTTAAAAAGATGAGAAAACAGTCTATTAAAAAATGAGAAGATTCTTTTAAATAAACAATATCATAGACATTATTAAATAAATAAAGAAAAATTTAAAAAAACAAAACAAGAATGAAACAGTGACAAAAATATATAAAATAGTAGAAACTCTTTTCAAAAAATTAAACTATTTATGGGTATTTTTTTTAAATTCAAAAGCTAAACAAGAAGATAAATTGAAGAAAAAAGAATTAATAAAATTTTAAAAGAAAAAAAGTTCTGTAACATAGAAGAACGATGTTAAAATGAGAATATTTAGTACAAGATTAAATTTACATAATATAGAATAAAAGAAAAAAAGTCTTTAAAAAAATAGAAAATTGAGACATTTATAAAAATTGTGAAACATTAAGAAATTTAAATAAATAAGAAGAATATGCAGAATATTTTTTTCCTTAATCCAACAAACTGTAAAAAATGTAGAAAGTACAGAAAATAAACAAATTTGGTGAGAATCTACAAAAAAGTTTCAATTAATAAAAATAAATTTAAAAAATGTATATTTAAAGATAAATAAAAAGTCCACAAAAGAAGCTTAAAAATCCTTTAAAAATGAAAAAGTTTAAGCAAATTAAACCAGAAACATTGTTATAATGTTACACTTAAAAAAAGTCCCAACAATAAATTTTAGAAAAATCAAGAAAATCTACAAATGTTATGAAAATATTAAGTAAGTTTGCAAAATGACAAAATGTGAAAACAAATTGAATAAATTTAAAAAAAAATAAGCGTCTTTATTTTTGAAAATATGAAAATAATTAAAAAAGCAACGGAATAAAAAGTTTGGTGTATGTTATAATAACAAAATTATGTAAAATATTATTAAATAATTTGCAAAAAAATAAAATAAAAATAAAATAAAATTCTACAATAAAAAGACAAATAGGGTACAAAAAATAAATCATCAAATGGAGCCAGTATCATTTTGACACATGACTTAATTTTAGATTGTTATATTGTACAGAATGGAAATGTTATTTTGTACAACTGCTAAATGTTATTTTGTACAGTTTTGAAAAATGAATTTGTTATTTTGTACAATTTTTTAAAAAAGCAATAAAACATTGGAAGTACAATATTTTAGCTTTTTTAAAGAATTGTACAAAATAACAAATTCATTATTCAAAATTGTACAAAATATCATTTAGCAGTTGTACAAAATAACATTTCCATTCTGTACAATATAACAATCTAAAATTAAGTCCTGTGTCAAAATGATACTGGCTCATCAAATGTAATAGATAAAAAAATTTTAAAATTTTGTAAAAATAAAAAATTATACGAGAAATTATAAGATAAAAATTGAACAGTTTCGAAAAAGTGAAATCTTTTAGAAATCTTGTAAGAATTAAAAAAAGGATTATTGTGAATATGGAAAATGATTAATATTATTTCATTATTATGCATTTAATTTTGAATTATTTGAAATTTAAAGTTTGAAAAAATTTAATTGACGTCTAGAATTTATTTAAATTTTAATGATGTAAAAACAAAAATTTAATACAAAAAATGTGTAGATCGTAGATATTTTGATTATTTGTATTATCATAATTTTAAAATTTTATAAATAAAATATTAGGATTGAAAATTTGAACACTTGTCCACAAATTTTTGGGTGTTTTTTGTGGTTGCTGATTTTTTACCTGCAGTATTAGAATTCCCCAATGATTACTAAAAAAATAAGACTTCGGAGTTGAATTCTAATTTTTAATCGAGATAATTTTCTAACTTTGATTATTTATAAAAGCAACGTTTCTCCTTTAAATTATTAATTATATCAGAGATGAATAAACATTAAATTCTTAACTTTCGTTTAACATGTATTAAAAATTTGTTTAGAATATTTTTAAGTTTCTCAAACCCTAAAACGAAAATATTACCACACAAAAGAATTTTATATAGACAAGGGTTAAAATAATTCTCCGACATGTTTAGAATATTTTTAACATGTTAAAATATAATTATACATTGCGAAGCAATTCTAACAAAAAATGGAAGACAAAGTTTATGAACTTTTATTATCCGAATATCCGAAGGGCAAAAATGTTAATATGTAGATAAAAATAATAAAAACATTCAAGTTTCTAAAACTAATTATTAAAAATTAAAAAGAATACAAGATAACTTTCAAAAATATAAAATAGTGATAGAAGTCAATTTGGGGACATAACAAAAGGGCTTCGTTGATAAAAGCATTTTCGTGTTTTTATTAATTTGGTTTCGCCAAATGGCTTAATTTTTTTTTTTATAATACTAAGTAAAGGCTAAATTTTAACTATGAATATTGACAATAATTATTTCTGATCAGTTCTTATAAAATTAATCGGGACATCCAAAAAATTACTTTCAGTAGAATCACACATTTCTAAAATATAATATTTGAGTTCTAAAAATACAAAATAAATAGACGTGAAAGGGCGTAAAATTTAAGTTTAAATTTTCTTAAATATTTTTATTTTTCTTCAATATTTTCTTCCTAAAATTTTAAATAATTTTATAATTCTTATTACATAATTTTAATAATTCATTTTTTTTAATTTTACCATTTTTTTGTGTTCATTTTTCAATTTTCCATTATTTTAAACAAAACTTCTCAACTTTTTCTTATTCTTAACGCATTTTTAAACTCTTTTTGAAGGCTCTTTAATAATCTGTTTAGACTCTTATTTTTTAGTAAATTTTGTCAGATTTTTTTATTCCTTTAGAATACGTTTTTAAATGTTTTTTCAATTTTTTTTCATAACATGTTAAATTTTTTTAAAGAATTTCACCCATTCTCAAATATTTTAAAATTATTTCTTAATTTTCGTGTTTTTTTTTATTCTTTCAAAATTTTCTTTCTGTTTATAGTTTTCTTCGATTCTTCTTAGACTTTGTGGTAATTTTCTATTTTTTTTTAGAATTTTTTAACCCTTTTTTTTGACAGAAAGTATTTTTTTTTCTAAATTTAAAAATTAATCTTACTGTTTAAAAGAATTTTCTAGATTTTCCCCCAGTATCTTTCTTCATTTTTTCTTGAATTCTTTTACATTTTTTTCACAATTCTTTATAATATCTTTAAACATTTTGGTAAATATTCGTAATTTTTGGTATTTGATTTTTAAAATCCTCTTTTGAGAATTTGAGGAAAAAGTTGCTTTCTTTTTATATCTACATCCTCTTTTACCTAAAATAATTTAACGATAAAGTCACTTAGTGTTTCCAGTAGATATCAATTTTAATTGAGTCAAAATATTCATTGATTGAAGTTTTAATCGACTCTAAACTTGATTTACCCCAATTTTTAATCGATTTATATTTCAATTATTCCAAATTTTAATTATTTCTAACATAAAATTGATAATCTCAATTGTTTAATCTAATTTGTCCAAATTTTAATTGATTTGGATTTCAATTATTTTAATGCCTCCCTTTTGTAAATCCAATCAATCTTAAGCTCAATCTATTCAAACTTCAATTTATTCAAATTTTAATAGATCTAATTTTTTTTAAACAATACACTTTAAAAACTATCAAATATATTTTCCAAAATTGATCACTTTCAAAAAAAATATTTCTCAAATATTTTTACTTTCCAAACTGTCCAATTGTTTTTCTCGAAATTAAGACACAATAAGGAAGAATCGAGTAAAATTTTGAGCTTCCTTTAGGTCCGTGACTGCTGGTCAAGAGTTCCCGTAGCCATAACAACGCTCAGAGGCTGTAATCTTTTTTATTTTATTTTTTTCATTCACACACGCACGATGAGGCATGTATTCGAGAAACCTCTACCTAAAGGTCAAAATCAACAGAAACGACGACAAAAACAAAAATTAAACTTCCGAGTGGCAAAACGCAGCTTCTCCTGGAACTCTGATTAGAATTCATAAAAAATCGTGTTTTATTTTCTCAATTCCATATCTTAACGTGCCTTTTACTCGTCAACCATTATCGTTATCAAAATTACAATTTACGATTTGTAAATAATTTATTTCCGCAAAACGATTTATTTCCTCTTTGTTTGTATAATATCTTTTAATTTCGATATAGTTTCTTGAACTGTTTCTTGCTACCTCTAAGTATTGTTTTTACTTATTTAAAAATTACTACCTCGGGAATTTAATTATGATTTAAATAATACTGAATTTATTAATATAAATTTAATAAAAATAATTAAATATTTGATTAAAATTACATTTAATTTTATTGTTTAAAGGAGATTCACGAGAGTATCAACACGCTATTATTTTTTGTCAGATAATTCTTGGCTGATTAAGATTTCGCGAAGCTGCAATCTTATCACAAATCGCGTAAGGGTGTTATGTCCATTATGACTGAACACGCGCCAGTTATTATCTAATATTCACAACATACTTTTTTTCTTATATTATATTAATACATAGGGTTAGTAATACCCTGATAATTTATTTGTAAACAAAAAGCTCTAACTTTACAAAAGGAGAAGTTGCATCCTTATTCGTAAGAACGCCAACAACGTGTTTCTTAGATAATCTACAAGTGACATAATTTGATATCCAACAGGAGATCACTTTAACAAAAGCACGACACACCATCAAGTTCACCCAGAAAAAAAGCTAAAAATCGCTTTCAAAGCAGAATTTAATTACAAATATTTATTTTTAATTATAAATGTAAAAATGTCACTAAATAAATAAATTGCAATTAAACTGTCAAACGTACATTTTATTTGTTTATTTTTAAATTAAAAAAATATTGATCGAAATATTCTATAAATAAATTAATTTTGAGAATAAGACAGTGTTGAACATCTGGGATAAAATATAAACCGAAATTAGCATTTTTCTCGACTTAGAAGGACATAATGAGTGTCATTTCCTGCCAGAATGAATTTCACGACAATGAGTTCAATGGTATGTTGGTTGGTCGTGATTTACTGATTTCGATGATTGTGAAAAAGGGAAGCAAGACACAACACATGTTAGAGAAACACACTTGTTGTTCCTCGTAGAAAGAACCCCCGTCGCTACACGTGCTTTCCACTCCCAGCGTCTCTAAACTTTCCGAATTTTCTATAATTCCCGCAAATCGAAATTTATGAGCCAAATTCTTTATAAAAAGCCTGAATCCAGATGTCGACTAAATCCTTTCCAATTTTTTTTTCTCCCAAAAATAAACATACAAAACAAAAATTTCCGAATTATTTCGAATAAATAGAATTTATGTAAAATAAATTTATATTTTTAAAATAATATACAAATTGATGTAATTTTATCTTTTTATTTTCAGAATTGTACGTGAAGAGGAAAAAAAAAATCTCTGGATCAATAATCAAGATTTTGAAGACCTTTTAAATTCACTGATTAATCAGAGATATATTTTCAAGAAATGAATATTTCAAATGCACAAATTCTGAAAAATGGAGGGAAAAATATGTGATAAAATAGAAGAAAAATTGAAGAAAAGACTTACGGTCTCGGGGTGCGATCTCGTTGTCGTCGATTTTTAAACCAGTTGGACACCTGGGTTAAAGTAAGTCCGGTTTTCTTGGCTAAAGTCTTCTTTTCATCTGGCGTCGGATACCTATTTTTCTGATAACATTCTTTTAAGGCGATTCTGGAGCGTTCTTTAAAGCAGTAAACAGTTAATTCTCCATCCCAAATGGTTCCAGGAAAAGGATGCTTTTTCCTCAATCTATATTTGTCAACGGCACCTAATTTTCGGCCCCGAACTTTCTCTGCCTCCAGGTAATGAGCTTTGCACCACATTTGCTGAAGCTCCGGATGATATTCGACGGAAAACTTATTTCTTTCTAGGATATTATAAACGTCTGTAAACGCATGATTGTGAAATGCCACATACGCCTTCGCCATTAAAACGCTCTCGCTGCGAGCGAGTTGATACGGTTGCAGTGTGTACAGAAACCTTGCCAGAAAAATAATATTTTTAATTAAAAAATTGATTTAATTCAATAAAATTAAAAATTAAATGAATGACAATATCGAATTTTCGAATTTGAATCTCGTTTTAACTGAAAATTACTTTTTGAAAAATACTTTTTGTCCACTGGTCTTGCGAAATAAAGAATCGTAAGGTAAATTTATCTGAATGTTTTAAAAGAGGAAAGAAGCTGTTCTCGTGGAAAAATATAATAAAAGAAAAAAACGAGGAAAAACGAGACATAAATTTGAAAATTCGATAAATTTAGAAGTTACGGGTTAAAGAAAATATAAAAATTGTTAATTTGAATATTTCAAACCTAACAGAAATTGAGACAGAGATATTTTAAAGACGAATATTGCTAATCTCGTTGCTAATATTATTAATTGAAAAGGAATACAAATTAGAGTAATGATTAAACTAAATAAAAATAGTAAGAAGCTGTTAGGAAAAAGTTTAAATAGCACAAAAACTCAATTATGTAACTAATCTAATTTTTAAATTTCAATCTATTGTTGTGATTAAAATTTTTTCTTTATTTGGAATCTATTAATTAAATACAACTTGGATTAATAATTAAACTAACTAGAAACATTAATAAAAATAATAATAATAATAAACAATTAGGAAAAAATATGAATAACACACAAACTTGATTTCCTAATTTTCTACTTTTTAAATTTCAATCTCGTGTTGTAATTAAAATTTTTCTGCATTTTTATTCTATATATTGAATACAAATTGAATTAATAACAAATGTAACTAGAAATAATAATAATAATAATAGTAGTAGTAATAAACAATTGGGGAAAAAATATGAATAACACACAAACTCGATTTATTAAGATTCTACTTTTTAAATTTTAATCTCGTGTTGCAATTGAAATTTTTCTGTATTTGTATTCTATAAATTAAATACAAATTGGATTAATAATTAAACTAAATAGAAATAATAACAGCAATAAACAATTAGGAAAATATTTAAATAACACAAAAACTCGATTTCCTAACTATTCTTTTTTTTTAAATTTCAATCTAGTGTTTTAATTGAAATTTTTCTGCATTTGGATTCAATAAATTAAGTAAAAATTAAATTAATAACTAAAGTAACTAGAAATAATAATTATTACAATAAACAATTAGGGAAAAATTTAAATAACAGAAAAACTCAACTGTACTACTTTTTAAATTTCAATCTCGTATTGTAATTGAAATTCGTCTGCATTTGGATTCAATAAATTAAGTAAAAATTAAATTAATAGCCTCGTTAATAACAAAAGTAACTAGAAATTATAATAATAATAATAAACAATTAAGAAAAAATATGAACAACACAAAAACTGGATTTCCTAAGTTTCAATTTTTTAAATTTCAATCTCGTATTGTAATTGAAATTTTTCTGCATTTGGATTTAATAAATTTAGTAAAAATTAGATTATCAACTAAAAGAACTAGAAATAATAATAATAACAATAATCAATTAGGAAAAAAAGTTAAATAACAGAAAAACTCAACTGTACTACTTTTTAAATTTCAATCTCGTGTTGTAATTGAAATTTTTCTGCATTTGGATTCAATAAATTTAGTAAAATTTAGATAATTAACAAAAAGTAACTAGAAATAATAATAATAATAATACTAATAATAATAAACAATTAAGAAAAAATATGAAGAACACAAAAACTCGATTTCCTAAGTTTCTACTTTTTAAATTTCAATCTCGTGTTGTAATTGAAATTTTTCTGTATTTTTATTCTATAAATTGAATACAAATTAGATTAATAGCTAAAGTAACTAGAAATAATAATAATAATAACAACAATAAACAAGTAGGTAAAAATTTAAATATCACAAAAATTCGATTTCCTAACTATTCTACTTTTTAATTTTCAGTTTTGTGTTGCAAATTAAAATTTTTCTGCATTTGGATTCAATAAACTGAGTTAAAATTAGATAAATGGTTTAAGTAACTAAAAATAATAATATTAATAATAAACAATTAAGAAAAAATATGAATAACACAAAAACTCGATTTCCAAACTATTCTACTTAATAAATAAATTTCAATATCGTGTTGTAATTAAAATTTTTCTGTATTTAGATTTAATAAATTTAGTAAAAATTATATTTATAATTAAAGTAACTAGAAATAATAATAATATTAATAATAATAAAGAAATAGCAAAAAATTTGAATAAGACAAAAATTCGATGTCCATACTATTCTACTTTTTATAAATTTTAATCCCGGTTTGCAATTAAAATTTTTCTGTATTTGGATTTAATAAATTGAGTAAAAATTAGTAAAATTAGTAAAAATAAAAAAAAATTGAGTAAAATTAGATTAATAATTAAACTAACTAGAAATAATAATAATAATAATGATAATAATAAACAAATAGCAAAAAATTTGAATAACACAAAAAATCGATTTCCTAACTATTCTTTTTTTTAAATCTCAATCTCAATCTCGTGTTTTAATTTAATTTTTGCTCTATATAAAATTTAATTTTATATTAAAAAATTGTCGTCAATTGTCATCTTCAGTATCAAAAATCTAATTTGAAGAAATCTTTAAGAACAGTTTTTTTTACCACTAAATTGAGTTTTTGGCCTTTGGGGAATAGATTAATAATTAAGATTTGAAATATCATTTAAAAGTTGCTGTAAAAAAGATACTAAAATATTTAATATTGGCATTGAAAAAGTGAATGTTCACTGTCAACACATTTTTGTTCCAAAAGAGATTTTCTCACACTTTAAGTTTATAATAATAGTCACGAGTGCATTTATCGCAGTTGACGATTAATTTTGCACTGATCATCAAAATTTCTCTCAAAGTTTTTCATTTGCAATTGTGTGAAACAAAGATAGTATTATCAAATAATTACGCGAATGAAATAAAAGCCCACCTATTACGTATTTTATTCATTGCGTAGCAATTCTTTTTCTCAAAATTTGCGTTTAGTTTGGAATTATTAATAATCGTATTAAAGATTAACAAATTTCCCTTCATTATGTTTTTATCAATAAATAATTAAAATTCGAATTTTTAATTTTCAGAAATCACAGAAGACCAACCTTTCAAGATTCGCCATGTCCTTCTTCTGCATCATGCTCTTGCACAAACAAATAATTTGCTCTTCCGAGAAACTGGAACCGTTGCTGTTTCCTCCGAGAGCTATTGAACCTGAATTGGCTAAATTTGCAGCTAGACTAACGGCGTTGCAGGTGACGAGTTCCTGGGGATATCTGGGACTTCCGTTGGATGAGGGTGTCAAATTTTGTGAATGAGAGTGATGAGTAATTGTCAATCCTGTCATTGCAGAACCACCGTAATGTCCAAGTGAGCCGAGACTCCGATGCACCATTCCTATTTGACTATTGCAGTCGCTATTCGGCGATGATAATTGTTCCGAACAGTCAGACATACTTGGATCAACCCAATTCTTCAACGCCAATGATCCACCAGGTATGATCACTTTGCATAACTTTTTTCAACTAGCCATTCAATTTCCGGTATTGATTATCACTTTTCTCATGTTTTGCTTGAAAATACAACCGCGACCGGTTGCTTATGTCTATCAGTTCCATTCAGAAACTTTCAATAACACCTCATTCATAAATTTTCCTTCGCATTTTTTTTTTTTTTTTGCGGAAAAAGTTCAAGGTTTTAGCATTGAAATTTTGAATTCGAAATAACAGTCATTTACTAATTTATTGTTATTAATAATTGTCAATTGTTATTTTTGCTAATCTTATTAGTAAGTAAATTTTGAATCTTTAACTAGTCCTAGTAGATTTTAAATTTCGCTAAAAATTTTATGAACAAGTCAATCCTAGTTAATAAATGTTTTTTTTAAATCCGTTCTCAATTTTTCTACATTCTTTGGTGATTTGATTTTAATCGATTTTTAATTTGATAAACATTTAATTTCTTTTTCAAATTTAGTTCAATTTTCAAACACGTTCATTTTTGCAAAAACCCGAATTCGGTTACAATTTAAATTATTCAAGTAACGGCACTTAAAATTTTCACTTTTCTATTCCTATTTTGGGGTATTAGAATAATAAAATATCCACTGTTTTCACTTAGGAATAAATCCAATCACTAAACTGAGCAACTCACTTTGTGGATCCAAACTTAAAACACCTGGTTTAGGTTTACTCTTTGGTGAAGGTATCGATTGTTTGAATAATGAGTGAAACAGTTCCTTTTCAAAAATTCAAATACGATAGTTTCTGACCAAGTTAGCAAGTCAGTCAGCCTCTCGTAATGAAATGTAGAAGCGTTGTGGTTCTATGTTTTTTTTTTTGGTTCACGTTGCTTCCACCACGTCCGGATCTGGTCTGGGATTTGCTGATTGGTTGTGAGGCGGGAAACGAAGATTCAGGATTGGTTAAACACGAGGGAGGCCAACCCCCTACCGCGGAACAAAGCTTACCCCAGGAGGTAGTAGATCTTCCTAAATGTCTGATCTTCACCTGACAAAAAGCTCCCAAATCAATCTGAAAAACTTTTCCGACTTCAGGGTAACTTTATCAAGATAATGTATGTATAGAATCAATTCTCTCGGAAATTTTCTTCTTTTTATAAGGAGTTTTGAAAGGATTTTTGGGGATGAAAAATTCGAAATCGCGAAAAGAAATTCATGAATATTCAGTTTTTATTTATTTATTTAATAATATCCAAGTTCCTAGGGCTGATTTTTAATCTATTCAAAATTTAATCGTTTTACAAATTTTAATTGCAGCAATCGAAACTTATATCAATCGAAAATTTAATTTTCACGAAATTTTAATCCATTTGCATTATTTTAATTCACGTTGTTCAAAATTTTAATTTATTTTAATTAAAATTATATTCTATTTAAATTTTAAATAATCTGAATATTCTGAATTAGAAGATTAAAATTTAACTCAACTTAACTTCAATATTTATCAACATTTAAATGTATTTAAAATTACACTGATTCAATATGCCATCAAAAACAATTTTCAATTTTGCCAAATTTTAAATTTCAGTTCTTTAAAAACTTTAATCGATTAAAATTTACATGGATCCAAAATTCACTTAATCTAAATTTCCACTTATACAAACTTAATTTTATCAAATTTACATTGTATTAAAATTTGAATCGTTTTTAGGGGGAGGGTTAAATTTAAATTTTAACCCATCCAAATTTATGACGCCTAAAGGTGCCAATTTTTTCTAGCTTAATTTGGGCATAGAAAATTATCTCATTATGTCAAAAATAAAAAAAAATTTAATGTTTATTTTTGAAAAAATTGAAATTCTTAAAAATCTATCTCTTCACAATTTGTACTATTTTCTATCGCCAATTTTTTTACAGGCTTTTTTACAATTTTAAATAAAATTACGCATGAATAGTAAAAACTTCTTGTTTAAAAAAAAAAAATAAATTTGTGTCAAAAAACTTTATTTTTCAATTTTTAACAGTATACTGTAATTCTAAATCCAAAATTATGCCAGAAAAAAAATTGACACCCTTTAGCAACAAGTTGAATTTTTTTTCTCTCATCTGAAATATCTGTCTTCTTCTACAATTTTCCATTTTTTTGAAAGTCAATCTTTTTAATATTCAAAAATCAAAAAATATGCCAGAAAAAAATTGACACCCTTCAGCAACAAGTTGAAATTTTTATCTCTCTTATCTAAAACATCTATCTTCTTCTGCAATTTTCAATTTTTTTACGCCAATTTTTCACGGGCTTTTTTTTATAATTTTGAACAAATTTTACATGGATTTAAAAAACTTTTGATTTTAAAAAAATTTTGAAAATTCTAAAACCCGCCCAAAATTTTTTTTCTTTATTTTATCTTTGTAGAGTAATTTTAAATCCAAAATGTTGCTAGAAAAAAAGTTGGCACCTCTGAAGAACGCGATTTATAAAATGTTGAAATTTCATCGGTTCATTTCACCCCTTCATTTGAATAATCGAAATTTAAATTGATCTAAACTTTATTTTTTACAAAATTTTAATCCATTCGAATTATTTTAATTTGCTTCAGAATTACAATTAATTTATTAAAACTTTTATCGAATCATGTTTTAATCAAATCAACTTGAATTTATCAACATTTTAATCCATTTAAACTTGAATTTATCCGAATTTTAATTAATTCATACTTTAACCAATTTGAATTCACATGGATCAAAAATTTGCTGAATCTTAATTTCCACTTATCCAAATTTCGCGTTCTGGCAATCTGTTAAAATTTTAGTCGATTGAAGTTTCAACAATCATAATTTAAATTGTTCCAAACTTAAGGAACTTTCAAACTTAAAGAATCTTAAAGGGGTTTCCCCATTGACATAACCTTAAACTAGAAACTGGTTTTTATAAAATAAAAATATTATTAAAATTGATTTCACCTAATTTTAAACAATACAGCTGTAAATTTAAAAAAAAATTAAATTGATGCAAAATTTGTTATGAAATAATAATTATTTAACATTTTGTGTTTTTTCTTTAAAATTTGTGAACATTTTTATTCAATTTTGACAAAGAATAGCTCATTTTATTCATTAATTATAAATTTTATAATAAATTTTATTTAAATTAAATTTAATTTATAATTTAATTTTATAATAAATAAATTTTATAATAAATTTTATAATATTATAAAATTTTTAAACAAAAAAATGTTCAACAAAATCCAACGAACAAACTTGTAGAGAATATTTCAAAGATTAAAATGAGTTATATTTTGTCAAAATTGAATGAAAATTACAATTGATCACAAACTTTAAAGAAAAAACACATAAAGTTAAATAATTATATTTTTTATTTTATTAATAAATTATTGTTTCATAACAAATTTAGCATCAATTAATGTTTTTTGAAAAATGTGCAACTGTACCTTTCAAAATTGGGTGAAATCAATTTTATTAATATTTTTATTTTATGTTAAAAGCCATTTTTTAGTTTGAAGTTATATCAATGGACTGAACCTACTTAAGGAGGTTTATCCAAAAAACCAATTTCTACAGATTCTTATAAAACTTTAATGACATAATAAATGCATTACTTTACATGTACTGTTATAATTTTATTAAATTTTACCGTTCTGTTTTTAAGATATAAATTTATAAAGTTGGGACTTTTACATGGAAAAAGTAACAAAACGCGCAAAATGACTATATTTTAATTAATATAAAAAACACGGTTCTACAAATTTTTTTAAAAAACTAATATATTTTAAACTGTAATAGAATACAGCTTTTACAATAATATTTAATTAATTTACCGTTCTATTGTTAAGAAAATGTTATTAAAGGGTAGAAATCCTTCACTTTTTTGAAATAATCAGGAAGAAAACATTTTAGAAAGTTGGAATTTTCAACAGAATTTTTTTTTTCAATAATATTTGTTTGTGTAATGATTTTAACTACAAAATACTATATAGGAACCAAATTATAAGACGAAATGAAATTAAAAAAACATTGAATATCATGGTCCGATAGAATGAGAACCGCTTGAGGGAATAAGCGTCCTTAATTCATCTAATTTTCAATTTATTCTAATTTTATTCGACTTTTAACTTTTAATTAATTTACATCATAATATTTTTCATTCCTTTTTAGAGAATTTTAAATCAGTTTAATTTTTTAAAATTTTGACGTAAATTTGCATTTTTATTTTAAATGTTCATTTCTTTTTTTTTTTTTTTAATTAAATCTTGTTTAATTTTCATATCCTTTTTTTTTTTTTTTTTTTTTTTAATAATGACTTAACTGTCGAATTTTAGACGCACATATGGAAGTAGACCAACTAGTTTAAAGTCCAATTATCTTCAGATTAGTTTCGACAAATTCTGAAACACATTTTTGCCTCCTAATGATCACTTTCAATCGAAGCGTAACGTTCGAGTAAGAATTTGTCTTCATGTGTGGCCGTGTACATGGGTGTCACAGTTTGTGCATCGGTTCTACGCGGCGACCAATAAACACCGGAAACGGAACGCGTCAACGTTATCCTACACCATGTTATGATTCTTCAACTCGTTGTTATCACACCTTAAAGAGTTTTACTAATTCCATTCCTTTTTTTTTTTTTTTTAATATCCTTACAAGTACAGAAGTTCTTAATATTTTTGAAATTTTATCCCTTTGTGGATTATTTTTAGACTCGTGATTGGATTGAATTTATGTTTGTAAATAATTGAAAAAAATTTGTTTATCGGATTTCTTTTTATTTACTTTTATATATAGGTTTGCAAACAATAATTTATTGCGTATGGAGAAAAATCAAAAAAATAAAAACTGGACAGTGAACTTCTAGACTGATAATAGAACATTTTTTCCTAAACAGTATAAGAATCATTCCCAAACAGTTCAGGAATAATTCCTAAACTTTTTAAATTTAATATTAAATTAAAAGAATTAAAATTATATTTTTTTAAACTCGATTTTTCCAAGTCTCGGAAAATCTTCTAGATTTTTACAAATTTTGTTTCCTTAGAAAGTATTTTGAGTTATCGTAAATCTCTTAATCTGTTGCAACTTTTTTTTTATCTTTTATTTTTTAATACGTTGAAATCTATTGCCTTAGATCAAGAACTTTTACGAGTCGTGTTTAAAATGATCTGATACGAGAGATCGACGTAATTATAGTCACGTATTAATCCAGATGTTACGAGGTTACACTTTTGGATCGGATTCCTTCATTCAAAAAAATCAGATCTAAATTAATCATCAAATTAATTGAATTTAAATTCTCTTTCAGTTCAGTATTAAATTTGATTTAAATGATTTTTAGTATAAAAGAGCACCAATACGTGATCCAAGGAAAAAGTGTAAGAAAACAAAAATTTTTTAAAAATAAATTTAAATATTTTTTTTCTCATTCCATCTTTGCTTTTTATTTTGCCAATTTATAAAAAAGCGACGTTTTAAATGATTTTTATGTTTGCAGGAGAAAATTATGTAAATAATTAAAAATCGAGGACATTTGTGGTTTTGTAATTTTCCTGAAATAACGGGAGAGTAATGTAGATCAATGAAAAGCGACCGAGTTCTCGAGTGAAGATGTCTTTCTGCAGCATCCCTCAAATGTAGAAGGTTCCAAGTCTCGGCCCCGCCTTAACAATCCTTTGATTCTCCACCGCCTTGAGTGACTAATTATCTTCATGTGTTTTCTCGCTTTTTCACTAGGGTTTTCTGCATAAATTTTGTTTTTTTTTTATCTCCACAATCATTTCAGGAGATATATTTACTAAATATCTCGGGAAATATATTTTTGGATTCAATTTCAATTTATCCAAATTTTAATCTAAAATTTGATTCAAATTTAAGACAATCCAAATTTTAATTCATTCCAAATTTTAATCTTTTTTAACTTGAATCCCTTTTAAATTGTAATCCTTTCGAAATTCTCATTCTTTCCAAATTTCAGTCCATATAATTTCAATCCCTTACAAATTTTAATCGATTTAGATTTCAGCTGATCCAACTTTCAATTAATTCTAATTTGTTTTTATTCATTATCATAGTATTTATTTTTAAATTTCATAAATTTTAATTAAATGCGAAAAAAATTCAAATTTTAATCCTTTTTTAACTTTAATCCCTTTTAAATTTAAATCTTTTCTAAATTTTCATTCTTTTCAAATTTCAGTCCATTACAATTTCAATCCCTTACAAATTGCAATCGATTCAAATTTCAACTGATCCAACTTTCAATTAATTCTAATTTGTTTTTATTCATTATCATAGTATTTATTTTTAAATTTCATAAATTTTAATTAAATGCGAAAAAAATTCAAATTTTAATCCTTTTTTAACTTGAATCCCTTTTAAATTGTAATCCTTTCGAAATTTTCATTCTTTTCAAATTTCAGTCCATTAAAATTTCAATCCCTTACAAATTTTAATCGATTCAAATTTCAACTGATCCAACTTTCAATTAATTCTAATTTTTTTTTTATTCATTATCATAGTATTTATTTTTAAATTCTATAAAGTTTAATTAAATGCAAAAATCAATGGATTGAAAGATTGACAGTCAAAAATATTTTATCGAAATTTCAATCTATCTAAAAATTCAAAAAATTTCAAAATTTCAAAAAATTATTTAAGTTTCAATTCATCAAAATTTTAATCGATTTAAATTTCACTCGATCCAAAATTTAATTTATTCAATTTTTCGCCTATTTAAATCCTAGTTTATCCAAATTTCAATCTATTAAAATTTCAATTCATCCGATATTCAATTCTTCCAAATTTTAAGTGATCTAAATTTTCATTTAATCCAATTTTAAATTATCTGAATTTAAATTTATTCTAATTTTAGTCAAAAGCAAATTCATTTAATCGAAATTTAAAATAATCGTAAAAGTTAATGTATTTAAATATTAATCTATTCAGATTTGAAATTATTCAAATTTTAATTCGAAATATTATTTATTTTGAATTTTTTCCGTCATAACTTTCTAAAAATATGATTTGAATAATTAATAGAATAATGTTAAAACAAAAAGTTTTTTAGTCTTTCATAAACAAAAAAAAACGTTAACTTCTGTACCATAAATTTTCTATTGATATAAAATTAAATTTATTTAAGCACGTATCTATTTAAGTTTAACTGATTAAAATGAAAACTTTAGCTTAATTCTATCTTACATTTTTTATCTCTCTTTTGTTACTTATTATCGATAAATAATTAATCTTTTCTCCTTTTGTAAGGAAAAACGAAAAAAATTCTAAAAATTGATATTCTAATTTAGCAATTTAGGATTTTTGAGGAGCGCATGAATAAGTTTCTAAAATTCCTTAGTTAGAATTTTTATTTTATAGAATATCATTTTCTTTTAGCCGAATTTGCATTTCTTGAGTATACTTTTAATGGAATTTAAATATAAATATAAATTTTGAGGTCACCAATTTCATATTTAACCGTGTATTTAACTGAATTGTCATTTTACAGAAATTCTTTTTAACCGACCTTTTTTTATAAAGAAATACGAATTGTACCTAATTTTAATTTATGAGAGACCTCATTTAACAAAATTTAAAGTGAGTTGAATTTTTAACCAATCTAACCAAATTGATATTTGATAGAATTCTTAAAACTTTAATTCTTAAAATTTCTATCATTTAAAAATTCTGTTAAATAAAGATTCTGCTAAATGAATATTTCATAAAATTCAAATACTTTTAAATAAAAAAGCTTTAAAAAACTTTACAATCTAAAAAGTCGGTAAAAAATAAATTCTATCAAAAAAAAATTCCGTAAAACATGAATTCGGTAACGAAAGAATTCTATTAAGTAAAAATTCCGATTTATTTAAATTCCATTGAAAAAAAATTCGGCTAAAAGAAAATTCTGTCTAATAAAATTCTATAAACTGAAAATTATTACTCATGAATTTTTTAACTTAATCATACGTCCCGTTGTTTATATAAAAAAATAAAAACCTAATTTTTCTCCTTGATCGAAACCTTAAAAGATAATATTTCTAGATTTTCCGAAAAAGATCAGTGTCGAAAAATTGATTTGGCTATATTTATACATTTTAAAATGAAAGTTCAAGAATTCGTTTCTTTTAAAGGTGACAATGATGATAATTTATTTTCCAGATACCTAGGTGAAATTGAGGGGAAGGCAAGAGAAGAGCCAATGACAGGGGCGTCGCCGCGTTTCGCGATGGCGTCTCCTTCGATTTGGTGTCCTGTTTCCTCTGGGCCGCCATTTTCCCTCATCCTCATCCTCATCCTCCCTCACTAAGCACAGTGTCTGGGGATGTACTTCCTTATCAAAATGATCCTGGGATTCTTACCTCCTCCAGAACAGTTACAGCAATTCCCAAGACTCTTCTCTCTCCTCTTCAATTCACCCTTTTCAATATCGTGCGCATCTTTCCCTCTAGTAATTTAAATTAAGCCAAACACATCCCTAAATTATCAACTAACTATTTAATATAATTTTTTAATTTAACCTAAATTATAAAATACGATTTTCTTGACAGAAAATCCCTCAAGTTATTTAGAAAAGCATGATTTAAAACAGAAAATCTTCAAATTGTTTTTTTAAAAATGTTCTCCAGTTTAAAGAAGAAATTCCTCCATTATTAAAAAACGAGGTTACCAAAGACCTTGAAAAAATTAAATTTTAATCAAATCGTTGAATTAACAGCAGATATCACAGATTATTGTTTATTCAACTTCTTTTCGTCTATAAAAACTAAAGATTTATTTGAAGCATTCAAAAATGTTTTAGAGAAACGAAACTATAAATTTGTTTCTGAATGTCAAAAATCTTTAATTTTTATCCAATTATGAGTTTTACTGGTTTATTTTGTTTTTAATTAAATTTGTCACATTTCGTGTAAATAAAATTAGATTAAAAGTTAGTTTTTTCTGTTTTAAAGGGAAAAATAATTACTTCAAACATAACTTCTTCTCGAGTAGGTTAAAATTTCGTCATCTTTTTCATAAATTTATAAAAATTTTATTTTATTTAAACTTTAATTTATTCGAATTCGTATTGATTAAAAATTCCATTAATCCAAACTTCTAATGTACTTTTATAGGTATTCTTTGATTATTTCAATTATTTTTTCATTTTTAAACTTATTTTTTTTCGTCAAATCTCGATTGTTCTCTTTAATATTAAATCAATCTTTTTTATTTATGAATTATTATCTTTTATTTTAAAATTCTTCATTTTTAAATAATTTTCTTCAAATTATATTTATATTTTTCAATTAATTTCTTTCTACCCAATTAATTTTGTTGTTTTTCATTTAGTTTCGTAATTTTTTATTTCTTCAATTTTTAATTATTTTCATGTAAATTTCAATAATATTTTCAATTATTGTAATCTGTATTAAATTTTGTCAATTTTAAAATTATTCTTTTGTTATTCAATTATTTTATTAAAATATTGTAATCTTGAATTATTTTGACTTTTTTTCATTTATGTTCTTAAAATGTTAATATATTGCATTTTTCATTTTTTTCCATTGCATGTTCTTCCACTTTCAATTATTTTTTTCTATTTCAAATATATTCTTTATTTTTTTCAATAATGTTTAAATGTTCAATTATTTTTAAAAGAATTTATTTATTTTAGGTAGTCATGTTCAATTATATTCTTTAATTTTTAAAGTTTTTCTCTTTAATTTTTTTTGTGTGACTTTTATTTACTTTCTTCAAACTGCAATCATATTCATCAATTTTCTTTGATTCATTTTTTTAAAACTCAATTATTTTTAGTATTTTTTAATTAGCGTCGTTAGTTTTTAATTAATTTCTTCTTTATTATTTAATGCAATTTTCAGTTATTGTTATTTATATTCAATTTTGTTTTATTTTCTAATTTTGAATTTGTATTGCTTTCCTTTTTCAACATTATTCTCATACATTTTTATTTATTTTCTTCGAATGTAAATTTTATTTCATGAAATAATTTGTTCGAAAAAAATTGTCTAATTGTTTTCAATTTCTAATTATTGTCTTTCAAATTCAATTATTTTTCCATTTTCTAATTTTAACATTGATGAATTAAAAATTCTAAACGTACCAATGACCAAAATTTTGATATTTTAAGTTTTGAGAATTAAATTCCTATTTTATATTTTATGTTGCAAAAGCTATTTTTGAAAATATTTTCATAGAAAAAAACTTCGTTCAAATGGACGTTCAGAACTTTAGAAACATAATTTAGGAAATATTAAAACAATAATTTCACCTAATTGAACGTTCAGAACTTAAAGATTATTAAATTTGTATTGTCTATTTTTTTGTCTCTATTATTTTGATAAATTTGTATTTAAATGTCAATTTTACTTTTAAATTAATTGATCATTTTATTCACTTTTCAATGATTCTCTTCAATTTTCAATTATTTTCTCCAGTTTAAAAGTATTTTTAGCTATTGTTTCAATTATTAAAAAGTGGACCTTGATATAATTTATTTTCGATCTTGAAAACGTCTTGAATTGTTTTTCCAAAAATTTCTGGATATCCTAGAAAAAAACCTTAAATTATTTTAAAAAATCCTCAACTTATTCAAGAGAATATTGCCGGATTTATTTTTAATTTTGGTCTCGTTTTTGATTAATTATCTGATTCTAATTTTATTTCTGATATATTCATTTTGATCAGCCTGGTTATTTCGAAAGATCGATTAGCCAAATCAATTAATCAGAATAATTAACTGATTGCTTAATTATAAAAATGGAGTTAAAACTCAAATAAATAATAATTCAAAATAGTTTTAGAAATTGTTTTTTAAACATTAATTTACGTAGTTAGTTTTTTTGTAACTTGACGCTCTAAAATGGGAATTGAAAATTTTTTGAATAAAAAATGCGTTTTTGCTTTGAAGTGTTTGTCTGTTATGTAGGTGTAAACGTGGTTCCGCGAGTTAAAAGGTAGAAGGGAGTGAAGGGGGTAGCATCAAGTTTCACTATACTGCGTTTAATTGCATTCCAAAATGGCTCTGCACAAACACCCTCTAGATATCTTCAACATAAATCCAAATAAATTAAACTGCTGGATTTCACAGATTCCAATTCCTCGCGAATCGATAACGTCGTTAAATTGAAAATTACGTAATAAGGCGCACGAAAATTTTCTAAATTAACACAAATTCACGTTAACGGAAAATTAAGAACCCGATTAATAACCATAATTTTTATTACAATTTTTTTTTAATTTTCTAATTTTATTTGTATTCTATAACTAGGCATGTTGGTTTATTATTTTAAAAATATTTTTTATTCATTAAAGAAAATAAAATTACAGAATTTAATTAATAACGGTAAAAAGGAAGGAAGGTATAATATTTCGAAAATTAATTTTAAACTAATGCACTTTTTCTTTTGCAGATAATGTCGTCGATCAATCGGAAGGACGCGATAATGACTCTCAGATTTCCGACTGTGAGTGTCATTACACTGGAATAAAATTAATTTAGCTTGACAATAAGAATTACCAGCCGATGACATATGGATAATTGACGAGAAGACAACGTGTTGGTGGCCGTTACAAGACACCGTGTCGTTCGAGATAGTGGCTATCTTCAATGCTCGCGTGCGAAAATTGCAAGAATATTATTATCAATCAGGTATTTACAATTATATAATTAAATCGCTTTTCGTTCATTCATAGAAAATAATATTTAAATTCACAATTAAACATCTTGGGTTATACAAACAAGAAAATTTAAATCACGATAAATCTGAACTTGGTTAGTTTTCCAGGTAAACCAAAATCCAAGATTTCGGATTGTATTGAAATTTCAATCATAAAATTAAATCTCGATTTGGCCAGGATTTGATTCTGATTTGAAAAATCAGATTAGAAGTGCTCTTGTTGGAAGAAGAGGAGTTATATTTTTCTCGTTTTTACACCTATTTCACTGGGACAGGTTCTGAAAAAAAAAAGTATTTCAGAACGAGGACACACAAGTTGTAAATAGAAATAGACCGATCAGACTCTTGATCTTTAAAAGGGCTTGGTGATAGAGAATTTGGGCATAAAGTGGCCACTGACACATAAAGAGCATATTTTCGAGCATTAGTTGTGCCCTTGGATACCTTGTGGCTACCTGTTTTCACGCCTGTTTGGTTCTTAAGAAAATCTTCATCCCTGATCAAGAATCGTGCCACTAATGGGGAAGTAACCACAGGATTATAGAGATTAGTTTTTCAAGCAACGCGATTGGATTTTATCTCATTGTTCGTAAAAAATACTCGAAATTGTAATTTTCGTCCCTTGTCAAGATAACAAATTTATTATAACATTTTTCGTAGTTTTCAAGTTTTTTCAGGATTTCTACGCTTTCTGGAAACCTGAAAAAGTCAGGAAAAACGTAAAATACTTCTGGAAAATAATTTTTTACAAAAAAAAAAAAAATTATACAATAGCTCCACCCGAAAAAATATTCTGAATCAGCTCCTGCTTCAGAAGGATATACCTAACATCCTAATAATTAATAGTTAAATTGTTTATTTTTAAAAATTTTGAATTTTAATTAAGCATGTTTTGTGCACAAAATAGAACGGATTGGAAAACCGGAAAATAACCGGATTTTTTTTGCCGAATTTTCATTTTTTGAATTTGTTTTTAATCGAAATCCAATAAATCCGAAATTTTAGTTAGAATAAGTTTTAGGTCACCGAATTCATATTTAATAAAATTTGTATTTCATCAATTTAATTTTAACCTACTTTTTGTTGAAAAGAATTCCAATTTAACAGAATTTTTATTTAAGAAAATTTTATTGAATTTAATTTTAAGTTGGCCTCCTTAAGGAGGTTTTCTCCATTGACCTAACCTCAAACTAGAAAACGGTATTTCACATAAAATAAAAATATATCCAATTTTGAAATACACAATTGTAACTTTTAAAAAAAATTAGGTTGTTCCAAAATTTGTTCCCAAATAATAATTATTTAACAGTTTATGTTTTTTTTTTTTAAAGTTTGTGAACAATTGTAATTTTTATCTAATTTTGACCATTTTGAAAAAAGTAGCTCATTTTAATCTTAGAAATATTCTCTACAACTCTGTTCGTTGAATTTTGTTAAAATATTTTCTGTTTAAGAAATATATATGCATAATAGAACAATTTTATTTGCTTAATATTTTTTTAACAAATATTATTAACAAAATCCAACTAACAAATTTATAGAGAATGTTTCAAAGATCAAAATGAGCTATTATTTGTCAAAAATGGATGAAAATTACAATTTGTCACAAACTTTAAAAAAACACACAAAACGACAAATATCTATTAAAAATTAATTCGGATAAATAAAGAGTAGGTGATATAGATACTCAGGTATATTTAATAATTCGTCTTATTTACTATTCTGTTAAGTGAAAATTCTGCTAAATTAAAATTTGGTTAATTGAAATTCTTTTAAATAAAAAGTCCAGTGAAAATTCTGAGTTATTTAAATTTGATTAAAAACAGATTCGACGAATGATAATTCGTCTATAATCATAAAAATTATCGCCACCGTGATCTTTTATATTTTCTTATTTTGTGTTTGTGTATTTTTCTACACTGAATCCGAATAGTGGATTGCTAGATTGGTTCTACTTTTTGAGATATTCTTGAATGAATTTTTAGAAACAAATTAAAACCAAAGAAATTTTTTCTTTTTTACCGGGACACTACGTTATAAGTGTATTCTTACGTATTTTTCTCCTCTGAATCTGAATTCGGAGTCAGAATTTCCAGATTGGCTAATATTTTTTAGATAATTTTAAAAAACTGCTCAAATACATGAAAAATTTTTTTTCTTATGTATTTTTCTCTGCTGAATCCGAATCCAAAGTCAAAATGATCAGATTAGCTAAAAATTTTGAGATAATCTCAAAAAAGTGATTTTTTCGTGTTTTTGATCAGTTTTTTAAAATTATCTCAAAAAGTTGAACTAATCTGGAAATTTTAACTTCGAATTCGGATTAAGCGAAGCAAAATACGTAGAAATACACTAGAATATTGTTTCGGACAGAATTTTTTTTTGCGTTTTTGAGCCGGTTTTTCAGATTGTCTAAAATTTTTAACCAATTTGGTTATTCTGATTTTTGAGTCGGTTTCAGCGGAGAGAAATACGTAGAAATACACTAACGTAGTGTATAGGCAAAAAAAATTTTGTTTTGTTTTGAGTTTTTAAATTTTTTTTTTGAGGTTATTTCAAAAAGTAAAATTAATCTAACAATTCTGAATTCAGATTAGGATTCAGCGAAGAAAAAATACGTAGGAATACACTAGTATAGTGTCTCGGACAAAAAATTCTTTTTTTTTTGAGAGGCTGTGTATTTTTAACAATTTTCTTAATTTTTTTATTATTTACAGTATAGTTATACTTCTAAATTATTAGAAGATCAAAAAAGATAATATTACATTTTACGATTCGAGAAAATCGGTCGATTGTGGGGAGTATACATAAATATATTAGGTATATTAATACATAATCTTAATATAATTAAAACTATCATATGTATATAAGCATTGTCAAAAAAGTTCAAAACTTTTATTATTAACAATGAAATAAAGTTGAAAAATTCGAGGAAAAATTAAATTTTTTGTAAGAAAGTCGTAGCAACTCTGGTTTTTAAAATTTATTTATTTATTTATTTCAACTAAATATTTTTAATTTTATTTCCAACATGAATTTATTTCTATCAAACTTTTAAAGTTTCTCTTTGGTTTCGCGTTTAAAAATCGAAAAATGTTTCCTGTTTTAGTTATTGTGTTAGTGAGGAAAGAAATTAGGTGAATTTTATGTTATTTGGATTAAGGAAATTAATTGCAGAGCAGAAAAGTTTATGAATAAAGGACTTAGGAGACGTTCCTTGTAATCTGTTTCGTTACTAACAGGAAGGGCATCATAATAGGGTGAAATCACTGATTACACGGTTAGTTAGATACGCTTCGTGATTTGAGGGTACCTGTTGTAGGCTTGCATTGACTCATTATTCAAAAATATTTTGGATTTTTAACACTTAAATAATTCTGTAATCAATTGATCCTGTTCGCAATTTTTCGCACTTTTTAATTCAAGCTTCTCATGAGAAATAGTTTTAAAAATTAAGTTTGTTTTATCTTAATTTTTGAACATTTTTTGAATTAATTTTCAGAAAAAATGCAACGTTCCAGTTTTAGATATGTCCCAGTGTACGCTACACTCCCCTATCTTAAAATATATTCGTGACGTGTCCTCCAAGTGATATCTATACTCTAATTTTGAACATTGCAATCGTCAAAAGTGAAGAAGACAAAAATATATCTGTAATTTGATGAAAACCAGCCGTAAAGAATCATATTGCAGAAATGCATGCGTACAAATGTAGATACACTCTTCAGGTATAAATGGATTTGTATAAATATCCTCATGACATGTCAGATTCTTTTATTAGGCCCAGAAAGTAACACAATTTGAATAATAATAGAAAAAAGAAGTTTAGGGTGGTTTTATTAGGCAGGTTTTTAATAGAAGCTAATTGTATATCTTATTAATATATCTGATACGATTTTTTTCTCACCAAAGATTATATCGTATTTTTAAATCACTTTTTTAATTTTTTCAAAGTTTGAAAATAAATAAATAAATATTTAATACTTTAAATAATAAATTAAATTATTTATTTTAGCTTTTTTTCTGTTAAAGAATTAAATTTGATTGAAAAACAAAATTCTGCGGATTTTTGATTTAATATTTAAGAGGATAATTTGTATAATTAGGTGGGAATTGTTTTTGAAAAATAATAACAGACTTTTGGAGTAAGTATTAAGATTTATGGTGACAGTTAATTAGCGCAGGGGGTTGGAAAAGTTAACATATGTAAACTTGAAGGTGCGAAGGGAACCCTCGGCGTTACAAGTAGATAGATGACATGCGATATGAATGTGTCGCCAATTATGACGTTGCAGCGATCTTTGATAGATATAGTGTAAGGGTTCTGTTGAGGTTTATGTCGCCTATTAATTCACATGACCAGCTGATGGTTAAGAGCCAAATTATCAGTTCATTATGTGTCAAGGATAAAAACAATTATTTTATCAGCTAATTTTCACAAATTTACGATCTTTCTCAGTACTGAAAAATATTTTGCGGGTAGACAAGTTTATTGTCTTTATTGAATTAAATGTTAACATTTAATTCTGGTTAAAATAATCAGAATTGTGGTTTAATTAAAAAAAAATTTTTTTTAAAGAAAGAAAGAAAATTTTAACCTCCGAGTAGTAAATCAAATAAATAGTAATTTTTTTTTATTGACAAATAAATAATAATAATTTATAATAGATTTTGTCACCTTTATCACCTAATCCGTTAATTTGTCACCTTATTTCATTTTATTCATTTTTTAAACTTCAACTTCAATGCATTCTATTTTTAATAAACCTTAAATTCAATCGATTTTTACTTTAACGTTAAATTTAAATTTTAATCGATTTAAGGAGGTTCTCTCTATTTACATAACCTTAAACTAGAAAGTCGTTTTTCACCCCAAATAAAATATCTTTGAAATTAACTTCACTAAATTTTAAAAGATTCAATTGTATATTTTTCAGAAAAAATTGGGTTGAGCTAAAATTTGTTCTCAAATAATAATTATTTTACATTTTATGTTTTTTCTTTCAGTCTATTTAAAATTCGCAATTTTCATCCAATTTTGACAAATAATAACATTCTCTGCAATTTTATGTGTTAGATTCTGTTAAAAATTATTTTGTTTAAACAATACGTATAAAACAAATTTTATTTTTTTAATAATTTAAAAAAAATATAATCTTCAACAAAATCTAACGAATAAAATTGTAGAGAATGTTTTAAATAGCAAAATAAGCTATTATCTATCAAAATTGGATGAAAATTACGTTTACAAAATCAAAAGAGAAACCACAAAATATTAAACAATTATTATTAAGCAATAAATTTTAGCTCAACCTACTTTTTTCTGAAAAATGTACAACTGTGTCTTTCAAAATTAAGTAAAATTAATTTTAATCATATTTTTAATTGGTGGGAAAAACATTAGAATTTTAATTAATGTCAAACTCAATCTATTCAAATTATACATAAAATCCGAATTTAAATAGATCCAATTTCAGTCGATTCAAACTTTAATTTATCACATTTTTAATCGAAACAAATTTTAACAAATACGAATTTCCATTGATTAAAAATTCAATTAATAAGAATTTCAATTGGTCTAAACTTGAACTGTGAATCTTTTCAAATATTAATTGATTCAAATTTTAATTTATCATAATTTTAAACCATTAAAATTTCATTTTATTCGATTCAAATTTTAAGTTTATAAATCTTTTCAAATTTTAATTGATTCGAATTTCCAACGATTTAGATTTAGTTAATTATGTCAAACTTCAATATTTATTAAATTCTTCATGTGTATTATGATTAAATCGATTCAAATTTTAAATTTTATTTGGTTAAAATTTAACTTGATTTGAATTTCAATTAATCTCGATTTAACAGGATACAAATTTTAGCAGATCCTTTAATTTATTAAAATTTTAACTGATATGAATCTCATATAATGCTCATCTTTGTTTATTAAACTTTTAATGTATTCAAATTTAATTAAATCCTAATTTTAATCGGCCCAAAATTTAATTAGTCTAAATTTCAATTCAATCAAATTTCAATTTATTTAAATTATAATCAATATTAAATATTAATCCAAATTTAATTTGATAAACTTTAATATTTATCAAAGTATTTAAATTAAGCTATCCAAACTTTGATTTACATAAATAGGTATTTATTTAATATTTAATTTTAAGATTTAATTTTTTGAATTGATTAAAATTTCAATAATTCATTATTTTTATTGAAATAAACTTAAAAATGTAAAAATAATTCTAATGTATTTTAATTTGAATTCATTATAAATTTATATATAAATAAATATATAAATATGTATTAATTAATTTAGTCGAAATTTCTGTTTATCCAAATTTTAATTGATTTTAACAGCAATTAATACAAATATCAATTTTTACAAATATGTTATTTTAAATATTGGTTTATTTTGTGTAACATTTTTTTATTACCTTACTGTTACATATTTTCGGAAATTTATACACTTTTTTATTTAATTAATATTTTTTTTAAAGGCACTTTAATCCCTGATATTTTCAAATTAGACATTTTGAAATGATGAGAAAATGTAATTTAATTTAAATTTTGATTGACCCAATTTAATTATTGTTTATTCTATTTTACAATTGAAGAAGAAATCTATTTTTAGAGATAAAAAAAATTACTAAAAAAATTATATTTTCGTTTAAATTTTTGTTTTGTTTAATTACTTTTAGTAATTTATTGTAAATAAAACTGACAGCTAAGACTTTTGTATAATTTTGTCGTGCGAGTCTCTCACAACTTGACAGAGATCTCGATCGCGAATAATGAACATGATATTTTGTTACATGAATCGCGAAGGTGTTGTTTAAATTGTCAGCATTCGTCGTAGTTAAAATAGATTTATCTCTTATTGTTATGAAAGAATATTATCTTCTTGAGAAAACCCAAAAAGAACCCTTACAATGATTCGGATAAATTAAAATCCACTGAAATATCGATAATTCGAATTTTTAATAGATCATAAATTAGAAAAATTCATTTTGATATAATTAAAGTTTGGATCAATTGAGTTTCCGGTTATTTCAAGTTTAAATGCATTGAAGCTTATAAAAATAAAATTTTGCATCGTTTGACTTTTTGATAATTTGGAATTTTAATCATGTAAAATTCTCTTCATTAAAACTGGGATAAATTAAACTTTTGATATATTGCGATTTGAATAAATTCAACTTTTCAGCAATTTATTTATAACTAAGTTTTTTTTTTATATAAGTGTTGAAATCTGTGGAAATGTAGAAAAATTGAAATCCTTTGAATTAATCGAATTTTTATAGCGAGTTGAATATCGAAATATAAATAAGTTAAATAATTTAAAATAAATTGAATTTCGGAATTTAGGATTTTGTATGAATTGCTTTAAATAGAAATAAATCCTAAATATAAAAATCAGCTTCCACTTGAGCATTTCTCTTATCGTGAAGTTTTTGTCAGGTGAGTTTTGTGGGAAAATAAACGAACTGCCTGTTTCTGCTGGTTATCGAGTTTCGCTGACATGAAAATCCACATATGATTTATCTGCAGGTAGACTGCCAATTAAGCACAATCTGTCACATTTCTATTTTTCTCCAAATTGTAGCCAACAAAAATTTATAATTTTACGAAACATTTCACAATTTTCTCTATTTTTTATCCATTTATCTCGAATTAAACTCATTTCTCAATTTTTTGTTCCAGCTCTTCAAACACAAAATATGCCAATTTTTGGGTATGCTGAAAATTTTCCAGACGAAAAAAAAATATCAATATTGACAATCAAAATTCGAAGATACATCAGAATATCATTGTGATAGAAGAGGATGGCAGAAAGTACAATAAATTTTTGAAAAAACTCCCACATTCGAGTGGTGTTACAAGGCTTGACGTTTTAGAGCGATTTCTATCGTCATTTGGACAATATGTTCCGGATCTTTAATAATAACGACAGTAAGCAGCATTAAGGGTATTACAAAACGCGCGACACTTGAATGCATGTCGAAGGGTCGTACTCTTCAAAAGAGCATCTGAACACGAGAGAGCTCAACGTTATTATGAACTCTCACCCCTGTTGCTTTCTTCTCCTGTCTCGCTTTTTCCTCCCTTTTAATTCGTTCTCTATCTCACTCGCACCTTCAGCCTTCTACAACCACAATTGACAATTCCATCTACCACCTAACTCTAAACTAAAGCCTGCAGGGTTCTTTCACATACCCCCTGGAAATCTCGAGTGTATTGTATATTTATATGTATACTTACGCAGAAGCATCAGTCGAGTGTTTAGCTAGTAATGCACCTAAGATTTCTAAAGGGTCATTTGTCGATGAAAATGATGAATTTTTAACACGAGCTTGTCTTTCGAAAATTGAATAACAAGTTTTTTTGTCTATTTTATGTCATTTTATATTCTTTAATTATCGTTTGCTAATGTTATTTATTTATTGTAGGTTTATTCTCACTCTGAAGAATCGAGAAGAGTATACAGGGTGACCAGCGATCTTGAGAATCTTGAATTCTTCAAATTTTTTTGAGACGCCATCATTTTCTCTAATACTCAAATGACACAATCTCCAATAAGCCGAAATTTATTTGTTAGAATGTTAAACTTACCGACACTCCATTTGTCAGAATATTTAACTTTCCGAATCTCCATTTGTCAGAATTTTCAACTTCCCGAATCTCCAATTGTCAAAATTTTAAACTTGCTGAATCTACATTTGTCAGAATATTGAACTTACGGAATCTCCATTTGTTGGAAATTTTAACTTTCCGAATCTTTATTTGTCAGAATATTGAAAATAAAATAAAAAATGTAGCTTTATTTATTATTAAATCGATCGACATAGAGGTTTTCTTTATCTTAGTTCAATTCAATTTTTACAGCTCAGGATAATACAAAGAGAACAAAAATTTATTTCTACAAAAAAGGTCGCATTTTGATAATTTTGAAATTTTAATAAAAAACTTGATGTCAGTAAAACCGAGACTTAATTACAAAAAAATTGAAATTAATAAAAATTACTGTAAAATTCATATACTCAAAATAAATAACCAAAATACTGAAAGATTTGTCATAAAAGCTCCAATATAGTTTCCATGTAAATATTTTCTAAAAAAACGTTTCAAAATTTCTCCAATAGACCGAAATTTATTTGTCAAAATATTAAACTTCACGAATCACCATTTATTGTCAAAACTTTTAACTTCCCGAATATCCATTTGTCAGAATATTGAACTTTCCGAATTTCCATTTGTCAGAACTTTTAACTTCCCGAATCTTCATTTGACATAATCTCCAAAAGACCGAAATTTATTTGTCAGAATATTAAACTTATCGAATCACCATTTGTCCGAACTTTTAACTTCTCAAATCTTCATTTGTCAGAATATTGCACTTCCTGAATCGCTAATTGTCAGAATATTGAACTCTCCGAATTTCATTTGTCAAAACTTTTAGCTTCCCGAATCTCCAATTTTCAGAATTTGCATATGTCCGGCCAAAGGAATGTAGGATTGCTAAAAGAGCTTTCTGATTGGCTGGTAATTTTTCCGGAAACATTACCAGACAATCAGCCATTTTATCAATTCTACATTCATTTGGTCGGACAAATGCAAATTCTGAGAATTGGAGATTCGGGAAGTTAAATGTTCTGACAAATGGAGAATCGGAGAGGTCTATATTCTGAAAAATGCAGATGTGGAAACTTCAATATTCTGACAATTAAAGATTCGGTAAATCAAATTTTCTAACAAATGGAGATTCGGAAAGTTAAAAGTTCGGACAAATGGAGATTCGGATAGTTGAATATTCTGACAAATGGAGAATCGGAAAGTTCAATTTTCTGACAGTTGAAGATTCGGAAAGTTAAAAGTTCGGACAAATAGAGATTCGGACAGTTCAATATTCTGACAAATGTAAATTCGGGAAGTTGAAAGTTTTGTCAATTGAGGATTCGTAATGTTAAAAATTCGGACAAATGGAGATTCGGAGAGTTCAATATTTTGAAAAAATGGAGATTTGGGATGTTAAAAGTTCGGACAAATGGGGATTCAGGAAATTAAAAGTTCTGACAATATAGGATTCGTGAAGTTAAAAGTTCGGACAAATGGAGATTCTGGTAGTTGAATATTCTGACAAATGAAGATTCAGAAAGTTCAATATTCTGACAAATAGAGATTCGGAAAGTTAAAAGTTCGGACAAGCGGAGATTCGGGAAGTTTAATATTCTGACAAATAAATTTTGGTCTTTTGGAGGTAATAATAATAGAAATAAAAGAATAATAGAATAATAGAAATGTTATTAATATTGATTTCACCAAATTTTGAAAGATCTAATTGTATATTTTTCAGGAAAAATTAGGTTGAGCCAAAATTTGTTGTCAAATAATAAAAATTGTGTAATATTTTTTCTGTTGATCTAGAACGTAATTTTAATTCAATATTGATAAATAGTAGCTAATTTTGCTCTTTAAATGAATCTCTACAATTTTATTTGTTAGATTTCATTAAGAAGGAATTGGACACATGCTCAAGAAGAGGTTATGTTTGAAGCCATTATTTTTCTTTTTTCAATAGGTTAAAGGTGGCTAATTTAATTTAAAACCAAATGAATCATTAAAATTCATAATTGGATAAAAATTACAGACTTTTTAGATTCAGAAATGTTTGAGAGAAACGAGAGAAACTATAAGTTTGTTACTGAATTTTTAAACTCTTTAATCTTTATTCAATTATGAGTTTCAATGGTTCATTCTGTTTTAAATTAAATTTAACACCTTTTGTCTTTAAAAAATTACATTAAAAATTAGTTTTTCTATTTCGAAAAGCAAAATAATGGCTTTAAACATAATTTCTATTCGAGCATGTGTAAAATTTCTCCTTAAATAATATTTTGTTTAAAAAATATACAAAAATCAAAATTTTTTCTTTAATAATTTTTAAATAAAATATTATTAACAAAATATAACAAACAGAATTATAGAAAATGATTCAAAGTGCATAATTATTGAGTTAGAGTCAAAAAAGAAATCCACGTTAATATGTAGGTCGTTTTGGTTAATATATTTTTTCTAAAAAATGTAAAATTGGATCTTACAAAATTTAGTGAAATCAATTTTAATAATATTTTTATTTATTGTGAAAAACACTTTCTAGTTCAAGGTTATGTTAATTAAGAGAACCTGCAACGAACCTCCTTAAATTAAAAAAATTTTATTTTATTTAAACTTCAATATTTATTTGAATTGTTAATGAAAAAAAATTCAATGAATCTACGCTTCAAGTATGCTAGAAATTTAAATTCTAGTTCGAGGTTATGTAAATAGTAAACCTCCTTAAATTAAAAAATTTTACTTTATTTAATTTCAATTGATCCAAATTTTTAATGGAAATACTTGCTTAATACTTGAATTTAAATTAATTGAAAACTTTTTCAATTCTATTAATAATTCTTAAAATATTTACTTCTTTTCTATTAGAATATGAATTTAACTACTTCAATCTCCAAATTTACAAATTAATTTTCGAATTAAAGAGTATATAATAATAATTATCAAATTATTTTCTTCAATTTTTAATTATTTTCTAGTAAATTTCCTAAAGTGTAAATTTACTTTTCCGCAAAATTTAATTGCATTCTACTTTTTTTTTCAATTATTTTTTACGTTTTAATTATATTCTTCAAACCTTTAATTATTTTTAAAAATATTTAATTATTTTCGTTCAATTAAATTCTTCAATTTTAAACTGATATCTCAAATTACAATTATATTCTTCAATTTTTAACATTTTTTCTGTCAATTTTCAATTTCATCCTCTAATTTTAAAATTATTTTCTTCAATATTAAGTTTATTTCTGTGTTTATCAATCATTGTCTTTCATTTTTAATTGTTTTTCGTAGTTTTTAAATTATTGTCTTCTTTCTTCAATTATTTTTCTTACTTTTTAATTCTTTTCTTCAAATTCCAATAAAAATTTTCAATATATTTATTTTTACCTCAGATATTTTATTAAATATTTATTTTCTTTCTTGACACAACAAATGTATTTTTTTTTTCTTTAATTCTATTTAATTGCAAATTATTTAGTTTTCCAATTATTTTCTTTAAATTTCAATTATATTTTAACTTCTACTATATTTCCAACTATTTTCTTAAATTTCAATTCCTTGCGTTATTGTTCAATTATTTTCTTCAACTTTTTGTTTACTTTCTTCAATTTTCATTTATATCTTAAATTTTTTAAACTTTCTTCTACAAAATCAATTATTTTCTCCACTTTAAAGGTATACTCAGTTATTGTTTCAATTATTAAAAAGTGAATATCAATATAATTTTTTCAAAGGTTTTCATAAATATTAGTAAAAAATAAAAAAATTATTAGTACGTAATATTGAAAATTAAATTCATTTAAATTTTGAAAAATCCAAACTTGAAAATACCCAATGTTCAAAAACACCTAAAATAAAATATAACAATCTTTAAATTAACATTTCAAATTTTATTTTTCAGAAAAAGGAAGCTTCGCACAACAAATCCAGATTGAAGATAAAATTTCTCATCTCTTTATGGTCCTTCCAGGATCCAAATTTTTCACACCTTTCTCACTGCATGAAAGAAAAGAAAAAAAAAATTGTACTCTTTGAAATTTCAGTTGAGCAGAAAAAGTGTTGAAAACATTTTTTGTAATGTTTTCACGCAGTCAAAGATTACGGGATTAAGGATTTTAAATCCGTGTTAAATCTTGAAGAATAATTCCTCGATTTAGAGATTTGAGCAGATTTTAGCCAATGGTGGGGATCAGATGAGAGGATGAAAGGAAATAAAGAGGGGAGAATTTTTCTGGTTTCATGTTACGTCATTGTACAGAGAACCCTGTAACATCCCATATTCCAATGGGCAGACTCCAAACTGCTGGTGGTGGTAAAATGCATGTTCCTGCCCCTCGAAACTCACGCCTACAAATGTGCGCGTGCGTAACCCCAGGGGTCGTTTTCAAACGATCAAATGGTCCACGATCTAGATTTATTTAATTACACCGCCTCATCGCTTCGATTTAAGCGAGTAACCCACTTTTCTCCTGATTTGGTTTCAATTCTTCAAGAAACGATTTTCATTTATTTAATTATTATTAGTCCAGTTATTTGGTACTTTTGAAACAGAAAAAATTTCTTCTCTTTTGTTTTGTTTTACTTAATTTATTTATTTTGAGATTGGAAAAAGGCTCTTAATTAGCTGCATTAATTTTGACCGGGAGCGTCAGAAATTATTTTTGAAATACTTCAAAAATTCATTAAATTGAGTACATTATTTTTCAGGGCATTTGACGGTGAAAATTAATCAGAATTAAAATAAAAGGCATTAGGCTTTAATTTTTTTCTAATTTTAAAACAATATCAAATGTTTGTTTGGAAAAGTTACAGGTGTTTTAAAAAAAAACACGAACTTTTTCGATGAAATTTTATACACTTTATGGTTTTTTAATGTTGAAGCCGAAAGATCGTAAAAAAAAACAATTTTCAAAAAACAGAGAATGTGACAAAAATAACCTGATTTTGATCTAATTAGGTTACAATATTTTTGATTATTGAAAATAAAAGGTAGATGTGCCTATTTTATTTTTCTATAGATCACTTTTGTCTAAAGCAGCTGCAAATCTCACAATTGGTGAAAAGATAAAAATTCCCTTTTTTGTGAAAAATAAAAAAAAATCGCGTTTTTTGGAACAATTTATTTTTAATTAAAGGAAATTTTATACACTCTTTATTTTCATTCTGGTCTAATTTTGTCGTTAAATGCACTAAAAAATTTGTGTACTCAATTTTTTAAAATTTTTTCACCTTTTTGCTTCCTTATAGAGAAAACTTTGTAATCCTAAAAATTTAGAAAATTTTTAAAATAATTCAAATTAACTTTCCTTTATTTAGAAATGTGTTACATGAGTTACTGATTGAATGTCCTCTACGTGTGTGTATTTTTTCTTGTAAAAACGATAACTCAAAAACCGTTTACTAGATTTAAATAAAATTTAATACAATTATTTTTACTACTAAAATCTAAAATCTGACACAAGGGTTTTGAAAAATAACAATTAAAAACTAATTGTTGAAGCTTGGTTTTTTTGAAATTAGTTTTTTCCAACAAAAAAAATTTTTAACCTATAAATTCAACTTAATAAACAATTCTCATTCCTTGCTTCCAAACAAATACATTGATCTATATAAATTTTATATTTGCTTAAAATTTGAATAATTTTTCGAAATTAAAAAATTTAAAATACCTATACTTATTTGTTGACATTTTTCTTTTTTTTTTGAATTCAACTTAATATATTTAAAAATGCTATTCTTTACATTAAAAAGAATCTATTTATGTATATAAAGTTTGTATTTTGTTGAAATTTTCCATTTTGATTACATCAGAATTTTCAAATTTAGAAATTAATATAAATTTAATTATCACAAATTTAAATCGATGTAAGCTTTAAGTAGTTAATAATCCACTAATTTAATTTAAAATCCATTCTAAATTTATTTTATTTTATTTAAATTTTAAACGATCTATACACTTCTATTTCTTCTAACAGTTTTTAAATTGTCAAAATATTAGTTTTTCAAAATTTATCCTTAATGTATAAAAAATGTTAATCCGTTAAAGATTTAATTAGAACAAATTTTAATAAACCTCTATGTTTATACATTGTTCATAAAATTTACTATAATTTAAATTTTAGTCGATTCTAAATTTATTTCATTTAAATTTCAAACAATCCAATTTCTGTTATACAATTATATACAAAATTTTTTTTTGAGAATTACAAATTCAATAAGTAAAAATTGTGTTTTTCAAAAGTTTATAGAGAAGAAGAGAGAGAATTATATTTGGGAATTTTCTAATTAAGAGATTGTTATTTAAAATTTGATCACTTTTTTTTTTTTATTAAAAAAAAGCTCGGGAAAAAGTTGTTGATAAAAAATAGTAAAAATTGTTAAATGGGTGCAATTTTCGGAGATTGGTTTTCTAAGGAATAAAAAATTCTGAATTATTGTTTACATTATAATGCTTGGTTCTTTATGCGCTAGAAAAAAATTTAGTAACTTTGTAAATTATTACAAATTCGATTATACTTAAAATTATTTTTGCCTTTAATTATCCAAATTTATTTCGTTTTACAAAAATTATCAATGCAAAATTCAAAATCTGTTAATGCAAAATTTTGAAGCTGACAGTGCAAAGATACGAAAGACATGAATCTTATCTTGTTAAATGAGAAGACTCTTGTCTGTGGGAATGAGATTATAATCATGTCACTGCAACATTTAACTTTAGATGCTCCAGGAAGTCTTCTAATATGCTTTTTCCACGTGTAACAAGTAGAATTATCCGGTAATTTTTAATGATTAAAATACAGCTCTAAATTTTTTTTTTCTTTATTTTATTTTAGATAATTATTTTATGTGATGAATTAGAAAATGTTGATTAACTGCTTTTTGCAGAATCTCTGTAATAGTGTTGCAAAGATGATTATTACGAAACAAGGTTTTGCAATAATTGAATGTAATTAGGTGCGTTTGATGACAGATGTAACCTGGCTAGAGCAACGTAGGGAGTGGCCTATAATTTATAAACTAGGGGCTGTTTTGGGGTAATTGCAGATAACGATGGGGCGGACCGGATAACAAGCCGACATGGGAGTCACTGGACACCAATGACACGACTCCACTGCGTAGCTTACCCTGATACCTACACTCAATTATAATTTATTTCGTGCATTATCACTTCACTTTTATCTTTTCTTTCTTAGAATCTCGAAAAGGCATTTAAGGAGTGATATATCTATTTATTTGAATATTATTTATTAACTATTTCTAATATTTAATACAAATTAAATTTAGACTTCCGGTTGGTATTCTGAGTGTGTCAAACGCGTTGGCAAGCGGTCCGGGAAAAATCAGAATAAGTCGGGAATTTTTTGAGAGTGAGTCTAATCAAGGTGAATGGAAGAAAGGAGGAGAGGTGCAAATTAGAAGAAGTAATAAAAGTGATAGTTTTTATAAGGATTAAAGTGTTTTTCCGAAAGGAAAAAGAGGTCGAGTAAAGAGGTTAACTCTGAATTGGAGGGAAAAAAGAAGGAATGTCGGAAAAGGGAACGGAAATGAAAAACGGAACGGGGGAACAGGGAGTTACAGAAAGGGAACGACAGAGGGCAGTGAACGATAAAGGAAGTGCAGACGACACAGCTGATAAAAACAAACAAAATAAACGACATTTGGAAAATAAGAAAACAAGTGTAGAGGAAAAAGAAAATATTAAAACCGAAAAGAAATGCAGAGGAAGGAAAAAGAAAAACGAAAGAAATATTGAAACAGGAAATTTAGACAAATTCTTAGTTAACAACAAAACAAAAAACAACGAGACTAGCAGCTTTGAAAGCGATGAGGAAAGTAATGGAAAATCAGGAAAAGAAACAGAAAACGAGGGAAGTGAGGATGATTTAGATCATACAATAATAGAAATTAAAAATAACAAAATGGATACCAAAACAGATGGAAAAGTAAACAGGATTGAAAATAGGGCAGCGATAGGAAATGGTGACAGTGTAGAAAGTGATTGGGCAAGATTAGAAGGAATGATTGATCAAAAATTTAATATAATGATAGAAAAGATGTGCGGAAGTGAAAAAGTGAAAAAATGTGATTGTGGGGGAAAGGGAGAAGCAATAATATTTAAAGAGCTTTATGAAAAACTAAAAAAAGAAACAGAAGAAAAGGAAAGACACTGGAAAGAAGAAAAGGAAAAACTAAAAGTGAGGTTAAATAAAATAGAAATACAAATTCAAGAAAAACAGCAACAGCATAATACTAAAAAAAGAGAATTAGAAATCAGAGGGAGGAAAGAAAATGAAGCGACAACGGCGTCAGAATCAAATACAGAAACAGATGACAGCAAACCGGAAGCAATGCCAAAAAGAGAGCTGGAATGGGAACTTCAAGAAAGAAGAAAAAGAAAGAAAAATATAATAATCAAAGGACTAAAAGAAGAAAGCCATAGAATAAAAGATGAAGCAAGGGAAATGATTGTGAGAAATACCGGAGTAGACCCACAATATAAGGAAATTAAAATCGTAAAAGAAGGACTCTTGATAAAATTGAAGACAATGTCAGACAAATTAAAAGTAATGAATAGAGGGAAAGGGTTGTTGAGGGAAGGCATAGAAATTGAGGACGATTTCACACCAAGGGAAAGGGAAGTCCAAAAATGGATCAACGAAACAGCGAAAGAAGAGAGAAAACAGGGTAGGACCACAAAAACAGGATACATGAGAATAATGATAAACAGAGAATGGAGAATATGGAACGAAGAGAACGGATGTCTCCAAAAAGATCCCTTTCGGAGTCAAAGAAAAGAAGAATAGCGCGAGAAAATCAAATAGGAATAATAAGGGGATAAAAATTGTGACTTGAAATATAGCAGGATATAAAAATATTTTTAAATCTTGGGACTTCTTAAAAGAATTTGACGTAATTGCACTGCAGGAAACATGGGTAGAAAATAAACATGAGCAAAATTTAAAGCGACAATTGGATAAAAATTATAGGTGGTACACGAAAGAGGCAACAAGGAAACATAAAAAAGGAAGAGCAATAGGAGGACAATTAGTGGGGGTAAATAAAAAATTAAATAAAAACATTGAAACAAAGGAATGGAGCCACGGAATTATTTTAAAAGGGATCGGAAATAGCCAAAACAAAATAAATATCATAACCATTTATAACAACGAAGGAGTTTCGGAAATAAGGGGAGGGATTAAAAAAACAATAGAAGATATCGAAGGAAATGAAAATGTAATAGTATTAGGTGACTGGAACGCAAGAATAGGAAAAATGCAGGGGAGCAAGGAACTAGAGGAAGAAGGATATGACGACAGGGAATCGAATGACAAAATAGTCAACGGAGAAGGAAAAAAAATGCTGGAAATCTGCGAGGAACTAGATTTAATAGTGCTAAACGGAAGAACAGCAGGTGATTGGGAAGGAAAATTAACATGGATAGGTGAAGGGAGTGGATCTGTAATCGACTATGCACTAATAAGAGAAAACAAAACAACAAATATAGTTAAAGATTTGAAAATAATCCCGAAAATAGAATCCGACCATCTACCACTGACACTTACGCTAGGAAAAGGAGATACAGAAGAGACGATTACGCAAGGGGAAAACAAAGAAAATCGAGAAACAAGACTTGTTTGGAAAGAAGAGAAAAAAGACGACTATATAAACGAAATGGAAGAAAAATGGGAAGAAACAAACAATGATTTAACAGGACAAAATAGATGGGACAGATTAATAGAAACAATTAAAAAAGTAGCTGAAAAAGTAGGGATGGTAAAAAAAGGAACAGCTAACCGAACAAACGGAGATAGAATAGGAAAGGAAGGTGAAGAACAAAAAAGAAAGGTGTGGAAAGCCCTTAAAGAATATCTAAAAACAAAGGGAAGCGAGGCAAAAGAAAAATTAAAAGAGGAAAAGAAAAAACTCAGAAAGATGAGGACAGAGAAGAAAATAGAGGAAAATGAAGAAAAATGGGAAAAAGTAGAAAAGAGCAAAAGTAGTAAAGATTTCTGGGAAGCAATTGGAAAATTCAGACCAAGGAAACAACAAAGAGGAAAAGAAATAACGAAAGAGCAATGGGTTGAGCATTATAAAAAGCTGTTGCTGGCCGAAGACAAAAGAGAAAAGGAAACAGAGAGCGAAGAAGGAGAAATGACAGTAAATGAAGAATCGGAAGAACTCAATAAAGACATTGAGGAAGAGGAAGTCCGAAAGGTTCTGAAGTCGATGAAAAATAAAAAAGCAGCAGGTGAAGATGGGGTTACTACTGAATTTCTAAAGAACTTGCCAAACGTATGGATAAATGAGTTAAGCAAACTAATAAACCAATTATGGGTTAAGGGTGAAATAATCAAGGGATGGGAAGAAGCGAGAATTTACCCAATCTACAAATCCGGAGAGGAAGAGTTAACCAAAAACTATAGAGGTGTAGCTTTACTGGATACAGGATATAAATTAGTGGCGAGCATTATGGGAGAAAGACTACAGAAGTGGCTAGAAAGGAAAGAGATAATAAAAGAAAGTCAGGCAGGATTTAGAAGGAAACGGAGCGCGAGAGATCACATCTTTGTGCTAAACAGCCTGGTAGGTAACAAAATCAAAAAAGAAGGGGGAAAATTATATGTAGCATTCATTGATTTCAAAAAGGCATATGACATGGTGGACAGGGACTTAATGATAAAGAAATTAAAAGACATAGGCGTAGAAGGAAGAATGCTAAATATGATCAAAACAATTTACGGAAAAACGACAAACACAATAATAACAGCAGAAGGAATCTCAGAAAAGTTCGAAACATGGAGGGGAGTGAGACAAGGATGCCCACTCAGCTCAGTACTTTTCTCTATAGGACTAAACGACCTCGAGGAAGAATGGGAAAGAAAGAAAGAAGGAGGGACGGTGATAGGGAAAACGAAAATTTACGCGTTAAAATTCGCAGACGACGTAGCAGTAGTGGCAGACGATGGGGAAGGGTTGAGAGAAATGCTAAAAACAATGGAGAAATATGTAGATAAAAACAAGATGGAAGTAAACGCGGAAAAAAGTAAAATAATTGTATTCAGAAAAGGGGGGAGAAAAAAAAAGGAAGACGTATGGAGATTCAACGGAACAGAAATGGAGATCGTGGACAAATACAAGTACCTTGGATTCTGGTTTTCGACGAGCAATACTTATAGTAAACACCTTCAAACACAGGGAAACAGAACAAGGAAAGCAGCGAACATAACGTGGGGAATAATTAAAAGGGCAAGGATTAAAAAATTAAGTAAAAAACAATATTTAATGAATACATTAGTTAAATCTGGATTTATGTACGGGGTGGAAATATGGGGGTGGAAAAGAAGAGAAGAGATGGAAAAGGCACAAGGAAAATGCACTAAACTAGCATTAGGAGTAAACGAGAACACACCAGGATACATTTGGAGAATGGAGGCAGGAGTAAGAAGAATCGAAGTAGAAGCAAGAAAAAGAGCGGGGGATTACATAAAAAAAGTAATACAAATGAATGATAACAGATGGCCAAAAATATGCTTGAGAGAAGAGCTAAGAAACATAGAAAACAAGTATCCAACGGAATGGGGCAAAGAATTAGAAAACGCAATGAAAGAAACCGGAAATGGAATGACTTGCAAAAGAATGAGAAATCTAGAAAACGAGGAAGAAATAGAGATGACAAAAAAAGAATTAAAAAGGGGAGTTAAGATAAAAGAAGACCAAGGACTTCAAGAAGACTGGGCTAAAATAGAAAACTCTAAATATTGGGAACTTTATAAGGAACTTAAAGATGATACAGATAAGGAGAAGTACTTGGAAAGAAAGGATATAGAGGGAAAACATAAAGAAACATGGACGCGACTAAGATGCGGAAATATTGGGAAAACGGAAAAAAAAGGCTACAAGGATATCTACTGTAGAGTATGCAGGAAAGAGCCCGAAACACTGGAACATATATTTGAATGCAGAAAAAGTGAAGAAGTGATAGGAGGTAACGAAGTCGAGTGGATTAAAAAGTGGTGGAATAAAGCAAAAGATCAGGACAAAAAGAGACACATAATAAATATGTTAAGGGGGGAACCGAAAAGGGAACTTTGTACATATGTTAAAAAATTTGAGGAATTAGCAAGAGGGAAATAATTCAAAATTGTTATAATTAAGAATTAGAAATGTAATATAGTTTGTTTAGGGTAGAATTGTTAAACTGTAAAGTTGTACATGGAATTAATAATAAATAAAATAAAAAAAATACAAATTAAATTTATATTTGGGTTATACCTTCTCGATTTGGCCACCCCGTGCGTATTTTAATTTTCAAGATAAAAGGCTTGATTGGGAGCATACATTTAAGCTAGTCTCAAAAATGAAAAAGAATATTAGAATAAGGACATAAAAATACGAATATAAACATATAAAAATTGTGCGAAAAATAAACGAAAAAAAAAATTATTAGTCTATAAATAACTACGAGGTTTAAATAAAATATTTAATAGCATTAAAAGAAAAAAAATTATCAAACCTTACCAAGTATTATAATAAGGAACAACCCTTCAAAATCATCTCCTTAACACGAATATAAAAAAATTGACAAATATTCTTAAACAAGTAGACAAAAAACTTTTTTAGAGGATTCACAAACTTTAAAATTCACTAAGAATAAATACCTATGAAAATCATCCCTTAATCATTAATATACAAAAAATGCACAATTTTTATTAAACAAATGCACTAAAAAAATTTTAAGAGAAAAAATGGCTCAGAATGTATTTCTATCTATCTAACCCCCTTCAGTATCAAAAACCACTATTTAAAATCATCCCTTGTAATCATTGATAAAAAAAACCAATTTTTTAATAAACAAATAAACTAAACAAATTTTAAGAGAATTCTTCGGCTTTAAAAATTGCTCACAATGTGCTCCTATCTTTCTTACCGCCTTCAGTATCAAAAACCGCCCTTCAAAATCATCCCTTATTCTTCAATCAAAAAATTAACAGTTTTTATTAAACAAATAAACTAGACAAATTTTGAGAAAATTCTCCGGCTTTAAAAATTGCTTATAATGTATTCCTACCTATTTTACCCCCTTTAGCATCAAAAACCACTCTTTAAACTCATTCCTTAATCATTGATCCAAAAAAAAAGACAATTTTTTATAAAACAAATAAACTAAACAAATTTTAAAAGAATTCTCCGGCTTCAAAAATCGCTAAGATTGAATTTCTATCTACCTTACCCCCTTCAGCATAAAAAACCACCCTTTAAAATTATCCTTCAGGAGCCATACTTAAATTACGTAACGGTTATTAGGAATTTTTATACCCCTCCCCTGTAACAGTTTTTAAAAGGTATAAACAAATGACAGTTTACATAGATGTAACAACTTTTCATAACCCCCCCCCCCCCCTCCCCTCTAGACCGTTACATAATTTAAGTATAGTCCCTTACTCATAAATTCAAAAAATTGAAAATTTTTTATTAAACAAATAAACCAAAAAGAATTTTAAGAGGAAAAATGGCTCAGAATGTATTTTTATCTGTTTTACCCTCTTCAGCATCAAAGACCACTATTTAAAATCATCCCTTAATCATTGATCAAAAAAAAGACAATTTTTTATAAAACAAATAAACTAAACAAATTTTAAAAGAATTCTCCGGCTTTAAAAATCGCTCAGAATGTACTCCTATTTTTCTTACCCCTTTCAGCATAAAAAACCACCCTTGAAAATCATCCATCAATCTTCAATACAGAAATTAACAGAATTATTTTTAAACAAATTTTAAGAACATTCTCTGGCTTTCAAAATCTCTTATAATGTATTCCTATCTATTTTACTCCCTTTATTATCAAAAACCACTTTTTAAAATCATCCCTTAATCATTGATAAAAAAAAAGACAATTTTTTACAAAACAAATAAACTAAACAAGTTATTTTAAGAGAATTCTCCGGCTTCAGAAATCGCTAAGAATGAATTGCTATCTACCTTACCCCCTTCAGCATCAAAAACCATCCTTTAAAATCATCCCTTTTTCATTAATCTCCAAAAAATTGACAATTTTTCATTAATCTCCAAAAAATTGACAATTTTTCATTAAACAATAAACTAAAAAAATTTTGGTATAATTCCCCGGCTTTAATAATTGTTTAGAATGCATTCCTAACTACCTTTCTCTCTTCAGCATCAAAAACCACCCTCTAAAACCATCCCCTAATCTTGTTTGTTTTTGATGCTGATAGGGGTAACTTTGATTTAATATATTTATTCTGTGTGATTGTTAAATCTTAAACATTTTCTCAAATAATGTTTTGTTTACTTGTTAAAAAAGTTTTTATTTTTTGGACTCAATTATATATTAAGGTATGATACCAGAAGGATGTTTTTGAAGCTGGTAGGATAAGTTTAATAGGTATTAAATCTTATCAATTTTAAAACCTTGTAGATCCTTCTTAATAGATTGTCTATTTCTTTAAGGGGGTCTTCTACTCTCCAGGCCCGAAATTCAGTGGTTTTTTTTTGGGAATTAATTGTGAAGAAACTACTGAATATTTTTTGACAAATTTTTTTTTATTTTCAAGATACATCCTTTAACTTTGAAATTTTCTTCTTCATGATGAAAAATAAAAATGGTGGTGATCTTGAAACGCCCTTGCGTAAACGCGTTTCAGAAATGCAGAGGTCCCGCTTGAGTCACGGTTTTGGCACTGGGACAATCCAAAATCAAAAAACGAATTTTTTTCATGTGTATAGTTGCGTTGACTATTTTTTCCCGTGGCAGATTTTTTTTATTTTTTGATTTGTCAAAATTATGCGAAAATTCGCAAAAATTTTCATTTTTTTCTTTTTTTTTTTTTGACTTTAATGGGCTATAAAAAAAAACGAAAAAAAATTTCAAAAATCGTACACGGAGAAAAATAGCTGCATCATTTCTGAGTAATTTAAAAAAAAAATTAAAATCGGACCATTTTTACTATAAAAAGCGTGACTCAGCAGCTTAAAAAACACTATACTTTCGGGGAAACGAGTTTAAAGTTAACACATGGTGTATAACTTGATTGTAGTAACTTATGAGTTAATCTGATAATATCGGGTCCGAACAAGGTTTTTTGTTTTTATAGGAATCTTTGGACATCAGCAAAGATAAAAAAATTATAAATTGGTAATTTGTTGATAATGGAATCATTATAAATAAACAAATGTTACAAAAGAACAAAAATTCGTGGGTTTTTTCGGTTCCCAAAAACATGCAAAAGAACGTGATTCTCACGAAATCCTTTCTGTGGCGTATTCTCAGATACATATAGATTGAAATAAAAAAGAAAAAAACATTTTTTTTTTTTGAAACCCCGAGAGTAGAAGACCTTCTTAAATATATTTGTCAATTTTTATGAATTTGTGTTTAGGGGATGATACTAAATGGCGATTTTTGATGCTGAAGTTGGTAAGGTAGATATGAATACATTTTGAGTGATTTATTTGTTTATTTGTTTAATAAAAATGATCAATTTTTTGACTGAAGATTAAGGGATGATTATGAAGGATGGTTTTCGATGCTCAAGGAGGTACATTCCGATCAATTTTTAAAGCTGGGTAATTCTCTCAAAATATTTTTATTTTATTTGTTTAATAAAAAATTGTTAATTTTTTGGTTTAATGAATAAGGGATGATTTTAAAGAGTGGTTTTTGATGCTAAAAGAGTAAGATAGATAGGAATACATTTTGAGTAATTTTTAAAATCGGGGAATGCTCTAAAAAACTTTTTAGTTATTTTTGTTTAATAAAAATTGTCACTTTTTTGATTGAAGATTAGGGGATGATTTTGAAGGACGGTTTTTGATGCTGAAGAGGCTAAGGAATCTAAGAGTTTACATTCTCAGCCATTTTTAAAGCCAGGGAGTTATCTCAAAATTTTTTTAGTTGATTTGTTTAATGAAAGACTTAATTTTATGGATTATTGAATAAGAGATGTGTTTAAAAGGTGGTTTTTTGACTCTGAAAGTGGTAAGATAGATAGGAATACAGTCTAAAAAAATTTTAAAATCGGAAATTCTCTAGAAAAATTTTTAGTTGTTTTTGTTTAATAAAAATGGTCAATTGTTTGATTGGAAATTAGAGGATGATTTTAAAGGGCGGTTTTTGATGCTAAAGACGGTAAGAAATATAAGAGTATATTCTAAGCGATTTTTAAAACTGGGGAGTTATCTTAATAATTTTTAAATTTATTTGTTTAATGAAAGGCTGTCAATTTTTTGGATTATTGAATAAGGGATGTGTTCAAAGGGTGGTTTTTGAAGCTGAAGAGGGTAAGGTAGATAGGAATACATTTTGAGCGATTTTTAAAGCTGGAGAATTCTCTAATAATTTGTTTAGTTTATTTGTTTAATAGAAAATTGTCTATTTTTGGATCAATGATTAAGGGATTATTTTAAAGAGTGATTTTTGACGCTAAAGAGGGTAAGATAGATGGGAATACATTCTGATCGATTTTTAGAGCCGGTAAATTCTCTCAAAATTTGTTTAGTTTATTTGTTTAATAAAAAATTGTCTTTTTTTTTGATAAATGATTAAGGGATGATTTTAAAGCGTTGTTTTTGATGCTAAAAGAGTAAGATAGATAGGGATACATTTTGAGTGATTTTTAAAATCGGGGAATTCTCTCAAAAAATTTTAGTTGTTTTTGTTTAATAAATATTGTCAATTTTTTAATTGAAGATTAGATGATTTTTAAGGGCCGTTTTTGATGCTGAAGACGGTAAGGAATATAAGAGTACATTCTGAGCGATTTTTAAAGCCTGAGAGTTATCTCAAAATTTTTTTAATTTATTTGTTTAATAAAAGACTGTCATTTTTTTGGATTATTGAGTAAAGGATTAGTTTAAAGGATGGTTTTTGAAGCTGAAGGGGGTAAGGTAGATAGGAATACATTTTGAGCGATTTTTAAAGCTGGAAAATTCTCTAATAATTTGTTTAGTTTATTTGTTTAATAATAAATTGTCTGGTTTTTGACTGGTTTTTGACGCTATTAGGGGTAAGTTGCATAGGTATTTATTCTCAGTGACTTTTAAAGTTTGCGTATTCTCTAAAAAAGTTTTTTGTCTACTTGTTTAAGAATGTTTGTTAATATTTTTAAATTCATGTTTAGGGGATGATTTTGATGTGTTGTTTCTTATTATAATGCTTTGTAAGTTTTGATTTTTTTCTGAATGCATTTTAATGTATTACTCAAATCTTGTTTTTATTTACACTAATAATTTTTAGTTTCTCTTTTATTTTTCGCACAATTTTTACATTTTATGGATGTTTTTGAGCTTTTATGCATGATTACTAATGTAATTGTTTTTAACCACCTGCTTTGATTTGTGAAACTTTTCTAAATTATACTTTTTTTTTAGATTCTAATCGTGAAAAAGGAAAAGGACGTGGGAAACTCCAGAGCAGGAAATCCGTCAATCGTTAATTTAATCTGCTGGCCATATCCAGAGGTGTCGAAGATCCAAGATTAAGAGGAGAATATAATGAGGATGCTGGACTGTGCAGTTTGGTAGAAAACCAACGATTTTGCCACCTCTTGAAGCACATGGGCAGGATGCTTATGGGAACAATACGATTGGTTGGCTGCCTTTGTTGGTAAGAATTCAATGATATTACGACAATAAGCCATTGACAATGTAGGATTGTGCGTTGCGCAAAGGGCGGAGGGTTCCTGGGTATCTGTATTTTTCACGCCCTCCCAGGGCTGCATCTGAAATTATTATTTTGCCATATTTTGCAACCCCCCCCCCAAAACGCGTTAATATGTTTACGTAACAGCTGTCTTTTCAGATTTCGGTGAGGCTCAGAAATGGAAAAGTACAATCGGATTTTTTGGAAATATTTGACAAATTCTTTTCGTCATTTATCGAGATTTATTTTCAATGAGAGAAATATTTTCTTGTAATAATGAATTTTTACATTGAATCAAGCATAAATGAGGAGCAAGTTTTTAAAATTTGATAAATCCATGTTTCGTTATTTCGAGAAAATGAAACAAACGCGGTTGGATTTTTTTTTACTAAACCTATAAGTTTACAAGTAACCCGTAAAGTTAAATATAAAGTAGAAAAATTATACGAAATTATTTATGTATAAATGTTTTTTGGACTTAAGATGATTTGTTTTTAAATGAAATCTATCAAAACGATTTTGTAATTTTTGCTAGTAAAGAAAAAAAAATAGAAATTGTTTTAAAATTGAAAATTGTTAATGAAATTTGTTTCTTTAATTTAACAGTGACAGATCGACTTTTAAGGTTCTGAATTTGTTAAATTTGTATTCATCTCTACTCTTTTGGAAAATGGATTTATCAACACTAAGAGAAATGTTTTCTTGTGCCAATGCTTTTTTACATTAGATCAAGTATGAGTTATCCTGATAATCGAATCTAGTATAATTATTTATTCTTGGCTGAAGAATACATACTTTATTATTGATCTAAGTATATCCATTCTCGAATCAAGGATAATTATTCTTGATTCAAGACTAATTATTATTGATCTAAGAATAATTATTCTTGGCCCAAGAATAATTATTCCTGATTCAAGCAAATGGTCCAAGCACATTTTTCTTGCTAGAAGAATTCTTTATTGTCTCAGTCAACTTTCGTAATCTAATCCTGAAATTTTTCTTAGAATCAGACCGAGTATAATTATTATTCTTGGATCAAGAATATTTTATTATTGATCCAAGTATATATTAAAACCATACAGATCGACTTTTAAGGTTCTTATTTTGTTAAATTTGTATTTGTCTCTAATCTCTTGGAAAATGGGTTTATCAATTTTTGAAACTTAATCCTCCAATTTTGAAATAGGAACGAGTATAATTTTCTTGAATCAAGAATAGTTTACCATTGATCCAAGTATATATTCATGGATCAAGAATAATTTATTATTGATCCAAGTATATATTATTGGGTCAATAATTATTCTTGATCTGAGTATCTTCGTCAAAGAATAATTATTCATGTCCCAAGAGTAATTATTCTTGATCCAAGTATATTTTTATTCTTGATAAAAGAAATATTGTCTCTCAGTCTTAGTTGAGACAAACGAACATTAGTTATTTGAATCATTAAACTCAAATGACCTAATTGTCAGTGAGCATAATTTTTATTTTTCCGAATAAGGTTTTGTCCTAATTTTTTTAATCTCTTCAAATATTAAATAATCCGAATATTAAGCATCTAAATCAAATTTTAATTGATTTAAATTGAACTCTTTACAAATTTCAGTTTCAAATTGAAATTTCTGTCGATTCTAATTAATTATTCGATTAATTTAATAAAAATCAAATTATATCCGATTTGTTTTAATCGAAATTTCATTTAATGAAGTCTTAAGCTATTCACAATTAAATTGATTCAAATTTCAATTAATCTGAATTTTAGTTGAACCATACTTCAATTTGTTTAAATTTTGATCGTTTCACAAGTTTCGAAAAATACGAATTTAAGGAGGAATTGGACACCTAACTCGAGAAGAGGTTATGTTTGAAGCAATTCTTTTGCATTTTGAAATAGAAAAATTAACTTTTAATCTAATTTAATTTAGACAAAATGTAGCAAAATTAATTTAAAACAAAATAAACCATTAAAAATCATGATTCGATAAAAATTGAAGATTTTTGACATTCAGAAACAAATTTATAGTTTCTCTGAAACGTGTCCGAATGTAAAATATCTGTAATTTTATTCCAATTGTGAATTCTAATGGTTTATTTTATTTTAAATCAAATTTGGCACATTTAGTCTAAACAAAATTAAATTAAAAGTTAATTTTTTTATTTCAAAAAGCAAAATAATTACTCCAAACATAACCTTTTCTTGAATAGGTGTTCAATTCCTCCTTAAAGCAATCCAACTTTTATTGCTATAATTAACCATAATTTTAATTTATTCAGATTCTGATTAATCCAATTTGGATCAATCCAAATTTTAATTAACTTGAAATCCTGTTAATCCAAAATTCATAATTAATCCAAACTTCAATTTATCCAATTCTTCATGTATTTCAAATTTCATGGATTCAAATTTCAAGTAATTCAAATTGGAATTGATTCAAATTCAAAACAATTTAAATTTGAATTTAAAGTTGAAATTTTCATCGATTTAAGGACGTTCTCTCCATTTACATAACCTCAAATTGTTTGAAAGTTATTAGACAAATAAAATGTTTTCTTTACGTATTTTTTTTAACAGAATGTTATTTAATAAATTGTAACAAATGAAATTGTAGAGAACGTTGCATTGAGAAAAAATGAGCTATTGTTTGTCAAAATTGGATAAAAATTATTACAGATTTTCACTAGATTAAAATAAAAAACATTAAATGCAAAATAATTATTATTTGACAACAAATTTTAGATCAACCTAATTTTTTCTGAAAAATGTACAACTGGATCTTTCAAAATTTGCTGAAATTGATTAAAAAATATTTTTATTTGGGGTGTTAGAGGTGAAAAACAACTTTCTATTTTGAGGTTATTTAGATGAATAGAACCTCTTTAAATCAATTATTATTTTTTGTTGTCAATTTTTTTCTTCATTTTTAATTATTTTTCTCAAATTACAATTATATTCTTAAAGTTTTAAAATTAGCTATTATTCATAATTATTTGACAACAAATCAAACCGAGTATAATTATTCTTGGATCAAGAATAGTATATTATTGATCCAAGTATAAAATTGAAACCATACAGATCGACTTTTAAGGTTCTTAATTTGTTAAATTTATATTTATCACTCTTTTGAAAAATGGGATTATCAACTTTTAAAACTTGATCCTCAAATTATTTTTTAAAATCGGACTAAGTACAATTGTCTTGAATCAAGAAAAGTTTATAATTGATCCAAGTATATATTCTTGGATCAAAATCATTTATTATTGATCCAAGTATATATTATTGGGTCAATAATTATTCTGGGATTGAGGATAATTATTCTTGATCTGAGTTTAATTATTCTTTATTATCCATGGCCCAAGAATTATTATTTTTGATCCAGGTATATTTTTATTCTTGCTAAAAGAAATATTGTCTCTCAGTGTTAGTTGAGACTTTTTACTTATTATTAATTTAGACGGACCATAACTTTGCCAATTATTATTAAAAATCAATTCAAATCTAAAATTCGAATTAATTCAAGAACTCGATTTATATTTGAATTCATACAAATTTCTATTGATTCAATCAATTTTTAATTAATCCTATTTTAAATCCATGTTTCTAATGGATTATATATTTAAATTTCAATTGTTTTTTATTCATTTTCAGTTTAATGTACAATTTTACTCAAAGCTTGAATCTCATCAAAGTTTAGTCGATTGACATTTCGTTAAATAATTTTAGAGAATCAAATATTTCAATAATAATTTTAAAATTTAACGAACGAGAACCAAAACATATCTGAAGTTGGAAAGAGTAATATTAATTAAGTTAAGAAATTTCTGAAAATTTATATTCTTTATAAATGTAACATTTTCTAAAAAAACGAGTTGAAAATACTAAACATTGAAAATTGAAATTATTTAAATTAGAATATATATAATCCAAGGCGTTTAAAGTTAAATGTAAAATTAACGAATACTTAAAAGATAAAACGAATTAAAAATGAAAAACGTTAATAAATTAAAATCATTTGATTTTCAAAGTTTAAAAATAAAAAAAAAGATTTTATTTTAATTAGTTATTTGGATTAAAATAAAATTAACTTTTCTAAGTGTAGGAAAACATTAATGAATACAACTTCGAACTTGTATAACAGCCTTTATTTAATTTATATTTAATATAATGCATTTATAATAATATATTTCGGTAATATGAATTTATTTAACTGCATTCTGACGAGTACGTCAATATTGAATCAATTATCTTTGTCTTCAATCATCATATAATATAATATTTTTTTATATTTCTATTATCGTGCCACTTATTTTAAAATTTGGATTTACAGCAGTAAACTGGGCATTTTGTAAATATAGAATATATACGGCTTCGCAACAATAAATTTTCAATATGATAACAGTTTTGTTTTCGATTTAGAAATACTGAATTTAAAAAATACACTTTTAATTATATCAAAATTCAAACCACTTTCACAGTAGTAACGCCAGTGATTTGGAATTGACATTTTTCCACAAAATTAATCGTATTCTTAAATTGACAAACAATTGACAAATTGGAAAACACCAGTTATCGAATTGATTCACCCTATAACGAAAACCAAAGGGCCAATTTTTTAAGAAAAAAACAGACTAACAATTGATTTTCTCGAAGGCGACACTTTTCTTTAAATTACCCGAAAAAGTTGCTCTTTTTTTAGGATAATTTTTTTCACCACGAATTGACAACACTGATACGTTCGAAAATGATACAATTATTACTTACATATAATTATGTCGTACTTTAAACATAGGTATATATACACACGATATTTTAAAATTCACTTGGAAGACAGAGGTTTATACAAACTTTTTCCGGAGAATTAAAGGATTAGGCGGAACTTGAATTAATAATAAAAAATAATCATTTTACTCTTTATAATTTTCCTGCAATTTTCCGGAAATAAATTGTATACCATATATATACTTGCATCGAGCAAGTGTCATCTTGATATGCGTAAAGATGTAAATATGTATATCTTAATTCTCTTTTTATATAGCTTCTAGAAAGATCACTTTACAAAACTCTAACTTTAAACTATAACTTTATAAATTTTCTCTATTCTTAATATTTAATAATCTCGTAAGACAATGAAGAAAATTAACCATTTTACTATGTTAAATAATAAGAAATATTAAAAATCATTATAAAATTCTATCAAGTAAAATAAATCCATACAAAATGCTATTAAATAAAGTCTTAATATTAAACCTAGCTAGTTTATTAAAAATTGGATCTTTCTTTACAAAAACAATCACTAAAATATTTCAATTAATTCGTAACAAACATTAAAATACAAGAAACAAATATTTTGATTTGATTAAAGGATTTGGTGCAACTTTTTATAGAATTTGAAGATTAAATCAAATTTCCGGGACATGGAATCGGGAATCACCAAATCCTTTAATTTTTTTTTCCTTGATTCGAGTTTCCTATTATTATATATTGACCTAGGGATTTAAATCCTTGTCAATTAATTGTGAGGTGTCATTCTTAGTAATCGACATAGTGGTATTTTAAAATCTGTACGAAATGGAGTTAAAAAACAGGATCATAGGCAAACATTTTTGTTGGAAAACTGAATTTTTCTAAAACTTATATATTTTAAAATTTAATGTTTTTCTTTTTTCTGTTATTTAAAATTAAAAAAAAAGCCGGAAATGTGTCTTTTTCGGGATAAATATAAATTAATAAATAAAATAAAAATTATACTCGTACTTATATTGACTAAGATCCTGCGTGTCACGGGAATGAAATTGACTAGTAAATATATCTAAACATTCTAGAGAAAATTAGCTGCCTCAAGGGCTTGTCAAGTCATCAATACACACTGCGATTATCGATCATTTTTTCTCTCTTATATTCCTAACATTGTAGAAAACAGTTATTTCAAGATATTCTAGTTTAACGACACAAACTTGATTTAAATATCGCTTGATGATCAAAATACGCATGAACTAATTGGTGCTCGTTTTTATTATTATTTCTTTTTTATTTTTTCTTTTTTTTTTTTTATTTTGAAAATTCTAGCCATACAACCATAAGAGTTTGCGATTTACAAGGTCTCAAGCATTCGTAAAATATAACTTTAGAGATGACTTGAAACACTTTGTAATCTTGTAAAGACAACTTATTTTATAAAGATAGCTCTAACTATTTAGATGATAATTAACGATTTTTACGATTCAGAGTCTCTGAAGATTATGTTTGTCAAAGTTTTTTTGTTTTGATTAATAATCTTCACTTGATTAAATTACTAAATTGGAAAAAAAATTGTATAAATTGGAGAAAAATTATTTTATATATATAAAGATTTATGATTTAAGTAGTATCTATAATTGCACGAAGACTAAATTTGAAAAAATATCGTATCTAAAGCCAATTTAGTACCCATAAGTTCTGCAAGTTTGTAAAATTATTTCTGATGAGGTAAATAGTCTCTTTCGTGAACTTTTAAAGTTTCACTATTTTTTTTAATTAGATAAAAATCAGGACTAGATTATCGATTCTTACACGATTTAACAGCCAAAAAACACCTCACCAGGTTTTTTTTTACAGTGGAATTAGGAAATTATGGAAAAATTTAATAAAATTATTATCTCTCAGTGTGCGCAAAAGTTAAAAAAAAATTCTTGAATTTTCTTTATGATCAACGTCTCGATTTTAAAAAATCTCTATCGTAGTTTTAAATTTTTTTTTAATTACTCTTTTTTAGAAACCCAATGCTCGAATTGACTATATTTTCATTTTTTATATAAATCGTATTATTTTCAACAGATTCTTTCTTCATTTAAATTTTCTTTTTTTTAATTTCCTTCTTTTGAATTTTCTTGTTTCTTCTTTATTTTAAATAATTGAATAATCGGCGACTAAGAGATTAATTGGAGAGAAACATAACGTTAGCGAATAATAAAATTTTCGGTAAATGACATCTAACTAGCGTTTCTACTTTCTCTAAAAAAAGCACTCGTTATAGCCTTTCTCGTATAAAATTTTATACGTTATCAATGGACCTTTAAAATGATAAAATTAGTTGAATTTGTCCTTTTTACTCCATTGTGTCATACTTAACTTTTTTAACTACAAAATATCGATAACCAGCGTATCCAGTAATTGTGAGAAGAACAGCTGCTGCAAGAGTTGAACCAACTGCTATTGGAGCAGTTTCATCCCTTGCAACGCGAGCATTTAAAGTGTCACAATTATATTCAGCTGCAAAATCATTCGTCTTGAATTTGAACGGCTGCAATTTCATCGCCCTGAAACAATATTAGACTTTCTTTTTTTCTAAATTCAAAATTTGTTTTTTCTAAATTCAAAATTTGTTTTTTCTAAATTCAAAATTTGTTTTTTCTAAATTTTCATAATTTGCAGATTATTTATCAGGCATAATTTTAATTTAGCCTCGTAATTATTTTTTAAAACAGTTTTTATTTATCGTAATTTTTATTCAATGTAAATTTAATTGCTTTGAATGTTTATCAAACAGAATTATTATCTTGTTGAATTTATTATAAATTTGTATTTTACAGGGCTGCCAGTGACTCACTTTTTTAGTAAAATGTCTATTCCAGCTACGAGGTGGGGTTCAAATATTGGATGCCTGATTAATAATTCACCTAATAAATTAATTAGTTTGTTGATATTCCAATTACAATTTTTAATTATTTTCTTCAAATTTCAATCATTTTCTTCATTCTTTTTATTATTGTCATGAATTTATTTTTTTTTCACCAGTTTTCAATTATTTTCTTCAAAATTTCAATCATTTTCTTTATTCTTTTTATTATTGTCATGAATTTATTAATTATTTACACCATTTTCAATTATTTTCTACAAATTTCAATTAGCTTCTTCAAAAGTTTAATATTACTTTCTTCATAGTAAAATTTTTTTATTGTCATGAATTTTTAAATTACTTACACAAATTTCAATTTACTTTTGTTATTTTTCAATTATTTTTTTCCAATTTCAATACTCATTATTCAGGGAATTTTTGTCATTTTTCAATTATTTTCTTCATATTTCTATTATTTTTGCCATTTTAGAATTGTTTTCTACAATTTCAATTATTTAAATTTTTTTTTATTGTCATAAGTTTTTAAATTTTTACACCAATTTTCAATTATTTTCTTCTAATTTCAATCATTTTCTTCATTCTTTTTATTATTGTCATGAATTTATTAATTATTTACACCTTTTTCAATTATTTTCTACAAATTTCAATTAGTTTCTTCAAACTTTAATATTACTTTCTTCATATTAACATTTTTTTTATTGTCATGAATTTTTAAATTTTTTACACTAGTATTTTCTTCAAATTTCAATCATTTTCTTCATTCTTTTTATTATTGTCATTAATTTATTAATTTTTTACACATTTTTCCATTTTTCAATTATTTTCTACAAATTTTAATTAGTTTCTTCAAACTTTAATTACTTTCTTCATATTTAAGTTTTTATACTGTCTTGAATTTTTGAATTTTTTACACCACTTTCAATTATTCTCTTCAAATTTCAATAATTTTCTTTATTTTTTTTATTATTGTTATCATTTTATTAATTTTTTTCACCAGATTTCAATTATTTTCACCAGTTTTCAATCATTTTCTTCATAATTTCAATAATTTTCTTCATTCTTTTTATTATTGCCATGAATTTATTATTTTTTTTAGACCAGTTTTCAAAAATTTTCTTCAAATTTCAATCATTCTCTTCATTCTTTTTACACGAAAAGAAAATTAATTATAAATTTTTTTTAAAATGTTTTATAATTTAGGGAAAAAGTGACAAAAAGCGTAATTTTTATACAAGGATTTTAAGTTTTAGAAAAAACATTCAAATCATTACTAAGTAATTTTAAAGTTTAATATATAGTCTCTAGAAAATTTAACAAATTTTTTTTAAGTTTGAAATTATAAATCTGAAACCTTCTCTTTTTGATTCTTTTTCCCTAAATTGTAAAACAGTTTCATACAATTTATAATTAATTTTCTTTCCGTGTATTATTGACATGAATTTATTATTTTTTTACACCAGTTTTCAATTAATTTCTTCAATTTTCAATCATTTTCTTCATTCTTTTTACACGAAAAGAAAATTAATTATAAATTAAAATAAATTATAAATTTATAATGAATTATAATAAATAAATTTTCAAAATTTTTTATAATTTAGGGAGGAAGTGACAAAGTTTTCCCTAAACTCTTTTCTTCTCAATCTTCTAATATTTTTTTCAATTTTTCAGTTATTGTCTATAAATATTAAATTTTTACACCAGCTTTCAATTCAATTAGTTTTTTAACATTTCAATTGCTTCGTCAATTTTTCAAGTATTGTCTTCAATTTTTTAGTTTTTTACACTAGTTAGGTATCAATTACTTTTTTCATTTTTCAAATATTTTTGACATTTTGGAATTATTTTCTTTAATTAATTAATTAATTAATTAATTAATTGTCCTCAATCTTTTTACTATAATTATATAATTAATATATAATAATAAATATTATATATATATAATAATTATATAATTTATATTTTTGACATTTTGGAATTATTTTCTTTAATTAATTAATTGTCCTCAATCTTTTTACTATAATTATATAATTAATATATAATAATATATATTATATATATAATAATTATATAATTTATATTTTTGACATTTTGGAATTATTTTCTTTATTTTTTTATATAATTAATATATAATAATAAATATTATATATATATAATAATTATATAATTTATATTTTTGACATTTTGGAATTATTTTCTTTAATTAATTAATTAATTAATTAATTAATTGTCCTCAATCTTTTTACTACTGTCATGAATTTATTAACTTTTACACTAGTTTAAAATTATTTATGCCATAATTCAATATTAGTTTCTTTACATTTTAATTATATTGTTAATTTGTAAATTATTTTATACTATTTTTCAATTAATGTATTACATTTTTTATTTTTTACTCCATTTTTTAATTGTATTTCTCATTTGTCATTAATTTTCTTCAAAATTTCAGTTATTTTTGTCATTTTTTAACTTTTTTCTACATGTATACATTTTCTGTTGACATTTTTAAATTATTTTCTTGAAACTTTTATTATTTTTTTCATTTTTTCAACTATTGTCTAAAAAGTTTAATTTTTACACTAGCTTTCAATTATTTATGTTATTATTCAATCAGTTTTTTCAAATTTCAATTATATCGTTAATTTTTCAATTAATGAATTAAATTTTTTATTTTTTACTCCATTTTTGAATTGTATTTCTTATTTTTAATTAATTTTTTTCATATTTTAATTATTTTGACAATATCTTAATTATTGTACTCAAAATTTAAATTTTTTACACCACTCTCAAATTTATTTTTTCAAATTTTAATTATTTTTGTTATTCTTCAATTAATTTTTGGAATTTCAATTACTTTTTAAACTTTCCAATTATTTTTGTCATTTTACAACTTTTTTTTCGAATTTGAGTTATTATTGTCATTTTCTAATTATTTTCTTCATATTTCAGTTATTTTTGCCATTTTTGAATTATTTGCTTTAAATTTGAATGGTTTTCCTGAATCTTTATACTATTGTCATGAATTTTTTAATTTTTCAATCACATAATTTCAGTTAAATCAAATTCATTATTGTTTACTCACTTTTTTCACTTAAAAACTCACTATTTACTCACTTTTTTAATTTAAAATGTAATTTTTTGTACTATCTTCAATCTGCAAATCCGCTGGCAACCCTATATTTTACCAAATTTTCAATAGAATTTTTTTTTTTTAAATTTATTCTCATATTTTATTAATTTTGTCAATATGAAAAGAATTTTGCAAAGAACAAAAGCAAAAAGCAAAAAATAATTAATGAATTCTAGAAGTGCTCTACTTTCTTGATTTTATTTCTTAAGCAAAGTTTTCATTCTTGCTTTAATTGTTTATGTTCGTCGACATTCGTATTATCGATTTTATTAAAAGAAAACCTTCTTTGAAAAATAGAAAATGTTTATCTATTAGCTCTTATATATGATTTGAAAGATTTTGTAAAAATTAAAAAAAACACCTGAATTATGTTTTTAGAAATACGACTTGTTTTCAAAATAAAAGCAGATGTTGTAAAAACATGATTTTTTAAAAATATGATTTGATAAAAGAGTTTTTTAAAACTTGAGTTATTAAAATCACGTTTTTTCGAAAGTACGATTTGTCAAAAGCACGAGTTTTTAAAAATAGAAATCGTAATTTTTTTAAAACAGAATCTGTTAAAAAACACGAGTTTTAATTTTCGAAATTCTGAGTAAATTTGTTAAAATGTAATACTACCTCAGAAGAAGACGTGCAGTCATTTTGTTGTCACTCAAAGGAATAACTGTTTCTTGAGAACAAGAGTAAGATTTTCCAACTGGAGTTGGGAAAAGCATGGCAGTGTGCTTTTTATCAGTGCTCAATCTTAAGGTCTTGTCTAAAAAAAAAAAATAATAATTTTCTGTTAAAATTGATGAGAAAATTAAAAATTGTTTCTACAATTGAATTCGTTTCTTTAAAAAAATAAAGAAATAAAGAAAAGAGATCAAAATGAAAAATTATATTTTTTTAATATGTAAAAATTAACACGATAAAATATAAACAACTGAAAATTTATAGATTATTAGATTTTAGATTAAACATACTTGGCTGATCGATATGCTGAAAATGTCTGTCGTTGGTACTAAAGGTCAGTTCAATTTTATCGACGTACCATCGCTCACGACCAGGCGTCTGTAATAAAATAGAAATAAATTTTTAATTATAAAATGCAATTTTTATTTTACTAATTGAAAAGCGTTGAATTTTTAAATAGAAAATTTTCTTGTTTTTTATTAGCACAATTTGATTAGACTATTAATAAGTATTTTAGTATAAAGAAATTTATTTAAAAAAAAAATTTCCAATTTGGAATTCAATTAAATGAAATTAAATTTTGTTTTCTTTTCACTTTGCAGGAAATGGATGGAAGTACCTTTGCAAAGCTCCACGAGAGGATGAATGTTTGCCACTTTAGAGACATTTTAACCAGATTTTCGTCATTGCAATCTCCAGTTACTGTCGCTTCCGGAGGTATATAAACACTTGCCATCTAAAATTAAATTATGTTAATTAAATTGATTTTCAACCATTTTTTATTTAAATGCTTTAAAAATTGTTAAGAATATATTTCAATTTTTTAATGATTCTATTTTTTCTCTATTCAAAATTTTAAAAAGTTTACAATAGTTTCAAATATTATTGATTTTAAATTTAATCGCATCAAGGTTTGAACTTTTTAAAACGTTCTCGGTTTCCAAATTTAAAGAACAGCAAATTTCAAAGTTTTGAATTTTTTTTGCATAAATTATAATTAATAGGAAATTAAAATTAAATTCAAAATCAATTAAAAAATAAATTAAGGCTTCAATCAATCAAACTTGGGATTTGAAATTTAATTCGATTTTCGTTAATTAGACGAAGAACACATTTAGAGTATGAAGAAACATTACTAATTTGTTATTTGTAAAAATATTTAAAAACTTTTAAAATTTGTCTCTCACATTTAACCTTTTCCAATAAGGTAATCCTCATATTTATGATTTTATTAAAAAGAAAGACAGTTATTACACCAAAGTAACTTATAAAAGTCAAAGTTTAAGCTACTATAATTATTTTAAGACACTTTAAATTAATGTGCTTTGTGTCTTATAAAACCTATTACAATTGAAATAACAAAAAACACATGTGGAAAAAATTTAAATTGACCTTTCGGGGATCAGAGTGTAACCTTTCACCTTTTTCCTCTAGAAATTTTGTCAGCTATTTCACCTATAGTTTGATCATTTTTAACCTTATTTTAAGAAAAAAAACCAAATTTGAATTTATACAATTTTTAAAACTTTTATTTGGTTCAAATTACAATGGATTCAGATTTTTAATCGATTCAAATTTAAATTATTAAAATTTAGAAACATGCAAATTCCAATCAATTATAATTTTCAACACGAAGAATGTTTATTAATGGAAATTTTTATATTTCTGAAAATCTAATTCATTCAAATTTCAATTGACTTTTATTCTAATTTTAATCAACCTCAAATGCAATCGATCTAAACCTTAATTTATCCGATTTTTTAGTCAATTCTAATTTTTTTTGGTAAAAAATAGTATTAAAAAACTATTAAAATTGAATACACTTTAATCCATTGGATTTCAAATCAATCTTAATTTGAAATTAATCCCGATTTCTAATAATACCAATTTAAATCTATCTAAACTGAAATTTATCGGAATATTAGTCCATTTAGATTTTAATCGATTCAAAATTCAAAGAAATAAAATTTCCATTAATCCTAATTTCAATTGATCAAAATTTTAATCTAGTCGAATGTTAATCGATCCAAATGACAATTAATGCAGATTTCAAATCAATTCAAGTTTTAAATTATTTAAATTTAAGAACATCCAAATTTCAATCAATTGTAATTTTTAATACTAAAAATGTTTTTTAATGAAACTTTAATCGATTCCAAAAATCTAATTCATTTAAATTTCAATTGCATTTTTTTGTTTAATTCATTCTAATTTTAATTAACCTCAAATTCAATTAATTCAATCAAATTTTAATTAATCTAAATTCGAAATTAATTCTAATTTCTAATCTCAATTTAAACCTATTTAAACTCCAATTTATCGGAATATTAATCCATTCAGATTCTAATCGATTCAAATTTCAAAGAAATAAAATTTCCATTAATCCTAATTTCAATTTATCCAATTTTTATTCCGAATATTAATTGACTCAAATTCTAATTAATACAAGTTTCTAACGATTAAAAATGCAATGAATCTAAATGTCAAATAATCCAAACTTAAATTTATCAAAATTTAAATCTACTCAAGTTTTTATCGATAAATCTAAGTAACTTTATTTTAATCAAGAAATAAAATAAATTTAAAAAGTTTCAGTCGATCTAAACTTAAGATTTGCTGGTCACCTTGGATTTTTAAAAACGTCTTTTGAGAAATGTTTTTCATTTTTTTTTTTTTACCAAATGTTGTCATTTGTTTTTATTAAAATTTTTAGTTATAAACAGTTTCGTTATATTTTAAAAAATGAAAAATTTTAAACATTGGGAAGTTAGAACACCTGCAAATTTTAAACACTGGAAAATTTTGAGCAACTAAAACTTTTAAAAGTTAAAAATAATTAAATATTGGAAAAGTGAATAATTGAAAATGAAATTTGTCAAATTCAAGCGTTAATTAATAATTAAAGATTCACCTCTTGTTGTCCAAGGTTTGTGCGATAAGGAATATCAACTACAGCGTCCACTTGCAAAAGAATGCATGCACGTCCATTGCTACTATCAACACGATAAAGTGGTTGAACTTCGGAAATTATTCTTTGTGTAGTTGTTGTTGTTGTCGGTAATAATGTTGTTGCAGCACTTGTTACTGCCACGACCTTCAATGATTCCGCATTTTCCTCTGGCTAATTATTTTTTAAAGTTAAAATTTTAATAAAATCAAAGCCCTTTGCATTATATAAAAAACTGTATATAAATTAATTTGACCGTACGGACAAAATAAAGATGATTCTTAAAATTAAAACAATCTGTAGAAATATATAAGTAATATAATGTAATAATAAATAATAATATGTATACTTAATATAATTATAAAATAACCAATAGTATAATATACTACATAAAATAGTTAATAATTATAAAATAAATGAAAACGAAGTTTAAAAAAATAAACTAGTTTTATATTCACTGTCTATCTAGAAATTTATCGTTAAAAATTTATTTTACAATTTGACAGTATTGATAAATAACTGAGAATAATTTTAAACAAACTTATAAATTCAATTTTGTATAGAATGAATTTTCCAATTCATTCTGTAAACCCGTGTATTGATTGAATAAAAATAAATTAATTAAATTAATATAAATGAAGTTGTCGCGCGAGAAAATATTGCGTTCACACCCACGAGAATAGTACTGACGTATTAGACGAATTGAAAAATTTTTAGTCATCTTTTGCGTGGGAAAATAAAAAAAACTTGATACAAAAAAAAATTAATACAAATTTTAATTATTTTTTAAAAATAACTTACCCATGATGATTTTACTTTCGGTAGGGAAGGCATGTCAAAAAGAACTTTACTTTTTCGGGTCGTTGTGAATGGACGATCATTTCCTTTTTGTGGGAGAGATGCTGAACTGGGAATACTGAATACAGTTCCCAAAAGACACCCTAAGACAATAAAAATTTTTATTAAAATTCATAAGATACTTGTTTTTAAAAATTCACAACAATTTTCATTTACTATTCAAGAAAACAACAAATTTTAGACACAATTTATCCAAAAATTAATAAATTATTAACTAATCAATTAATTTATTTGAATTGTTTATATAGTAGAATAAACGAAATATTGAATTAAAGAATAAGTGAAACAATAACTAAAATGGTGAAATTATACACTAAGTAATTAATAAATGATTATTTCAATTATAAATTGAATCGTGAATTGAATAATAGATGAAACAGCGAATTTAATAATAAATGAACTAAATAAGAACTGAAGCATTAAATAATTAATTAAACAGTGAATTACTTAATAAATAATATTGAGAAGATAATAAAGTAATAAAAATTAATAACTTGTTTTTTCAAAAACCACTACTTTATTCCAGAGAAATGCACTTTGCGTAAAAAAGTAATTCACTTTAAAAGCTAAAATTCTGTGACCTACTTTGTTAATTACAAAAAATCATATAACAAATTGTCTCCACTTTTTCCACATTATTTTTTACTCATAGAAAGTGAAAATTCGCGTAAATTCAACGAACATCTCCGTTTTTATCCATGGTGTAAAAAAATATATATAATCCACACAATGTAGACCGAAATCCAGAATTAATTTTCCGTAAGAAATCCACTGAATTTCATAATTCAATTTTTCACAGTAAAGTGAATTTAGCACCTCAATATAATTTCGATCAATAATGTTTCTAAATTCTCTTACAAATTCGTCTTAATAATTTTAAATTCGAATTTATTTATACAAGATTTAAATACACAGAAAAATCTTAATTTTGTACATTTTTAACTTGAAATAAATAATTTACTTTTCATTAATTTTACTACTCGTAGCGACCTTTAAACTACAAATATTACCATGTGTCACTCAATCGTACAAATCTCATCTCAATATTTAAAATACACACATCTTTCTCTACTTAAAATAATGAAAAAATGAAAAAAAAAAATTAATTAATTACTGTTTTTACTTACACAGGTAAAAGGTCTCTTTGGAGAATACGTGGACAGCCATTTTGGAATGTTTTTCAAGGTTTTTTTGAAGCAAAAAGAGTTAAAAACGAAAATGGACACGATGGTGGCGTCTCAAAGTTCGCCGAGGTTCTGAGGGTGCGAAGTGTGCTCCGATCAATAAGGGATGTTTTCAGCATGCGCTTACTCCACTATAAAGTCCAATCCTGAATTTTACTTCTTTGTAAATGACGTTGGAGAGAAACACTCTTGTTTATCGGTGAGTTACAAATACTGGAGAATTTTCGACGTCAACGCGCCCTGACATTTTCTGCGTCAAGTTTCATTCACGGGCGTTGAAACCGGCGATCTACAGAATCTCAAAATCACACACACGATCGACCCACGTTCCCAGAAACTTTAAATGTTTGCTTCTTTACATATTAGTGTGTCATTAACAAACAGGAAAGTCTCTCTTGAAAATTAATAAATTTAAAGAGGTATAGAACTAGGCTAATGATAATTAAACGCTGAAATTAATTGTTTCTGTAGTTTACACTGTTACGCATAACTGTGAATTATACTCGCAACAAATTTTAAATTCAATATTTTTTCATAAAAAGAAGCAGAAATGTTTTTTTTTTCTTATTTTTTATTTTTGAAATTGAAAACGTTTTTTTATGATTATACCAAAAGAAATGATTTATTATAACCACCCTAACTACTCTTGACCGAGAAACCGGGAAATGACCGGTAAATTTTTTACTGAACCGGGAATTTCTTCGTGGATCTAAAAGTTCTGGGAAATTTTATCGAAAATAAATTTTTTTTTATATATCAAAAATCTATAATAAGAACAATAATCCGCAAGTTCTTTCAATCCTTCATTCATTTTTTGTCTTCTCGCCAGTTTTCGAATTTTTCTTTCGATGGTCAATTATTTTCCTAATTTCTCAATTATTTTCTTAAATAGAAACTTGATCTCAATAAATAAATAAATATTTAATCATTTTATAATTTTTCTTTGAATTATCAACTATTTTCTTAAAAGTTCAAATTTATTTCTTTCTTTATTCAATCCCTTTTTTTTATTTTATTTATTTATTTTTTATTTTACAAAGGGTCCCAGCGGTCCTTAAAGAACCATTATTGGGCACAAAAAACGTCGTGCGCAAATAAAATAACAGGTAATAAATTAAAATTTCATTGAATATAAATATTACTAATGGCGAAGAGAATTTACTTAGACTTTCGCATATCGCAGAAGAATTGGCAAACAAATTTAATTCTTTAATTTTCAATTCTCAATTATTTTCTTCAATTATCAATTGCATTCTTCGATTTTCAGTTATTTTATTCATTATTCAATAATTTTCGCATTTTCAAAATTACCAATTTAAAACATTTTTGTGTACGAATGCCGATTATATTCTCACCATTTTTTTTATTTTCTTAAAATTGTTAATTATTTTTTCTTTTTTGAATTATTTTTGTCATTATTTAATAATTTTAGTCGCATTGTAATTTTTCTTTTAATTATCAACTGAAGCCGCGCGTGGAAGAGGGGCCTAACGTACAAAAAGTGAATTTGAGAAAAACGGAAAAAAGTGAAATTGCATTTTTTTAAACAAACAATAGTTTAATACGTTTTAGAATGAGGTAAAAATGATATAATATATTGATTTCTCTAATATTTTAGTCGCCTTCTTATATAAAAATGCGAAAAAAAATTTTTACAGTGGAAGAGAGATCTAACCGATATTTTACATAGATCCCTCTTCCACGATACAAAAGTTTTCAGCTCGTAACAATTTGTAGAAGAACGTTTTAATAATTTTTTCTTCACATGATGTCCTTTAAAAAGCTAAATCATTTATTGAAAATATTTAAATACACTGTTGGAAGCATTTCATAAAATACCTAATTATAGTTGTAGGTTAAATGATAAATTGGTTGTGTAGATAGATCCCTTTTCCACAATGTATTTATATTCGATATTAAAGTTAATTTCTCTTCTTTTGCTATTTTATCTTATAAATTATAACTTTTTTCTGATTCCTTCAGTTTTTTTCTTTCTTTGTATTTTCATATTAAAGGCTAATTTGTCATTTTCTTGATATTTTGTCAATTTTACAAAATTATTTCTAGATAACCTGCATTTTAAAAGTTGACAGTTCGAAAACATGACAATATTTTTTTCTAATTTTTAGTATTAAAACATTATAGTTATAAAAATTTTATCACAGAAATTGAAAGAGAATATTTAAAAGAATCTATTTTTCTATTTAGTTAAAATTTGACAAAATGTGAGTTAGATCCCTCTTCCACGCTAGGCTTCAACTATTTTCTTGAAATTTCCATTCAATTCTTAAATTCCCAATTTATTTTTTCAATTTTTAATTATTTTCTTAAATTCTCAAATATTTTCTTTAATTTTCAATTAATTCCTCATCAATAGTCAATAATTCTCGAATTTTTTCAAATATTTTTTTCTCTTGTAATGATTGTTTTAAAATTTCAATACAGTTATTCAATTCTAGAACTATTCTCTTTAATTCTCAGTTATTTTCTTCAAATTTAAATTTTCTTTATTATTAAAAACTTTTCGCCTTTTTTCTGTTATTTTTTTCGATTATTATTAAGTTTCGTTAATTTTAAATATTTTCCATTATTTTATTTAATTGTGAATTCCATTCTTCAATTTTTATTTCCATTCTTCGGTTTTCAATTGTTTTCTTCTATATTCATTAATTCTCGGCTTTTTTCAATTCATTTTTTTCTTTTTTTAATAAATTTTTTAAATTTAAATTACATTCCTCAATTTTTAATTGCTTTCTTCAATTCTCAATTATTTTCTTCAATTATCAATTTCATTCTTCGATTTTCAGTTATTTTATTTATTATTCAATAATTTTCGCATTTCCAAAACTATCAATTATTTTCTTGAAATTTCAAAACAATTCTTCAATTTCAAATTGATTCTTTAATTTTTAATTATTTTCTACGATTTTTTCCATAATTTTCATGAGTTTTCAATTGAAAATTTATTATTCTCCTTAAATTTATGATTATTCATTAATTTAAAAAAAATTTTTTGTTTGAATGACGATTATTCTCACCATTTTTTTAATTTTTTTTAATTGTTAATTATTTTTTTTAATAGTTAATTATTTTCGACAATATTTAATTAATTTCTTCATGTTGTAATTTTTCTTTTAATTATCAATTATTTTTTGAAATTTCCATTCAATTTTTTAATTTCCAATTTATTTCTTCAGTTTTTAATTATTTTCTTAAATTCTCAAATATTTTCTTTAATTTTCAATTATTTTGATCGATTTTCAATTAATTCCTCAATACTCAATAATTCTCGGATTTTTACAATTATTTTTTTCACTCATAAACATTTTTTTAAAATTTCAATTCAATTATTCAATTCCAGAACTATTCTCTTCAATTCTCAGTTATTTTCTTCAAATTTAAATTCTACTTTTCAATTTTCAATTATTTTCTTTAATATTAAAAAATAAATTATCACCTTTTTCTATTATTTTTTTCGATTATCATTAAGTTTCTTCAAATTTAAATTCAATAATTCCATTATTTTTTTAATTTTTTAAATCCGTTCTTCAATTTTTATTTCCATTCTTCAGATTTCAATTGTTTTCTTCTATATTAAAATTTATTCTCGGTTTTCTTCAATTAATTTCTTCATTTTTTAAGTATATTCTTTAAATTTCAATTCCATTCTTAAATTTTTAATCGCTTTCTTCAATTCTCAATTATTTTTCTTAATTTTAATTATTTTTTTCGATTTAGAATCCAGTTGTTAAATGTGCAATTATTTCCATCAATTATTCCTATACTTTTTTTAATTCGCAATTATTTTCTTTAAATTTAATATTTCTTGTTTAATTTAAAAAAAAAAAAAATTTCAGTTGTCTATTCACTTAGTCCTTTTTCGAATTTAGTTTTCAATTGACAATTATTATTTACTTCATTTTTCACATATTTTCTTCAATTTTTCAATTATTCTCGTCATTTTTCATCTATTTCCTATAATTCATAATTATTTTCCGCAATTTTCAATTATTTCCTACAAATTCTTCAATTTTCAATTATTATCTTAAAATTTTATAATTATTCTTTGATTTTTTAAATTATTTTGTTCGTTTGTGTATTAATCTATCAATTTTTTGAATTTTTTTTTCAATTTTTTTTATATGTCAAAATTATTAATTCTTGAATTTTCAATTTATTTCCTCAATTTTTTATTATTTTCTTCAATTTCAATTATTTGTTTTGATTTTCAATTCAGTTGTTCAATTTGCAATTATTTTCAACAATTTGTTCTTATAATTTTCTTAATTTTCCAATGTGCAATTATATTCTTTAAATTTAATATTTCTTGTTTAATTTTTTCAATTATTTTTTTCAGTTTATTCATCTATTATTATTCGAATTTCGTTTTCAATTGACAATTATTTTCTTCGTTTTTCACATATTTTCTTCAATTTTTCAATTATTTTCATCATTTATCAACTATTTCTTTCAATTAATTATTATTTTACGCAATTTTAAATTATTTTCTTCAAATTCTTCAATTTTCAATTATTATCTTAAAATCTTATAATTATTCTTTGATTTTTTAAATTATTTTGTTCAGTTGTGTATTAATCTAGCCATTTTTTGAATTTTGTTTTCAATTCTCAATTATTTTCGTTATTTCGTAATGTTTTATTTCTATTATCAATTAGTTTTTTAAATTTTAATTTAATTCTTAAATTTTCAGTTCATTTCCACAATTTTTTTTATTATTTTCTTCTATTTCAATTATTTTTCTCGATTTTCCATCCAGTTGTTCAATTTGCAATTATTTCCAGCAGTTATTCCTATAATTTTCTAACTATTTTGTATAAATTGAATATTTATTGTTTAATTTTTTAACTATTCTTTTTAATTGTGTAATTATGTAGCCATTTTTCGAATTTTGTTTTCAACTGTCAATTATTTTAGTCTTTTACAAATATATTCTTCAATTTCGTATTTTTCATTATTTGAATTTGCAAAAATTTATAGTTTTAAATGACCAAAAACAATGCAAAGTTTGTTAATGTTGCTAGTGGAATTATAATACGTAATTCGTTTTAAATGTTTAAGATAAATTGTTGTCCAAAAATTTAGATTTTAATATTTTGTGATAATAAAACTTTTTAATCATTAATTATAATTAATAAGAATAGTAAAATGTGTAAATTTTAAATTTAAGTATAAAGGCAAATTTCGCAAAATTAAAAATACTGTTTTAAATGTTGGAAAATTTGTGAAAATGAAATCGAAAAAATTGACGGGGAATTTAATTTTATAAAAAAAGTGGCATATCCTGATAACTTTTTATTTGTGAAAAATAAACATATCTTTGTCTCAGAGACTACTACAAATAGAACTTGGCACAAATAGAATTGGCACAAATAAAAATTTATTTTGACTCAAATATGTATTTATTTTACGTTGAGACAAATATACATTTTCTCTGGGTGTAATAAAAGGGGAAACACTATATTTCCGAGATAATAATTGCAATGGAGATTGACCATTTCTCGTTTTTATTATTTATAAAAATTGTCTGAGAAATTGATAATTTTCCCATTTTATTAAAATTCAAACCGAGGTGAAATTTATCGTATCGATTTTTATGATCGATGGAATTTTTAATTAAGTAGTCAGCGTAGATTTTTAATGATTTGGAGTAATCTTGATGAGGAAATTGCCAGGACCAATTTTCTAGTTGCATGTTTTGCTGACGCATGAAGATGTAGAAATTTAGAGCACCCACGCTAAACACTACTATCGTCAGAAACGTTCTTATGTTGATTCTTGAACGGTTACTTGAAGGTTCTTTAAAAAGTATAATAAAAGTGTTATCTTCTTGTAAAACTCTTTTATTAAAACTTTTGCAACCAAACAATGAAGGTTAAAGTGTCCGATAAAAAATATACATATCACTTTTAAAAAATATTCTTTAAATTGACAAAAAGTGAAAATAACTCTTTTGACGATTCGTCAATTATTAATTTCAATTAATTAAAGACGATTTTTAAAGTTTTCGAGTTATTGCAAATATTTCTTGTATTTTTTTCTTTATAAAAAAACTCGTCGAAGGATGATGTGAAAAATAACCAATTTCAGTCTTTATATCTTTTTTCTGCAAAAGTTGCAATTTGAGTTTTATTTTCTTCTTTTAATGCTGAAAATTTCAGTAGGCGTCCACGTGTCAAAAGTATTAAAAAAATTATTATTTTTGAATATTTTTTATATAAACTTTATTGTCCAATGGGTCAAAATATTTGAATCAATATAAAAATAATTCCTTTTGCTTAAATTCGGAACTTTTTTAGAAAATAAAATTAGCTCCTTTTAAAATCAAATCTCGTACTTCCAATTTATTGTTGAGCAAAATTATTTCTCCCTGTACGTGAAACCAATTTTTTTAAAATGATTTGATCCAAACATCATTTTTATCAAAATTGTTTAACGATTCGATATTTAATTAGTTGAAACTATAATTAATTTAAAATTAAATTAGTCGAAAAAATTATTCACTAAAATCGTAATGGATTTTAATTTATTTAAATCATCAGGATTTTAATTCCGTCTAATTTTAATCACCCTCAAAATTAGTCAATCAAAACTACAATCTATCTCCATTTGAATCTCTTTATAAAAGTTAATCAATTTTCAAATTATCCGAATTTCAATTTATCCGAATCTTAATCGAAATTAAATGTCAATCGATTAGAAATTGCATTTATGCTAATTTTATTAAATCCACCTATTTAAATTAAGAAATCGACATTTCTATCTAATGAAAATTCTGTTATACAAATAATCGGTTAAACGAAAATTATGTTTGGTAGGAAATTCGTGGGCATAATAATATTATGTTTAATTAAATTTCGGTGGAATGAAGATTATTTAGGTTAAATAATATTAATTATTCAATAATTTCTCGTTTAAATGGAAATTCTATTGATTAAAAATTAGTATAATAAAAAAATTAAGATTGATAAATAATCATTCTGATAAAATTTTTAATGGAATAGAGAATTCAGCAAATTAAAAATACAAACTTTCGGTAAAATGATAATTACAAATTATGTGAATTCGGCAAAATATTAATTCGGTTCAATAATTTTTCCTTTAAATGAAAATATCATTGATTAAAAATTCGGATAAAAAAAAATTATATCTGATAAATAATAATCAGTCAGTCATTCGTTTAAATTGATTTTGACTAAATGAATATTACAGCTATTCGAAAAATGAGTCTTACTCAATCATAGACAAGAAAATAACTCCTGTTTTTTAAACCCTATATACCCCAAATCGGGTTTTTAAAATAAAATATTGTTTTGTTTAATTTAAAAAAATTAATTTTCGGCTAAGTAAAAATGATTGCTCTCCTGCAGGCGCAGAATGAAGATAAAACAGAATTTTCAGTTATCGATAGTCCTGTGTATAAAAATAGATGACGCCACTAATATCTGTGAATATGTATTAAGAATATTAAAGCACAATTAAATATTTTAAAGTAAGTATAAATATAGATAAAGTAAGTATAATTAATAAATCTTACTGCTCGAAGTTTCCTCGTTAATTGACATTTATTAAATCAATTTACAGTAAAATAATTAAAAATGTACCACTAGAGTAAACTCATTTATTCATTTAATTCACAAGTGTTTGTTTGGGTTCGTGTTTTTTGTGACAAGTGTGTGTATCTCTCGCTCATTATTGAAATCATTTGAATATTTTATTATAGAGAATGTACAATTGTTAAATAGAAAAACCAAATTTTCTCTGTAAAAAATTACGTGTTTACTCATAAAAATTTGTGAATATTTATAAAAGACTTGTTTCATCGAAATTGATCATCATTATCAGATTTCAATAAATTACCGGTAAACCGGCAATAATAAGCGAGGTTAATAATTGTTCTTTCATTTGAAGAGATGATTAATCTAAACGTAAGACTGTCAATAATTATATAAGCAACACCGCTTGATTTAAAGTACTCTGTGTATTTTTAGGTTACCTTTTCAAATCGAATCCTTTCATTATTTGCACATCAAAACTGTGTTTTAATTGGGTTAAAAACCTTCTGTTCTACATTCCAATCTGAAAGAAAAATGGCATTCGTTGAAGAAAAACGTAAGTCTTATGTCTTAATTGTATAAGGAATTTACTTAATTGTGTTTTGTAAATATTGTCAAACTTGTAGGTTATATAGCTTGTAATTAACTGCGTTTTTTTATTATTTTCAAACGATATTTTTCTTATTTAGAACATAATTTATCTTTAGATTAACATTAATTTTGCATTGCAGAGAAATTTTTGAATATGTCATCAGAAGAGAAGCGAAAACTTTCTAATAGACAAGTTGTAACTTTGGACGATATTCCAAGCTGGAGTGAATTTTGGAAAAATAATAAAGACAGTATTAAAACAACAAATGAAAAAGTGGAACACGTTGATGTTGCAGTTGGGGACAAAGTCTGTATGTGGCAAGGAGATATCACTTCTTTGGAAATTGATGCGATTGTAAATGCTGCAAATTCTTCTCTTTTAGGTGGCGGAGGAGGTAAGAAAGTTATCAAGTTATAAATATAAGAAATAATATAGTTTAAAATCATTATTTGAGAAATAATGCTTTAAAAAATGGATTTTCTGATTTTTATCTTATTTTTTCTTAAATTCAGTCGATGGAGCAATTCACAGAACGGCAGGTCCTACTCTGAAAAAAGAATGCATGTCTCTTAATGGTTGCCAAGTTGGAGAAGCAAAAATTACAGGAGGTTATAAGTTGCCTTCAAAGTGTAAGTATTGATGAATAAATTTTATGTAAATAATGGACACAAATGGGAATTACCATAAAAATGTAGAAAGACTAAAAAGGTCTATGAAAAGATAATTTTTTTTTAAATTAAAAAATAACATAAATATATAAATAAATAATAGGATTTAATGATAAATAAAACGTTGAATATTTATTTTTTATGTTCTATGACTCTTTTTTATACATTTTTATATTGTACGTCTTTTGAAGTTTATTTTATTTTATTTTGTGCCTTTTGTTAATGATATTTTTGTGACATATGTCTTCTGATACTAACTTTTTGTAGTGCCTATTTTGAATTGTTTAAATTTTTACTGATTTATTTTAATTTCAGATGTAATTCACACGGTTGGTCCTCAAGGTGAAAAACCAGACAAATTGCAAGAATGCTACGAAAATTGTTTGTCACTTGTAAAAGAAAATAATCTTCGTTCTGTTGCCTTTCCTTGTATTTCGACTGGAGTCTACGGCTATCCGCAAAAATCAGCCGCTAATGTTGCTTTAACTACTGTTAAAAAATTCCTTCTGGAAAATAGTGATAGTGTGAGTATTACAATTTTTTAAAAGCTTAATATAAAGAAAATTTGGTTTGAATCTGTTTCATAAATAAAATTGTGATTAAATAAAAATACAAATAGAGACAATTTTAAAGAGAGTATGTGGTAAAAGTTTTCAAATTCATTTCGGATGATTTTGTTAACAAACTTTTAATGCTTACTATTATTTTTAATCCATTTTAAAGAGATTTTTCCTACTATTTAAATATTGACCGTTAAGTTACAGTATTCATTTTATATTATATAAAAATAATTAGTTTTGAATTTTTTTAACAAACCGTCTTATTCTAAATAACAATTTCAGGTGGATAGAATTATTTTCTGTGTCTTTCTTAAAGAAGACAAAGATATCTACACAGAATTGCTGCAGAAATATTTCGGAGTTGATTAAACGGACATAGAGTAAATTATTGACTTGAAAATTAATGTGTAAGTTTGGTTGCGCCCGTTATTTTAAAGTTTACTTTTGTCATATTTATTAAAGAGAATAATATATCATCTACTTTTTTGTAAATTAGCGAATATTTTTTAATGTCCTTTCCTCGGCAAATTGTCAGTTAAATTAGAATTAAGATAATATAATTTTTTAAGTGACTCGTGAATTTATAGTTTGAATCATTAGTCACTTATTTATTAGTTCAAATTCCCAGTGAATCGAATTTTATAAAACCGAATATCTGTTTCTCCGAGTTGTATAATAAAGATAATTTTTTTTTTAAGTTTTATATAAAATAATATCTACTTAATTGCTCTTTTAACGAATACTCTAAATTATTACTAAACTAATTAATAATCATTATTTTGCGTTTTTATTATTTAACATAATTTTAATTATTTTTCTAAATTTGACAAATTGTGAAAAAAATGACGAAACTTTAAAATATATTTAAAACACTATGAATGAATCGAAAAGAATTTTTAAAAAAGAATTGAATCTACGTTAAAAGTCGAAAAAATTGTTAATATTAATGCATAATAAAAATTGTTTTAAAAGTTATGTAAGGCTATATAAAAATTGTGATTGATAAATTTCATTACTTTATCAAAAAGTGTATTTAGTATTTTTGTCAACTATAATAATAATAATAATGAAAATAAAAATATCTGGGAATTAAATATTGTTCTAAGTTATAAGTCTGCGAAATGAAAATTCAGTAAAATAAAAATTATTTTAAATAAAAATTCGTTAAAATGAGAAATTCTCGGATTTTCTTTGAAAATTTGATTTTTTTACAAGATGTAGATACTAAATTCCTGAAACCTTTTGTAATATTCGGGATCGCTATGCATGCTTAATTATTATTAGGTATTATTAAAAAATAAAAAAAGAATTTTTTGAGAAAGTAATGAATTTTTTTTTATATTGAATAAGAATTGTTTTAAATGCATATTAGGCTACATAACAATAATAATAAAGCCTATATATTGAAAATTCGATTAAATCAAAATTATATTAAAGGAATTCTCGGATTTTTTTTTACAAATTCCTTATTTTATCAAGATGTTCGAAATTCCTGTCAAATTTTTGGACTATCTGGTTCGTTCTTCATTCTTTATTATTATTATTATTATTATTATTATTATTATTATTAAGATTATATAAAAAAATGATAAATGTTTTGAAATTTTAAATGGAATTCAAATTGAATAAAAATTAGAATAAGAATTGAATAAGAATAGGTATTATTAAAAAATAAAAATAAAAATTTTGGAGAAAGTAATGAATTTTTTTTTATATTGAATAAGAATTGTTTTAAATGCATATTAGGCTACATAACAATAATAATAAAGCCTATATATTGAAAATTCGATTAAATCAAAATTATATTAAAGGAATTCTCGGATTTTTTTTTACAAATTCCTTATTTTATCAAGATGTTCGAAATTCCTGTCAAATTTTTGGACTATCTGGTTCGTTCTTCATTCTTTATTATTATTATTATTATTATTATTATTATATAAAAAAATGATAAATGTTTTGAAATTTTAAATGGAATTCAAGTTGAATAAGAATTTATGCAAAATAAAAATTGTTTTTAATGAAAATTAACCTAAATAAAAATATATTCTTTCTTTTTTCAAGATGTACTGAATTCCTGGCAAATTTTTTGACTCTGGTTCATTCTTAATTATTATTATTTAAAATTAAAATAATAATAAATGTTTTGGAATTTTAATTACAATTCATGTTGAATAAGAATTTATGCAAAATAAAAATTATTTTTATTGAAAATTAGCCTATATATAAATTATTGATAAATATACTGACAAATCAGAAATCTGAGATATAAATATTGTTTCAAGTTAAAAAAACCGTGAAATAAAAATTCGGTAAAATAAAAATTATGTCAGCAAAATTATATTCAGTGAAATGAGGATTCTGGAATCCTTTAAAAATTCATTGTTTTTACAAGATATTAAATTTATAAATTATTAAATTCCTGGCATATTGTTTGACTTTTTGGTTTATTCTACATTCCTAATTATTATTATTATTATTTAAGAAAATAATAAATAAATGTTTTGAAATTTTAAATGGAATTCATGTTGAATAAGAATTTGTGCAAGGTGAAAATTTTTTTTAATGAAAATTAGCCTATATAAAATTATTATTGATTAATATACTGCCAAATATTGTTTAAAGTTAAAAATCTGTAAAATAAAAATTATGCCAGCAAAATTATATTAAGTGAAATGGGGATTCTGGAATCTTTTTACAAATTCCTTGTTTTTACAAGATATTAAATTTATAAATTTTTAAATTCCTGGCAAATTTTTTGATTTCTTAAATCTTAAAAAATTATGTCAGCAAAATGAGAAGTTTTGATTTTTTTTACAAATTTCTTGTTTTTACAAGATATTAAATTTATAAATTATTAATTTCCTGACAAATTTTTTGATTTCTTAAATTCTAAAAAATTATGTCAGTAAAATGAAGATTCTCAAATTCTTTTTACAAATTTCTTGTTTTTACAAGATTTTAAATTAATGGATTTAATATTAAATTCCGGACAAATTTTTGGATTCCTTGGATCTTTTACTTCTTTGATTATTGTTATTAAAAAAAAAAAGCTAATGAAACTTTTTCTTTGCGTTGTACCTATAAATAATAATAATATTAATATGAATTAATAATTTAACTACATTATTTTAATTTTTGACAAGTATGAAAAAAATTATCTATTTCTCCGAGTCAGTCAAATTTTGAAGGAAAAGGTTAGAAAAAAACGTTTGTTTTATTTTAATTTTTGCATATCAATTGAGTTTAATATCTAATTACTAAAATTATAAAACTAAATCTATTTGTAAAAAACTTTTAATCGTTACATTCAAAATTGACGGGCACGATTTGGATTGGTCGATAATTTGCGACTAGAGCGACAAAGTTTCGCAGATTGGCCGCATCTTCTAAAAACCGACGGCGTCGCCATCTTGGTTGGTGTGTACTAATAGGGGACGGTTCGATCAAAAAATCTGTCACAAATGGGTAATTATTCTTAAATTTTAGACAAGTGTTGAGTTAAAGCTTCGAGTGAGTCTCGAGGACGCGTTGAATTATTAATTGAGGGTGCGGAAGCCCTGTGTCAACGGCGGTCTCGTTTCATGGTGAATATTGGCGGTGGGGCCTTTAATTGTTTTCCGGGCCCCGTGCTGAGAAGATATGCAACATTGTTGTAAAGTGTATCTAACAATAGAGGAACGCGCGAGTTCGCGTTGTTCTTGTCGCGGTCCTCGCGTCAACTTGTGAAAAGCCGCCCCGCGTATGTGCGGCTCGGCCGTGAGGATTATATTTGCTTGATTTCACGGACAGGCGGACGGACCGAGTCCCGTAATCCTGAATGGCTGCCTCTTTCTAGGTTACTGACAGACACCAAGTTTTCAACTCAGCCTCCCGATGTTCAACTTCGGGGTTCGCGATTACCGTGTCTCGGGTATATTGCCTCTCTCGGCACCCACGTACAAAACGCTGCGTTCCCCAGCTCTCGCCGTAAGCACTTACCTAAACTGCCTTGTTTCTATCCACCCTGTTTGCTGCAACTTTTTTTGATAAAAACGTGCATGTTTCAATAATCGTGTGTGTGAATATTTTAATTAACGTGTGTGTGCCTCCCTGCAATAGCTCCATACATAAATGTGCGTGTGTGGTAAGTACCAAAAAAGGGGTGGGGATACACCTCGCGAGCGACAAGTACTCGGCTTCTGTTTCTATCACTGCCACCCCCTTTCCCACCCACTAAGATTTTTCTCTATCTTACTCCAAAATTACATTGATCATTTTTCAACCTTCTGACAACTTTCTTTCAAAAAAAAAAGTGACTCACTATATCGCTTGCTCACGTAACCTTAAAATTGCCATTTTCACCTAGACTTTTACTTGAAAAGGAGTAATTTTGAGTACAGACTTGCAGAAAGAGAAAATCGTCTCCCCTTCTAGGGAGAATTGCTTTTCTAAGCTCTCCACTCTTAACGACACTTTCACAAACAAAACTTGTCAAGTTTTTAGGTTATTCCATTTCTATCTGTACTCTAAAGTCAGTTTTTTTTTCATTGATTCTCTGCAGTATTTATTGACACAATGTACATTTATATTATCGAGGTATGTAAATTCAAGATAGAAATTTAGTAAAACACAATTCTACAGACATTTTCATTTAGAAGTGGACTTTTCCAATATAACCTAAAAAAAAGCATTTTGCATTGTTTGCAAAACGGGTTAAACTTTACAGTTCCTTTAGTTTAAAAAATGTTTAAACACATTTTGATAAAAATCTAAAAACTAATTTCTTTATTGCTATGCTTTCTGACCAACTTTGGTCATTGCAGAAATTATACAAGTACATCTAAAAATATCCCATAATGACCTACTTTCTCAATAAGCAGAAATTAATTATGCATTTGGGATTGTTTACTCACCAAAGTAATCCGAGCTTTGATTTCGGGTTATCAATGTAATTAGTAATATTTCACTAAAAACCCAATTAAGTACTCGTACTAGGTTTATAAATCTTACCTCAGCAGTTTTCCCCGATATTTCGTAATTTAATTGTTACTCAATTAAAATATTCAATCAGTTAAATCTATTATGTGAGTAATATTCATATGTAACAATTGATACGAAAGTTCATTGACTTGTAGGGGGAAAGTTTTCGGAACATGAATATTTTAATTGTTCCACTGCGTTGGCATGTCCAGCTTTTTGTGTCTCTTTTTTAAGACTGCATTGTCAGGGTAAGAATTAAAATAGACCTTGGACATATGATTCTTTCGACCACATGTCACACACCTGTTACATCCTAGGGTTCCCCTCGATCAAATGATTGCACAAAAACCCAGTACTTTTGCAATAAAAGTCCTCCTTTTTAACCCTTTCTATAAAACAGGAGACACTAACTTTTATTAGTTTAATCTCGTTTGTTTTCTAACTCTTATTATTTTCTTTGATTTATTGTTTATTTTTATAAATTTGTTTTTATACATTTCTATATATTTGATTATTACATATATTTCTATATATTTATGCTTATTATGTATATATTTATGTTTATTACATGTTTTTATAGATTTATTTTTATTATACAATAGATCAAACAACGCGCGCGATTTCTATACCTTGTGTTATGAATAATTATAAATATTTTAAATATAATATTAAAAAATAAGTAAAACAAGTTTTATTTAAATTTATAAACTTTTAGAATAAAAAAATTGCAAAAAAAATTAAAACAATTAATAATTGGCGAAAGTAATTTAAAAAATCATAGAGATGTTTTAAAATTAAAGGAAATAATTGAAATTTGAGAAAAATACTTGAAAATCTTAGAAATAAATTGAAAACAATTAGAATAATGAAAAATTGAAAAAAATTATTGAGATAAATAATTAAAAATTTAGGAAATTAATTCAGAAATAATGAAAGTTATTAAAAATTGAAGAAAATAATGAAAAAATAATATAAGTAATTTAAAATTTTAGAAAATAATTTAAAAAATTACATAATATATTTTAAATAAAGGAAAGTTAACGAAAATTTCAGAAAAATATTTAAAATTTTTAGAAGTTCATTAAAAAAAAGAAGAAAATAATTAAAAATTGAAGAAAAATATTTAAAAACTGGGGAAAATAATTGAAAAATGGTTTTAAAACTTGGAACTTAAAGAAAATAATTGAAATTTGAGAAAAATACCTGAAAATCTTCAAAATAAACTGAAAAAAATTAGAATAATGAAAAATTGGAGAAAGTAAATGAAAATTGAAAAAAATGTTTGAAATTGATATAAATAATTAAAAATTTAGGAAATTAATTCAGGAATAATGAAAATTATTAAACATTAAAGAAAATAATGAAAAAAATAATATTAAAATTTGAAAAAATAATTTAAAAAATTACATAATATATTTTAAACAAAGTAAAGTTAAACAAAATTTCAGAAAAATACTTAAAACTTTTAGATGTTCATTGAATAAAAAAAAAAGAAAATAATTAAAAATTAAAGAGAAATATTTAAAAATCTTAGAAAATAATTTTAAAAAATAAAAACAACTAAAAATTGGGGAAAATAATTGAAATGTGATAAAAACAATGATTAGTTAAAAAAAAAAAAATGAAATTGTAAATAAAGAATTGAAAAAATTGCAGAATTTCTTTTTAAATGAAAAAGAAATAATAATGGAAATTTGAGAAATATACTTGGAAATCTTAGAAATAAATTGAAAACAATTAGAATAATGAAAAATTAAAAAAAGTAATTGAAAAAAATGTTTAAAATTGTGATAAATAATTAAAAATTTAAGGAATTAATTTAGAAATAATGAGAATTATTAAAAATTAAAGAAAATAATGAAAAGAATAATATAAATAATTTAAATTTTGAGAAAATAATTTAAGAAATTACATAATATATTTTAAATAAAGGAAAGTTAAAGAAAATTGCAGAGAAATACTTAAAACTTTTAGAAGTTCATTGAATAAAAAAAAAGAAAATAATTAAAAATTGAAGAAAAATATTTAAAAATCTTAGAAAATAATGTAAAAAAAATAAGAATAACTAAAAATTTGGGTAAATAATTGAAAAATGGTTTTAAAACTTGAAACTTAAAGAAAATAATTCAAATATTAGGAAATAATGTTTAAAAAATAAGAATAACTAAAAATTTGGGAAAATAATTGTAAAATGGTTTTAAAACTTGAAACTTGAAGAAAATAATTGAAATATGATAAAAACAATAAGTTAAAAAAAAATAAATGAAATTTATTTTCTTTATTTCTTTATTTTCTTTTTTTAAATAAAAAAATGAGAATAATTAAAAATTAAAAAGAAGAATTGAAGAAAGCTAAAAATAATTTTAATTTAAGATATTTAATAAAAATTCTTCGAAATTATGAAAATAAGTGAAAATAATTAAAACTTGAAGAAAATAATTGAAATTCGGGAAAAATACTTCGAATGCTTAAAAAATAGTTTTACAAAATGCGAGTAATAATTAAACATTGAGGGAAATAGTTAAAAAATGATAAAAGTAATTTAAAATAGAAAACAATAATTGAAATATGATGAAAATAATTAAATTTAATTTTAAAATACAAATTAAAAGTTTGTAAACCCGTTTATATGTAAATAAATAAATGAAAATTTCCGATAAATAATTGAATTTTTTGAAAATCATGCTAAAAGAATGAAAATAATTAGAAATTGGAGAAAACGATAGACAAATTACAGAATTTATTTTTGTGCAAAAGAAAATAATTAAAAAATGGTTTAAAACATAATTATGTTTTATAATTATAATTAAAAGATTTTTATTTATTTCTATTTATTATGTATTTAATTAACTTAACGTTTGCAAGGTTTGAAAATTTACAACATTTTTTTTTTTTTTTTTTTTTTTTTGTAAAACTAAAAAACACATTTTTGAAACTATTAGAAAAGTAAATAAAAACGAAGTCATTCGGACAAGAAGTTAATATTAATATTTGAAGAGCAAGTTTTCAAAAGTTGATAAATCCATATTGTTATTTCGAGAAATATAGACAAATGTTGTTTCTCACATAACCGCTAAAGTTAATTTTAAAGTAGAAAAGTTGTACTGAATTATTTATATAAGAATGTTTTTTTGGACTTGAGACATTTTTTTTAAATTAAAGTTTATTATAATTACGAAATTTAAAGGTTTTTGTTATTTTTACTAGTAAAAAAAAAAAAAATTATACAAGAGAAGCAGTTTCATGTTTTGATTGTAAAAATATATCATAATAAATTTTCTTTTAATTGAAGTACTGAATGAAAGATTTAGTAAAATATTAACTTTATTACCTATTTTAATAAAAATTAAAGTTTATTTTCAAGTAAAAAAACTTAAATAAATTTATTAGACATGAAGATCCTATGAAATTGTATAAAACAATTATATTAAATGAGATAATTACTTTTTTTTTTTTTTTTAATATAAAGATTTTTTAAAAATTATTCTTAAAAATTCATTTTAATTTTTTTTTTATTGTGTTCAATGTTTTTGCAATAAACTAATTCTAAAGAAACACCAGTAATAGGTTTTAATCAAATCGTGAAATTTGTATCTCGGCAAATTGAAGACATGACAATTTATGATAACAAGAACTTTAAGATTAGGTAATAGCTTTTTTACGATTATCAAGTCTTAACAAATTACAGTAATTCTTTTTCATTTTTTATGTATTAAGCCCTTAATTAAATCTGAGGATAAAAATACTTTTATTTTCTGATTATTATTACTAATAGTAAAGAGTTAGACAGCAGCGGGCGTGCCAGAATGATACCAAAATGTTCAGGGCTCTGCTTGGCTTGACCTCCTTTTGATAATGTTTCCGCATGCGCGTTTAAATGCATTTTGGCTTCTCATATGTACTAGAAAACTTTTTGTTCTGTCCACCCTTGTCCTTTTAAATGAATTTGGAAATCTACAATTATACTTTGAATCACAATTCTAGCTCAATTGAGTAAAATTTACTTTCTGTGGATTCTATTTCTAACTCTGTACAATTGATTTTTATTCATTATTAACTTATTTTTCAAAAAAATTTCTTTAAAAAAAACTTTTTTCTTTTATTTTTCACAAGTTTTTTTAATATTTGCAAATTGGATTTATTTATTTAATTTTTATAATTTCAATTCCCTGGGATTTTTTTATTGATTCGTTGATGATGTGCAATTTTTTCACAGAACACTGGAAAAGTTTTATATTTTTCCTTTTTTTTTTATTTTTGACAATTGTCGGCACTATTTGTGTCAATCTTGACAATTGTTGAAACTGAACCAGGACAATCTAGATTACTTTTATGTAATATCAGTTCTGTTCTTGAGTTAAAAATCTTTTGAGCTTTCTTGAGAGTGATTCTTTTCTGTTAATTTTAGTTTTTCAGATTTATTGTTAAAAAAAAAAAATTTTTTGTTGAACTTCTTTAGAGTGATATGCGTGCATCAGTGACCCCATTCAAGTAATTTAGTGATTTAGATTCTAGTTTAAGGAAGCACATCGTACTTTCGCTTAATTGGTAACTTTAACTATATTATTTTATGAGAACACATTTCAGACTTTAACTATTCAGTTTATCTAGTTCTGGATAGTTCTAATTTTGTTATCAGCATCCAAAATTTAGCAAAGTATTTGATTATTCAAATTGTGGTTTCTTTTTCTCTTTAATAACCTTTCAAACTTTTAAACAAGATAATTCTTAAATTAAGCAAAATACACTGGCGAAAATTAAATTTATTGTAAATGTTATTCAAACTTTTTTATATCTTTTCAATCAAACTCCAGAAAATAAAATTTTGAAAATATTCTTCTGTGGTATAATATTATGAAATAAATATTTGTCTTGAATGATAAAAATGGGATGAATAAAATCTTTTTTAATTTTGAATGCGGTTTAGTGAAACTGAACCGCCTCACTGAACTACCTCAAGTTTATTGCTTTTTTAGCAATAAACTTGAGGTAGTTTTTTTCTAAGGATTCACTGTCGTTACTTGCAATTCCACATCATAATCGCTCTTTCGCGTCATCATAAAACATTTATTTTAGACAGACCTTCACCCGGAAGACATTACAATCATTCACCTAACGGTTTAACAATTACACGTGTAACATTTGCAAGGAGTTACTCCTTAGTTTCAAAAATGGCCCTTGGTCATGTTGATCATTTATCAAAAAGAAATTACGTCACTCCAAACTTGTTATTCTAAATTCGAATTCCAAGATCAAAATATGCTTAATCACTTTCTTCAACTATTTTCCCCCTGTTCTTTTTTTTCTCTTCTTCCATCAATCATAGAAATCAGGCTTTGAATTTTAAACCTGTTTCTGCAAATTTGAGGCGGTACCTTTTTTTTTTTTATTTTTAAATAATGGATGATTTTTAGAATGATTCACTTTTTTTTTTAAATAACTAATTTTTTTTTTTAAGATTATAATTTTAAAATGTAACTTTCATTTCCAAATCGAATTTTTATGTATCAAAAAAAGAGATCGTTCTGTATTTTTCCAAGCACTTTAGAGATGAAACTACACTGAAAAAATTTTGGTACAGTATCCGTCCCATGGAAATATTTCATTATTCTGTTAACTTCAGATTAAATATTTTGCATTGATTTTCAACGTAGTGAAGTTAACTGAATAACGTAATTTTTCATTTGGGACGTATACTGTACTTTAAAGTGCAGATGCTGCACCAAAATTTTTTCAGTGTAGAATATTTTGTGCTTGGGACAGATAAACGTGTGAAGATATCTTTTTTCCTAGCTGAAGGCGACGTTTGACGCCCTCCTGTTTTCATTCTATTTCAGGAATTTTTTTTTTCATTCGACTTCCTGAAATTACAATACAAGTAGCACAATTTTTGAAAGGTTTCTGTATTACATTTATATTCATCTCTCTTATTTATTTATTTTCTTTTTTGTGTCAAATAATTAAATTTGCAGGGCTAATTAAAATTTTTTCTAACTTAAAAATACGTAAAATTAAATATCTTTTTATTTTTCTCTTTTTTATTTGTGTATGAGAAGAGTTGCAGTCTTCATCTCATTCAAAATTGATTTTGATTATGCAGTATTAAAAAGAAACTTTTGTAATTAAGGTAAAACTATCCCTGAACATAACCTAAAATTTGTTCCTTCTTAGATCCCTTTCTTCATATCGCGTCACATTTGTTGAAATATTATCATCAATATTAAGAAAATTCAAAGAATTAAACCAAACAACGTTATCAAAAAACAAATTAATAGCTGAATAATTAGCATCTTTAAAATCATAATTTTAAAAAACAGATGAATCACTATCAAAATTATTGCTCATGATTGGGTTAAATATTTCGAGTAACTATGAAGGGTAAAAATTGTCAACAGGAAGTATTGGATCATCAAAAATTGACAAATGAAAATTACAATAATTAATCAAAATAAGATCCAGTACAGAATTATACGAATTTACAAAAGAGTTAATTTGAGATAATTTGAAGTAAATCAAAATATTGAAAAATAGGTTTAAAATTTGAAAAATGTTTACCAAGTAATCCAGAATCAATAAAACAAGACAGCACTGTATCACAATTTCTTCTCCAGAGAGAAAGATACTAAACTTCTCAAAAGAGGAAAACATTTCTCAAGAGAGAATTATTTTATAAATTTACAAAAAATTTAATCAATTTTTTCCCTTAATTTTAAAAATAATTTCATATTACTAATTTTTCGAAGATTTTCCTCTCTAATAAAATTTTAACGTTTTTCCATTAAGTTTCCTATAAAAATTAAAGAACAAGAAATAAAAAATTATTTATTTTCTTAATTTGAAAAAGGTAACAGTAAATATTTTTATTTGGCAAATGGATTTTTTATTTTATTTTAAATTTTTTTTCTTTTTTATGGCATTTTTTTCAAATTTTCTCCTTATAAGGAGGTTTTCCCCATTGACATAACCTTAAACTAGAAAATCGTTTTTAACTCCAAATAAAAATGTTATTAAAATTAATTTCACCACATTTTGAAAGATTCAGTTGTACATTTTCCAGAAAAAAAATTATAGGTTGAGCTAAAATTTTTTGTCAAATAGCAATTACTTATTATTTTGTGGTTTTTTGTCAAATAATAATTATTTAATATTTTGTGTTTTTTTTTTTTTTTTTTTGATCTAGTGAAAATAATTTTAATCTAATTTTGTTAAATAATAGCTTTTTTTCTCTTTGAAATATTCTTTTCAATCTTGTTTGTTGGGTTTTGTCAAATAATATTTTGTTTAAAAGTTATTAAGCAAATAAAATTTTGTTCTTTACGTATTTTTTAAACAGAATATTGTTTTAAGAAAATCTAACAAATAAAATTGTTGAGAATGTTTTAACGAGAAAAATGAGCTACTATTTGTCAGAATTGGACGCAAATTGTAGTTAATTAAATTTAAAGAAAAAACATAAAATGTTAAATAATTATTATTTAACAACAAATTTTAGCTCAACTTAATTTTTTCTGTAAAATATACAACTGGATCTTTGAAAATTTTGTGAAATTAATTTGAATAATATTTTTATGTGGGGTGAAAAACGACATCCTAATTTGAGGTTATGTAAATGGAGAGAACCTCCTTAAGAAGATCCGTAACTTTTTAATTTTAAAGAATTTTCGTATTTCTTCTGTAAAATGTTTTCTTATCTTTGTATTTTATTTTTTTTATTTTTAGATTTTCTTATTTTTCAGTAGCTTTGCCTTCTTTACTTATTTATTCATAATTTATTCAATTTATTTATTAAAGATTGTCTTATTTCTCAATATCTCTTATTAAATGTTCTTTTTTTTCTTTATTTTTTAAGACATTTTTACTTATTTTAAAATAATTTTTCGCTTTTTCTTTGTAATTCTTTTTTAAATTAAGTTTATTTATATATGTATTTTTTGGTTAAAATTAGAGCATTTTGTTTATGTGATTAGTTTTAAAAAACCTTATATAAAAATGACTTGTAAACCTATGTTACATTATAAATAAATTAATTAATATATGCATTTTTTTAAATAAACATAACGTATGCTGAATGTTTAAAACTGCCTTTAATATTTCTTTCAAACCAGTTAATATTTAAATAACCAGTTCAATAATATCTGAAAGGAAAAATGCAGAAAAATATTCTTTTCGAGTACTTAAAAGTCCCTATTTTTGACGAGAATCCAAAATGGTAACAATTAAACGAAAATTTAATTACACGTTTTTTTTCAAACATTTGGATTTAATGCTTTTTTTCTGTTTTTAAATTTAATCAAGAAATGCTTAAATTGGCTTGATCCCAAGTATATAAAAAATGAGTAATTGAAGTGAGAGTTTGTTGTTATGATTTAAATAGAGTGAAAGAGAATTTTCCCGATCTGACGTAAATTGTGAATCACAATACAAACTGTCATATCGAAGGGGTCAAGTGCGTTCATCTTTAATGAGAAGGACTGAATATCCTCTGAAATATAATATTAATTATTATGAATTAAACTGATGGTTGAATTACTGGATCGTCAGTCAGCCTGTGTTGTTGATTCAAATCGAAGCATGACCAGGATGACTCATATCCGCCTACCTGTATCTCCGGTCCGATTCGTTGCTTGACCTGATGCAAAATACAGTCTTCTTTTTTTTTTTCTTTCTTTTTTTCCCACATAAGGGGAGAGCTATTCTTTCGCTTGAATATCCCTGTATTATAGTTTATTTCTCGGCGCGTTTAAAAACGAATTTTTCCCTTAAAAATGTTACTTATTTTTTATTCAAATTGAATCAAAAGGAAACGTCTCGAATTTAGTGAAAATTAGCTAAATGTAATATTTTGAAATGATTAGGAATTAAAATTTTATAATACAAAATTTCTAATTTGAAAATTTTAACCTTATGGAAACTGGGAAAGTTGAATGCAAATTTTAGAGTTGAAGAAACTGGTGTCTGTGAGGATGTCAAGAAAATTTTTATGCGTGAGAATTGTACTTTTAACGTAGAGACAAGTTTAATGCCTGGAGAACTTTTATAAGAGATGAATGGAGATGAGTGAACTCGAGAGAATGAAGTATTCAAATGCTATCGAATGTTTTTTTGTTCACTCGAAGCGACTTAAATGAGTGTTGATATATTCATATAAATATATAATAGTTGCTGGAATATTGCTTTATCCATCAAGTTTACATATATCCTTCCAATGCCAACTATCTTTCTGTAATTGCTTTTAACATTTGCGTTCAAAGTATTATGTGGATGTAATTATTCTCACTTGCATAATCCAAACTCGAAAGGAAAAGCTTACACCACTCATTTTATGATATATTATGCAAAATCCTATAAACTATACAAATGCTTTTTTCAATTTGAAATAAAGTTTCTGATTTTGCATTGTTAATTCAAAATCAGCAACGGTTTTTATTTATTTTATCAATCAGAACTATTTGGAAAAACAGGCTCTATTTTAATAGAGAGATCTGGAATTTTGTTCAGAGCAGGATTTATTACTTTGATCTTGATTTTTTTGTGTAAATGAGAAACCGTTTGTATTTTAGCTCGCTCCTTCTATTGCTTGGAAGATTGTTGTTTTAATTGGCTGACTAGGACGTAATAGTACTTCAATTAATTTTACAAAAGATCGCGAAGACTTGAGTTATTGTTTTATTGTTGACGTTATTTTAACCAGTGTCACATTACCAGTAATTATTATCCTTTGAAGACAATAATAATAATAATAATTTTGTTTTAATATTCAAAAGTCCAAGTTTTAAAACTCAAGAAATTAGTAGTTTATTGATTGTGTAACATTGATTAATTAAGTTTTTGAATTTAATACTAAAATTAATCCTTTTTTTAGGCGTAGCGGGAGAGGATTCATCATCGAAGGATAGGACGGTTTGAGGCAGTAAACCTGGCTGGCCTACAATGTCCGCTAGCATGCGGAGCACTCTACAAACTGTTCCTGAGTCCGTACCCGCCGACCACGTCACCAACTCCAAAGTGAGTAACTACCACCAAACACTTTCTTGATGCAAAGTTGTCAGTTGAAAAACAAAAGAAAAAAAAACCATAAATGAAGCTAAACACCATGGATTCAAGGCCAGCGTCTTTACGGCAATCGATATTTCGCGGCCATTGAAAAGCAACCAACAAAGGATTCCATCCTGAGAGTTTCCTAATACGGTTATCTTTACGTCTTTCTTGCTCGTTTACCAGAATGATGAATAATACACCAATGAAAGAGATTCCTCGGGAGCAAAATTATCTCAAACTACAATCAAAACTGGCAAAACTGATAGCATTCTGATTCACTGCAAAGTCTATTAATTTTTGTTTTTTATCATCAAAGAAATGTTGCAGTTTATGGAAGTGTTGATTGCGAAAGATTAGATTTACTTTAAGTTTAATAGAATATTTTTCTATTGTTTATTTTGTTTTTTTTTAAGATTTATTGGGTTAGGGTTTGTTTTAAGAGTTTAACTTGTTTGGTTTGTTATATTTTTTTAATTAGCTATTTTTTTCTTGCATTTTGTTTTCTTGTTTTAGTACCATTTTGAATTCAATTGGAAATTTGTATTGTCGTTTTTTATTTTCATTTTTTTCTCCGAGATTTCGCCAGAATTTGAAATATTAATTTCACCGAAATAAATCTTGAGTGAATTAAAATTGTAGTCCATAATTGGAATCGTTATAAATAACGTCCAGCTGATTTTGAATCATGTACAACAAATAATTAAAATTAATAATAAGTTGATTGAAAATAAAATATAAGAATAAGAAATGAAACAGTGAAATATGCTGTAGAATGATTAATTCTTATAAATTTAACTTCCAGGAAGATTAGTTAACTTAATTTTTTCCGAATTTTCATTCCTCACAATTATAACTAATTTTTTTTCACATCATTTTTATTCGTTAAAATATTGAGTTTTACTGTAAAATTTGTCAGATATAATTTTTATTAATAATTTTCAGTTTAAAATAATTATCTAAAGCATAATTTTTGTTCAAAGTAATCTTACTTCAGTAAGATTTTCCATCGGCAAATAGCAGATGCTCGGAAAATTTATTAATTGGCTTTTAAATAATTAAAATATTACCATCAATATTTTTTGTAATAAAGAATCTGAATTTACAAGAAAAAAATGTAAAACCATCAAGAAATTAACACTTTTGCATATAATTAAACTTTTTTCTCAGATCGTTTGTAATTTTTTTTTTAATTCTGCTATTTTTAATTAATAAAGACTAATTGTTCTCATAAAATATTCATGACGATTTTATTATTTTTAATTTTTAAACAATTACACGGTTTCGAAGATACGATTGTTTGTGTTAAAAAAAAATTATAAAACAAATTAAATTTTTCTTAAACAAACAACCATTTTTTTTAAATTGGTGCACTTGCTAAAAATTTTGAAATTATAAACTTGTGAAAAATCTTTTTCCTGAAAAAATAAGTTGTCATTATTTAAAATCACGTGTTTTTAGAAATTTTATAAATGATATGAGAAAAGAATTTAATTGTATGTAGAAGTGTTTAAGGAGGTTCTCCCCATTGACATAACCTCAAACTAAAAAATAGCTTTTCCCTTCAATGAAAAATATTATTAAAATTAATTTCACTAAATTTTAAAAGACCCATAGAATTTTCAGAAAAATTTAGGTTGAGCTAAAATTTGTTGTTAAATAATAATTATTTAACATTTTATGCTTTTTCTTTAAATCTAGTTAAAATCTGTAATTTTCATCCAATTTTAACAAATAATAGCTTATTTTTCTCATTCAAATATTTTCTACAATTTTTTTGTTGGGTTTTGTTAAAGAATATATTGTTTAAAAGCTATTAAACAAATTACTATTGTTTTTTAGTTATTGTTTAAACAAAATACTATTTAACAAAATGTAAGAAATAAAATTGCAGAGAATGTTTCAATGACAAAAATGCGCTATTATTTGTCAAAATTGGATGAAATTTACATATTTTAACTAGATTAAAAGAAAAAACATTAAATGTAAAATAATTATTATTTGACAACAAATTTTAGCGAAACCTAATCTTTCTGAACGATGTACAACTGGATCTTTTAAAATTTGGTAAAATTGATTTCTATAATATTTTTATTTATGGTGAAAAACGATTTTCTAGTTTGAGGTTATGTAAATGAAGAGAACCTCATTAAGTATTTTTGTCTGGATAAAATTTTTTTTTAAATTGAAATTATGTCTACCAACGTACATTTATATTTCAAATATTTAAAGAACAATTGAATAGTTTTTTCCAAAGAAAAATTACGAATTTTTATTTACCATAACTTTTTACCATATTTCCGTATCATATAAATATTGTTTTACTGATTATTTGTCTATCATATTTTTTTAATATTCTAATTTTTATTCAATTGACTTTTCATGTAAAGGAAAAAACATTGAACCGAATTTTTATTATTTTATTTTGCCGAATCATTACTTAATATAATTTTTAATTTACATAATTTTTTTACAAAATTATATTATTATAATAATTATTTAGAAATTTTGTGAAATAAAACTTACGTAAAGTAAAATTATATTAATTAATAATTCAGCAATATAATCATTCGTTTCAATGATTTTTCGTTTGAATAAAAATTTAGCTTGTGAAAAATTCAGTGTATCTACTAACCGGGAAAACCTGGAAATAACCAGGAAATGAAAAAAACCGGGAAATAGTCGGGAAATGAAATATAATATTGTGAATCTTAATACAGTTTGTGCTGAAATTGTAAGTTATAAGAACAAACAATTTTTTTTTTTAATTTTCAAAATCAATTATTATTATTGTTGATAAATTCATTAAATAAATAATGAAAAGTTAATATTAGTTATATCATTTGTTTATAATAAGAAATTTAATATTTAAAACCGGGAAATGACCTTAAATTTTAAGAACCAAATTTAGTAGACACCCTGAAAATTATGATTCATAAATAATCTGAGAGATAAAAATATTATGAAATAAAAATTCGGTAAAATGAAAATTATGTTAAATAAAGATTCGGCGAAATAGTAATTATTATGCGAATGTATATTCGGTTTATTGAAATTTATGTTGAATGATAATTGTGATAAATAAACATTGCTTTAAATGAAAATCAGCGTAAATAAAAATAATGCTTGATAAATAGGTAATATTTGACGAATGAAAATTCTGTGAAATAAATATTATGCAAGGTCAAAACCTTATAAAACGAAAAGTCGGTAAAATAAAAATTATCTCAAGTATGAAAAGTAGTCGAAATTATAATTCTGTTTATATAATATTTGGTCTAATTAAAGTTCTGTTGAATAAAAATTATGAAAGTTGTTAATTGTATTATAATTTGTTTTTTATATCTTTAAAACAATTTGCTTTAAAAAATTTTCCTTGAAACCATGGTGTTTAACGAAAAAGAAATTATGGTTTGACAGTTGGACAAAAGTATCAAAAGTAAGTAGGACCTTGCTGAAAGGGCAAACAATTTGGTCCACTTTTATATATATAGATTATGAAATGTTGCTCTGGTGTCGTGAAAATGTGAAGTTTAACTGCTTCGTGACGTCTTTTGATAATGGTATAAGCACATGGTTTAAGGCAAAGCAATGTTGCTATTAACTGCCTTTATACTCGCTTTCGTCGCATCTTTTTTTTTTAAATAAAAACACAATATTTTACAATAAGTTAGAAGTTGATAATATTTTATAGTTTTATTAGATTATACGGGTCAAATAACAAATTAAATTACACTATTGATATTATTCTTTTAAATCATTGATAAAGTTTGTGTCGATTCACATAAATTATGTTTTTTTAATTAACATATTTTTTAAATTGTTTTAATTGCGATTAACATAAATCACCTGTTTGAAATTTTTTTTTTAATTTATTACCTAAATGGAAAAATAAATTATTAAATGAAAATAACACAGTCAATTAACAACATCTATCGATGTCTTGTCAATTAATTTTTTAAAAAAGCGTAATCATTATCTTCTAAAATGGAGGAAAAAATTCGACTTTGTGGTAGGTTCTGTAAATATCATGGCTCGATTAAAGATTCAAGAGGATTAATTTTTATTTTAAATGGAACAGAATCCGAATGAAAGTGTAGTCAAACAGAATGGTCAGTGTTGTAGTGAAGTGGCAGAAGAGCGAACAGGTTTTTCAACGATGCTTTCGCATTTTCACTTTACGCGAATAATATTTATTATTTCATTCCTGGTTCATCTCTGTACAACGCATGCCTCTTGCGAAAGTCGCGAATATAAAATTAAACTTACGCCCATCACACTACATAAATATGACTCTCTCCTCGTTCTTATCGGTCGAATGAAACATCCTGAGTGAAATATTGACTTTTTTACACTCTGAAAACGTCTATTTAAAAAAACTATCTATCTAAGATATTTACAGTTCGAAATTGATAATATTCTATTATTTTTTAATTATTTTCTTTCAATCCTTAAAGATTGTGAAAACTAGTTTCTATAAAAAAAATATATTAATACAATTTCTAAAATAAAAGAAATAAAAAGATCTTTATTAATATAATAAGGTAGATCACCATCTACAAAGTCGTGTCTAATATTGAAGCGTAAAATTGAATTTCCTGTTTTAAAAACTCTATATTGTACCTTAAAATTTAATTTCCTCTAAGTTTTAAAAAGTTACGAGTCTTAGAGGTTTATTAATCACTTCCTTTTTAGAAACCCACGATCCGTGAAACTTCAACTCTGAAAGAGTTCACCAGGTTTTGATCTTATAAGATGTTCCCAAGGAGTTTACTTACTTGAGAAACTTATAATGTTCTAAGATCATTATTTTATGGTTCATAAGTGACTCTCTAACGAATTAAAAGCTCTTCTCTATTACTTTAATTAAATTTACATTTTGAGTTTTCCAAGCCATCAATTTTAGTAATTTAAATTATAAATCTAAAGTGTACAATTTTTAAAGAAGAAATTTCTAGTTAAAAATTGTTTAAATTAAACATTTATAGTTTAATATAAGCAATATAAATACAAAATAATATAATAGTAATAATATATAAATTCCACAAAAATTAAAATCGATGACGTATTCTCGATCAGCAATTATTCTAAGATCAGTGGACTGCCACGTACCAATTGCAAGCGTATCATCAACAGAGAAACGATCAAGGTCCTCTGAGAAATTTAATGTCAATTATAATCACTTTATAAAAGTCTATAAATCTACTTTTAGATCAATTAATTTATGATTTATATTATTTGTAAAATCCGGGAATTTTATCTAATAGTGTTCCATTTTTAAAGTTGCATTTAAAATTGAATTTTCTGGCTTGCTGACATTTTCGTTTTTCTGGATCACTGTCTTTTTATCCAACATTTTCAGTGCTTAGTCAATCGCAACCAATTACGTGAATAACAGAATAGTATACAAACAGTGCTATTACTTAAACAACTTGACTCTCAACTCTTAGGGCCACGCGACTCTAATATGGTTCCTCGTAATTGTTCGTTGAGCTCAATTCCAGCACTATTCTCAAAATAAAAATTATCTCGATAATGTTTGTCTCATGACTACTACTAGAAGTTAATTCTTTCCAACTCACTACATTTTAAACTGTCAACATAATCAATTCGATGTCAATTTCTTGTTTTTTCCATTAGACAGCAAGATTTATCGAGAAATAGATGATTTTTGCACTATTTATTTGAAATTGTTTTATAAGTTTTTTGTAAAATTATTTCAACTTTATAGCTGAAATTGTTTCAATTTTATAATTGAAATTGTTTTTTTTTTACAATCGATTGTATAAAACAAACGTGAAACTGTATAAAACAATTTTAAATTTTCGTCGATAAATTCGTTTCATAAAGTCTTGAAGTTTTAGATCCCCTATTGTTTTCTTGGGGCTTGGTCTTGATAATTTAATCATCTTAGAATTTGTTTTCAAGTTAATAGAGTTGTTTTCTCTTTAATCGTCTTAGAGTTTTTCTTTTTTAGACACTAAGCTCTTATTAATATAATAATATGTATGTCACTTTGTTCTCTGAAGTCTCTTACTTTTATTTATTTTTCTGATTTATCTCTTCTGATACTTTTTTCTGATTTCAGATCTTTAGCATCGTGAAGCGAAGATTTTAAAAATTCGACTTATTTTGGAAATGTAATAAGTTTTAATATTACGTATAAAGAGCTGGAAATTTTCATATTTTTTCTTGAGGAATTCTTCTGGCGAAACTTCTTCGTTGTCGATGGTACTGTCGGGCCTTAAACTGACTTTCCAAATGAACGTCAGATGGCGACTCTTGTCTTTAAAAGCAACACCAATGCTTCCCTGAGATAATTCTAACTGAGAATCGTTAAACTTTATCTTCTTTTCTATTCACTGATTCTTTTTTTTTATTAGACTTTCGCTTTTCTTGTCAGTCTTGGGTTCAATGTTTGTGGTTTGTTCTATAGATTGTGATATAAATAGATCTCACTCTAAAAATATTTATTTATGGTACAATATTAAAGCATAATAATAATTATATAAATTTATAATATATAAATGTCTATTATTCGGATAGAAGGAAATTCAGATAATTTATTTGAAGTTTCGATCGATTGAATTTGCATTTGATTAAAATTAGAAAAAAATTAATCATTTGAAATTTTGATGGGATAAATGTTTATTTATTTATTATTTGGTCGATTAAAATTTGGATAAGATTAAACATTCAATCGATTGTAATCTAAATTGATTAATGTTTGGATTAATTGAAGTTCGGATGATTTCCAAATTGGATTAATTTAAAGTTTTTATGAATTGAAATTCGGATAATTTCAAATTTTAATAGATTAATATTTGGATTAATTAAAATTTGAATAAATTACAGTTTCGGTCGATCGAATTTGAGTTTAATTAAAATTAGAATTCATTCAAAGTTAGATCATTTGAAATTTAAATCGTTTAAATTTTGATAACCTAAAAGTCGGATTATTTAAATTTTTGATAAATGGAAATTTGGATAATTACAAATTTGAATTAATTTAAAATTTGGATGAATTAAAATTCGGATAATTTCAAATTTGAATAGATCAATATTTGGATTAATTAAAATTTCCATAAATTACAGTTTCGATCAATTGAATTTGAGTTTAATTAAAAGCAGAATTCATTCAAAGTTAGATCATTTGACATTCAAATCGATTTAAATTTTGATAATTTGAAATTCGGATTATTTAAAATTTTCATAAATGGAAATTAGGATAATTTCAAATTTGAAACGATTAATATTTGAATTGATTAAAATTTGAATTAATTACAGTTTCGATCAATTGAATTTGCGTTTAACTAAAATCAGAATTGATTACAATTTAGAACATTTAAAATTTAGATAGGATTGAAATTTTGGATTGATTGAAATTTAAATCGTTTTAAATTTGAATAAATTAAAATTCGGATTATTTAAAATTTCAATAGAATTAAAATTAGGATCGATTGAAATGTAAATTGATTAAAATTTGTGTAAATTGAAATTCGGAAAATTTGAAATTTTACTTGCTTAATTAGACAGATTGCAATTTAGTTCGATTTAATTTACGTTTGTTTAAAATTATAATGAACTGAAATTTTGAAGTTTAAAATCATTGTTATTTTGAATTTTAAAACCATAGATAATTTAAAGTTATTTCAAATTTAAATGTATTAAATTTCAAATTAATTTCAATCGATAAAAAATGTTGATTATTTAAAGTTTAAATCAGTCGACTCATTTAAAAAATAAAATGAAAAACTGAAATCCTCTGATTTCTGCATTATTTTAAACTCAGAAGTTGAAAAAAAAAATTATCGTAAGCTAATAATTTTTTTTCAACATTCCTAAGCTGAATCAATGTTTTCACATTGTAAATTAAATTATCTTTTAAATTACAGTTCATTAAAAAAATTATCGAATCATTTCAGTTATTTTCATATTTTCCTGAAATTAAAAAAACCTATTATTTTGAAGACTAATAAAATGTTTAGAAAAGTGAAAAATGTAACAAATTGTCAAAATAGATGGCACTTAAAACAAAAGATAAAAAAATAATTTTTTACGAGATTTGGATTTATTCGCCGTAAATTTCATTGTTTATGAAATAATTGTTTTATTAATAGATGAAAATTATAGGAGCCTCTTTTGATATGTTAAACAAAAATATTAGCATAAGATAGGAGGCTAGTGAAATACGTACCCGTATTGTTTGTCGTGCCCTTGATTCGTCCTACGACAAACATTTAGCATTGCATATTTTACAGCCGGTTTTTCAACTAGAATTAATCTCACATGCATAATTACACTAGTTATACTGACACAAAGATAACTGTTTAATGTTCTTTAAATTTCTTCATAAAACAAATTATAAAACAAATCTTTATTCTACAATTTTCAATTTTCTTCAATCATATTTATTTTTCTTTGATTTTATCCTCACCTTAAAATTCATTTTTAAAACTATTCTACACTTGTTGAAATTTTACCAAATTATAAATTCATCGCATCAATGATTTTAATCTCAATCTTTATAAAAGAAAATTTAGACATTTTGCTAAAATTTAGATATCCTCAATATTTTCTCTTTCTTTTTCTTTTTTTTTTTTTTTTAATGAGCGACATGAAAAAAAAAAACTTTCGAAAGTGCTGATCTTGCGATACCTTGGTGATAGCCAGCTGATTTTGCAAGAGGAAAAAGCAGAGATCGATAGGTTGCCGATCAAGAGTTAGAAGCAGGTGCGCAAGCTGTTTTTTTCTGGCTATGAAACGTGGCAACACTGTCTCTTGGTTAATCTTAATGACTCTGCTACCAGAACTTGAATCACTATTCATTATATTCAAGAGTTTTTCCATCAAGACGTAAAACGAGTAATGACAATTATTATATCCCACATCGATTATTATAATTTTGAGAAATTACATTTACTCGAAGCAGATTCCAAGCATTCAATGTTTGTACAGATTCTGAACAGAATTAACAGAGTAATTCTCAACATTCCGAGTAATTTTGAGCATTCAGAGATCAAAGTGACATATTCTCGTGTCCCAAATTGGATTTGAATCGTTTACGAAAGAAACCTTGTCCAAGGCTCTTTCACCACAAAAATTTGCATTAACTTTTTTGTCGAAACAAGTAATTGGATCAAGTGATTAAAAAAGCTTGGAAAAAAAAAACAGACGAGTCCTCGATTACGAGATATTGAAATCTTTTCACGTATTTTGTTGATTACTCGACCTTGGCGAATTGATCATCACTTGTCGCAGGCGACAAATAACCTCGACGATTCCAAATCAACTTTTCTCGTGGCAGATGGCAACCGTTTCGACGGATGTTATCCACGCTCATAAATTTCATTCACGAGTATATCGAGGGCCTGTGTGTCGTGAAAATGATATACCAGAGAAATTTACGGTTAATTTATACGGCAGACATTTAATATCCCTCCCTTTTATCTTTACTGAATAATTTGCGATTTTTTGCCAATTAAATAATCTCAGTACCTTGTTATTTTCTGGAAAAAATGCTCTCTTCTAGACGAACATTAATTTATAATTTCAAATTTGTTTTATGCCTGATTTTTTGAGAAAATTTGACAGGCTTTACAGGCCTGTAACTTTTATTTTCCCTAAAAGTCCCATATTTTGCAATTGAACCTTAAAAGTTCCCTATTTGTAACATTTTCTCCTAATATCCCTTACTTTTCACAAAAATCTATTTAAAAGGATATCTAGTGATTCGAGAAATTAATGGCAATTTAATATATTTGCAAATAAAGTTTTACAATGAAAATTTTACAAACAGTATTAAAAACTATAAAAATAATGGAAAATAAACTACATAATAAAAAACAGAATAAAGTCAGAAAATGTAAAAAGATAAATAAAAAGTATTCAAAAGAAATGACAAAATTCCTTTAAAAATGGAAAAGTTTAAGAAATTATTCAGAAAATTGAAGAAAATTTAAAATGAATGTGTAAATAACTTAACAAAATAAAAGAAGAAAAAAATTTAAACATTTGATTCAGTTTTAAAACAATTTTTAAACCAAATATTGTTAAAATGACATAGAATCTAGAAATTATATTAAAGAGTTGAATAAATTTGAGAAAAAAAAGACAAAACGTAAATAAATTGAATTTTACAAAAGTAAAACGAGAAAACAATCAGATAAATAAAGAAAAATTTGTTCTCTCTCGTCCTCTTAAATTATTGAAATAGATAAGAAAATCAAAGAAAATGAATAAATTTTTCGGAACGTTATAAAAATAAAATTATATAAAATAAAGTAAAATAATTTGCGTAAGAAGAGGAAAATCTGTAACACAAAAAAAATAAAGATCTTCAGTAAGTAATAAGAATATTAAGAAATTGTGTCAAAATACTAAGAAAAAAAGAAAATACTGAAAACTTTTGTAGAATAAAAAATTTAAAAAAAATGTTTGTTCGAAAAAATGGTACCTAGTTCTTAAAACATTCCAAGAATTGTAAAGTCAGAAAAATTAAAATGTGTGGTAAATATTTAAATTACCGAGGAATGGCACCGACAGTCTGAAAATTGAAATAAAAAACTCATATTTTAATGTAACATTTTTCAGTGGATGTGTGAACAATTTTATTTTTCACAAAGTGAGTAATTAAAAATTGCAAATTTCAAATATTTTGATTACTTTATTTTATCATTCTTTGCTTTTTTAATAAATTAATGAAAATTAATGAATAATTTCTAATGTGATAATTATTGTTTCCATTTCTTTAAATGTTTTAAGAACTATCATTTTTTCGAACATTTTACATTCTTCAATTTATTCTTTATTCTTCAAAAAAGTTTTTTAGCATTTTGTTTTTTTTTTCTGTATTTTGACACAATTTCTTAATATTCTCATCTCTTGCTAAAGATCTTTATTTCTTTTGCTTCTAATTTTTTTTTGTTACATATTTTTCTCTTCTTACGCAAATTATTTTAGTTTATTTTATATAATTTTATTTTTGTAACGTTCAGTTCTGAAAAATGTATTTATTTTCTTTGATTTTCTTATCTATTTTAATAATTTCTGGGGGCGGGGGAGTACAAATTTTTCTTTATTTATCTGATTGTTTTCTCATGTTTCTTTTCTAAAATTAGATTTTTTTTACATTTTGTCTATTTTTTCTCAAATTTAATCACTTTTTGATATAATTTCTAGATTCTTTAACTTCTTAACAATATTTGTTTTTAAAATTCTTTCAAAAAGTAATCTAATGTTCGAATTTTTTTTTCTTTTATTTTGTCAAGTTAGTTACACATTCATTTTAAATTTTCTTCATTTTGTGATTAGTTTCCTAAACTTTTCCATTTTTAAAGGAATTTGTCATTTCTTTTCTGTAATTTTTATTTATCTTTTTACATTTTCTTTTTTTTTTATTCCTGTTTTTTATTTTGTAGTTTATTTTTCACTATTTTTATAATTTTTAATACTTTTTATAATATTTTCATTGTTTGTGAATCTTTTTTTTGCAGCTTTTCTCAGATTCACAGATTTTTTTTTTTCAATGTATTCAAATTTTAATCGATCCATATTCCCATTCTTTTCGAGAATTTTTTAGCCTTTTTTCACCCTAAATTAAAATTATTTTTTAAATCAATTTCACAAAAATTTGAAAGATCCAGTTGTATATTTGTCAGAAAAAATTAGGTCGAGCTAAAATTTGTCGTCAAATAATAATTATTTAATATTTTATGTTTTGTTTTAAATCAAGTGGAAATCTGTAATTTTTATCTAATTTTAACAACTAAGAGATCATTTTTCTCGTTAAAACATTGTCTACAAATTTATTTGTCGGGTTTTGTTAATTATTATTCTGTTTAAACAAAATAAATTTAATTAATAAAACAAATTTTATTTGTCTAGTAACTTTTAAACAAAATAATATTTAGCAAAATCTAAGAAATAAAATAGTGGAGAATGTTTCAACGAGAAAAATAAGTTAGTATTTATTAAAATTGGATAAAAATTACAGATTTTAACTAGATTTGAAAATCAATTATGGTACATAGTTTATTTATAAAATTTTAAGTACCCTAAAAGTCCCCTATTTTCATGTATTCAGTCCCCTATTTCCCCTAAAATAATCTTCATTGAGAAATATATTTTTTTTTAAATTCAATTTAAGAAACATTAAAGTAAAACTAAAATTATTGTTCACTTGATTTAAAAATATATTTTTAGTTTGAACTCATTAAATTTGTTTTTAATTTCCTTTAAACATTTATTTTCAATTTGTTTCATTATAAGAAATATTTATTTTAAATTGGCCATTTTAACTGGACATGAGTATCAGCTGCGACAGGATTTCCTTAACGAGTTTTCTTACCTGCGAAACTACGCAAGGTCACATATTTACATACAGGAGATAAAAGAACAATAATCATAGTGTTTGTCACGATGAATAAAGTCGTTCTTTCCAATTTTGTGTTTTACGTCTACTCGACTTTTTTCACCTATTTAACATTTTGTCATCTCATCTATTTTGATGATTTGTTACCTTTTTCACCTTTATGAAATTTTATTCATCTTTTAAATAATAGGTTTTTTTTAAATTCTAAAGAAAATTGGCCTTGTGATTCAATTTATTTGGAGATGTAATATTTCAAAAATAGTTAAATTTTTAAATAAATTCGTAGAATTATAATTTAGGCAACAGAAATTCAGCTTTTTTTTTGTTCAATGATTTAGTTCTTCCAGAATTTAATTTATAACCATTTTTTATCAATTCTAAATTTAATTCATCCAATTTTCAAGTGATTCAATTTTTTATTAAAAGCATATTCAGGATTGAAACTTGAAATTATTGAAATTTCAACTTCAAAATTATTCAAATTTTTAAAAATTTCATTTTGATTTGTTTAATAGAATTCTAATTTTTAGGTTAAGTTTTAACCGATCTCGAATTTATGTATATTTTTATCGATTTTAATTTTAAATGTAAGTGATTTTTAGCTATTTAAATTTTCTTAATTTTAATCGGATTCATTCATTAAATCCAATTTTAAATCGATTCAAATTCCGATGGATTAAAAAATGAAAGTTAACATTTTTTAATCAATTCAAGTTCTAATTTATCTGAATCTATTCAAATTTGATTAGAGTAGATTTTAACTAATTTAAATTTCAAACGATCCAAAATTCTCAAAACTTCCAAAATTTTATTATTTCAAATTTAAATTTATCCCATTTTCAATCAATTCATTTTTCAATCGATTAAAAATTCAATTTTTTAAATTCTGAATCAATTGGAATTTTAATTAATCCAAATTTTGTTTTATTTAAGTTTTATTGGAGTAGATTTTAACTAATTTAAATTTTCAATTTATCAAAAAAGTACTTTTTTAAATTCTTAGTTAAATTAAAATTTAATTTAAATCCAATTTTCAATGTGTTTACTTTACATTTATTATTTAAATTTTATTCGATTTTAATTTAAATCGATCGAAATTTCAATTTTACCAAATTTGAAGCACTTCAAATTTCAATCTATTTAAATTTTAATTAATCCAAATTACAAACAAACAAACTCTAAATCATTCCTATTTTTTTTTTTTTTTTTTATCAAAACATTTTTTAGTGAATTTGTAATCGATTGCGTCATCAATTTTTTTTTAAAAAGTAGGAAAAAAAATTCTTTCTATATAATAAAAAATTTACTGAAGTGAGAAAAATCAATCGAGAAAAAAAAAGGTTCTAAGGTAAAATAAAAAAATAAGTTTACGGCACTAGAAGATTTTTTTTTTTATTAAAGTAAAGATTTTTTTTTATTTCATTAAAGAAAAAAATTTTATGAATAATTAATTTGCTGGTAGAGAAGTTAAAACAAGATCCATATTAATTCTATGTTGAGAGTTAATAACCTCATTATTTTCTGTCGCACATCACAGGAAGTTTTGAAAAATCAATTTCAGTAAAAAGTATTCCAAGTGCACGTTGACAATAAACATTACACAAGCCATAAGTAACTTTTGAATCAATAAAATCGAAGTCTAAAGACAGATCTCGATGACGCAAGTTCCTAGGATTATCTGAGTTGTTAATTGTTAATTTGTTGCTTCTATATTATTGGCATTTTTCAGTATCAATTTCCTCATCTCTCATTTGTTTCTAAAAACTACAAAAATTTCTATAATTTGAAATTTGTTGAAATATTTTAAACTCGAACGAAACTGAAATCAGAATCCTGATTAACAAAAATTAAAATCATTTTAATTGATCAGACAAATCTTAGAAATTATAAAAAATTGTTTATAGATGTTTAATTAAATTTCGAGAGGAATTCCGTTTGAAAGTATTTAATCAGGATTTAATTTGAAATAATATTCTGCTGAAAATAATTTCTAATCTGAGTTTAATTTTGAAGTAATATTCTGCGAAGAACAAATTCTCATCCAATTTGTCTGCATAGTTCATAAAATTCTCATTTCGAATTGTTTCCGGCAAAATTCGCCGGCGAAAGAAATTTTAATCAATCGATGCTTCATCGAATTTCCTCCACGAGAAATGTCTATTTCCGAAAATGTCTGATTGAAATTTAAGTCTCGCAATGTGATGAATTTGAAATTTCATTCTTTATTTTTGAAATATGCTTAATGTTGTAAATTGATTACAATTGACACTTAATTATATTAGTGGATATAATCGATTTATAAAAAGGTGTAAATTATTGAATTAAATTTTAGATTAAATAAATTAATATTAATTCCATTTTAGATATTCAGTTATTAGCTTATTATATTATTACATTCACTATTTCACTAATTATTCCATATTCAAAGAGTATTAAATTAATTGAAACAATTTAATGAATTATTACAAAATAGGTTATTTATTGCTCAATTTATCCTGTTCTTTTTTAGCGCAAGCATTGGCATTCAAAAATTACTAGCCCGCAGTGGTCGAAATTTATTTATAAAATGTAGACAGTGATTATGAATACTTGATGCAGATTCATAAGACGTCATAAGAATGACATTAACATTGTTAGCTATTTATATCCATATTTAGAAGAAAGTTGCATATTTAAATTAATGTCCGAAGTTATTTTTAATCCTATTCATCAATTTGTACTTTGTATTCATTATTTTATTTTATTAACAATTGTTTAATTGTTAATATACTTTTTTTCAAATTAAAATAATAAATTATAACAGAAAAAACAAAATACAAATTTTGCTTCAAATTCGGAGTAAAATTAAAATGTATTTTTCTGTGTTTAGCAAATAATTTTAAATTAAATTAACATATTAATGAATGAGTTAATTTATTTAATTTAAATTTGTTAAAAATTAACTTTCTTTTAATACAGTCAAAAAGTGGTTTTCACGGATTGTCTAGACTCGATTAATGTGAGTCACGATAGTATTCAATAGCCAGACTAAGGCCATTAGTGTAAACTATACGCTCTGGTTATGTAAATGACTTTGCATACATTTTGCATTCTTCAACGTTGACCCCAGAATGACTTGGTTATTAATTTATTTTCACTAAAAATGACAATTATATATTTGATGCTTTTTAATACATTATCTTTTTCTCTATTTTTTGTGTCTCTTGCTCATTATCATCATCACTTGTTTTGCCATTCACAATATAGTACAATATATATTTTATATTTATACTCCAGCTGTCAATGAAAATACAAAAGATTCAGTGAGACCTAATTTCAGAAATTTTCCCCTTTTATGATTATGAAATTTCTGGAACTCGATTATTAAATTTAGTTTCGCTGGGGATTTATCAAGTCATTAAGTTATCGTCAGCGTCACTTCAATTTGAAAACGGTGTCAAAGTGCAACGTACTTTTGCAAAACTTTTCGTCAAACTTGATTTATGCAAAAATCGAATTAACTTTTCAGTAATTTATCAGCATTCTTTATTCTCCCTTATTATTAATTTATTAAAAGGGGTAATTTTATTTTTACACAATTTTACAAGTATTGGAAAATATGAAGTGTGCTATTTTTATAATAAATATAGAACGAGGTTCGTTTATAATTATAATTTAATGCAAATTGAAATTCTACACCTTTGATTATAATAAACTAATTCCATTTCTAAATGAAAATAAATTACACATAATTTTTGTTTAAGACTTGGGATATTTTTGCTTTAAATTCTATTTGTGAAGAATTTTCTGGTTGACAAAAATAGAGGTTTTTTTTCATTTCAATGAAATAAAAATTTCATCCAATGCATAGTATAGAAGATCTTTGTCAGTGAGTTGATGATTCTAAACAAAGAGGATATGCATTGGATCGATATGCTTGTACGCCCTTAATATAATGCTCCTCCAAATCGAAAAAAAAAGCTTCTATTGTGTTCTAGTCGATTTGCGCTTGATTGAAAATGCTTATTAAATGCAAATAAAACAAAGAATTAAGAGATAATTATTCTACAACAATAATTTTTAATGGAAGTTTCTCTCTTTTTCTAATCTCTGTTTATTTTTATCTCTATCCCTCGCTAGAAGACAATTCCTATTTATCTGTTTAGATTCGATTTGAATTGTTCAAAATCATTCTTTTACTCTCTAAATCTGAATTAGTTGTTTTCTACTAATGAATTAGCGAAAAGTGAGCTACTATTAAAATAGTAAGAATTTTACTAATTCTTAGTAGAAAACTACTAAGAATTAGTAGAAAACTACTAATTAAATTAGTAAAAAAATCTACTTTTTTTAAAAGTAAAGTTTCACTATTTCAATTAGTAGGTTTCTACTAAGAATTAGTAGTTTTCTACTATATGAATTAGAGAAAAATGAGCCATGAATTTAACTAATTCTTAGTAGAAAACTACTAATTCAGATTTAGAGAGTATACAAAACATGTTTTACCCATTTAATTGAAATTTGTTGAGAGTTGAGAATTTACGAATTTCTAAGCATTTTAGGTGATTTATTCAGGCCAAATATTTACTGAAAAAACTGTATTCTTCTTTAAAGAATTATTCTTGGCGCCTATTTAGGAAGAAAGTATTCTTAGAATAAGAAGAATATTTCTTAGATTAAGCATATTTTCTTTAAAAAATTTAAGAATATTTTTTTTCTTAATAGGCGCCAAGAATAATTCTCAAAAGAAGAATAACGTTTTTTCAGTGTTAAAAATAATGAGAATTATTTAAGTTAGAATTTAATTGGATGGATAAATTTATTTGGATTATATTGATTGAATTAATTTGAAAAAATGTGAAATAGATGACAAACTTAATTATCAATAATTGTTTCCTTCAATTCACGGATTCATCTACATTTATATATTTTTTAATTTTCAATATTTACCGTCAATTGGCCTTAAACTAAAGAGAAAAATGTTTTATTTACAATTCTTTATCTAATTAGATCAATGATTATGAGATTAATATTTTCTTGTTAATTGTAAAACACGATTTCTATATAAGAATTTAAAAATTAAGTTAAAAAAAATAAATAACAATTTTGAGAGGAACTCTTGTAATAGATTGTTCATTTACTTTTCAAAGAAAATAGGATTTTCAGCTTTATTGGCTTTAATGTTGTTATCACGATTAAATGTTACATCTTTTTGTTAAAAATTATTTCATTAATCTCTTCATATGCATCTTTTGTAAAAGGTTTTTATATTAATTGATATTTAAACCTTTTTATCCTTTTTTTTTTATATTTTTAGCTATTATTGTTATTATTATTATGATTTAATAAATTCTTATCTCAAATGAGATGATACTAAATTTGTGAGCTTTTGTGAACATTTCGTAATTTCCCCCTTTTTTTAATTATTCGAAACAGTGTAGAATTTTTTTAATTATCTTTACTAGAAATAATTTACAATAATTTCTATAATGGTACATTTATTATCCGCACATTTTTAGCAGAAGTGTTTTTATAAAAGTCGGTTAAAAAAAAAAGGTTAAAATAGTGGAAATATTGATTTTACTCGATATGATTTTTCATCTATATTGTTTTCACACCTGTGGGTCAGTACACCTTCACAAAATTATTGGTAATTCACCTTCTCTGTGGCGTGCAGTTTTTTTTTTTTTCCTAAGAAACTCGATCTATAAACCGCAGTGTCTAGTTTTATGCTGTAATATCTTTTATGTCCTTAAAGCTCTAGACTCGAGTTGAAATGTATAGTTTGGTTTTTATCGGATAAAGAACAATCTTTTGATAAGACAACAATCATTTTACCATATACTTGGTTTCATTCTGTCCAGTAAACAATCATACAAATATTATCGATTATTTTATTCAATAATGTTTACTTCCTTTAGCGCATTCTCCTCACATGTGAAGGTTTGTTTTTTAATAGATTTCTTGAAAAACAAAATTATTGTTTTCTAAACCATTCTTTAAAAACAACTCAAGCGTCAATATTTTTTATATTTCATTTTTATTTCAAGGCTCGTTTAGAGATAATTATATAATATTATTGAAAATTAATTGGAAATAATGGTCGTGTAGTATAAATCTTTAATATAGTTATTGTTATATTACAGTCTTCGATTTTATATGTATAATATGATTACAATGATGATGATGATGATAGTACTAATAATAAAAATAATAATAATAATAGTAATAAGTACAAAAAATAAATTCTTTCTGTTATATATGTAGCAGTTTTAAACTTGGAACATCACTTGAAAAAAAAATGAAAATAGAAATGGTTGAACTTGATATTCTTGAGTTGAGAGTTTTTCACTTTCATTAAACTTGTGGCTCGTGTTGGTTGACCGTGAATTGAGAAACACCCTGTATATTTATAATTTCATAAAGGTACATATTCGAGGCCAATTAATGTAATGGGCCCATCCCGGGGCTTCCTCCTCCACCTTCTTCAATGTAGTACTATATGTTCAACTTCTCTTTAACTATTCTTCTGTGACTATATATATTACACAGACACTAACACTATTTCTTCACTGCTTGTAACCCATTCGTTGTGCAACTATTCTGCATCCTATAGGTGCGGTTGTCATTTAATTTTCTATTCATTTTATGATATCAACTACCAACGATACGAGGATCGCATAAATCTACAATGTTTCTCTTCACTTACTTTATATCTTATAAAGCTTGAATTTTTCAATCAAAGAATTGTCACCGGTTTATAAAAGACAATTGATGAAAATTTTATATACCTTGAAAAGAATCTAATACCAAAAATTTGTCCCTATAGTTTAATTTTTAAATCTGTCATTTCAATTTTTCAATTTGTCATTCTAATTTTTAAATTACAATTTCTCGATCTGTTGAAAAAACAAAATTTTGAGTACCACTGCAATGGAAAATATTTAATGATAATTGATTAGAGTTAAAACTCGCCTAACGTGGATAAAGCAATAATCTAAAAATAAACAGCTAATCGAAATTGGGATTTAGAGTTAATTTCAAGGTTAGTTCTAATTCAATCATCTTTACCAACCCTTGGTGTATAACACCCACCCTCTAACCTTCATATACCTGAGTTAATTTTCATTACAAACTAGTTTGATGCTTGAGATCACCTAAACCTCATCATCTACTATTCCGTATGAAAATTACAGTTAAATTATTTATTTTGGTGATGTCAGCTTTTTTTCTGGATAGAGATTCTTTTCATGCTTGATTCATCAAGTGATTATTGTTATTGTGTGTTTTTAGTGTTGTATAGTGAAACATGATTGTTGTGAAAAAAACACCACCATTTATATTAATTTAGATGATTTACATAATTTATTAAGAAACAAACAAATCTTTTCATCTGAATTGTCCTTTTCATTGAATTAATTAAATTGTATTTTAGTAGGTTTAGCCATTATTGTTTCATCATCTATTTTGTGCTTTCGACAACAATTTTATCATTTTAAACGAATCGTTTTTTAAGTGTAAAGAAAGTGATGTCAAAAGTGGTCTGAAAATAAATTCATTCAAATATCGATTGGATTTCAGTTTTGAACAGTTATGAGAGAAAGTCGGTGAAAAAGATCATCACGCGTTTTAACACGTGATACATTTAAATTCTTTTTATTCCAGTGTGATTATTTCTTTTAATTTAGAAACGTGTGCTATGGGTTGGAATAATATTTTTTTATATTTGTAATGAAATTGAATTGTTTTGCTTTTTTGATATATTTGAAAGTAAAGTGTGTTTTCATATGTTACGAGATTTATTATTTTAATTTATTTAGATTTTTTATTAGTTTTTCTGTGTTTAAAGGGAATAGAATTTTTTTAACCTATATTTTTACGAACAGTAGTTTCTTTCATTTTCTAGACAAATAGCCTTTAATTAACTCACTAATAAAACACCTAATTTATCAAAACAGCAATTTATTAAGGAAACTTAAAAATGGTTTCATGTAATATAGTTTTGAGTATATTTTAATTATTTACAAAAAATCCTAAAAAATTAAGAAGCTTTAATCCCTTGACATAACCTCAAACTAAAGAATTGTTTTTAACAGCAAATGAAACTATAATAATTAAAATGATTTCACCAAATTTTGAAAAATCCAATCATACAATTTAAAAAAAAGTAATTTATGGCCAAACCGCTGTCTGTAAATTTTTTTATTTAAGAACTTGTTTATTAATTAAGCTAACAACAAATGCAAAAATACTGTAATAAATAGAGAATTTTACCAAAAAAACGCAGGTGATATGTTGTTGTGTTTCACAAGTCATTTTCGAGCTACAGAAATTATTAAAAATCTACCGATTTTATGAATCCCACACACATTTTTTTATGGAATATTAAACTAGAGTATTGGTATATTATTTTCATTTTTTGAAGCATGAAAATCGGTTCAGGTGATCAAAAGACAAACAAATTTATAAAAATTTTTAAAAAGTGTTAAAACAACAAAATTTTGTTTTTTACGAACATTTAAAAAAAGTAACTTATTAAGTTGAATGGAATATAAGATAAAAATAATGGCATCTTGTTTCAAAATTTTACAAACAAATAAATGCATAATTTTGATTTAATATTATATGGAATTTGTTATATGTACCTTAGAATCTTTAGGTATCTTCTATAAATTTATAAAGTGTCATCATATTTGGTTTGCTTACTTCGAAATAATGTTGAATCACTCTAATGTATTTTAAGATGCTTTTGCTAACTTTATGAAAAAATCTTAAAAGTGACTACAAAATCTTTCTGTCTAAATTTCTTGGAATGAGTTTTCACTCCACGTAAAGTGAGAAAATAGAGTGAGAAACCCACTCTAAAAAAAGAGTGAGATCTTACTCTTATGGAGTGAATTTTCACTTCAATGCGAGTGGAAATTTACTCAAAGCAAAAAGTAAACTCTCATTTTAATTTTCGAGTGAATTTCCACTCGAACTGGAGTGATATTTTACTCTACAAGAGTGAAATTTGAATTAGTTAAATTTTGATAAATTTAATTAGTATTTAAGTATTTGACCAAAAAAATTTGTTAATTATTTCATTTCACTAAATTTCTGTTTTTTAGTATTTAAGGACGTTTATACCCTCAAGCGATTCTCATTATCTATCGGTCCATGATATTCAATCTCTTTTTAATTTCTTTTCTTCTTATAATTTGGTTTCTAAATAGTATTTTATAATTAAAATCATTACATAAACGAATTTTGTTAAAAACATTTTTTTCCATTGAGAATTTCAAGCTATTAAATTTCTCCTTCATGGATATTTCACAAAAATAGAAGAATTACTAACTTTGAATAACATTTTCTTAGCAACAATACGGTATATTGATTTAATATTGTTGTAAAAGTTGTATTATGTTATAGTTAAAAGTATATTAATTTTTTTTCCAAAATTTGTAGTAGAGCCGTTTATTTTTTTAATTAATTAAAATATAGTCATCTTGCGCTTTTTTACTGTTTCCATGTAAAAGTTACAACTTTATAAATTTACATATATCTTAAGAACAGGACGGTAAATTTCAATAAAATTGTAACTATACATGTAAAATAATGTATTTAATATGTCATTAACATTTTATAAAAATCTGGTAGAAAATCGATTTTGGGGATAAACCTTCTTAATAATGATATTTTTACCTTATATTCAAAAATAAATTACATAACTTTTATAGCAGTTTCATATAAATATATGTACTTTAAAAGTGGAATTATACGAAAATTGGAACTAAAACACCAAAATATGTACCTAACCTAAAAATTACTTTCAATGTCTATTTAAATTGCAACCTTAAGCGCTATTTTAGGGAAAATTGTCGCATTGAGAAAAGTAAAACATCGATAAATTGTAAATTAAAAATAATTGACTCTACTGTTTGAAGTAACCTTATTTATCGAAGTCAAAAGTAAATATCTCCTGAACTGAAAAAAATGTTTAGTTGGCTAATTGATATTTATAGAGTGGGTTTCTCACTCTGATTTAAGTGGCTCAATTTTCACTTTTCGAGGAGTGAAAATACACTTCAAGAAATTTAGAGATTTCAATAAAATGCCTACTTTTTGGAATCTGAACATTAATATGTTTATCACTTTTTCATTGGGGAATTACAAAATTATAATAATCTTAAGGTATTTCTCCGATGGGCAGTCCCTGCCAAAAGTTATTATTTCAGTTAATAGCGATTATTATTTAATATAATTTATTTTCTTACTTATTGCTTATTATTAATAGTTCATCGGATATCGGCCAATAGTTTTTTTTTTATGAAAATGTTTCAAAAATGAACAAATGTTGTTAAATTCTTAACGTTTTTCAAAGATACCTTTTTTACAAGTCTATTTTTTCTTACCATTTTTTTAAAAATGGTTCAATTTAAGTAAATAATAGCTTATTTTCTTCAAAAAAATAAACTCTACAACTTCACCTTGTCAGATTTTTGAAAAAGTGGACCATTTTTTTAAATATAGTAATTTATTTAGAAACAAATTTCTAAATATTTATAAACAAACTGCTTTATTTAAAAAATGATCCACTTTTTTAAAAATCCGACTAGGTGAAGTTGTAAAGTTTGTTTTTCTGAAGAAAATAAGCTATTATTTACCTTAATTGAACCATTTTTAAAAAAATGGTAAGAAAAAATAGACTTGTAAAAAAGGTATCTTTGAAAAACGTTAAAAATTTAACAACATTTGTTCATTTTTGAAACATTTTCATGAAAAAACTATTGGCCGATATCCGATTAACCATAAATAATAAGTAAGAAAATAAATTATATTAATTAATAATCGCTATAAACTGAAATACTAACTTTTGTCAGGGACTGCCCATCGCAGAAATACCTTAATGTGCAGCGAGTTTCAGTAAATTTTACGATTAAATTGAGTAAATCATTTTTGAAACATTTTGTTAATTAAAAATATTCTTTAAGGGCATATCTCTGGAACCTTTAACTTTTATGTCCCTTGCATATATTTTGATAATTTTAATCAATTTTTACCTGGTTTTTGATGGAAATATTAACATTTGATACGATGAACTATTTCCAAAAGATTACACATTGATTTATTAAATAGATAAATAATTATTCCAATTTGAACATCCGATTTTTAACAATGTTTACTTGTCCCTAACCATACTTTCGAATGGTTTATACGTTGAAACTTTGTAATTAATAAAAATTACTAGTTAGATGACACATGTTTTTAAAGTTAATTAAACGATGAACACATTTGTGCATGAAAATTAATATTTTGTTTATTGTGAAGAAAGTTATATGTTTTTAAAAGTTGTCCCTCATTTTTAACCTTTTCGACCGTAATCGTCTTATTTATCATTTTTCTTGAATAAGACTATTGGCACACCAAAATAGTTTATGGAAAATAAAAGTTTAAATAATTAGAATTATTTTGAGACATACTAAATTGATGTGCTTCATGTCTTCAAAAAACTATTCTAATTTAAATAACAGAAAACACGTGTGTACAAAATTTGACAACGATCGTGATACGAGTGATACTTCACGAAAATGAAATAAAAGTATTCAAAAAGTACTTACATATATTTTTACGAGTACCATTTAACATTGTGTGAATGTGCTTTGAGAAAAAATACTTTATTGCAATGATAATGTGAAAATATTTATTAATTACGGTCGACCGTAATCGACCGAAATTTTTTAGAAAGAAATTTTTAAGTCTTAAGTTGCCGATTCTAATGTTTTCAACAGAAATTGTCATTAATTAAAAGCTGAAGGTTAAGTTTTAATGTTTATTTCGAGATTGATTTTCACACAAAAATGGAACTTTATTCCTTTATTCCTAGTGTAGTATTATTAATATTTTAATATTCTTATAAATATTGAAAATATTAAACAAACTTATCGTTTTTTAAAAATGATAACCCCTCAAGCAATTCATTTCAACTGTTTTTCATCCTAAAAAGCAACCACCTGTTGAATATTTTTATGTTACAGGTTAAAAATTATTTGTAATTTTAAATAATTTATAATTTCTTGAAGACAATTAGATTTATTTGTCCATTTGTATAATTTGAAAGCTTAGCACTTGAAGTTTATGTAGACAAAGTTTCAATACTGTGCTACAAAAAAAAATAAAATATTTTTTCTTATTGAAAAGTTAAATGTTCCAGAGATATGCCCTTAATTAAAATAAGATAACTTTGATTATTCATCCACTACCTGATTGATTATCAAATAATCATTTTATGTAGACTGGTTTATTAACTTACAAATTAATATTTAAACTTTTAGTAACCCTTACATCTTTTTTAAAAAATGTACTTATTTTACAATAAAGAATATTAAATAAATAATAATAAATATTAAATCTATTAACAAACTTTTATTCCACACTTGGAAATTTGGTCATAAATTGAGAAAATCTTTCATAAATCAAGTACAAAGAATTGACTTGGAGTCGTAACTAATTGATCAACATGACATAATCTAACTCCTTACTAGTATTTGTCTCTATCCCGCTCTCATCTCTCTTTCTATATCGACTCATACAGCTGTAGTTGATTCGAGCAAGAAAACAGGTGTGACTTTTTTTGAAGTCATTTTATATATATATACTGTATACATATATTGAAGACTTGTTCACATAGTCACCCTTCGCAAGCCACCCAGTATATTCCTATCTATCCAGCTAACCGATATAACTCACACTTTGATACTTATCCACATCATATTATAATCACGTACCTACTAAACCATAAGCGCAAACACATATTTTATAAGTAGTATATATATACACACGCATTCACGTACGTAAATTGAAATCACCAACACTCTGTGCACGTATCGCTAAGAACGAAGCTCGCTGTGTTCGCGTGTCCCTGTCGCCGGCACTCTGCTCAGTTAGCACGAGGCCCGCGATCGAGCAGCACCGATCGACGATCTTTCGGCTAATATTCCGTTCATTATTGGCTCGATCGCCCAACAAATCGACGACGTCCTCGTTATCAATTTATTATTATTATTCTCGTTCACATGTCGGCCAGTGAATTTTGGCTGTTGCTGATCGTGAGTTCCACTCGTGTGGGCTCCTTACTCTTGGAAAAGTTGTCAATTTAGTGGTAATCATCAACTGACAATTTCTAAAGTGAATCTAAGCAATATTTTTGCAGTGTTTAAAATTGTTGCTTATAAAGTGTCAGGGCATTCTTGGATATTAAGATGTTGTTTGGATTTTACATCTTTAGCATTATTGATATGTTACATTATTATATGTGACATTATTAATGTGCTACAGGCATCATTAATATGCTATGTTATTATATATAGCATTATTAATATGCCACATTATTATATGTAGCATTATTGCCTTATAATGTTACATAATTGTATCAAGTGTAAAAAAAAGTGACATGAAGTAGCGTGTTAGAAAAAAAAAAGAAAACATGCGACAAATTGTCTATGTGCTGGATTTTCACTCTATAGCTTAACGATTGTTTCCTGCATAAATTAAGGGGCAAGTGAGAAGACGAGAGGGATATTGTGCTATAAATATAATTACCAAGTGTGAGAGCTTTTGCACGTGCGCACCGGCAATCAAGAGATTCCATAATTCTGATTGATCTTTGGGATAAATGAAATCCTACATCAATTATATACCCTATGATTAATTGTTTTCCGCTTTATTTATTGTGGTTTCGTTTATTTAACTCAAAATGAATCTCTTTGTTGTGGTACAATTGTGTGTTAATGAAATTTCTGTTTTTATATTCAATTGACTTTTAGAATTTCTGGATAAAAGATGGTATATTTTTTTTAAATTTTAGTTATTGATGATTCTCTTTGTATTTTTCACCTATTTCTGAGTAATGGTGTGTGAAATTGTTTTGAGCTTTACAAAATTTTAACCATTCTTTAATTATACACAAATTCCGTAAATTAAAAAGTACTTAAGCACGCCATGTTTGAGTTTAAATAGTTAATAACATTTTCAGCTGTGAAACATAATATCATTTTTTAAATATAAAATGAGATAGAATTAGATTATGTAATTTGGTTTTTAGGTTATTTTTGCGTTTGTTTGTTCAAGTAACGCTTTAAAATTGTTTAAACTGAAAATTTATTTTTTATAATTATTTTTTACCCTGAGGGTAATTGTTATTTTTCTCAGTGAAATAAACATTTCCTTAAAGCTTGTTAGAACAGTTTCTGTATCTGAATTATATAAATAGAAATTATATAAATATAAATAAAATTATTATAAAAATAGAAAAAGAAATAACTATATATAATAGTTAAATTTGCTATATAAATTAGTAAGCAAAAGTTTACTAAAATTGTAAATACTCAACATAACCTAAAATTGAATTTTTGTGATAAATTGAATGATTAGAAATATCACTTTTTGAATTAGACACTTTTTACTATACAATTAATTTTTTTTTTACTGTAATTCATATTTAGAGAGTACTTTTATTCAGTTTGGTTATTTAATTTTTTCGCTAAGAAAAATGATATCCACAACAAAGATTAAATTACACTTAATCCAAGAATATATACCTGAATCATGAAAAAAAAATTTTAATCAAGAAGCAATTGTTCCAAAAAAAAACAATCCTCTAAATCTGAATTAGTAAAAAATTACTAATTTAATAGTAAGGATGTTAACGAATTTTCTCTATTCTAAATAGTGAAAAATAAGTAAAAATTCATTTTTAGGTTATGTCAAAATAACATATTTTAGTAAAATTCTACTCACTAATTCAACTAGTCAAATTTAAACTATTTTTTAGTTTTTTTTTATACTAATAATTAGTCATATTTTACTAATAAATAGTTATTTTCCACTAATTGAGGAAATACAAAATTTAACTGATATAATTAGTCATTTTTAACTAATTCAGATTTAGAGAGTTATATAAATTATTATTAATCCAAACATATACACTTGAATTATAAATTATTATTGTATTCTTAATACACTTAAATCAAGAATATATTTTTCTTGAATAAAAAATATCTACATTTAATTCGTAAATAAATTTTCTTTTATTGTGACAAGCGTCCCTGTATGATTTTTTAATCTTGAACTGTTCAGTTTGTTATTATCTTTATCTATTTTTTTAAATGTTTATTTGTTTTTTTTTTTTTTTAATTTTTTTGATCACTTCTATCTTATTTTTCTTCTATCCCCCATATTAAATTAAATTTGTTATTTTTCTTTATGATAAACTAGATAATCTGAATTTTTTAAAACTTAGACAGAAGGAGAAATGTTTTTCTCTCGACATTCTTATTTAAAGAGTAATAGCCGAGTCCTCTTTCTGTTGACAAGTAACACAACTAATCGAAATTCTAAACTTATCTGTTATTATCATAAGTCTCGGTTCGGAAATATTTCTGATTCACTTCCTCAGATGACGTTATTTACATGATAAACACGCTATTCATACAACCCTATCTATTATTTATTTTCATTTTTTTCCTATTGTTTTCACCATTAAATCTGTCAAAATTGAAAATTTGTAATTATCATTTTAAATTAGTCAAATAATTCAAAAATAGAGCTTAAAAATAATGCGTAATTCAAGAAAATTAAACATTGGATTCGAGAGAATAAAGATAGCAACGAAAATAGAAAAATAAAATAATTCGGCAATTGGTAAATAATGATTTTGAAAATTGAGGTAATAAAGAAAAGTTAAAGTGAGTTTAAAAAAATCAAAATTGTTGATATCAGAAAGATTGTTCAAATAATTGAGTTCAAAGAAGTTAAAAAAAGAAATCGACAGATCTTGAAAGAGAATTTTTCTAGTGAACTATTGCATAATTATTGTGGACGGGAGATAGAAAAGTAGGTCTGAACCTCATAAGGTCTTAATACAGCCTTGTTTCTTCATAAATATTGATTTCGTGTTTATGAGCTGTTAATTTATAATAGTGTAAGTTTTCCTCAGTAGTTAAAAGTATATTTGCATTGTAAAAATGAACTAAAAGATAAGCATTTTTCTGAAAACATGCGTTACATCCCACCTGACTCTATACATAAGTTATGAGTTCTATTTCTAACAGTATCTTTCTAATTCTATTTATAAGTAATCTTCCAATATAATGGCATGAATTGAACTAAATTTCTTTTTGCACCTTGTGCTTCTTTAAAATTAATATCAAATAAAATTGCTTTAAATTTAATTGAAGAATAAAAATGTTTTTTAAATTTAACTCAAATCGTTTATTTTTAATTCGACACGTATAAAACTTTTTAAAAATAACATTAAATAATGTTCAAATTCAACTCGAAACTCTTATTCTTGAAAATAGGAATAATTGGATTATTATAATAGATTAATGATCAATTTTACGAGAATAATATTGTACCAAGAAAAAGTCTTCTTTCATTCGTATAAAAAGCTTGGATTTTTAAATGAGAACAAAGATCTGCTTCTCTTCATTTCCATTACGACCGTCCCCTGTGGCACAAATGCGAGAAAGAAAATCACGCTAATTCGTTTACACTAACGACATTATAAGGAGTCAGCACGTCATGTAACCCTTGTGGCTTTAAAATTCACAGTTCACTTTTCGGTAACTTTCAATCTCAATTTTCAAAATTCTCCCGATGAAAGCAATTATTAATTTATTTTTTTTTAAATATTCACTTCTCTCACACTGAAAATTTATCCTCAAAATAGGTTTTAAAATATTCTGCCACTAATTTTGATTTTTCTCGGAAAATGAAATAAGTAACATTATGTTTCTGGAGTTGTTGAACAAAATTCTCTTAGAAGCAAAAGAGTTCCGGCAAATAACAACTTGCGCGTGCCTTTGGCTCGTGCCATGTTAATACACTGGGTTCCTATACAAAGGGTGTGTATATATGAAAAAATTATATTGGCCAAATTTATTGAGTTTGAAAAACACGTTTCGTAAAATAAGTGATTTTTTAGAATGATAATTGAGATTTAAACAAAGATTTGAATATTTGAAATTGATTTTAATAATTTAAAATTCAATTATACATAAATTTAATAATAATAAATAAATGATACTAAATGATAAATTGATTAACAGAAATGATTAGAATAAAATTAATTAGACTTTAAAAGCAGTAATATTGTATAATAGAAGATATTTGTGACCTAATTTTCCATCAAAATTATTTTCCCATTATCAGTTGTTTGGCATTTCATCTGTATTGTTTTTCATAAAATGTTTTCAAGTCGTTGAGCTTTTGTTCTCCTCTCTCGATTAACAAATATAGCGATTTTTCTAGATTAGAGGTAGATAAGAGGATTTAATCTTGATTGGATTGAAACAAGCGGTACTTGCAAATGTTATTGGTGAAATAATGTCTTTTAAATTACGGTAAATTATTGCCTTTTAATTGTTGATTAAAAGTAAATAAATGTCGGCGGTACTTTGTCTTTCAAAAATTGATAAAAAATATCTTTGAAAACTTGTCGAAATGACGTTGTGAAATATCTTTTCTGACATACTCGCGCAGTGAATGAATTTGAAAAGGATAATGACTAAGATTGGGGTAAATGTCATATCGTATTCTTGTCTGAAATTGGTAATTATCTAAGGAAATTAATATTAATTAAGTTTATTTATTTCAACACTGGAATGTACACGTGTTTAGAAAATCAAAAGACTTAAAATGTTGCGTCTTAATTATCAAGATACAAACAATTTCTTATTAGTTTGCTTTCAAAATGGTATTTGCTTTCATGACGTACTGATAACGTTATTTAAAGATGGATTGGTAAATACATTCATTTTTAGAAATATATTATTTGTAGAAAAAGTCATATATTGTGCCGTTCTGTCAATATTTCTATATCGATTTTGGTTTGTTTAACAATTTGTTCTCTTTTCTGAGTTTGTTGGTTTTTTTTTCCTTGTTTTGAAAATTTATTCACCTTTTCATTCATGATCAACTACTGTAAAAAAAGGTCTAGAGGCTTTTTTACAACTGTTGAGAATTTAGGTGGATTGGTGCTCTGTGAGGCGATATTCCATTGACATAACCTCAAACTAGAAAGTAGTTTTTCACGCAAAATAAAAATATTATTAGAACTGATTTTACCAATTTTGAATAATCACGTTGTACATTTTTTTGGAAAAAATTGGATTGAGCCGGAATTTGTTATTAAACAATTAAAAATTATTTTTTGTATATTTTTAAAACAAAGTATTGTTTATCAAAACCCAGTAAATAAAATTGTGGAGAATGTTTCAAAGACAAAATAAGAAAAATTTGTAAAAATTGGAAGAAAATTACAAATTTTCACAAGATTCAAAGAAAAAACACAAAATATTACATAATCGTTTTTTAACAACAAATTTTGGGTCAATGTAATTTTTACTGGAAAATGAGCAAATGGATAATTCAAAATTTTGTAAGGTGATTCTCTCAAAAAGGAAAAAATTTAAAATAAATTTTCTTACATAACTAAAATGTTTAGAAAACACATATATTATTGGTCCTATGTTGACGACTTAATAAACGAATAAAATACGTTGTTATACTAACTTTTATGAACATTATTAATTTAAAACTAATTTTTTAACTAAAATATTTATTCAATTTTTTGTAGGAGATACAATGATTGAATTATCTTGAAATTTGTTATTCGAGGGTATTTGGGGTCGTTATTTGAGAATCTCAAGTCAAAGTTACAAAATTAAAAATGGTCCATCTAACATGGCGGACTGTAATTTAAAGAAATATATTGATTGTTTAAAAAAAACAACATAAAAAAAAAACATAAACATAAAAAAAATTATACTGGCGGTTACGGAGGGGAGTTTTCGTTTATTTGGACAGTTCCAAAATATATTGATTCTAATAGTAGAAAATATATTTTGTCATTTCTTTTCTTCTTTATAAATAAATTCAAAATATAATAATGAGTAAATATTGCCAGAAAAATGATAAAATTTTGTCGAACAATGAAAGTAATAACTCTAGGTTTAATAAAATAATGCACCGTTACGGAGGGGAGTTTTTCCATCAAATAAACGTGAATATTTCAACTAATTTAAAATTTCTTAATCCTTTCTCATAAAATCTGATTAAACAATATTCTATCACATGACCTACATTATTTTTATTGATTTATATTATTTTTTAAATACAATGACGTGAATATATTATTTGTCCGTTTTGAGAGAATGACCCGTAATATTAGTTTTAATAAAAGTTTTCTTTTGTGTAAAAAACCACTTTCTATAGTTTGAGGTTATGTCAATGGGGAGAAGTTCCTAAAGGAAAAATTTGAATTTAAGAGAAAAATTAATGAAAAAAAATTTTCATTCGATTGTTTAGTGGTAAAAGAACGATTGTTTAACTATAAAGTGATAATAAAAAATCATATTTTCGAACGATTTTTTTTTCTGGTTCAGGATAAGAGACTGAAAGCATCGCACGAAGGAGACATGCACTACCGGGCTCAAGGAGATCCACTCGTACACGTATAAAACGAACACGTTGTTTCACATCAAGTCGGTCGATTGTGTGCGATGCTTTCAGGACACCTACCAAGCATCTGCATTATAACTTTCTGTCCTCTTAGTGAACACGTTGAAACACAAACCCGCTGATTGTAATACAGAAAACTGTTTCATTTACTTTCTGATCAAGTTTCTTTTTAAATGTCTTTACTTTAACCAAGAGTTGAGAAATTTTGTTGTAATTCTAAATAATAATAATTAAGAAACCAACTAATTTATTTAGTGCATCAACCTAACCTAAAAATTATCTTGACTGATCATTAAATCAAAATTGGCACATTACACGTTTTCTTTAATATCCGAACAATATCTCGTACCTACTCTATATTTTATGCTCCTATTATTCTTTAGAAATGTTTCCTTCTGTTGATGATAATTTTCTCTTTTCTTGGAATAGTCGTTTTATTTCATTCTAAAGCGTACAGTCAGATTAGGGAAATGGCAGAAAGCGTAAAGTGGATTTTTTTGAAAAAATTATCCTCAATCGTGACGATGAGATCAATCCCTTGAAAAAAAAGTTTTATACCTCGTGAACAAAAGTTAACGACCGGATCGCGATCCAACTTCCGCTCTATAAACTTGCGACCTATTACGTCGGTAGCAGTTCTACTGCATGCATGGCGTAAGTGTTCTGTGGTGAAAAAAGCTTCAGCAGCTCTCAGCTTATCACCCAAGATTGCTCTTGCACCCGACATTTCATTCCTTGAATCTTACATAAATATTCAGTTAACCTCTGTTTCCTCCTTTTAAATTCGTTTCATTATTTAATTTATTTTTCATGATTCGCGTGTCAGATTACTTCCTGAAACATTTCTTGAATTGAATTGACTTCTATTCGTTCCAGTTATTTTATTAATTTACCATTGATTTATTATTTTTCCTTTATCTTCTTATCAATTTTTTATTCATTTCCCAATACAGTAATTTATTATTCATTTCCCAATGATTATTAGGCTTGATTGTACTCATTATTTTTTTCGTTAAGTTTATTTTTAAAACGTTATCCTCTTTGTTCTTTCTAATTATTACTCGTATGCAAATAAGAGATAAACGTGCAACCGGATTTTATGCCTTGAACCAGGAACTACAGTTGGATAGGTCACAAAACCTAGTGACGTGAATTAATTGTTAGGAGTGTGAATTTCCGCAAGGGAATATATATATTGCTCTCAATGGATAAATCAAGAATGCCTTTCAATTGAGAAATTTGCTCGTGAACTCTCTTTTTTCGTGCGTGTTGTAATGGCAAAGGTTAACACTGTAAATAGATTAGAAGTCGAGGGTTGCCATGCAATCGTCCTCCAGAATCAATTGACTGCTGAGTATTATAATGACAACAATCTACAATAATATGTATTTGGCATTGTAATCATAATCGAGATTTGTTTTTAACCCTGATCTATAAACAGTTCTGAAGACAAAAATTCCATTAGAGAAATTTGAAAAAGCATCAAACACATTTTAAAATTTTACGTTTAATGTCTAAATTTATCATCTGTCTTGTTATTATTAGCACTGGAAATATTTTTAACTTATACCTCTAATTGAGATATTTCGTGTGAAAGAGAATTTTCGGCTTGAATTAATCCTTTCGCCAATTTATTCCAAAAGTTTTGACCTTTAGCTTTAAATTCCTCAATTAGCGAATAGTTGTGTAAAAGAAGTAATTAAAGCATGAATTTTTCGCAAAATCGATTCTTCCTATTTCTTTTTCTTTCAAGGCTTTCCCTTTTGTCAACAGCTTGTAAAAATAATGAGATCCGAGAAATAATTCTTAAAGAGATGTATGGTTTCAACAACACTCTCGAAAAACGTTAATTAAAAGTTTTCTTTTAAAAAAGAACATAAATTTTTGGCCAAGGTTGAATTGTTGAAATATTGTCGAAAATATCTCTAATTTAGAAAAATGGAATAAATTGTGTGGTTTAAACTTTTTTCGATCACGTATATTTGTTGTTTTTTGTTTTCCAATTTATATCGAGAATTAATTCGATCTTTTATTTAGTTCTTTATTTATTTATCATATAACCATTCAGTGGAATTTTAGAGAAGAATTGACGTCATTGCTTTTTTCTACATCATTTTTTCAATAAAAGAAGCTGCATAATTCCAAAAATGCTAAAGTTCGTAATACCAGTGTAGTTGGATTTTGATAAATGTTAATCTATTGTAAATGTCTCTCTATTGACAATTGTTTATTTTCAGCAATGACATTTTGTGTTTTCGGCTTTGATATTTTCTTTTTTCTTCAATTTCATAAAAAAAAATTCAGTCTTTTAATAATACAATCGTCAAGTGACTCCTGACGTCATTCTCAATCACATGCCCTTAAAAGATTCTCGTTTGAGAAACGTCTCAAATTCAGTTCATTCAGATTCGGAAATTGAAAGTTTGATATGGCTTCTTCCACAAATTACGTCAGGCGATGTTTTCGACGTATTTGGATCCCCCTTTGTCACAATTTTTATATCGTGGAAATTAAAAATAAACACGGGAAAATTGCACTGAATACTTTTAAATGCAGCTTTAACTATATTGAAAGTTTAAAATGTTTAACATGATTGAATTTCGAGTGGTTGCGATATGTCATTTAAATCCGAGTGATATAAAGTAGTTTGATTCGAAAGTAAAAATTTCATTTACTTTTAGAAAAGTTTTTCGAGAATGTATTTAGAAAACAACTTTTAGCTAAAAACAAGTGATTCGAGTCCCAACTTTTAATCTTTTAATGTGTCATATTGTCTCTTCGTTGGCATAATAGGAAGCGCCGTTATTGCAAAAACTAAACATGATATGCCATTCTAGGATAACGGTGATTGACGTCATATCTAAGAGGCGCACGTGGTTACTAGTTCAATTCTCGAGTTGTGCCAGCCGCAAAATGTCGAGCAATACAACGAGAAACACGGACCTCTCTGTCTGGGTCACTCGATCTAATATACAAGTTGGCTGCATCGTGTTTCGTTTCGTTTAAATGCAAGCTCTCCGGGGAGGAATTGACCTTTGACGATAACGCTCATTGCTTTGCATGGCGTTATTAATGTTACATAAGTATTTTGTCGCGATCCCCGGGGGACTGTTATACTATTCTCTAAGCTCTTGTTAATTCACTTGTGACCGGTCACCCATACACTGAACAGCTTTTTCAATTCGAGATCGTTTTCAGACATTTTAGTCTTTATAAGGCTCGCGATTCAATTAAGTAATGTAAATGCTAGTTTGAAATTTCGTTTTTTGGAGTTTCTAGTGAATTAGAGTGTAAACAAAATTGGAATTTTGATAGTAGTTTGAACTTTTGTCGAGGTTTATAGTGTTTTGAAAAGTGCGGTTGTTGAGAAAGAATAAAAGATATTTTCAATGTCAAGGTCTTTGGATCTTTAACATTTCTTTTGTCGAGGGTTACCTTATGTTTCTTTTGTATAAGGATTAGTCATTTAATTTAATGCACTTTCATTCCATAAACTGTCAGTTTTTAAACTGTGTCAATTGATAGTTTATTGTAAGCTCAGTTTTCCCTGTTATGAGTCAGTAGGATTATGTATCTTTTAGAAAGTGAATTTGTCGATCGTGAATCTAAAGAATCTAAAGCATATAACACGCCACTGACATGTCACTATAGAAGTTGGAAAGCAGATTATTGAGAAACGTGACCCTGCATTTTAAGTGAAATATAAAACGTTCGTTTCAGAAGAAAGAGAATCGGGATTAAAAATTGAAATAAAGGATCGGCAAAGAAGGGTATAGAGAAGGCAAAAAGAAGAATAAGCGGAGTCAATAAAGAAGCTGGAACAACTCTAAGATGGAAGCTGGTCTTACACTTGGAAGTTGTTAAGTGTTACACCGGTGATTTGAAAGATCCGCGCTACGTACTTTAGAGGCGCATTCCTCTGTCCATGAAACATCGCCAGTGTTCAATTCTAACTGTACTACCTGAAAAGGTCGACTCTACTAAACGGAAACACAACCCGGGTGGTGCTAGGAATTTCATTTGGAGATGTAACACTTATGTGCGAAAATATATAGTGTATGATTTTATAAGTGGGTCATTAAAATCGATCACCAAAAAATAGCAGAGAAGATACGAATATTCGAATTATAGATATAAGAATATTCCGAGAAGACATTAGTTGTTAAATACTTAGGATAACCGATTATTTTCGTGTTTCTTCGCAAGGTCGAAGGGAAGTAGAGAATTTCGGAGCAAAGCTCCATTACACCGTCATCACGGAGTTCCTAAGAAGATCATTTAGATATCGTAAGTCATCGCGGATTGCCCCAAACGTTGACAACGTGGCTGGCATGTACGTGATGGAGTCGGGTGGCCACAAAGTGGCACCCGCACCAAACAAGGTCAAAAGAGTCGAGTACAAATCACCACCTGAGGGTGGAGGAGTCGTTGAGAGAGGAGGAGGTGGTACTCACATAGCAGCCACGGTCAAGAATACAGTGAGAAGACTACTAAGAAGAACCAAGAGTCATCGGGATCCGCCCTCAACGTATGCTCCCATCATGACCGCTACAACGACCTCGAATGGTACCAATACGACGACAACGACGACGACCATCACTGCGCCAAGAGTCTCGGCTAATTATGATGGAATTCAACCAAGGAGAACGCAACCGCCACCTCCGCCACCACCATCACAACATCAGACCATCAGGATGAGATCTGAACGAAAACAGTACAACCAGTACCGAAGACGACCCAAAATCGAGGTAAGAATTGTTGCTTCAGTTTTCCAACATCAAGAGGTGTTTATTTTACAACTTGGAAAAACCTGAGTTAATTTTGGTTGGGTATCAATATGTGAACTGGATGACGAATATTGAAAACAGATTTTAGTATTTGGATAGTTGGTGTCAGATTATAATTTTTGGGATACATAATTTTGGTGTTACAACATATAATTCGGAAGTAATCAAATAATTATGAGATCATTATGAGATTCTGTGGAAAAATTCACGAAAAGAAGTTGCAATCTCAAATCGGAAATTGATAAAGTGCATGACCCACTTTCAAATGTTTCGGCACTGTTCTTAAAGAAGAAGAAATACACTGTGTCGTATGTCTCCTTTGCTCTTTAGGTTAAGGTCGAAACATTTAAAAGATCGATCATGCGCTGTATCAGTTTCCGTTTTGAGATGAAAAAGTCTGCATTAAACAGGTTCTACGGTACTTTAGTTTGTTAATTATACTTCTGACACTTCATTTGTTGATAAAACAACTTATTTCATGAATCGTGCAGATAATCATCTTAACTCGTTTTTTTTAAATAATTGACATTTGACGTCTTTTGTCGTTTTTTATCTGTGATTCAAAATAAAACGTATTTGATACAGATTGCGAGTGGTTTATACCATCTAGCATAAAATATGTTAGTTAAAATAAGGCATACCAAAATCGTTATACATATATTTGTATGCAAGTCTGAGTAAAACATCCGTAGCCAGGTTTGGCAACATTATGTCAGATAAATACAAATTCCTAACCTACAAAGTCCATAAATTACGTCACACGTTTCCCTCTTTTTAACCCCCACCCCCCTCCTCTTTGTTACAACTTGTCACATATTTGTCGACCCCCCTAAACGTTACGTCACATTTTCTAGACCTTCCCCCCCCCTATATCACATTGAAAAAATAGCATTAAAATTTTCTATTGTACAACCCTTCTCTCCCCTTTGCTACAACTTATCACATATTTGTGACCCCCCCCCCCCCCCCCCTAAAGGTTACGTCACATTTTCAAGACCTTCTCCCTATATCACTTTAAAAAAAAGTATTTAAATTTTTCTATTAAATTCTTTTTTTCTATTGTTAACGCGATTTTAATATAAAATGTTTGTAAACTTGCTTACTGATGTTTTGCGCAGACTTGAATGTAAATATGTTTGGCTGTTTAAGGGGACGCCTAAATGAAAAAGTGACAAAAAAAAAGATTTTTTGTTATTTGATTACCTAAAAGTAGACACAATTAGGAATAGAAAAAGAGTATTTAGAACCTTTTCTGATGAAATAAAAGTAGCTTAAATTCTCTCTAAATTTGTAATGGTTACTAAGTACCTAACAGTGAAAACTTGTTTACCATTTCAAATAGTAGTTTTTTTACTAAAGTTTTAGGAAAAAATTACTATTTGAAATGGTAAACAAGTTATCATTGTTATTTTTTACTAAAACTTTAGTAAAAAAAACTATTATTTGAAATTATTTAAACCCGCGATAAGTTTACCATTTGAAATGGTAAACAAGTTTTCACTGTTAAAATGGTAATTTTAAGTTATGTTAAACTAATTAAATGAGTTTAAATTAGTTAAAAGAATTAGTAGATTTCTATTTACTAATTACATTAATTATGTTTTACTATTTAATTAGTTAAATTTGACTGCTAAATTAGTAGTTTTTTTTACTATTAATTAGTTATTTTTTACTAATTGAAATGGTAGTTTTTAACTAATTCAGATTTCGAGAGTAAGTTTTTAAAGTTAGATATCTTTTCTTAAAAAATATTTCCTTAAGTTCATGAATGAATTAAAAATTTGGTTGTATTCAAATTTTGTATTTTTATACTAGAAATGATTAAATTAAAATCGTGATTTCTTGGCATGATTTTTACTCTTAATCTGAATTAGTAATTTTTCTCTAATTCATGAGTGAAAAATTACTTATTTAGATTAAGAGAGTACAAATTCAAAATAGAGGATTTAATATTTCGGTCTTATTTTCCAAGAACTGAATATCATGAGTTTTTTATTCTTTTCAGTTAGGGTTAGGCTTGATTAAGTTGAAGGATTGGACAACATTATTAAATTATATAACATCAAATATTTCGACATCGAATAATTATTTAATCCCTTTTCATAATTTAATTTTGGCTTGAAAATGTAAATATTTCAAAAGTTTTTTTCTTTACCATTTACTTTTTATTTGACCTTTTTAGTACTACTGACTTTATGAGTTGCATTTCTCTGGCCTAGAATTAATTTCGTTTAGCAGCAATAATTGAATAAAAGAAATGATCGTTTCGTCGAAGTATTCAGTCCCTCAATTCTATTATTCAATTATTAGTTGAATAGATTTTGAGCAATGGAATGAGCTTCATTGAGTTCACTACAATATCCCTTAACATTGTATAAGTACATATCAATATTTACATTTGACTCTCACAAATTAAAAGATAGCTTTTTAATTTATTGTTTTTAATCTTTAGATATCTTCTTACCTTTATTATTTCTAATTAGCAAATCAATTTTTCCATTATCAGTTTATGATATTATGTTTCATGAATTAAAAAAAATACTTGAAGTTTTTTTTTTTAAATATACGTTTTAGAAATGCAGAATTATTAATAACTGGTATTTTTGAGAATTATGCCAATTAGATTTATGAAAAAGGTGCAATTTATTTTTTATTCTCCGCACGCTGTATATTTGAAATGCAAATTAATCATAAAATGAAAAACGCGAGATTTAAATGTCAATAAAATTTTAATGAATTAATGCAACTGATGCTTTCAGTCAATTTCAACGCGTCAAAAGAAATATTCTATTAAGTCTTTTTAACTGCACTCATTGTCCAGACTTAATTTAAGTCCGTTTTTTCTTTTAAAAATACTTTAATTCTTTTTTTTTTCTTTTTTTTTTAATTCTTTTTACTAACAAGTAATATTATTAATTTTATTAAATAGGAAGTTTGTTAGTTTTCTGAAGATAATTTTTTATTTGTTTTACTATCTACTGATGGTACTTGTAGTGGTTTTGTTGAAACAAATTTTATTAATATTTGGTAAAAATAAAAATTGTCTTTATTTAAACATTACTGAACGAATTTAGAGTTTTTCTAACTAAGAATTAAAATACCATATATAAGAATAACGTTCTCGGAAATGTACAAATTGTGTCGTCATTCTCGCATTTAATAAATGCAGGTCAGCTAAACTGCTTTTAACGCGAGTAAGAAGCATTAAAGTAAAGAGGCAAACATACACACATGGATAATATATAGTTCTCTTATTCAAGAGTAGTAAAATGAAGAATGTTTAGTTTAACGTCTTATTATAGTTTCCCTAAACTGAATAAAATTATTAATTGAGATTAGCAAAGAATCAAAATTTTTATGTCTTAAGTCACATTGTCCTTCTTTTGTTTTTCGAAAAAACGTTATTGAAATTTTGATAATAATAATATTCTTTATATCTTAGTACCTACACGTTCTTAATTATTAAAAGCAATTTATTTGGAGTAAAAATATTTATTTAATTAAATCCCTAATCGAGGATTGACAATTTACATATAACCAAATTTATTCATTCTTTAAGAATTTTAAATTATTCCTTTCGTCAAAGCAAAATATAATGTATTTTTTGTTTTATTTTATACTTATTTTTTATTAATTTTGATTAGTTTTATGCTTTTTCTACTTGTAACGTTGTTATATTTATTATTGTTATTATAAGAAAAATGGAGACTTTGTAGGGTTATTGCAAAATGTGAAATTACTCTTGCTCAGTTGCCATACCTAACAACTTCCTGCTTACCTGTAAAAATTTCTCTGAATAACGTAAATTTCTTAGAAATCGAAATACCATTTCAAAAAAAAAAAAATTAAAGCGTGTATTATTTACACCAAGGTTATCTTGCCTTATTTCTATAATATTCAAAATTATCTACTTTTCTATTTTTAACCTCTCTTTAGAGGTAATTGAGTTAATCGATTTGATAAAAGTTGGTTCTTCGTAAAACTGAGACCACTTGTCAAGACTTTCCGGAATCAAATAATGTTATCAAGCACTAAAGTTTGTATTTTGCTCGATTTCCTGACCCATTTCAATAAATACGTTCCAAGTGATATTATCTATTAGTAATATTCTTAAATTAACTTCAACTATAAGGGAAGGAACAAAAAATTGTATTGTTAAGTATAATTATTATGGTTCGATTCGAAATAATTTTTATGAAACAGTCAAACTATTCATCTATCAATCATAATTTTCAGAAGTTAATTATTGTTCTCAATTTTCCAATATATATTACTTTTTACATTTATAAAACATTAAATAAGTCATTTCTTTTTATTTCGAATAAAATATATTTTTTCTTTCCTGTTTTAAAAGTTGAAGCTCACAGAAAATGACGCATATGTAATTATTTGCGTGAGTCATAGTATGGCTTGAGAATTACTTTTTTAACAATGGAATAGGTAGTATTTTTTGAGTCAGAGTTAAACTTGAAAAAGTGGATGTAATTAGGGAACAAAGTGTTCAAGATGTCTGCAGCCACCCGTTACATCTGTACAGTCTCATTCTACTTTTAAAGAACAATGGTCTCTTTTATGGACATGTAGCAAGAAATGTTTCTCTGTCATGGACACCTGTTCCATCAGAAAACCTTGTCCGTTTAGGGGTAAAAAATTAAATTCCTTAATTCGTAATACATCGTAATTCTTATTGAGTCGTAAATCTCTATCTTTAACCAGAAATCTTTTGAGAAATTTTCTTTTACACAAAGTGATTATTTGGACTCGAGGGGTTTTAATAGAAATTTTAATTTGTTTTGTATTGTTCGAGCCTTTGAGAATGTTTGTTTTCATTCTTTTAAGACATCCTCTTTAGCTGGAAATATGATTGATTATTGTTGCATCTAAAGTTACGGCAATTATTGTAATAACACGTCCATATACTTTGTCAAAGAACAATGGAATTGACATCGTCAAATTGCAGTTATTGTCACAATTATTACACAATTCTTTTGACCAAATTTAACGACTCGCCTGCGCACACTCGTGAGTGAGAAAGAAAATTATTTGCATGTTATCATAGATGTATTGCCAAGTTGTGTAACTTCTTATCATAATAATTTTACGGTAGTAGGTACTTTCTATGCAAGAAAAAAACTATTTTTGTGTTGTTTTACCATTTTGAGGTTTGAAAACAATTTCATTCATTTATCGCTATTTTTAAATTTTAGTTATTTTTAACAGGGCCATGTTCTAAAAAGGAGAAGGGAGTATTTCCAGTGTGGGAAAAATAAATCAGAAACGACTTAGTCTTTAGACAACAACAACATAGAAAACGCATTAGTTTTGTTTTAGCACGGGAATTATTTGAGGATTAGTTGAATGCTAGTTTGCTTTCGCTCGTTATGAGGGCTTAATTTCACGAATGAATCACAAGTCGTCTCAACGAATCACGTAGTCTGAATCGAGTAATATCTGCTCGGTTTTCACTAGTTTCCTTTCACTAACAACACACCTTTATTCTTCACAAAATATACGTTCACGCACTGACGCTCAATACGGCAGCAATGCCTGTTTCGAATCAAATGTAACATGAACGATTTTTCAGCTCGATGTTGCAAACAAAAATTGCTGTTCTCTCTCCGGCAATTCTAATGAAGAGTAATTCAGCTTGATGGATTGATTTCTATGTTTAAACACAGATTGCGCAAATGTACTTTCAAATCTTCCCTTTTGAACCTTCGCGCATGAAATGCACATTCAATGCTGTACAGTTGCGAGAAATGCATTATAATATTCAATGGATGATTACACCATGCTTTGTGAAATACATTTACCATACGTGCCTCATATGTTTAACAGGTTGTCCGTACATTTTCTTTATCACTATTTTTCTCATGTGCATTTTTTTCTATCATTTTGTTCAGCAGGTTGTCCATATGCATTTCTTTATCATTTTGTGTGCTTAACAGCTTCTTCTCATGCATTTCTTTTTTATACTTAACACTTTTTACATTCAGTCTGCCGTGCGCAAGAATACAAAGTCCGAATCTCTGACATTGTTAAGTTCCGGTTAGGAAACGTGACAGAAGCACTTGTCAGTTAAACTGACATGTCAGTCTGTTCCATGAGTCACGAGTTAATCGAGACTTTATAAAAAAAAAATAATAGCTCTTTGAAAATATAGTGCAGATATTGCCAACAATTCTCAAGGTCAGACCCAATTTGAACAGCTTAATCATTCACGAAGAGAATCCATTTACGGATGATAAAAATTGTTGATGGATTATCCTGCAAATAGTGTCGGTAATTTCAATTCCCAATTGAGAATCTTGAAATTTATTGCGGATTAGTTTTTCTCCGAAGGCACTGCAGGAAACAAGCTAGTAATTCTCGGGTGTAAAAATCGTGATAAATCATATTTATATAGAGTTTGTACGGAGTCAGACTTCAAATATTGATTATGATCGGTTTGTATATTATGCTATTATATAAAGAGACATTATTCGTGTATACTATTCAAAAGTTATATATTATTCGTTTGATACAATTTTATTTACAAAATAAACTCGTGTAAAAATTGCTTTACAACATTTAATCATTCCACTCGCAATTTAAAGAATGTGTACTATCTTTTGTTTTGTAATTCTTAGATGCTTGTCAAAGAATCCCCGAATGCCTTTCTGCAATTCATTGACGAAACTGATCCGGTTTATGTTTTATCTAGTGTTTACCATTAAACGAGTCACGATTTATTTCATTCAGAGACCGAGTTGTTTGTAAATTTAATTTTACTAAAAAATTAACTTACATTAATAAATAAAAACATTTATAATAACTTTGATCACATTTTTATATAAATTTATTAAAAGCATTTAATTTTTACTATAAATTTACGCATTTACAATTTAAAAATTTCAATTTAAAATATTAAATTTTTTGTCCGCATTTTTAAAATATAACTTTATTTTCAATTTGACCTTTGGTAAATAAGATAATATACCTCGGATAATGCACGTTCTCTGACAACGTTATTCTGTACCTAAAACCAGAAGTTTATTCATATTGCGTCATCATTGATATAAAAAAATTTATATCTTCAAAACTTACGCAACTTAAGATTTTGTTTTTTGTCCTTTTTTCCGTATCGTGCTTCTTTATTTTTTTTTATTTATCAGGTAAAAATAGAATGAATCGATATTTCGCTTTTATGTTATCAATTTTGAAGATCAAATGTTTCTTAACTGTTATTTTTAGATATTCTATTGCTTTTTAAAATTTTAGTTCAAAAATAAACTGATGTAAAAATTTAGACTAAAAAGAACAAATTACAGAAAAAGCATTAAAATTTTGTGGCAAACACGTAATCCTAGATTCACGTGACTTTCTCGGATTATAAAAGTTTCATGAAATTTGAGATAAATTTATGATAATTTGGTACTATTTTTTGGGGAAGAAATAACTCGTGCGAGAGACATTGGCGCCTGTCTCGTTTTGCACTTTTATAAGGCCATAAATTCGATAAGAGTTTTGTGGCCTTAAAGCGCAAACAGACTGCCAACAAATGGAAATTTTCCTCCAGTATTGTTTCAATGGAACATTTGTGTGTTTCTTTCATGAAGCAAGACTCTGTTTCAGAGTGAAATTTACCCAACTAACCTAACACTATTCTTAACGGTACAATGCATATATACATATATATAATACAAATGCAATTTTTCTCAGTCCTAAATGAGGAACGAGACCTAAATAGGGAGGGAGTAAAATTAGATTTCATGATCATTGCTGCAAGCAGGAAGTTAACAATGTTACTCAACAATGAGACATTATTCATGAATCTTGAATTCTTTGCCAATCTAATCTTAATCTTTTGTAATTTAATCTTAATCTCTGGAAATTTAATCGTTGTTTGGTATAATTTGATCTTCAGCAATGCACTATCTTCATCTTAAATAATTTAACTTGATTTTCGTATTTTTATCTTTTTTAGTATTTTTATCTTTATTAAATTCATCTCCATTAATTTCATCCTTAACGTCAATATAATTCCATCCTGGTTTTCGATAATTTCATCTCGGTTAATTTCATCTAGAGTAATTTCATCTTGGCTAATTTCATCTTCACATTTAGTAATTCAGTTAAAGGCCTATATACGGATCTCTCAACATGTCGTTGAGGGAAATTGAAAATAGTAGTCTTCTTAAATGAATTGTAATATATTGTAATCAATTGTTATTTGAACTAGAAATTTGTTTATTCACGCGTTAAAAAGCTCATTGAAATTATTTATTTTATATTTACATATTTTTTCATTGACTTCTGATTACGCCGAGTAGTGTAATTATTGTGAAAATTAATCTCAATTAATTCTGATGTATGCAATATGTGACGGGAAAATATACTAATATACGCATACATTTATAGTTTAAAGAGACAGCTGTAGCTGATTGCTGGGATTCATCAAGGCCCTGATTACTTGCGCGACTCGCTGATGAGTGCCGCTTTTTTAAAAACCGTATATGATGATCAAGGAAGGTCAATTTTCATATTTTATTTGTAATACGAGACTGGAAATTTCCTCAAGCTGAATAAGAGGCTTTTAATGTTATCTCTGTTTACTTATTTGGCATTGATTAGCATTTTTTACAATTATAATTTTGCAAATTAACACAATTTTCAATTCAACTTATTCTTCTGCTAATGTAGTTGTCTCATTGTATCATATTTTTCTTTTCTTTTTGAAAAATAAGAAGAAGGAAATATTAATTAATATGGGCATAATCTTTTATTATATTTTAATCAATGATCTCAACAGCGACATTCTAGATACAGTTTGACCAAGTGACCGGGAAATTTGTTACTAAACTGTGGGGATTTCTTCGTGGATCTAAAAGTTCTGAGAAATTTTATCTAAAATCAATTTTTTGGTATATATTACAAATCTATAATAATAATAATCCTCAAACTTTTTCATTCCTTCATTTATTTTTTTTTTGTTCACACCTGAAGTTTGGCAAATAAATATTTTTTGTTTTAAATCAGATACTTTTTAAAAAATGCATTTAAATTGATTAAAATTAAAATAATAAATACCAGTTCAAACAATTTTAAAAAATTAAAGAATAATTATAAAATTTAATTTAAAGAGAATAAGTATTTTCTTTAAATTTTATAATTAATCTTTAATTTTTTAAAATTAGTTTGTTCTGTTAATTATAATTAATTTTTGTTTTAAATTGAATATTTTTTAAAAATGCATTTAAATTTGATTTAAATTGAAATTTATAAATATCAATTCATATAATTTTAATTTCATTAATAAATAAATCTATAATTTTCTCTAAAACTTCCAACAGTTTTCAATACATATTATATATTATTTTTTAAAATTATTTTCTTCTGTTGTCGATTATTTTATTTTTTTTGTTCGAATTTTTATTTCGATTCTCAATTATTTTCCTAATTTCTCAATGATTTTCTTTAATATTTAATTATTTTAGTCATTTTCCAATTTTTCTTTAAATTATCAACTATTTTCTTAAACTTTCAATTTAATTCTTTAATCTTCAAATTATTTCTTTAACTTTTAACTATTTTCTTCAATTCACAATTATTTTCTTCAAATTTTAATTGCATTCTTCGTTTTTCAATTATTTTATTCAATATTCAATAATTTTCGCATTTTCTCAATTATCAATTATTTTCCTCATTTCTCAATTATTTTCTTTAATATTTAACTATTTTAGTCATTTTCCAATTTTTCTTTCAATTGTCAACTATTTTCTTAAAATTTAAATTTAATTCTTTAATCTTCAATTTATTTTATTAATTTTTAATTATTTTCTTCAATTTTTAATTGCATTCTTCGTTTTTCAATTCTTTTTTTTTCAATATTCAATAATTCTCGCATTTTCTCAATTATTTACGTTCAATACAATTTTTCAATTTTCAATTCATTTTTTCAATTTTTATTTATTAAATAAAATTTTATTCATAATTTTCATCAGTTTTCAATTGAAATTTATTATTCTCCTTCAATTTTATGATTATTCATTAATTTAAACAAAAATTTTATTCAAATGACTATTCTTAAAATTTGTTGATTTATTTAATTTTTTTTTTTAATAGTTAATTACTTTTGGCATACTGTAGTTTTTCTTTTAATTATCAAATATTTTCTTTAAGTTACAATTCTTTTTATAGATTTTTAATTAATTCCTCAATATTCAATAATTCTCAGATTTTTACAATTATTTTTCATAAAAATTGTTTTAAATTTTTAATTCAATTCTAGAACTTATTATTTTCAATTCTCAGTTATTTTCTTCATATTTAAATTACACTTTTCAATTGTCAATTATTACCATTAATATATTAAAAAATTATCACCTTTTCTCTATTATTTTTTTCGATTATAATTAAGTTTCTTTAATTTTAAATACAATTGTTGAATTATTTTCTTTAATTTTTATTTCCATTTTTCAGTTTTCAATTGTTTTCTTTTATATTCATTATTTCTTGTTTTTTTCCAATGTTTAATTTTAATTGTTAAGTATATTCTTTAAATTTCAATTATCTTTTCATTTTTTCAATTCAGTTGTTAAAAGTGCAAATATTTTCAACAATTATTTCTGTAATAAATTTCTTAATTTCTCAATTTTCAATTATTTTCTTTAATATTAAAAAAATTATCCCCTTTTTTCAATTATTATTTTTTTCAGTTGTCTATTCATCTAGTCATTTTTCGAATTTGGTTTTCAATTGACAATTATTTTCATCATTTTTCACATATTTTCTTCAATTTTTCAATTATTCTCGTCATTTTTCAACTGTTTCTTTCAATTATTAATCATTTTCCGCAATTTTCAATTATTTCCTACAATTTTTTCAATTTTCAATTAAGATCTTCAAATTTTATAATTATTCTTTGGTTTTTTAAACTATTTTGTTGGGTTTTGTATTTATTTAGTTTATTATTAATTCATTTTTTAAATTTTGTTCTTAACTGTCAATTATTTTCGTCTTTTTGTAATGTTTTTCCAATTATCAATTATTTTTCCAAATATTTTTTTTTTCTTCAATAGTTGCTCACTTTTCGCTAATTCATTAGTAGAAAACCACTAATTCAGATATAGAGACTAACCTTTTTTCGAATTTCCTTTCAACTGTCAATTATTTTCGTTATTATAATACGTAATTCTTTTTAAATTTTTAAGATAAATTATTGTCCAAGAAGTTAGATTTCAATATATTGTGATAATAAAGCTTTTTAAGATTTAATTATAAGTAATAAGATTATAAAAATGTGTAAATTTTTAATTTAAATATAAAGGCGAATTTCGCAAAATTAAAAATACTGTTTTAATTGTTCGGAAATTTGTGACTGGGAAATCCAAAAAATTGACCGAAAACCCCAGGAAATGTCCGGGAATTTAATTTCATAAAAAAGTGTCCAACCTGAAATATTAAATTTTTGATTTTGTTATATTAAAGAATAAGATAAAATAGGATTTCTATATAAACCATTACTTTTGAGAGGTATTTTTATATTGAATTAAATTAGAGTTAGAATTGAAAGTATAAATGCCTAAAGGTCATGCAATGTTGTAACTGTACTCTCGATAAATAAACTAGAAAAGTTTCTTGTGTTTTCAAAGTATGTAATTCATGATTCGTTGACGGTTACGGTCGCAGGCTTTAAAACGCAGGACAATTATTATACCAAGCATGCAGCGCTTGACTTGATCGCTACTCTCGCTATTCGGACAAAGGCAAGGTCGCTGAATCTAAAACGTGCTTAGAATCGACCAATCAACAGGATCCAAACGAAAAGCATCTTCACTTTATACCTGCCGACTTTCATCGAAATTCCTTCCACGTATTCTTCTATCTAATACCTCGAAATATTTGCATTCACATTATTAATTAATATAATATACAATAAATTAATATATTTTTTTTTATTCTTTAGAAATGAATTTGAAGTTTGTTTTAAAGAATAAGAAGTAACAATTTTGAGAAATAAAGAAAGTAGGCAATTTAAAACAGAACAGCTTAAAATATCGTATTTTATGAATGAATTATTTTGTCCGAGGAATGTGGCTTTATTTATCCTATAAAGAACTTAGAAATATCAAGTTACTAATAAAATTCTTTAGCTGAGAATTAGATTATACTTATGAGATTAAGAAAACAATGTTTTGAAATCGGATAATTGTTAAATTGCCACTGTTATAAATAAAAGATTATAGTAAATCTCGATAGTCAATTTTTAAGAGTATGTGTGCCAAGATTCGTTAAATTCTAACTTTACGACTCAGCAACTAATAAATGACGATATAATTCGGTTTCTGTGTCAGGACCTCTTTAACCTTTTATTGATTTGAAACAATGTTTACGATTTACATCAAAACAAGGCCTTGATTAATTAAAATACGATTGTATTTAGACAATATATGTATGAAAGCGTCTGTTTTCACATGCAGTTTCTTTGTTTTGTTTTATAGTTTTTTTTTTTTTTTCATAGTCTTGGGATATATGAATTAAATTTTTTTAATAAAAAGTAAACTGTTTTTTTTATAATAATCTTTAGTCGAAACATGTTGTAGAATTATATTATTATCATTATTTTATCATTGCTATAACTAACCAAAGAATCCATTAACTTAAAAATGAGTCAAAATAGTACCTACTTCTAAAGAATAATTATCATTTTATACTATTTTTTTTAAACAATAGAGGTTTAACAAACAATAGAAAATGAAAAAAGGGAATTTGCGCAATTTCTTTTATTGAAATCCATTTGTACAATGAAGTTGTTACATATTGCTCATGCAGTATTGTTCTACATATATGTATATTTTACTTACTGCATAATCCATCAGCTTCTTGTGCTCGTTCAAGGTTTTCGGAATAGTTATTCATCTCTTGATTAAAAACAGTCCAGGAATTGTCACTTTGAGGATAAAAGAAAGATATAATTAAATGAGACATTGTGAACAAAAAGTGTGATTTTTCTGTGATTTTACATTAATTCTCAGTAAGACATTTTACTGTTATTACTATTGGTTTTTCCGTTAAAATTAAACAATTTTTAATGTTAGAGTGTCGTTGATTTAAAATAAAAACTGTTTATAATGATAATGATCGGTTTAGAAATCGTCTAAAGAACACGCTATTTCGTACGATTTGTGGTAGGAAAAAGGAAAGGGAAAGAAACGGAGTCTTGCACACGACTTTTTTTTTCGAAGTATGCACTCTCACGTTTGACAATCGACAATTGAAACTTTGTTAAACTATGAAAAGGAAAAGGACTTTTTGTCTGCTTTGGGAAAATATTTATTTGAGCAATGCGAAAATTATTCGAGTGTGAAAATTAATCCGAACATTTCAAAATTAATCCGAGCATTAAGAATTTAATCCAAACATTACAAAATTTAATCCGAGCATTACAAGATTTTGATTGTACTATTTTAATACGGATAAAGATAATTTTTTTGAAATATTTTTTGCTTCTGTCAATTGTTATTCTTTCTGTTAAAAAATGCGACTTTTTAAAATTATTTAACTGCAAAGAAGTTTTTGCAACTGATAAGAAAAGTTTTTTTTATTTCTCCTTGACCGACTGATCTTTTTTCTTTTTTTTTTTTAAATAAAAAACTAATTGAACGTGATTCTGAAAAAAGTCTAACCCAGAGCTGATAATATTGAAGTGAATTAAAACTTCAGGTATTTGCCGTACGATGGCGTTCAGATTGAAGGAAAAGTAATAAGTGAAAGAAACTGGTTATCATTTAATGGAAAACAATTATTGCTTCTTAGATAAACTCTATCATATCTTGTGTTCAGTTACAAGCCAATAGATGGCGACGTAATGAAGATTTAAGAAGACTTTTAAAAGCAATATTTTTTTCATGCTTGAAGAATTCTCTTTTTTTTTCTCGTTTTAACCCTTTAATTAAATTTATCATTCGAATAGAAAGTTAATTATAATTATTTTTTAATGATATCTGACAACAAAAATTAAAATTTATTAAATTAACGAATGGAACCGCAATAAGAATAAGTAAATGAAAGAGTTAATAAAATTAATAATTTATTGATTTAATAGATGAACAAATGAATTAGTTAATAATCAATTGCATTAATTATTATTTGCTAAATGAGTTCCAGTTTAGTAAATTTGCTTTTGGGATGTTATATACCTTTTAAAAAATAATAATCGACTTTGTTCAAGACGATCTTAAATTGAAATTGTCATTCGTGTAACTGTCAACTTCCGGTCAGGAAGTCCCCACATCGATTCCGATTACTCGCCTGACCGGGTTCACTTTAAAGATCTTGCTCATTTCGTCAGAGGATTTACGGTTTGACGAACCCACGATTTACAATCAGAAAAGTTCGTGAATAGTCAGCCTGGAGATTTACTCGTGTAGGCTGCAAGACGCCTACTTGTTTTAAATGAAATTTCTATAAAGAGACAGGAACTCTGAATCTGTAAAATTAAAAAAAAAATCACTGATTTCTTGATTTTTAATAATGTACCATAATTGGTTTCTTCTATTTAAAAATTATTATGTATATGCTTTACATTTTTCTTTCTGTTGTTAGAGTGAAAATATTGATTTCTCCAATGTTCGAATTTATATTTTCACTTTTATGAATTATATTAAAAAGCTGTTTATCAATAAATGCAGTGAAATTTTAATGATTAAAAACGTAAAACTTTCATATTTTATGATATGAGAGTCGTTGGCTACTTAATAAATTAATGAAAAATGAATGTAGGAAAAAAGAAATCTATTCGCTTGTCAGAGACTAATAAATTCGTTTGCCAGGCGATTATGAAACTATTTTTTATTGTCTTAGAGAATGGTTAACAAATCATTCATTACGAATGACCATTTCATTAAAGTCAATGTTTACTTTGAAAAAAAAATGACTAAAAACGTTAAATTGAGGGAAAACACGTGACGGTGAAATTTGCAATGTTTTTTTGTTGGCACTGAATGAAGAAAGAGATTTTTTTTATATAATTATGAACAATTTATATCAATTACACTCATCAGTTGAGAATAAGAGTTAAGACTTTGGTATCTTAAAATTAAAATAACTAAAAATTAACCTATATTTTTATAACAAATTATTGATATTAGAGTGAGTCTAATTTTAGTCTTAAAATCGTATTGGCAAATTTTACTTGAATTTTGGATTAAAAAGCATTTTTAATTTTTAATGAGTTTTTGATAAAAGTATATCAAGTCCGCTCTCTAAATCTGAATTAAGAGAAATCGGCTACTAATTCAAATTAATTAAGATTTCTACTAGTTTTTAGTCATTTATTACTAAAATTTTAGTTATTAAAAATTAAATAACTACTAAAATGAAATAGTGAAATTCACTAAAAATTAGTGTAAATTTTAACTAAATTGAATTAGTAACTGATTTTTCACTAATTCAGATTTAGAGAATTTTATCCGGATGTTAAATTTCAAATTCAGTCATCTTTTAACTTAAATTTGTACTTTAAGGCATTTTTCATTTTTATTGACATTTCTCTTTAAAAGCATTGTTTTAGGTACAATTTTTTTAACTCAATTTCGGCTCAAAATTGGACTGACTGTACTTTTTAAATTTAAGATTAGATAATTTCATAATTTTACTGTGAAGTTTTTTCGAAATTCAGGATTTATTGTTTCGAGTTCGTTACCGACTTTTTATTAAATACACAGATAAAAAATTTGTGTAAATTTAACACAAATTAAATGTTCCAAACGGTCCACTCAAAATTTGTGTTATACTTTTGTGTTAGACTAACATAACCTATATGTTAATTTACACAATATTCTTGTTAAATTAATCTAATCTTTATGTAAAACTTAACACAAAGATTGTGTGGACCGTTTTTTACACAAAATTTTTAACTGTGTACCTTGATTAATCTATTTAATTAATTACTTTTTGCTATAAATTAGTGGAATTTGACTATGAAATTAGTTACAAAAAATATTTTAACTAATTGTCTAAATCTGAATCAGTGATTTTCTACTAATAAATTAGAGAAAAATGAGCTACTATATTCAATAGTAAGGAATTTTACTAATTTTTAGTAGAAAACTACTATTTATTATTAATTAATAATTCGAAAATTACGTCTTTAAAAGTACAATATCTATTAATTGAAATAGTAAGAGTTTATTTTCTCAACTAGCAGATAATTTACTTTTAAATTAGGAAGTTTCTACCAAAAATTAATAAAAACTATTTACTGTTGAATAGTAGCCTATTTTTGTCCAATTCATTATATCATTATTATTAATATTATTATTATTATACAATATTAATAATATTTAATTTTAGTTCATTCAAGTTTTAATTATTATAAATATCTATCAAGTGTAATTTTAAAACGTAAATTTAATTCGCGCAAACTTCGCTTTAAATCCGAATTAGTGAAAAACTACTAAGTAATGAAATTATGAAAAGTCGTCCACAAAATGAGTTATTAAAAATTTGGATTAAGAATTAGTGAAATTTTACTAATTTTTAGTAAAAAAAACTACAAATTGTTCTCTAAATCTAAAGTAGTGAAAAACTACTAATGAAATGATGAAAAATCGTCCACAAAATGAATTAGCAAAAATTTCTATTAAGAATATTAGTGCAATATTACTAATTGTTAATAGAAAACTACAAATTGACAGTAAAAATTACTAATTCACATTTGTTAGAGTTATTAATGTAAATTAGTCATTTTTAACAAAGAATTTTTAGTTATTCTACAAACAATTAGTAATTTTACAATAATTCTTAGTAGGAATTTAACTAATTCATTTTGTGGACGACTTTTCATCATTTCATTAGTAGTTTTTCACTAATTCAGATTAAGAGTGTGATAGTAAAAATTACTAATTCACATAATTTAGCAACTTTTTACTATCAATTTGTAATTTTTTACTACACTGAGAAAAATGGATGTTTACCCTTAACATCTGGATGTTAACGCTTAACATATTTATCACTTAACATAGGGACAGCTATCTAGATGTTCAGGGTTAACATCTACATATTAAACTTTATTATCTAGATGTTAAAATTTAATATCTTAAATGTTAACCTTTAATATTTAGAGGTTAAGTGTTACTATCTTGTTTTAAACATCTAATTCTAAACATCCATTTTTCTCAGTGTAACAATTTGTAATTTTTTTACTAAAAATTAGTAATATTTCACTAGTTCTTAGTAGAATCTTTTACTACATAATTCATTTTGTAGACACCTTTTTATCATTTCATTAGTAGTTTTTCTCTAATTCAGATTTAGATTGTTCAATTCCTTAAAGTTTGAATAAATCCTAATTCAATCAATTTATTTTATATTAAATTTTTCATCACTTATTTTCAGAAAACAATTTAAAAAAATAAACAAACATTAAATTTTTCTGAATAATCTTATAAGTAATAAAAAAATGTATTCTGTTATCTTTGAAAACATAATAATTGTCAAAATATTAGAAAAATAGATCATTATCAAAATCAACTAAAAAAAAAACAGCTAGAATAGTCAATTAAAAACCGATATAACTTGTAACAATGCTCTTAGAAACAGGTTTTTGTTTCTAATTTGAAAATAAAATGTGAAAGTTTTTTTGTTGTTTCGCTTGAGGAATTTCTTCAAGATCGAAACCTTTCGTCTAAGATTTCCATGAAATGGACCGGTTGACAGTCAGAGCATAGCTTCTGGACAGTGTGGACCTTGAAATTAGTATTGAAAAATGAAATTCGTATCTGAAAAAAAGAACTGAATTGGACGAACAAGGTTCTGATCGACCGAGAACGTGGAAACTTTCATTTTTATTTGAGGGAAGCGTGGGCGCTTGAGCGAGTTTCGTCGAAACATAGACACTTTCTAAGCGCGTGGCACGCAGTTGATGTTGAACGTGCCTGTGTGAACTTGCTCGATCATAAGCTCTTTACTTACGCGTCATGCAGCACTTGAAATTCCTACATGTGTTATCAGCTCTGTCGTGAATTTCAATTCTTTATAAGAACAAGAAAACAAAAAAAGTAATAGAAAAAAGTCATTATATTTCGTTTCAGTTTCACCTTCGCTTAAAGCAACTTGCAAGTGTTTCACCTCTGGAATGTGTGCATGCAATTCGGAAAAAGTGTACGACTTTTGCTAGTGATAAAACACGAAACATGGTGATTGTGTATAACAAGAGAGTGAGTGCGCTCATGAAAACGTAACACGCCCTTGACGATAGAAAATGTGCTATGCACTGCCTCAAGGTTCAAGCATTCTCGTAATTATGCTCTTTTTACTTTTCTGTTATTTTGTTTTGTCGATTAGCTCAAAGTGCACCTTGCCTTATTTTGAAAAATTCACGGTATTTTTGAGCAAACAGTTTCTTTGGAGTGGTTCTTGAAAAAAAGAAAAATTCAAGAAATGGTTCTTTGAAAAAATAATCCTTTTATATGAGCAATGCTTGTTTTAATGAATATTGTAGTAGGCAAAAATTGGTGAACATAAAGTCTAGTGAATTGATTAAATAAAAGTTAAATTGAACATAATAATGGTTTTATAAGTAATGAGAAACAATTCTTTTTAATAAATAAGAATTACTCATCTGTTGGGAAGAAATATTCCTTTGTAGAGAAGAGATACGTTATAAATGAATGTTTGCTGCATTAGTCAGAAAAGGCTCGTGGATATCATATGGGTTAAATTGTTGCTACCGCGTTACAAAACCAGCTAATTTTAAACTGGATTTCTCGTTTGATGTGAGGAAGGTTAGGCTGAAAAATCTGTTTTTTTTTTCAAGTGAAAGGTTTGCTTATCTAAAAGCATTTCCGGTTTTGTATCAGTCGCTCTTTTTTTTCAATCGCTGCTTTTTTTTCTCCCCTTTGGTATCAATCACTGACTTTTACTCCCTTATCAGTCCCTTCTTGTTTTTCCCGTTTGGTATCTATCCCTTATTTTTTCTCCCTTTTTGGTATCATACCCTCTTGAACTTTTTCTTTTTTTCTATAACAATCGCTTTTCTTTCTATAGTAATCGCATTTCCTTCTATATTTCTTTCTCTTGATATCAATCGCTGAATATGGATATACACTAAATATCGAAGACTTAACATCTTATTTCTGCCCATCCGGCTCTGAATCATTGATTACGTCATCGTGTGCACCTTTCCAGTCTGAATAAATTGCACAAATGATTATCGAAAGGCATACCTGTGTACAGCTTGCAAGCATTAAAACGCTTTCTATACCAATATTGCAATTGTCACTAGATGAAATCCGTCAGTTAGAATTCTCTATGCAAATGTTGCTATAGTACATACACCTATATATACACGTGAAATCGACCTTGACTGCAATAATTCAAAGCACGATAATTTCAAAGACTATATTTTCTATTCATTCACTAATAATGTCAAGAGACCGGTAAATATTGCACCTTTTTTATAACTCTATATTGAAAAAAGGAAATGTCAATTGTTTCATTTATATCCTCAATTATTCTCGTTTTTTTTTCTAAATGGTTTTTTCACCTACATTTGTTACTGGATCATTGACAACTGTTTAATTGTTTCTGTACTTTCAGTTATTGTTTAACTTTCAATTCTTGCTAGACTCTCAATTGTTGTTGAATTTTCATTGTTGTTAAACTTTTTATTCTTGTTAAACTTTTTATTCTTGTTAAACTGTCAATTGTTGTTAAAATCTCAAATAAACTCCCAATTGTTTTCAAATTCTGAATTATCTAATTTTTTAATCTTTATTCCTTGTTTTTCAATATCCCTAAAATTCTGAACATTCATTTGAACGAAAATTTTTGTTCCATGGAAATATTTTTAAGAATAACAATTTCTGTTGAATCCTGTAATTGTTTTTGTGTATCTTTAACAGTTTGTGGACAATTGCAGTTGTGCATTAAATTGTTGATGTAATCGGAACTATTGTTTTATCTTCCATTGTTTCTGCTTTGAAAATTTTCTAACACCTTGTTTGAATTACACCTCTCGGAAAAAAAATTTACTGTAGTTTATTATATTGTATGGAAAATTTACGACTCGTAACTAGTAATCACTTTTTTGTTTTATTTCAACATTTTGACAAATGGATGCTTACATTAATTTATCGAAAAAGGAGACAATACGAACAAGTATATATAGGAAACTCTTATGCTAAATCTTGTATAAATACTTCTCTACACTGAGAAAATAAGCCTCTAGCCAAGCAGCTTTATTTCTAGGTTAGGGTTCCTCGGGACAAAACAAACAAAACACCGGCGATGACAGTCAAACTTCTAGGATGCCGGAGCATATGCTCTGCTAAAATCAATCAATTGCTTTGCAGGTGCTATATCAACAACCTCTCTCTGCTAAATTTAATCAAAAATTGGTTGTATTTAGTCAACTTATTTTCTCAGTGTACATGTCCCAGATAATTTTGATTTAATTTCTAAAAATTTCAAGTCCAAAATTTAATTTGTAAAAATCGCGCAATTGGCTACCAATGTTTTTTAAATTAGTTAACCAATGTTTTTAAATTACTTTTGTAATTTTAAAACTGGAATATTGAAATGTAAATTGAGTTGTAAGAGTAATATAAATCGGTGCCAATTGAGATATACGCGAACGGTATGTTGTAATTGTAAACTTTTTGAGGAGAGAGATTCATCAGTCGCTATAACCCAGTTTTTGAAACATGTGAATGCTGTTCCATATACGTCATCTACTATAATCTTTGTTGTGCATTCGCACACCTTCTTTCTACTCTTCCGCTTCAGTTTTTTTCTATTTATCGCTTGAAACAGTTTGGCATGAGAATTCAACGAGAAAATTACGCACGTAATTATTACTTTTGAGTTACATTTACAGAGACTTGCATTTTAGCAGGTTTCCGTTCTCAAATTACGCACTTCTCCTTCATAGGTTAACAATGCAAATAGTGCAAAATTAACCTAAAGTGCGTCATTTTTTTTAACACAAGACAAAAGTTTTTAAGTATTTTTACGTGATTGTTACACCATTTAATTTTTTCTCCTAATTATTTGTGTTTATAATTAATTTTGCTATAACAATTAATTTAATAATTATATTTTTAATTACTTTCTTTTATATTTTATCGACAATAATTAAAAAATAAATAATTGATACTCGTAGCGAGCGACTCATGTTTCTACTCGCTTTTTTATTAAATATTATGTACCTTTTCTGATTTCACTTTCGCTATAGAACTTTTTTTACTCTGTTTTTTCGAAAAATATAAATATAAATACATTTGTCTACAGAGTGTTGTACACCCTGTATATATTATATTTTTATTTGTGTGGGAAAAGGAATAATTGTTTAAAGTGGGGTGAGGGAAAGGTAGAATTCGTTAGACCGTGAAGGATGTACCAGAAGAGTGAATAAAAGAATAAATAAACTACTATGTTGAAGCATTTTTTCTAAGAGAAAAAAAATATTCTTCAAATATAGGAATCGCATTTTTATTTATGATCTTTGTTTGAAATTGAGCATTATTATCGCAGTAATTGCTCTTTGAACTTTTTGAAACTTATTTCTCTTTGTTAATTTCCCATTTTATGAAATGTTTCTGTGAGATTCGGAATTATTATCTTGTTTGAAAATAGAGGGAAGATTATTGAATTTATGAAGCAGTTGTGTTATATATTTCTTTACAGTTTACTTTTTTACAGTTTAAACAAAAATTCTGGAATTCTAGACAATTTTAAACTTGACGCTTTGAAATTTCAAAATGTGATCATCAGAAGTAAAATAAAATGTGAAACTTGCTAAAGTAGACATTTCCCTGCTTAAAAGTCACTTTATTTTTAAATTTCCCCGAACAAGTTTTTGAACCTGTTACAAACCTGCTCTCGAATTGACGGGAATATTTTTGTGCGCCGGCCAAAATAACGTCACTATAGGTCATCGACTCCCGCTACGAAAACGATTCTATTGTTTCTAACCAGCAGGATATGTTGGGAAATGTTAGACATTTGTTTGAAATCTAGCAGTCTTTGAGTACCAGGTTTTTTTTTTATTTATATAAATCGAATTTTTAAAACCCTGGAAAATATTGTTTTTATAACTCGCAGTATTCTCGAAATTTGAATCTGTAAATGTAGGGAATTTAATTTAAATTAACTTTTTCTTTTTAATTATAATTTTCTAATTCTTTTTAAATTTTCATTTTTTGTATTATTAATTTCAATTTTAAAATCCGTTATTCTGATTTTTACAATACGATTAACATTGTGAATTATTACTGAATTGTTTTGACTGATTAAACATAATTGATTGAACATAATTTTCTGGAAATCAGTCAAATTTCACTGATTAAAATTTAGAGAGCAACCAGACTAGATAAATTGAATTGTGTAAAAGGTGATAATAACAGGTTTAGCTTTCTAATTAATGTTTCCTTTTTTTTTTTAGAATATTGAAGCGAGAGAGTTTATGTTTAAGTTTTTAAAAGTAACTTCGGTTTCTCCAGTTTTTATCTTGCTGGTAAATAATAATTTCTCACTACTGTGAGAATCAAATTTACCAAGATTGGTATCTTTTATTTCGCGCTCCAACGCTCCACACCCAAGGTCTAAAAACTCTAATTAAGGTTGTCCAAATTTGTAATATACTGCGGTTCTTTTTTCATAATTTATGTATAATATATATTATCGAGGTCTTTTTACATAGTTTAAATAAATAAATGTATATTTAAATCGTATAAAGACCTCGATAAAATATTTTAATTATACAAATAAATCAATTTTCTGGATTTAATTTGATAACTAAGCATTAAACTAATAATCCATTGTAATTATAATACCACTAATCTAATAATTTTGAAATAATGACTAAATAATTAGTTTTATCGCTATTTTAATTACACTCTAAATTTTGATAAACTTAAGTAGAAAGCATTTTTATTTGTAATCGATTTTGGCCTATCTTTTTTTCTTAAATTTTACAATCTCATCATCCATCAAGTTTTTAGTGGCCATACATCCTAAAGTGTAAACATTGGGTTATTAAATAATCATTACTTTTCACTTTTAGAATCGTTTAGATTAAAAAATAAAATTTTTATCATATAATCGCTTAACCAAAGAAATTGAACGAAGGTATCTCGAACCATATTTTAAAAAAAAATTATTATATTACGATGTGCTCTTTAAGTATAAAAAATTAAAAGCTATTTTGATAAGTTAATTGGCATTGTCAATTTTGCCGTAACAGAAAATTTAAAGAGAAATAAAATTTCACCTTATTATTAAATTAAAGATGGCGACTAAAATATTCATATAGTTTTGGATATTACATAACCCGATTCTGAAATTAGTTTCTTAGATCCAAATTGTCGGATTCAAATTATATTCAAATTTTTCTTAGTATACAATTACATATTTTCTCTTTCTTTTTCAAAGAAAAAAATATCCAGAGATTTGCATGATTCTGAATAAGAACTATTCTTGATGACCGACATATTGGATCTTCCATGTTGGATTTTAGAAATCAACTATCAGTGATGTACAAAACTATATAAAATAATAGGTACTGTGTTACAAAAAATGAGAATAAAAAATTACTTTTAATCGGACCTAGCTTAAATTATTCGTCATGAAAAAGTAAAAAAATGGTATATTTAAAATTTCCCCCCACCCCCAAAATTTCATTTAGAGCTAAAAAATAGTTTTTCTGCAGTTTTTGTATAAAATATACTATTACTTCGTCATTTTTGGTCCGATTTCAAAAATTTTTTTTTTAATTTAAAGCTGAGAAATAAGGCTTTTTAGGCCTAATAGAGGTTTTATGTTTCAAGTAATATTTACTGTAAAAAAAAGAGTAAAAACCTTTGAAAATTGTCAATTTTTTTTTAATTTTGTTGACTTTGGCAATGATATATGGACCAATTTTATTTAGAATGTTTTTTCTGTGCTGAATTATTTAAAGTGAATTTAATTCTGCGTCGAATGAACTTTTTTTAAATTAAATTGGTGAAAAACTGGCTGACTTATTGCATTTTTTGTGTTTAAAATCACAGTATTTTATTTAAGTAAAAATCAGTAATTTCTTTTTTTTTTTTGTTTTCTTTAATTATTGTAAGTGGTATTTATCATCTTCTAACAACTTTTCTATATTTATTTTAGTAGGTAAATATCGGTAAAATTTTGTAAATTAAGAATGGCACCAAAATTTTTGAAAATTGATTCCCCAGAAAAATACTGTGATTATAAATACAAAAAAGTCAGTTTTTCACCAATTTAATTTAAAAAAGCTTATTAGACGCAGAATTACATTTACTTTAAATAATTCATCACAGAAAAACATTATAAATAAAATTGATTCGTAAATCAGTGTCAAAGTTAACAAAATTCAAACAAATTAACAATTTTCAAAAGTTTTTACTCTTTTTCTGCCTTAAATTTTATTTAAAACATGAAACGTCTATTAGGTCTAGAAAGTTTCGTTTCTCAGCTTTAAATTAAAAGAAAAAATTTTGAAATTGGACTAAAAATGACGAAGTAACAGTATATTTTATACAAAAACTGCAGAAAAACTGTTTAAGTAGCTCTAAAATGAAATTTTGGGGGTGGGGGAAAAATTTAATATATACCATATTTTTTTAGTTTTTCTTGACGAATAATTTAGGCTAGGTCCGATTTATAGTTTTTTCTCTGGTACACAGTGTAATGATTGACAATTTTTATTTTATTATTTAATAAAACGAGCAATTAACACATTTTTAAACAATAGCGGAGAACTGGGTAAAATCTCTATTTGGGTAAATAATTGATATCTTCTTCGGTTTATAGATTCAAATACGTGTACTTTTTTTTTAATTTACCGACATTTAACAAAAAATTACTTCTAGGACATGGCCTCAAATAAATTTTTCAAAAAACTATCTTCTTTTTGATTTTTAAAGGTTTTTCTTTTAATGTATGATATAAAAATAGATTACCTACTCTGCTTTTTGAAGTAACATTAATTGTTCCATTGAAATGTAAATATTCTCTTTTGTCCCCTATTTCCCCTTTTTCTAATTTACAATATTAAAATTTATAGTTATAGCCACTCTCTGGAAGAAATTTTGTTAGGCGTAATAAAGTTTTAAATGTCGGAAATAACATATTTTGTGTACTGGAAAAAAGCGCTTCGAAAAATAGATGCCGTAAAACAGGCTAACTTCGCTCATGTAGGGTATCTTCGCTCAGTGGAAACTATTTTTTTCAAAATTTATTTATTATTATTTCTTGGAAGAAAAATATAAAATTTGCAATTGTTAATGTTAAAAAAAGTATTAAACTGTGTCTCAAAGGTATTTTAAATCAGAATTATAGTCAAGTTTTAATAAAAATAATATTTATTTAAAGATGTCTATTTTGCTCATTGAACAAATAGTGTGTAAAAGTCGCTTGTGAAACCTATATTTAAAATATTTTATGTTAAAATCATGTAATAATCTTATTTTCTATATCCCTGACATGATTTAGCAAAAATAAAATTACTGAAAAGTTGAATAGATTTTGAAAAAAGTCAATTTAAAAAAAAAATTTCATATTTGTTGGGTAATTTCGTTCATGAATACAATGTATCATTCAATTGTTTATCAAGTATCTAAGGTTATTTCTCATGACAAAATTCTAAAATTTTATCAAATTATAAAACACAAAACGTGGTTAAATATTTATTCTGATGACTGTAAATGTTATTTAAATAATATTATTTTCTTTCTAATGATTTTATAAAGTGATTATAGCTTGTAAACTAACATATTTTTTTGTTAAAAATTAAAGTCATTAAAGTTGAGCGAAATTACCCCACATTGAGGTGTAATTTCGCTCACAGTAAAAAGGTATATTAAATAGGTTTACGCAATATATAGTAATTTTTTTACTTTGTGAAATTAAAGAGGAAGAGTCAGAGATTATATATTTGCAGTACCAAAATTTATTATTAACTTTTTCCTATACTTTTTTCAAAAGAACATGAAAATTTGAGCGAAATTAGCCTGTTTTACGGTGCTTAAATCTTTAAAATTTTTGCATTAAAAACTTGAAATCTTTAAAACAGTTCCATCAATTTATTAATTAGAATGTTTTATACCATTAACCGTCTATTTTTCAGAAGACTAATAAAAATTTATAGGTTATGATTTTTGACAGGCTAGTCGTTGTATCCGTATATAGTAAGAAGAAGATGCTGATTTTAAGAAATTTTTTTAACTGTTCTTTTTCCTATATCTACTCGCACTCAAAATTAAATGTACACTGTTAAAAATTTCTGTATTGTACTTCACATACATGTGTATGAAATTCAATTTAACATACAATTATATTAAATTTAATATACATGTATATTAGAATTCATTCAACGTTATGAATTCTCAGATACATGAATAGCAAATTTAATATACAGTATATTAAATTTAGGATAATTATTATATTAGATTTAATATAATTCTATTTTAAATTGAATTTCATATACATGTATGTGAAGCACAATACAGAAATTTTTAACAGTGTAGCTTTATTCATAAACTTAGAAAATTACACTCTTTTCTCCTTCGACAGAATTTTTACGTGTTTGTTTACTTTTTTTTACGCATCTTCTTTTAATTTAAATTCACACCACCAGTTAGCGTATCAAAGTTTAGCCATTTTCAATTCACCTCTTTTAATAGCAATAGGTACTTTTCACTATTACCGATTTAGAGAGTGGAAATAGCTGTAAAAAATCTTCATATTTGGGTGTTAAAGCTAATTATAGTAAATTGAATATAGTCTGTTAATTGATATCACGGGCAAATGCGCAGGCAATTCAATTTTAAGTATAAAAATAATTTTTTTTAAACTGCCTACCGGCACTGTAGTGTTTGTAGTGGCCGATACGACATGGCCGTCTCGGTTCGGAGCAGAACCACGCGTTTTACACCGACGACCGGATGGTGCTTTTGATGGGAGGGACCAGAGAGGGGCACAATGGGGACTCCGAAGAGTTCCTTCGAGCACAGAGTGGACAGTTGTGTGCGATACCACCGGTCGTGTGTTTTACCGGTGATCGTGTGTTGCCTTTACACTTGTGGTCGCGATTCAACGAACCTTCTCTCTTCAAAAAGAGATCAACTCTTTCCATCTCCTCGTTTCTTAATACTCCTCCTCGCTTCCTCTTTCAACGTCTCCAATTTCCACTACCTTGGTCGCTAATCCAAACACACCGGTATCTTGAAAAAACCACAAAACTCTTCATATTTCACTCGGAATTTTTCTTTTTTCTTTTGGTTCTTCATTTTTTTTTGTTTGTTTGTTTTTTTTTTTTTAATAATATCGAGTACAGAAGGTTTCAATAAATGTTTGTGATATGGATATAATAGAATTGTTCTCTGTAATAATGGAATTAAGTGTGTCAGTGATTAAATTGAACAACGTGGCATTGCTTTCCTGTGATTTTTCGTCTCTCGCTTTCGGATGATATACGCCTTTTGATGTGCTCCATTCTTTTTTTAGGACGAAAATCCGTGCCCAATGCCAATTACTTATAAACGTAATTACTTGTTGTTTTTTGTTTAAATTGGAACAAAATTGACTGGCATTTTTTGCTTCTTACGAATTGACATTTGAGATATCTTATTTTGGTAGTTTTCTGGGAATTTTTGTCTAATTGTTTCTATAATTAATCTTTACAATGAATCTTTACAATACAGGGTATAACATTCAGTAATTGACCAATGAATCTAAAGTTCACAACAATAAATTTTGCAATTTATAAACTTTTGGTCTCTTTCTAAAATTTTAGACTAAATATTTATAACCACAAAGAATTACATATATAAATATTTGTTTCTGTAAATCTAATTATAAAGTGATCATTTATAAATGTTTACACTTCTCGGAATGTTATTCAAATTTTGTTCTTACCAAACTTAGTAAATCGAAAAATTGTAAGCGGATTAAAAACAATAGTCATTATTTTCAAATTGAAAAGTCAAGATTTTGGAAAATTAACAAAATTAAATTGCCGTAAATCGTTTTCTTACCGGTGTGTGTGAAAATGACATTATTTCAATTTAGAGACAAAAAATTAAGTGACTATTTTTTTCCGTATTGTAAGTTACAAATATTTAAAAAGTTAATAAATGTATTACCTTTTTTTATTTAGCAAAAAGTGGAAAGAATGTTTAAATTTTAAAATCTATTACCTCATCTTTTCACTTTTGTCATAAACTCGCATTCTTTTTCAAATTGACATTCCTCTTTCGTTTTTTGTATATAACCTGCAAATTATTCCTTTTACGAATGTTCCGCTATAGTTACTATATGTGTTTCTCTGCTGATTCGAATTTATAACAGAAAAGCGAACAAGTAAATTTCTTCTTGTTTTCCCTTGGCTAATATAGCTCCCTTTGCAGTTTGAATCCAGAAAGTATGTACCTAGTCGTAATTAACCTTAATTTCTGTCTTTAGGTAGTCGTAAAATTAAAAAAAAAGAGAGAGATTCTTCTAAAAGACTATTTCATGTTTGTATCTAAAAGTTTCAGCAAAAAGGAAATGTCGTTTCTTGTTCGTAACTTGTAATTAATGCAGGAAATTAAAAACTTCTATGACTTCTTGGTAAATTTTGATGTTTGAGATTTGTAATTTTTCGTTTCAATTTGAATATCGTGTTAGACCTTGGATATTTTCAATTTCAGGAAAATATGTATTTAAATAGTTTAATGTAAATATAAATTTGTTAAATGTAAATAAATGTTTATTTCAATTTAAATATTCAATATAAAGTCAAACAAATCTCTACTTCATGAAATTTTTTATAGGTTAAATTGAATCTTCTATAATTTGTTTATCAATATTTAGTGGAAACACATATTTGCACATTTTTCGTTTTTCAAACAACTTGACCATTTTCTGCAGGTTTTCGTTTCTGTTTTTTATTTCTGTATTTGAATTAACTTTTCTGTACAATTTATTCTTTCTTTTTTCATTTCTTTCTTTCTATAATTATTCTTTATAAATGAAAATTTAACGAAAGGGATCATTCATCTTTCCATAAATAAAAATGTATAGAATTGGAAAATTTCTTCACATACATTTTTATTTATAAATATTTTTTTTTGTGGATTTTTAATTTCTATTAATTTTGCACTTACATTTTCCTTGTAAAAATTAAAATTTTTATAAAGTTTCGAATTTTAACTTCCACTTATTGTCCTTTCCAATTGGTAACTTTTGCTGCATTTCCGAGGACATAAACCATTACATCACTGACATTTACGTAAAAAACTAATGACGCACAAACGCAAGTTTATTCAGATATCTATTTTCTAACAACAGATTGCAACCCAAATCATTCATTTCCAGGCATTTAATTAATTTTTTTCTTTTTTTGTTTCGTGATTGAATGTAAATTAAAGGTAACATTAACTCTTGTATTAAAAGTGCAATGACTAGTAATTGTGGAATTTAATTTTAGAAATACAAATTTTTATTTACTTTTTTACCTATGCTTTCTTGTAATTTATAATTTTTCTTTTCAATAACGATTTTTAGTTTTAAAAAATCTTGTTTACCTGTTAAACGCTTTTTGGTTGTTTTTATTGAAAAATGACGAAATCATCCTAATTGGAAAGAATTATTGAATGTCATCAAGTGTTGAGAATTTAGATTCTGTTTAAATCGAATTGTAGGTAGGCTATCGCTTATCAGTATCTACCAGTTGATAAGGGAATAACACCAGTCAAGTTTGTCGGCAAGCTTATCATCAAGAAATGGACCCTGCAGTGTTCTGTCGTCTACGTAACATTTCCTTTCTATTCTCACAATAGATTGTTTTTTATATAAAGTTATTAATTGCATTGCTCTTTGTATTTATTGAGTAAAGTGTCTGAAAATTGTGTCACGCATTTTTTTTTTCTTTTTCGCTCTCATAATCAGGAATTAAGTTGTAATAAGTGTCAATGATGAACGTTTAATCCCTCGAGTGTTGATCGAAGAAACACTTGATATGTCTGACTGGATTTATAATTAGCTATTTTTCTATTAAATTACTTCAAATTTTTTATCTCAATTCTTTTGATTTTATTTCAAGCAAGAATTGAGAATTTTTTTCCCCATTATTTTGTCAATTAGAATAATATGGACATTTTCCTCTTGCAATGTTAAATAATTCGAAATTGATTAGTGGAAGATTTATGAGCATTGTCAATGTAAATCCTATCGAGATTCCAGTTTGAAATTGTCTTTTTAACTTCAAACTGATATCGATTGTCTCCAGTGAACATTCATTATTGTTTCAAGTGCAACAAGAAACTCGATCCTGAAAAGCAGCAATTCTTATCTTTCACCTTGTTGTAATCTTCTTTTTATGGTTACGTACATCACGTAAGTTTCAGTTTCAAGATAATTTTATCACCTCAAAGATATAAATTTATCTAAAGAGAAAACGATTTCCTAAGCAGGTTTTTTTTCTGGATTTGATTTTTTTAACTTGGCGCTTTTGATCAATTGATTAAATGGTGCTAGTTTGTAATCATAACGGAAGCAAAGACACCTTTATGTATACAGTTAATTTTTATAAATAAGTGACGTGTGAACACCTGTTTTAGATAGGTAAATATTTTTACTTGTTTCCTTTTTGCTGCCACGGTTTCTTTGAGACGGAAGACTACTTCCGGTTTGATATTATTTTGCCCCGCGAAACATAAATATGGAGTGAATCACGAAGTTTTAGTTTTCTCTTTATATGTATATATAGTTCATATTAGTGTTTCTCTTCTCTGCTGCTTTTTACTGTATGCTTTTAATTTTGTCAGCTTTACATTCATAGATCATTCCGTTTTTTTTTTTTTTTGTGAATTTTTTATCATTAAGTGAAAACTTTTTTATGAGATTTTTTCCTTTTTAAAATCAGTGGATATTTAAATCACTTCATATTTTGTCAAATTTTTTATTTTGACAGATTTAAAAAAGAAATTTAAGTAGGTGTGACCCAGTGACGTAACCTAAAAAGTGGTTTGTAATTGCTGAAAAATATTTGAGTTTATTTTGACAATTTTGAAGGAATTATCACAGATTTCAGAAAAATCAAGTGTTTTATGTTAAAACCTACTTTTTTGAGGTTATATTCGCAGGGGTTGAATGCGTTTTCAAATTTTTTATTTCTTTTGTTTTTCAAAATTATTTAGATTTTCAAAAATGTTAATTATAATTTTATGGAAATTTATTAAATTTGTTGACATTTATTAAATACACTTTTAGATTTTTAAAATACATGTTTATATTTAGATGTAAAACTTACAAATTTAACACTTTCGGTTAAAAATATAGTTTATCAATATTAAAAAAGTCGTGATTTACAAAAAATGATACAAAAATTCATGAGACCATTTTAATAATTAAAAAGGTTGTAAACTGAAAGAAAATAAAAGAATGAGTTGAAATTTTAGTAAATATTTTACAATTTAGAAAAAACTTGTGAAAATTGAAAATTGATGTAAGAATATTTTAAGTTTGAAACAAAAATTTCTAAAAAGAAAAATTACTGAAAAGAAAAATGACTAAAAATAAAAAAAATAAAAGTATACTAAAAATTATTTTTAAAATTAGGTCTCTACAAAATTTATATTGGAGTTTGTAAATATTTACTAAAGTTTTGAATACTTTTATTAAACTTTGAAACATATTCTCAGAAATCTAATACTTTTTATATTAATATTTTACTTTTTAACACGTTTTTCTTAAGTCGTAAAAGAATTACTAAAATTTCTACCTCAGCTGTAATTTTTTAGATGTTTTCTTTCAGTCAACGTTTCTAAATTTTAACCATATCTTATCATTAAAAACTGAAAAGTACTAATTGAGAATAAAATGTATAAAATAAAACAATTAAAATGTGATTTTAATTAGCTATACATAAAAATAACAAGAAACTCGTAAAAAGAAAAAATCAAATGATTCACAGAAATGGCCATAAATGAAAAGAATCACTATCCTGATGTTTTTTTTTAAGTTTCTTTACCAAACTTTATATAAATGAATACAAAAAATTGTGTTATCTTATCTGCTAATGTACAAATGACAAACTTACATCAAAAGATCATTAAAACAAAATAATTAATCTTTCCGAATGTGTCATTTTTATTCTTAAAATACGAAAATAAATTAATATTACTTGAAAATTATAAAAATGCACGTTTTTCTTGTTTTCAATCTTGAAATTTTCATATTATTAAACAAGGTGTCTGGAAATTCGAGAAATTATCAGAAATTGATTATATCCAAAAATATAATTTCTTATAAAGTTTGCTATTCTCCAAATCTGAATTAGTAAAAAGTTATTAGTTTCATAATAAAAATTATTAAAGAAATTATTATTAAATACAGTTATTAAACAAAGTTACTAATTATTGGTAGAAAACTACTAATTAAGTTGTCAAATTTGATTAATTAGTATAGAAAAAATAACTACAATATTTAGTTAGACAGAAATGTACTCATTTATTTAGTGTTTCAACTTAATTTCAAAATTACTTTAAATAATTGAATTAGTAATTTTTTACTTAATTATTAGTAGCAGAATTACTATTTCATATAGTTCTTTTAATTTATAAGAACAGAATCAAAAACATGGTATTCATTCATTATTACTACAGATAAAAATACAACTGAATTAAAATTTGAATAAATGAATATTTGACGAAATGGTAATTCTGTGTGATAATAATTCGTCTACAATTTTGTTCGTTTTAATTTATTTCGATTAAGTATCAGTTCTGTTCTCTAAATTTGAATTTGTTAAAATTTACTAATTATTAGTCAAAAAATAAAAATAAAAAATCGTAAAAATTTGACTACACTGGGAAAGAAGTTTTTTAGTTGTTTTTAGCTAATTCAGATTTAGAGAAAAGGATTTAAAAATACTGAAAATTCAGATCGTTCAGATTAAAAAGCAAAATTGGTACAGGAGATAAGATTTGGTTGAAATTTGGATGTTTTTAAATAAATTATTTTTTTCTCGAGTGTCGAATTTGTATTTACTAGATTAAATATTCAGATGTTGTGACTTTTTAAAAATCTATAAATAAATTTGATTTGATTAAATTTATTATTAAATATAATAATAATAATAATTACATTAGACTTCACAAATTAAGGTTATTTTTTTTTAATTTAATAAGTTAAAATAAGAAATAAGTCAAATATAAAAATGTTACATTTATAATAAAATATTTGAAAATCATTCAACATTTTTAAAAATTTAAATTCAGAAAATTTACGACTAGAGAATCTTAACGCCTACAAGGAAAACAAGAACCGCTCTGAAAGAATGTTTGCTAAAGCTCATTAAAGAATTTTTTTCTAATTAACATCCTGTTTAGAAAATGATAGTCATTTTGATTTTTTTTCCATTCAATCATCCCACACAGAATGTCTCTAATCAAAGATAAACAAAACTATATTATATAAAAATTCAAAGAAACCACTAAATTCAAGTTGTTTAAAAATTAATTTCATTTATTATTTAAAATATCTGTAGTTAATTTCATTTTAAATAATTTACAAAAAACATGGGTCAGACCATTTTATTTCGACCAAAGTCGTTGCGAACCAAATTTTGAAAAATCTTATACTTTCAGAAATTGTTCTTTATGGTTTCTAGAAAATTAAATGAAGAGAATTTTGTTAAAATGTTTTTTATTACATAATTTTAAAATATGATTTTAAAGTGTAAGAGTTACGGAAAAACGTCATTTTTTAAGCTAGCAGGAAATATGTAAGAAAATATGGAATTATCCTGAAATGTGGAAAAATTATTGTTTGTATTTGTTTAAAATTATTAAAATTATTATTTTTGAATGAACAAATAACAAAAAGATATAAAATAATAGATAAAATTGAAAATTACAAATTTTATAAAAGTGTTTTACAATTTAGCGGAAAAAAATCAAAAAGAGAAAATTTCAGATTAATAACTTCAAACTTTAAAAAAAATTGTATTAAATTTGCTACAGACTATTTCAAAGTTTAAAATTACATAGCAATGATTCAAATGATTTTTCTAAAGCTTGAAATTCTTTGTATGAAAATTTCGCTTTCTGGCGCTTTCACCATAAATTATAAAGCATTTTAATAAAATTTATAATTAATTTTCTTTGCGTGTAATTTTAAATTTTAATTTTACACTTTAAATTATAAGAAATATTAAATTAAAAACACGAATTTTCTTCATTTTTTCTAACTTTGCGACCTTATAACCTGATTAATGAAACATACAAAAATTTGATATTTTCAAATATTTAAATCACACCTAAGTCTACTCACATTCAAATTTTCACTTTGGTTTTGAATTAAATTTTTGTAATAATAAAGTTTAAAAATTCTAATATTTTTTGCAGGTTAAAACGATCCAGAAAAAGACCTTCAATTTAGAAAGAAATATTGTTTTAACCTAAAAATATATTAAAATTTTTAAACTTTATTACATATTACAAAAACTAAATTCAAAACCAATCTGAAAATTTTAATGTGAATAATTAGATGTGATTTGAATATTCTGAAAAAATTATCAAATTTTTATATATGTGCTCAACCAAGATATAAATCTTTATATCTTATTTTATATCTTAATAAAGTTTTAAAGTTAGCAAAAATGAAGAAAATTCGTGTTTTTAATTTAATATATCTTATAATTTAAAGTGTCAATTTAAAAAGTGTTAAGAAAAGTTAAAACTTGCTCACTTATTTCATATTGGGTAACTTAAAATTTATTTTAATAATTCCATCTTCTTACAAATAACGTTTAAAAATCGCAAATTTAGGTTTTTTGACACTCTCTAAATCTGAAATAGTTAAAAATAACTAAAAATAGTTAAAATTTGGCTACTTGAATTAGTAAACAGAATTTTTCTAAAATATTACTTATTTTGACATAACCTAAAAATGAGTTTGACTAATAATTAGTTTTTTTTTTACTGAATGATTAGTAGCAATATAACTATTTGAATTAGTGTCTGAGTTTTTGCTTTCAAATTTTGTTATTCTTAACTAATTCAAGTTTAGAGAGCAGGTAAACTTTGAAACCACAATTTATCTATTATTTTATATCTTTATGTTATTTATTCAATCAAAAACAATAATTACACTTTAAAATCATATTTTAAGATTAATAAAACACATTTTAACAAAATTCTTTTCATTTAATCCTCTAGAAACCATAAAAGAATCATTTCTGAAATTATCAGATTTGTCAAAAATTGCTCCGCAACTACTTTGGTCAAAGTACAATGATCTGACCCATATAGCAAAATTTTAATGTTTCATTTAATTAAAATGTAAATTCGATTGAAGCAAAATTAGAATTCAATTTGATTAATAATTTGGTTATAATAACACTGGCTATTCGCTTTCTTCTTTAGCATAAACGCCTTTCAATCTCGGTCGCGAGATAATGAACGATCGTGAGGGGACGTTTGCGCGAACAGTCAGGCCTGACGACAGAATTCGGCCGCTGATGTTTCGAAGGACCTTGGATTCGGATCTTCAACCTTCAAATACTTCGCCACATTTTGTCGACCCAAGGATACAGAGAAAATTGCCTTCCAGGAATAACACCCTGGAGAAGCTCAAACAGTGGGAATTGTCAAAAGGAGTACGTGCTACTGTCGGTGAAAAAAAGTCGGAGAAAAATATTCTGTCAAGATCAACTAGTGCCGGTGAGGCACGATCATCAAATAATTTTCATCACTCGCCATTGTCAATTCGATCGACAAATAATCATCATTCACATTGGACTGAGACAATGACGAGGCGAGATCAGGATCTTGGGGAAAGGAAATTGTTTTTTTCAACCAGGAATGACACAATTATGAAAAATTCAGGACCTATTTCACTTCCAATTTCAAGTGCTATCACTGGTCCAGTCAGGTTGGATATGGTCTTGAAACAAACGGAAAATCGAAATGATAGTAATGACACTCTTCAGCAACTGCAACAACTGGAACAACAAGTCAGGTCAATTGAGGTTAATACTATTACTGCCAAAAAAAATCAGTGTCTGGAGACACCACAACAGAATCCTTATCAACGTTACGCCGAACACGAGGACTTGTTGATTAACGTGGACGATGAGCCTGAGGGGTAAATTTCATTCTTCAATCATCAAACACCTCACATTTTCTATTCACTTCTTTAATAATGATTGAGCTTCTTTTTTTCATTATTTATCTTGCCGAACAGCTATTGATCTTGAATTTTGATTAATCTCCCGGATTAATTTGGAGTTTTTAGGGCACCGAATTTATATTAAAGACAATTTTTATTTTACAGTATTTTCATCTTACAGAATTTATCATTAAACGATTTTTTATTTAAAAGTATTCGAGTTTAATGGAATTTCCATTTAGCAGAATTTTCCTTTAACTGAACTTAAAATCAGGAGATTTCTTTAAATTCCAGAAATTAAACGATTCCAAATTGGATTATTTCAAAATTCTAAACGTGTCCGAATTGAAACGTTTTTAAACTCTAAACGTCTCTGAATCGGTTTAATTTCTAATCGATTTTATATTACAGAATTTTTCAATTTTAAACAATTAAAAATTCAAACGCTGAATTCTAAACTTTTATGAATTTTAATGTTTTTAAATTTCAAATGACTCCGCATTGGAACATATCTAAATCTTAAATGTAACCAAATTAAAATTTTTGTCAATTTTCGTTTTCAAATTCTAAAGTTTCTAAATTCAAACAATTTTTAAATTCCAATCAATTTCAAATTGCAATGTTTATAAATTCTGCACGTTTCCGAATTCTAACGTTTTAAATTCGAATGTCCCTAAATTCGAACATTTCTAAATTCTAAACTTTCTCAAATTTATAATTTTAAACGTTTCCAATTATCCGAATTCGAATAACGTCTCCGAATCTCAATCTTCAAATTTGAATTTTGGCACAAATTTTGAAATTAACGATTCAAAAATTTGTGCGAATATAAATTCAGTCAAATTAAGATGTCCGCATTAAAAAATTTTACTCACGTAAAAATTTTGTTACTTAAGGATTCTGCTAAATGTGAATTCAATTAGATTCGAATTCTTTCAAATAAAATGTCAATTAAAAATAAATTAGGTTAACTGTGAAATCGGTAATCTAAAAATTATGCCGAGTAAAAATTCGCATTTATTTAGAATGTAAAAAACAATTTAATGTTGTAAATTTCACTCAACAATTATACTACAGAAAATTGATATTACAAAATTTGAACATATTATTAATTTACAATTATATAAAAAAAATTAAAGTACTTCTATTATTAGTGGAATGGTATTTTTCAATTTCTCGTGGATTTGAAAAGAACTAAAATGTTTGCATAAAGAGGGTCATTTCTTGTCAGTAAAGGTCAATAGCTTCCCTCGGTTTTATCTAAATATGAAAGAGTTTATATATGTCTCTTGTAAATCATCTTTGCTGAATGCCATTCATCTTTTTCATCATGCTGCATATTGAAACGTTCTATATCCTTAAGCTCGTCTCAGATGTCTCATTTTATAAGATATTCGCCTGCTTTACTTTTCTTGAACCAAAAAAAAAAAAAAAGAAAAAGATAATTTTAAATAGAAAATATTTTTACTAAAAACACGTGTTGATGGTCTATTTTGCCTGGAAAAGTATAATCACAATTTTACTAATTTGCAAGAAGATTAGGATTTATTTTTTGCTAAAAAAAAAACGAAATTTTTATTTAAAGTAATCCTTTCAGACAAAATTAATTAAAGAATTCAAAATTGGAACGTTTTATTAATTTTGTGTTTATTGAAAATTGTTGATTTCAAATTTAAATGTTTCTAAATAAGGAGCATTTTCAAATATAATCTTTTCATTGTTCTAAACATTTCCGAATTCTAATATTTTTAAATTCTAAACATTTACAAATTTGAAGGTTTATTATTATAAATGTTCTTAAATTCTAAACGATTCAAAATTTTAACTTTTTAGGTTCTAAACGTTTCCGAATTTACAAGTTTCTGCATTATAAGCGTGTCCAAATTCAAAGGTTTCTGAATTCGAATATTTCTAATTCATAAACTTTTTCGAATTTTAACTTTTCTAAATTCTCAACGATTCCGAATTCGTATTTTGTTAAATTCTAATCGTTTCCGAATTCAAACTTTTCTGATTCTAAATGTTTTAAACTTATAAAAGTTTTCGAAGTTCGACGTTTCTAAATTCTAAACAATGCAAAATTGAAAGGTTTTTAAGTTCTAAAATTTTTTAATTAAACGTTTCTAATTTTAAATTCGTCTCGAGTTTGAAAGTTCCTAAATTCTAATTATGTTCAAATTCATACTTTTTTCAAATTTGAACGTTTACAAATTCTAAATGATTCCGAATTGGACCTTATCTACATTATAAATGTTTCCAAATTCGAATTTTTATAAATTCTAAACGCTCTCAAATTCGAATATTTCCACATTCAAAACGATTCCAAATTCGATACTTCTTAAATTCTTAATAATTCAAAATTCTCTTCAAAATTCTCAATGTTTTCACATTCCAGACGATTTCAAAACGAATCTTTATAAATTCCAAATATTTCCAGGTTCAAAACCTAAAAATCTATCTAAAAGATTTTTAAAAAACAAGTTTAATAAAAACATTGTACATTCTCGAATGATTAGAAACTAAATGAAAAATATATTCACTATTACTTGAATTAAACAGTTTTTTAATTAAATAGAAAAAAAAGCAGGCCAGTATTTTTATCATAAGACAGCTTTAGACTATTTTGATTAAAATGTCGCGTAAACGAGGTGTTGGGAAATGTGAATTCTTTGGATGAAAATTGAAAATTCATGACTCAAAGGGTCTCCACATTGAGGCGAGGCGAGGCAACAAGAAACTCAACTGGCGCTAATGTCAGACACCAAGGGAAAAGACAAGTAGCAAAGCTGTCAAGAACTGCCTCGGACGCGAGACGTGGACCGGAAACGGAAATTCCGACTAGAATGCAGCCAAGGAAGCAGCACGCTCTTTTACCCGTGAGACCATTCATCACCAGAAAACATCATCGCGAGGAGCCACAATCTTCCTCGTCCATGAGACCTTTGACGGATCTCATGTCAAAAGCACAAGGCGATAAGGAGGTACCCATTTTTAGGAACAATAAAACATTTCTTTTTTTTTATAAAAAAAAAAAAATACAGCACTTACTGAATTCAACTTTTCAGCCGATTAATCATCATTGATCAATTTTCAGTTGTACTCGTATCAAATTATCGATAATTAACTCTCAATCTCGATAACATTTTAATGATAAAGTATTTTTTTGTGAAGATGATATTTTCACCAAAACTCAATTGACAGAATGTGCAATAGATAGAAATTTATTTTTCCGCTTATTTAAATTCCCTAATCTTCATTTGTCAGAATATTTAACTTCACGAAACTTTATTTGTCGGAATATTTAACTTACTGAATATGAATTTTCTAGAAATTGTATTTATCGGACTTGTCAATGGCAGAATTACAATACTGCAAAAAAAAAAATTTGGAGCGAATTTTAAAATTGGCTAATCACAAATTTGGTAGTATTTTTTGATTGTTCAGTTTTTAAATTCGAGCCGAAATTTTTCTGTTACATTGTTTTTCGGAAATTTGCAATTTCGGTGAATTGGAAATTTGGTACTTTCAAAATTTTATCAAATAATTAAATTTAATCAAATTTGAATAAATGAAAATTCTGGTAAATATAAATACAATTTATTATCTAAAAAGTAAGTTCAACAAAAATTCGTGTTAATTTAAATTAGGTTAAAAACAAATTCAAACTTTCGGAAAAATGAAAATTCGGCGTTTTAAGAATTTTGTTTGATAAAATTTGTGCAAATACAAATTCGGACAAATGGATATTCCGGCTTTTAAAAATTCTACTCTCTTAAACTTCTGTTCAATGAAAATTTTAATTCTTTTAAATAAAAAATTTCTTAAAAATATGCTCTGTTATGAATCAGGTGATCAAAACATTCTGTTAAATAAAATTTTAATTTATTTAAATTCGTCGGTGAAGTTAACAACTATTATAACCAGGGATCGAAAGAAAGATTTTTTTACGCTTTTGGCTTTTTCTCATTTTTTAATTTTTTTTTTCTCCAACTAAATAAAAATTTGAATTACCATTACTTTTAATTCACAGAGTGATCATAGATGTTGAGTTATAAAGATAAGGGTAATCTGTAGTTATAAAATACTCGTTAATAGCAACTTTTATTTGAGAGAATCTATTGAAAAAAGGTATTTGAAATAATGGGAAATGGTAAAAAAGTAGTTTTCAAGACAGTCGTTATTCAACTTTTAAGGATAACAGAGGATTACTTGAATCGTGAATTATACTGCTCACTAAACTATGTTTAATTGCCTCTGCTCATCTTGTTTTGCGTGTTTCTCCTGAACGTTAATCCATTTAACAAGAACTGAACTTTCTCTTATAAATAAATAATAATCAACAGTTATACACTATGTTCTAATTTATAATCAGATTCCTCATCGAGAGCGTAACAGCTGTCGATGATTGCAGACTACGTGAACAAGTAGCTTATACGCGGAAAAATTAAAGAAATTTTTGTTCTTATTAACATTTAATACACTTGGGTGGTATTTTTATAATTTAAAAAAAAATAGAAAAATGAAGGTCAATCGTTCCCAAGAAGACATTGTTTCCTTGAAAAATGATTTACAGTAAGAATTCAAAGACAGACGTAGATTTTTAAACATTTATAGTAAAAATTCTAGAAGAGAAATAAATTATATAAAAATCATATTTTTACTCATGTCAATTCTTGTTTGGTATAAAGAAGAAAATAAGTAAATTAATTGTTTTTTTAAATTGCTTCCTAATAGAAGAATTTTTTATTATTTTTTATTTTATTACATAATTTATAATCGTTAGAGTTATTAATTCTTGACAAGTACAAAGATTGTGATTTTTCTTCAATTTATTAATTATTCAGATTTCCATGAAAAGAAAAATGTTCCTCATTTATTCTTTTCTTTCTTCTCTTAAAAACTCATTAGATTTATTGATTTTAGAAGAAAATTGCACAATGTGAATTATCAGTTTGTTCAAATGGAAATGAAAAAAAAAATCTAAAGGAAGAGTGAAAATTAGAATTTTAAATCTTGTTAAAATTAATTACTTACAAAGTTTCTGAAAGTTTGAAAAATTTATTCAATTTCTATTTCTTGGTTATTTCAAACTCTTTTCGTTTCTATATGTCCCAACGAAGGAAATTTTCTTTTTGCTCTTGTTTGTATTTAAATTAACCAAATATTCACGTGTTTGAATATTTTTATTTATAAATATTGCTTCACCGCATTTGTTTAATAAAAAGAGAAAAAGAACTTTCGTCATATTAATAAAGTTTTTTAATTTGCTAAATTTGAATTAAGTTCTTTTTTTTCCACTTTGATAAAAGTATTTTATGAATAAAGTAAACAATTTTAAAAATTACCAGCTTCATCTCTAAAAATCTTTGTAAATAATTATCAGTCAGAATTAAGAAAATTTAAAACTCGTCGCATTTATTCAGCATTGCTGCCTAATAAATTATTTACTCTTATTTATTTCGAAAGATTTTTGAAAATAAAAATATTAAGTGGCCGACTTTGTGGTCTTCTCACTCTGTCCATACTAATTTTAAAGCTGCCTTCGTTAATTTTAAATGTGCCTACATTAATAAATTTAGAAAAGAAGGCTGATTAATTTAAAACATCTATATTTTTTCACTTCTTGCGCAATCTATGATAATATTTTGATTCGAAAGTAAAATATTTATCTATAAGGAAGCAATTTGAATCAAATTTGGATTTATTTTATGTTACAAAAGTAATCTCGAAAGTAATTTATAAAATTATAAAAGTCGGAAATAAAAGCTTTGGTCAGTTATATTCATTTGAAATATTCGTTATTGTTAAATCGATTTTATTTAAAGAAATGGGAAATGTTAGATAAATTTTATTTTTTCAGAATATTAATTTATATTTGCTTTCAATTTCGCCCCCTTCTCTATTGTATGATATTATTTTTTATTCTCTCATCTTTAATTTTTTAAAAATATCTTGGAGACTTTATTAGAAACTCTTCAACCTGTTTAAAATTTTTTTTGTGAAACTATTAAAATTTTTGAAAACATTCGAAATTCTAGACCTTTTACAATTTTTATTATTCTAAAAAATCATTTAAGGTCGAATTACACCTTTAATATAAAACTATAATTTTGCTGAATAGAAATAAAAAGATTATATACAGATTTTTTAACTTAGATTTTTATGTGACACACATTTAAATTTACATATTTATCTTAACAGATTTGAATTTACAGGTTCAGATCTACGAATTTAAATTTCAGATTAAAATTTACGGATTTAATTCAACAAATTTAAATTTACAGATTCAAGTCCACAAATTTAAATTTACCGATTTAAATCAACAAATTTAACATCACAGACTCAAATTAGCTAATAAAACTTTTCAAATTTTCTCACCGCTTGAAAATATGATTTTTTTTCTTTAAATTGAGAAAATAATTGTAATTAGGGGTTTCAGAAGGAATCAGGCAAATAATAGGAAAAAAATAGTCAAATACTATATTGTCATATGTTATTTTAAATAAAAAATACATATATTGGAAAAGCGTGTTGGTGGAAAGGTAAATTTTATTATTTTTAACATTTTGATCAATTTAAAGTTGCTTTCGAATAATAATGCCAATTTTCTGTTATACCAGCCTCAGTTGAATTAAATAAAACTTTTAAGTGACTCTAATTAAATTTTTCTGGTTCGATATTCAAATTATTTGGTAATTACTTTAAAAGAATATATTTCCTGCCCTAGAGGTATATTTTAAAACAAAACTAGAATACTGTGGTTATGTATTTGAGTAAATTTAGAACCTCAAAGTAAAAATTTGGACGAAATTCTTTAGCTTTCGAATTAGGTAACCATTTTAGTTTATAAATATTTCTTAACAATCATTTTTGCGCCTTAAAAAAGATTCTTTTTTGGCTTAAAATAATTCTAATATTGTCTAAAAACAAAATTTGTTTATAAATTGGAGTTTTCCAAAAATTTTATTTAAATTTACTCAGGCAAAATGTTAAAAATAAAATTTACCCTTCGACCAAAACGCTTATTAAATATAGTTTTCATTTTTTTAAATATACGAAACTATGTATACGTCGGCATGAAAAAAGCCCATTATTAAATTTTATTTTCCGAGATTTTCGAATTTTTTTTATTGCCGAAAAATAAAGTACGTAATCTCCCACGTCGAATCACGCGTTTATCGTAACTTTATCGTAATTAAAATCACAAAATAATCTTATTTTTAATTTTTAAAACGCATGGGCGCTAATGTTAATCTTGAACTTTAAACTCGTTTTTCTCAAAACTGGGATTTTGACACTTCTAACTTTAAATTCTTATAACTTTGTGAATTTTTCGTCTAAAAGGATTCAAGACCTCTCAAAATGTTTAAAATTTAATGAAGAATATGGTCATATAGAAAAAGTAGAGTTGCAAAATTTTCGATAATTTAAAATTCTGTTACATTCTCGAGAATATAACCGAGAATATTCTTCTTCAGGAGAATTTTTGAGAATTTTCTATGTTTGAATGAGATCCACTATTTTGAAACACAAACAATTTTTGGAAATAAAAATGGATAGATGACAAAAAGAATTATTATCATTAAAAATTAACTATAAGTCAATGAAATATAAAAATTATTATTAAATATAAATAAATAATGGCAAATTTTGCAAATTAATTGAAAAAAATCATGAAAACGATTAAAATTGTTGAAAATAATTTAAAAAATCATAGAAATGTTTTAATATTGAAAAAAAAATAATTTAAATTTGAGAAAAATACTTCAAAATCATAGAAATAAATTGAAAAAAATTTTAATAATGAAAAATTTAAGAAAATAATTTAAAACTGAAAAAAAATGATTGAAATAGAGATAAATAATTAGAATTTTAGCAAATTAATTCAGAAATGATGAAAATAATTAAAAATTTAAGAAAATAATGAAAAAATAATATAAATATTTTAAAATTGAAGAAAATAATTGAAAAAAGTACATAATATATTTTAAATAAAGGAAAATTAAAAAGAATTTAAAAAAAATACTTGAAACTTTTAGAAGTTGATTGCAAAAAAAAGAAAATAATTAAAAATTAGACAAAATGAATGAAAAAAAAAATAAACTTAATTTAAAATTGAAAAGAATAATTTTTAATTTACAAGACTTTACAAAAAGTAAAAAAATAAAATACTTTCAAAAGTATTATTTTAAAAAAGTAAAGTAAAGAAAAGTAAAGAATATATATAGGTACCTAAAATACAAGAAAATCGTAGATATAATTGAAAATTGAATAGAAAAAAGCAAATTTCAGATAAGTAATTATAAACTTTTTGGAAATTATGAAAAAGAACGTGAGTATAAAAATTCAAAATTGAAGAAAATAATCAAATAATATAAAAATTAAATGAAATAATTGAAATATCAGATACATAGTTTAAAATTCGGAAATTATTAAAATAATACAAAATGATTAAAAATTGAAGAAAATACCTAATTGAAATTTGAGAAAAACCTTAAAAAATAATTTTACAATATGAGAAATATAGTTAAGAATTTAGGGAAATAACTAATAAATAAATAATCATAATAATAATAATAATAAATTACGGAAAAAAAATCAAAATAATTAGAAATTGGAGAAAATACATAGTAGGAAGATTACAGAATTTATTTTCGAGCAAATAAAATCGTTTAAAAAATTGACAATTGAAGACAATAATCAAAATTTGAGATAATAACTGAAAATTTAGGAAATTAATTGCAAAATAATTAAAAGATGGAGAAAATAATTGCAAACTGATAAAAAGAAATGAATATTGAACAAAATAATTAAAAATTGAGATACATATTTGAAAGTTTAGGATGTTAATTCAGAAATAATGAAAATGATTAAAAATTGAAGATCATAATTGCAAAATGAAAATATAATGGTAAATTAAAAAATTAATTTAATTTTGCGATAAATAATATGAAATTTAGCAATTAATAAAGAAATTATTTTATTGTTGAAGAGAAAATAATTAAAATTGAAAAATGATAAATAAAATGAAATTTAGCATTAAATAATAAAATTATTTCATTGTTGAAGAAAAATAATTGAAATTTGCTGAAGGTAGATTTGAGATTTATTTAAAAAAGTGATAAACAATAAAAATAATTAAAAATTGCAGCAAGTAATTGAAAAATGATAAAAATTGTTGAAAAATTGTAGTTTAAGTAATTAAAATCATAAGAGAAAAGAATTATTAAAAATTTCAGAAATCTTTAAATCACTTTGAATTTGGTATATTTGAACCATAGATTAATTAAACTTTTAATCAATGTAAGTTCAAATTAAGAGAAATTTTAAGAAATTAAAATTGCTATAAATTTAAAATTTGAGAGCATTTTGAAAAGATGAGAAATATGATGTAAAAATTTAAAGTAAAAAAACATTTAGTGCCAAATTTCAAGTGTGGACCGAATGAAAGAATTAATGAATGATAGAAACTTGTAAATTATTATATATAATTCTTACTTTTAACATTGAAATTCAAATCATTACAATTTGACTAAATTTGATAAATAAATCAAAAAACTTAATTTCTCAAAAATTCTCGATTAGAATTTTGGTCAGTTATATTCCCGGTTATTTTCTCGTTCTCATTACCGTTCTCCAGGTAATATTAGGGGAGGCCGGGGCTAGTTGTAACAATTTTCAGAAAAATGTATATATTGTGAAATGTATCAAGTATTTTGTAACTATTATTGCTTTTATCGATGAAGCAATTATTCATACAGCAAATCAGAGCAAAAAAAATATCCAAAAGTACACCTTTTTCTTACCATTAATGTTTCTTAAAAAAAAATTGACTGTTACAACTTGCCCCGCGCTGGGGCTAGTTGTAACAGCAATGGGGCACATTGTAACAATAATAAAATCATATAAAATCATACAATTTTATTATTGTTCTCGAAAAATAAGTACCACAATAAGTTTTTTACAACATCTTACTGTATTAAAATACTTAACCGTCTTTCAACTTGCCAATTAATAATAATAAATCATAAAATCAAAACTGTCCAATCAATGATTTTTTATTTCTCATCAAATCTTCATTTTTTAACTATTTCTTATCTGTTTATGGCAAATTTGTAAATGAAAATCTTGAAATTATGTTTATTTTATTATTTAACATCGAAATCACCAATTTCAACTTAAATAAGAAAACAATAAAAAATTTAAAAATGTTTTTAACTGTTTCAATTATAAAAATTAATAATTAAAGTCCTTATATTAAGTTGCAATGTAGCTGTAAGCAATATTTTTCCGATGTTGATGTTCACACTTTTCCGTAGCGAGTTTTAAAAGTTAGAACTCTTTATTTTTAATTATATTTAAGGTTATGTTTGACACATAGAAGGAGCTGTGAGAAAAAGTATTAAACTGAATTTTTTCTTTATTACATTCTTTTTATTATAAATTCACAATTAGGAATTGAAATAAATTAAACATATTAATATTATTTCATACAATCTTACCTGGTAGTTACACAAATATAAACATTATGCTCGCGAAGCATGTTACAACTAACCCCAAGAAACTGTTACAACCTGCCCCAAAGCACGAAGGTTAGGTTAATTGTATTTTTTAATATTATTTTGTTATTTTCAGTAAAATTTAATACAGCATAGTAAAGACAGATATATTTAGAATATCTATGCTCAAAATAGAGATAATAAAATAATATTATGTATTAAAAAATCAAAGTTTACGAATTTCATTTTTTCTTGTTTACCTGTCAAAACTGACGCATTTACAAAAAATCTCTTATTATGCTTTCTGGTAGCCTACTGGTAGTTTTTATCTATTCTCATGGTTCTAAAGATAAAAATTAGTCGAATATTTGAAGTCATAAAGTCAAATATACTGTGAAAATTGAGTGTTACTTCTTACCCCTGTTACAACTCGCCCCGGTCTCCCCTACTTCTTCGCAACTCTAAGAAAAAGCACCTTATGATACACTTTTTACTTATGTTGGCGTTTGCGCAGAAGTCAGTTGCCATGACGACCAACTTCTGCGCAGACGCAGTAACATAAGCCAGCTTATCATAAGATGCTTTTTCAAAAGATGCGTATCTTTAGGTAGACACTGTAACCAGCCTCATAAGGTTTTTTGAAAATTGCGTATCTTAACGTAGATCATGTAACCAGCCTCAATTTGTTCAAGGTCGAGATTAAAATAGAAATAATTTCTTTATAATAGTAGCTGACAGACGTAAGAACTAAATTCCATTCAACGAGCGACATTTCAAGAATAAAAATAAAAAGTGCCTTAGGTTAAAATAAGTCGCGTGCCTCAATGATGTTTGTCAGGAGCAATCTTAAGTGGCGTAATCGTCAAGTATATATATATGAATACATGTGTGCTGTTGTTATGCACCTATATATATATATATATATAAAAGTCTTTGTTATAGGCTGATGAAAGAAAGCCGATCAGCTGACCAGCACCCTAAAGCTGATGTTTTGTTGAGGAGATATATTCCGTCAGTTTGATTGAACGCATGCGCATCTACTTTTTCAACCTCAAAAGCTCGAGCCGAGGGTTCCCATAAGGGTGGTTCGCGCAGTTTACCACGCTGACGGGGGTGGCGGCACGTATTGATTCTCTTCATCCCTTGGCTATTGCCAGCAGTCGTTTCGGGGTTGCTGACGCCGACGACACCGTTCTCCCTACATGGGGAGACCGACACCCTTTCTGTCCTTGCAATCGCGACTATAAAGAACTCAAGAAAGCGGAAAAAAAAAGAGCTGATAGAATGGCTGAGCAACCCCACGACCCATTCGAGAATCAATATCATCCCCTTGACTCTGTCAAAGTCTTGTCACTTGTTTCGAGTTTGCTTAATCAGGTGGTGTTGGCCAGCGAAGAGTTTTGGCAAAAATGAAAGTGATCAAGTCGTGACATCAAAAGTCTTGTTTTAAGGAAGGGAGGGGGGGTGGTTTCTGACCCGGCTGATGAAGAGAGTGGTAGTGGTTCTATTGCTGCTGCTGCTGCTCCTGATGATGAAAAATAATAATTATGATGATTGTAGTTAGCTTTCGTCAATTCGCTGCTCCAGCCAGGCGTGCGCTTCGCGTTGTTGCTGGGGGTCTTTGAGCGACCTCGCCTCCTACTGAAGTTCAAAAAAGAAAATAAAAAAAAATAAAGAGAGAGAGAGAGAACAAGTTGCCCCAATGGAAACAACACCACCTTCGAATCTGTTGTAGATGTTTTCAAGCTCGCGAAAAGTGTAGATTGAACGATATTTGCGCGCTTGATTGCTGCTAAGTTTAAGATTATGATCGTGACGTTTTAGGGTTTCGAGTGCAAGGCGAAACCCAGTGATGCGATTAAATGGAAGTCGAGGAGAAAGGAGTGTCTTTGAGCTTGCGTGCCTCCAGAAAAGAGATCGAGGATCTCAATTTGTGGGCAGTGACCAAACGAACCATTTTTCGCGAGTGGATTATTATTCTGGCTGTGATTTTAAGCAGGATTTTACGAGTCCTGCCTCTAATGGGTAGGGAGCAATTGTCAAGGAAGCAAATTTTCATTCTAGAGAGAGTAAGAGATGATGCCAAGTTTTTTTTAAAAAAAGTTTTGATTAATGGTACGAGGACAAATGTCGAGTTGATTTCTTATTTAGAGGTGTAAGTTTGATTAAGGGTGTGTATTTAATTGAGGAAAATTAAGGGAGTCACTTGTTCTATTTTAACCCAGGGTGAAATTTTTTTATTTTATTTTTTTTAGTAATAGAATTTACCATCTAAAATTGCTGTTTATAGGGAGTAACCACCTTTATTTTGACCACTGTAAATTTTAATTATTTAGTAAATATATCGTCGGAGCTATTTCAATACCGAGTATCTACAAATCCTTTAAGGGCTACTTTTAGTGCAATTTGCCCTGCAACATAGCCCTTAAAGAGTTTATAGATACGTGGTATTGAAGTAGCTCTAACTTTGTCTTTGTACCATTTAGGTACTATAGGTAGGTCAAAAATCGATAATTTAAAAAATTTTATTTTTTGGAAAAGTATTTCTTTAAGGGCATGTGATAGAGAATGACGTCACTGACAAAGGCAAAATTTATCCACGAACTTTCTCTTCAAATAATAAATATTTTGATACCAAACTTTGTAGAATTACTTAAAATGTCAATAAAAAGGTCTGTCTGACCCAAACTTGTTTCAATTTTTCCTTAAAATTAATTTTTCAAAATTTCCAAAAATCAGCGAGTTTTTAAAAATTAAAAAAAAAAATTAAACAATTTTGGGTTAAGCAGACCTTTTTATTGACATTTGAGTAATTCTACAAAGTTTGGTGTCAAAATATTTATTATTTTAAGAGAAAATTTACTGACAATTTTTGCCTATACCAGTGACGTCATACTCCATCACATCCCCTTAATTTCATACGGTAATTGATTGTGGAGAATCCTTGAAAAGGCGTGTAAAAATTAATTTTAAAAAATAGAGATAATTGGAAAAGAAGTTTATTTTTAATTTAAGAGGAAGAAGCAATGAAATGCCGACCCTTTTTTCAGGGGTGCCAATTTTTTTTAGGCATAATTTTTTATCCAAAATTATGGTATGTCATCAAAAATTCAGAAAAAAAATATTCAACCCTTTTAGAAGTTTTGTTATCTTATTGAAAATAAACATTGAAGAGCTTCTGAAAAATCATTTAAAAAACGGATAAAAAAATTGCAATATAAAATAGCAGAAATTTTGAAAGAAGTTCAATTTTCTAAAACAAACGTACTAAATAGATAAATAAAAATTGTAATTTCTTAAAGAAATTAAAAAAAATTTAATTGTAAAGTGGTCGTAGAGATTTTTTATTTTTGACCTCTGCATGTTTTTTGGACCCAAACATGCATGAAAAATATATAACTTACTTGAATCATTAAATTTATTAATTTAATAATAAAATTTAATTAATTTTACTTATAGCTCCGTTTATTTTAAATAAATAAGAAAGTAAATAATAACTTAATAATTTTAAAAAGGAAAAAATAAAGGTGGCAGTTTTCCTTAATTTAGAATCTTTTTTATGGAAAAAAATTTAGATTTTGAAAATTTATAACTTCTACATATTTCACTTTTTTCAATCGAAAAATTTTTTTTCCACACTTTTTTAACTAATGTATAATTTATCGTATGGATTTTCCAAAATTTTCAGTTTCCATCAATTAAATAATTGGTTAATAAAATGTTTTTGAAAATTTTTGTTAATGTAGAATTTTGGACACGAAATTACACCAGAAAAAAAATCTTCCTTATTTTGAATTTCCAATTTTTTGCACACTTTTTAAATAATCCTCCACCTTTTTACAAAAAAGTTTTTCAAAGTTGTGATTCAAAAATTTTGGTTTTTCAGGAAATAAAAATTCTAAAATGATCAAATAATTTAAAAAAAAAAAGTGTTTTAGTGTAGGATAAAAAAAGCTAAATATAAATTTATGCCAGAAAAAATTGGCACCTCTTTGTAATTTTAATGAGTTAAAATAGAACAAGCGACTCTTCTTAAATCTAGGGGGAAATCGGCATTAGTGAGACACTAATTTTTAATTAAACTTTTCAGTTTTTGGTGAAATTAGTTTTTAAAAATTATATAGAATTCTAAATATAAATTAAATTTACACTGTGTTGATAGAAATAGAAAGTAATAATTTTATTTCTTCGTTTTTTATTGATCTTTTATTATAAATAGTATTGTGGAAAGGAAAACAAATTCTATATCACTGTTAATAATTTAATTAATCTAGTAAAAAAAAGTCTGTAAATCTTGGTTAATTCATTATTTTTATAACTAATAAGATTTTCGAAAATTAGAACCTATCATTGAAAAGTGTTTCATTAATATCAAATTTCTCCTAAATAAAATAAAATTTTATGATTAAGGAAGTAAAATTTGAAATCAAATAAAATTAAATTTGAAGAGCAATAAAATAAAGTTGACGATAAATTGAATACAAGTTGAAGATAAATTAATGTACGTTTAACTAAGATAAATTAATATAAATTTAATTAAAATAAATCAATGTAATTGTAATTAAGAGAAATTAGATTCAAAATTAAATTAAGAAATTTTTTTTTAAGCAAAAAAAGAAAGGTTAAACTAAGAAAAAATATTCTTAAATCTTTAGACGACTTTGATCAATAATGTAAATTTCTAGAGGGGTAATAAATTAGTCAATAAAGTAAATTTCTTGAATATTAATATCAGTGTAAATATTTGTTATTAAAAATTTACAATTATTGTTCATTAACGGACAAATTTTATAAAATCTTTATTATTATTAATTAGTTCTTTTTAATAAGCTGGTTAATAAGTTAAGTTTCTAAAGGGATATTAATTCAGTCAAAAATTATATTTATAAAATAATAATTTATAAGAAAAAAGCTTAAATACTAGAATGATAAATTACTCAGTAGACTGACTTTCAAGAGAGAAATAAAAAATAAAATAAAATAAAATACGGATCAATACATTCTGGTTGTAAAATTCATGATTGAATATTTATATATTGAATGCTCATATATTGAATATTTATATATTAAATATTTCTAACCTGAATAGTTATTTATCAAATATTTATATATTAAATATACATACACAATGTGCAAAGTTATAAATATTGTATTGAATTCGGAAGTTTCACATAGTTTTGAATAAGAATTGACTTTAGATCATTAAAATAGTTTAACTTAATAACCAGTTTACGTCAAGAATGTTTGGTACTAAGAATGAGTTTCTCAGACACGGGTTGTTAAAAGTAGTTTCCAACTCCTCGATATCTTATTAGCGTAGCAAAGTTTTAATTAGTGAATTTTAGTCCTTAAAGACATTCTGTAGACAAAGTGCCTTTAAACTAATTTAATTTATAGCACAAAAAAGATGGAATTTCTCCTTTTTTTTCAATCGGTACTTAAACCCTTCCATATTAAAAAAAATATAATAATTTTTTTATTTAAAATAAAGAAAAAATTGTTTTCTAATTGTAAAGTATAATTGCAAAACTCTGCAATTTGCCGTTGGACATATTTATCCTCATAAAAAAACTTTTTTCCCTCAAGGGCATCTGTTTTGTTCATTCAGTTCAATGATTTATTGAATATTGCATAAAATCATTTTTAAATGAAAAACTTGTTTATTACCTACCACCTTGAGACGTACATTTAATAAATGTTCGTTCCTTTTCATCAGCTCCTTAAGGTTCTATAAATTATAACTTTTAAATGTTCGCACGTTAGATTTTAAACTCTTAAACTTTAAACTTGAACTCGCGTTAAAGTTAAATTTATTTAAAAAGGAAATTTGAATTTTGTGTCCAGAGAATTTTTATATTTTAATTATTTTATCTACATAAAAAATACACATCTTTATTTTTAAAATCCGCTTTTCTTAATGTCTCTTTTTAATCCCGTTATATTTTTCCTGGATAAAGTACTTTTTAATCGTCGAATGAACGAAAATTATAGTTTACGATCCAGGAAATCCGGGGATTTGAAAACTGATAAACACTCTTAAATAAATTAAAAATAACCTCAATCGAAATCTAAAATATAATACGCACTCAAGTTAAAAATAAAAAATCGTACCATTAATCGAAAACTTTTTTATTTTAATCAAAATACTGCTAAAAATCACAGATATTAAAGAAAATAATATTTTTATTCCTATTAGCCGAAAAGATTAAGCATCAAATATTTATAAATGTGAAAGTTGAAGACTTGAGTTGTCTTTGAAAATTGGGATAAAAGGTGGTCCAGGAAAATTTTTTGGGAAGTAACAAATACGGGTCAAACTGGCGGCCTCAAAAGTAGTTGCAGCTTCTTCATGCAAGATGGTCACTCGTGGCCTTTTGCGGGTAAAGTTATAATTTGTTAGCACCTGCTTTCCCATTCTTCTTTTATAAAATTCAATATATATCTCGATCCAATAAAGTATAAAGTAACGTAATTCTTGGAACGTGCTCAATAAATTCCTTAAACGAGTGACGTATCAAGTCACAAACACAGTTGGTGAACGGGTTTTATTGCTTAAAAGAAAGCAAAAACTCTGAGCATGTAAATAAGTCAAGCCGTTTTAGGAGAATCAAATTACCTCTTTCTTTACGCTCCAGTTGAATTCTTTGCGCCAAATTCACCGAATTCTTGCAACCCATGATGAAAATTGTTCTTTGAAGTGATTTTGAAAACGTCGACTTTTCTAAAATGTCAAATATTTTGTAAGCCGGAATTACTTGAGCGCAACATAACCTCAAAAAGTGACAGCTGACTTCAAACCAATATATAATTGTCTAAATATTTAAAGTTTATTTTCCATTTTCTTTAATTGTGCCTTTCAAATTATTAACGTTTGAAAGTAAATTATTGAAATTTTTACTGTATTAAAGATAAAAATCGAAAAATTTCGACAAGAACGGTAATTTGCAATCTCTAAAGTTTTTTTATTTTTAACTCTTTGATTTAGATTTTTAGGCAATAATTTGTCGTAAATTGTCAGACACCAGAAGCAACCTTTCGTAATATTGATTTTTATTACTAAAATAGATTTAAGAATGATTAAACAAAGAATAGATTGAGATAAGTGATTAAAGACTCGGGTTTCTTTCAAGAAATGCTGTGTAAAAATGAATTTATTAATCTCGAATTTTCTATTTGATTCAGACGAGTGATGGCGTGGGAGTGTCAAGTGGTGGAGGTATCCGAGTATCTTCAAGAGGGCGGACCTCTGAGGAGCCGCACATCGGCAAGTACAAGTTATTAAAGACCATCGGCAAAGGCAACTTTGCCAAGGTGAAGCTTGCCAAACATGTACCTACGGGGAAGGAAGTAGCTATCAAGATAATTGACAAGACTCAACTCAACCCTGGCAGTCTTCAGAAGGTAATGACATCTAATCAGAAACTAATTCTGTACCAAAATTAATTTCAGAGGAGAAACTCAATTTGTAATAAACAAAACTATATCAATTCTAAAAATATTAGGTTTTTTTAAAGAAGGAATTGGATTATTTCAGAAAAGTTCATTTATTTAATTTCTTTTTTTTTAACTAGAAAAAATATTTTAAGGATGTTTAACCCGTTGACGTAACCTCAAACTAAAAAATGGTTTTTCACGTGAAAAAAAAATTATTATAATTGCAGGTATTCCTCTTTTTTCTCCTTATTTAGAAAAAATTCTACATTTTTTCACCTTTTTTTTCCAATAAATTTCCTTTTATTTTTCACAATCATAGTGAAAGTCAAAGTTATAAATTAATTTTTAACTATTTTTTTAATAAATTTTATATAACAATCTAGTTAATTTTTAGTAAATAATTTACTTCTTTAAACAATTTTCTACCAAAATTCCAGAAAAACGTGAAAGATTTTTTTTTTATGAAATTTTGTATAGAAATTTAGGAAAACATTTTATATTTAGATACTTCTATATAATATATTAAAAAACTGGAATTCTCATAGTTTCATAAAAATTCAAATCATTTCTGAAATAATAAGCATTATTTTATGTTCTTAGGTTTGTTTCAAAATTTATATTGCATAAAATCGAAATATGCAACTTGTTAATAATTTTTGGGCAAGTTTTCTAAACTACATATATTTGAATTTTATAAATTACTTTTATAATTTAATAAATGTCATAAAAATATTCTATTGTTTTTAAAATAACAAAATTTGCCATCTTGCATCTCCCATTTCTTTCAGTTATTATTTTTCTAAACATTTAATTAACTTTTAAGCAATAGAAAAGAAAACAATTTTTTTTATTATTAACGGTTGAAGAAATTTTGCATTAGTAAAAAAAATTGTATCTACTGATAATTGTGTTTGTAAATATTTTATTGATATGTAAAAAAACTTGTAATGTTTTTTTTTCTTGATTTTTCAAATCCCCTTTTTTTAAAGTCTAAATTCCCTTTTTTATCTAAAATTGAACAAAATGAACCACTATGATCCCTGAAATTGATTTCACCCAATTTTGACAGACGCAGTTGTACATTTTCAAAAAAAAATTAAGTTGATCCAAAATTTGTTACTAAAAAATAATCTGTTTCTTTGAATTTTGTTAATAATATTTTACTATTACATATTTTTTAAGCAAAAATGCTTTAAAAAAAATCTAACTAACAGATTTGCAGACAATATTTTAAAGATTAAGATGAGCTATTATTGGTCAAAATTGGATGAAAATTAGAATTATTCACAAATTTTAAAGAAAAAACACAAAATGTTAAATAATTATTATGTGATAACAAATTTTATCTCAACCTAATTTTTTTAAAATGTATAACTGGGTCTTTTAAAATTGGGTCAAATAAATTTTAATGATATTTTTCTTTTATGTGGAAAAATATTTTCTAGTTTGAGGTTATGTCAATGGGTTGAACGAGTTGAACATCCTTAATGTAAACAAACCAAATGAAACTTAAAATTTAGACAAAATGAGGCCAATCTAATTTAAAACAAAATAAACCATTAGAATTCATAATTGGGAAAAAATTAAAGATTTTTGACATTCAGAAACAAATTTATAGTTTCTTTCATTTCTCTAATACGTTTCTGAAGGTCAAAAATCTTTAATTTTCATCCAATTATAAATTTTAATTATTTATTGTATTTTATATTAAATTTAGCATCTTTTTTCTAACAAAAATTACAATAAAAGTTGATTTTTCTACTTTAAAAAGCAAAATAATGACTTCAAACATAACCTCTTGTCGGGTATGTGTCCAATTACTCCTTACCAAAAGAATAAAATAATTATTAGTAAAATAATTCGCAGATAAAGAATAATCGAAATAAAATTAATTTTTTCTAAGTAACCAGATTATAATACATAAAAATCAAATTTTGTTAAATTACTTTTGAAAATAATATTATTTACCGAAATTGAACGAAAAAAAAAATCGGATTATATTAGATTCTAATGCTTTTGTTATTAACAATTTTAAATATATTATACGTAATATTTCAATATTCAAATAACAAGCTTAAGGAGGTTCTTTCCTTTCACAGAACCTTAAACTAGAAAGTGGTTTATCACACCAAATAAAAATATTACAATTAAAATTGATTTCACCAAATTTTAAAAGATCCAGTTGTACATTTTTCAGAAAAAAATCAGGTTAAGACATAATTTGTTGACAAATAAGCGTCCTTTATAATTTTATTTGTTGAATTTTGTGAAATTGTATTTTGTTTAAAAAATATATAAAAATGGAATTTTGTTTAATTACTTTTAAATAGAATATTATTTACCAGAATGAAAAAAGTTGTAAATATTGTGTTTCAAAGAATATAATTTTAAATTTAAAAAATAATTCGAAATTTTAAAAACAATAATTGAATCTGAATTTAAAAAAAAATTGAAAAAATACAGGGTATAAATGCAAATTGAAAAAAGTGAAAATTTAATTGAAATTTATTTATTATCAAATTGCACAGGCTATAAATAACTTTTAAAATATAAGAAGTACATGGCAGTGAGAAAAATTAGAGAATTAAAATTGAATTCAATACAGAAAAATTAGAAGATCGTATCTAGAATTCGTATAGAAAATTTTTTAGAATTTAAAGAAAATAATTGTAAATTGGACGAAATAATTAAACAATAACGCAAAAAAGTTAAAACTAAGAAAATAGTTGACAATGTAGGTAAAAAATCATTGGAATTGAAATAAAATAATTAAAAATTCAAGAAAATAACTAAAAATAAATAAAGAAACGATATTTGCAAAAAATAATTACAACAATTGTAGAAAATAATTAAAAATTTATTTATTTATTTATCAAATTATACAGGCTGTAAATAACCTTTTGAAGAATTTATTAGAAAATTAAATAAGGTATTTGATATATATACAAGGAAATAATAGAAAATTAAAGAAAATCATTGAAAAATTTGAAAAATACAAATGAATTTGGAGGATCAATTAAAAACTGAAAAAATTAATTGAAGAAGTTAATTCCAAAAGGACGAAAGAAATTAAAAATCTTTTAATTAAAAAGTGCAGGAACTAATTGAAAATATTGAAGTTGATATTTGAAATTTGCATTAATAATTAGACATTTAGAAAATTAATTTAAGATGAAAAAGGTAGTTGAAAAATACTATTAATAATTAAATAGTGATGAGATTAAGTATGTTTTTTTCTTTTTCCTTTCTCAAATGTATTAAAGAGGTTTCTCCGTTTATGTAATAAATAAATAAATAAATTGATCAAATTAGTTGAAAAAATTGAAGAATGCAATTGTAATTTAAAGAAAAGAAATGAAAAATTACGAAAAAATAAAAATATAAAGACAATAATATTGATAAATGGGAAAAAAATTTAATATTGGAAAATATAATTAGAGTTTGAAAAATATAGTTTGATAAACTTTGATAAATAATAAATAAATGAATTAATTAATATAATTGAAAAATAGTGACAACATTTAAAAAACTGAAGAATACAAAATTGCAATTGGTGAAATCAATGTAAAATTAAAAAATGCAATTAAACCTTGACGAAAATAAGTATGAAAGAAGAAAATAATTGTAATTTAGAAAAAAAAAATTTTGAAAAATTGAAGAATTTAATTTAAAATTGAAGAAATTAATGAAAAAATGACGAAGAGAATTGAAAGATCAAAGAAGAAAGTAGAGTAAAATCATTGGAGTCCAAAAAAATTATTGAATGTCCAAACATATCATTGAAAAAATTAAAAAATTTGATTGACATTTCCAGAAAATAAAAAAAAATTTGTATTTTATTAAAGCAATGAAATAGTTTTTAATGTTTTTAATTTTTAGAATGCCCATCGATTATTTTAAACAGTTATAAGATAATAATAGAAACGAACTTCAAGTGTGGACAGATTAAAAGAATAATTTATTTATTTTATTGTTTTAAGAGTTACAAATCGCAACTTGACTTAATATGTTAATACAACATGTATATAATTGATTAAATGAAATTCGAGATTATTTTTATTAATTAATATTTAATTTTTTAAAAAATACTGACGATTGTAATTTTTGTTTCTCTTTCTAGTTATTCCGCGAAGTGAGGATAATGAAAATGCTTGACCATCCAAACATAGTGAAGCTGTTCCAAGTGATTGAGACTGAGAAAACGTTGTACCTGGTGATGGAGTATGCAAGTGGCGGAGAAGTGTTCGATTATTTAGTTCTGCACGGTAGAATGAAGGAAAAGGAGGCAAGGGCGAAATTTAGGCAAATAGTATCAGCCGTGCAGTACTGCCATCAAAAGAAAATAATTCATAGAGATTTAAAAGCAGAGAACTTATTGTTGGATAGTGAAATGAACATAAAAATAGCAGACTTTGGATTTAGTAATGAATTTACACCCGGAAATAAATTAGATACCTTCTGTGGTTCACCTCCTTATGCTGCGCCAGAATTGTTTCAAGGTATTTTAACATTATTAGTTTCTTGATTAAAATTGATTGAATTCGAATTTCATTCGAGTTATGATTTAATTTAAATTTATTTTTCAGGCAAGAAGTATGATGGACCAGAAGTAGACGTTTGGTCGTTAGGAGTAATTCTGTATACTTTGGTATCAGGCTCCCTGCCGTTTGATGGCTCAACACTAAGAGAATTAAGGGAAAGAGTACTGAGAGGAAAGTATCGCATACCATTTTATATGTCCACTGACTGTGAAAATCTCCTGAAAAAGTTTCTGGTGCTCAACCCGACGAAACGGGCCTCGTTAGAGGTACGTGGTGATAAGGTTTGATCCTGTTTTTATCTTTACTGTTCTCTTAGAATAGTTAAGATTCCCCTGTTTCGATCCTTTGTAAATATCTCCAATTAATAATTGTATTTTATCATTATTTTATATTTAATTTCAGCATGTTTTTTAAATTAAAGTTGTCTTTTAAAATTAATTATTAAAAATAATTTAAAATGATACGTGAAAGTAATTATCGATTATTCCGAGTCATTGACTCGAAGTGATGGATAATTCCTTTAATGTGTCGTATAAATATTAAGTTGAATTAATTTAAATTTACTTTGTGCTTTTATTTAATTGAAGTGGTTTGAAGCATGTTAATTAAAGTGAATTTATATAAGTTGTGCAATTAATAAATCGAAACGTTACTTAATGAAATTAATGAGATAATTGTAATTTAGAAAGAAATTAAAATAAATGTCTTTTTTTTTTAATTGCAGAATATTATGAAAGACAAATGGATGAATATGGGATATGAAGACGATGAATTAAAACCATATTTAGAACCAGAACCCGATTATAAAGACCACAAGAGGATAGGTGAGTCTGCCAGTATGTACATAACACTTACTACTTATTGTTTCTATTAATTAGTGCACCCTCAATTAGACATTCTGTGTATTAAATAACCAAATGAATTCTCAATATTAATATTCGCATTTCTTTCAAGAAATGCTCATGACTGACAAAGATTGACTAACATTTTTAACCTACTTTTCTCAGTGTTACTAAAAATACAGTAAGAATGTCTACTTTGCCAGAGTTCTGAAAATTTATGAACTGTTGGCAATAAATAGTTATTTGTGTCATTAAGGTATATCAGTAACTTTTTTTTTCTAAACTTTGTAATGTGATAATGTAAAATTGTAAACTTTGAAGTAAAAAAACTGAAAATATGAAAAAAAAAATAGAAAAGTAAAGAATAATATACAGAAAATACAGGAAAGAAAATAAAATAAAGAATAATAGAGTTTTCTATAATAGAAACCATGAAAATTGGAGCAACAGATAAAAAATAATTACTATTTATCAGATTTGAAATCCCCGGTCGTTAAAGATTTACTGGAAAGAATCATTGCATACTGATATATCTTTGCATGAAAACCGTGTAGCATGAAAGTAGTTGGTGTATTAAAAAGAACGATTTTATCAAACAAAATACAATTGTTTAAAAATTGTTGCCAACAATTGTTTAAAACTAATTTTAATAATTTTCTGTAAAAAAATTTGAAACAAAATTTGCAAATTCTTTTAGAAATCATAGGTATTTAATAAAATTAAAAAATTTCAAAAACTTGTAAAAGGATTATAGTTAAAAATCAGATGAACTTTAAAACTCGTTAATTAAATTATTACAAGAATTAAATTATGGAGAAAACTAAATTAGTACATTATTGTAAGAACTAATTTCTTAAATTAATTTCAAAATCAATTTATCAAATTGTTTTAATAATTATTCGAGAACTAACTTGAACTACTTAAATGAACAAAATTGAAAAACGTTCCGTAAATGTTTAGTAATAAAATTTATTAGCTGTTAACATTATTTGATGTGACTATGCGTATTCGAACTGTGTGTTACAGAGGCGTTAGCAAATATGGGATACTCGAGGAGTGAAATCGAAGACTCATTAGGACAAGCAAAATACGACGATGTCTTTGCCACTTATCTTTTACTCGGCAGAAAAACGACTGATGTGAGTGCACTTTTTATATATATTTTAAAAGATAAAAACTCTAAACCATATCCTAATTACAACTTTGAAATTAAACTAAGAGAAAGTTCAATTCCATATTTGAAAATTTTATTAAAATTAATTATCCGTTAATTTCTTTTGTTCATTTAATTTATTGCTTGCAGCCTGAAAGCGACGGTTCGCGGTCTGGTAGTTCGCTATCTCTACGTAACATTCCACCACAAGTTAGTTCAGGTGGAGGTAGCGGAAGTGGCGGAGGTACAGGAGGCGCTGTTCAGAGTCCGTCACATCGAGGAGTTCATCGTAGTAGTTCTGCAACTAATCCTAAACCTAGTAGAAGAGCTTCCTCCGGTGGAGAATCCCTTCGTAAGTTAATCAAGTTTTATCGGAAAGCCGTCATTTTGACCGAAACTCAATTGCCAGAATGTGGAATAGACCGAAATTTATTTATCTGAATTTTTGAATTCCCGAAACTTCATTTATTGGAATATTTAACTTTCCGAAACTTTATTAATCGAAATATTTTTAACTTCCTGAATATACATTTTCCAGAAATTGTATTTATCAGACTCACTTTTTGTCTGAATATTCAATTTTCCGAAAATGCATTTGGCAGAAATTGTATTTATCAGATTTTACAGTACCGTCAGAATTTGTCAAGCCACCCATTTTTTAAGGTTTGGAAAAGGTCTTTAAACTTACAAAGTAAAATTATTAAAATTTTTCTGTCTTATTTTCTTTAAAGTAGATGAAATTTTGAAGATAATAAAACCTTAGTGAAGTGATTTAGTCAATTTTTTGTTGAAATATGTTCAAAAAAGTGGATTTTTAATGTTTGACAAAAATTCAAATTACTCTCGAAATAAAGACGGTTTTTTGAAGTTCCTATGCTTGTTTTAAGGGAAATTTCTTGGACTATGCAAAGCTCAAAATTTGGACCAAAAATTTGTGACGCGTCGCGAAGAAAAGCACCTAAGAAGCCAAACGGTAACTTTACAGGAGAGTGAAAAGAAGCCGCGTGCGCGCCATTAGATTCTGTACAAATCGCTGATGCTTAAGTCCTAAGTACGTGAAAAATATTCAATGAAAATGTATTCTGACTTTTGATAATGAAAAAGGAACGTTTAATTAACCTAAAATTATCAAAATCCGAAAATCGATTTTTTCCTTCTTAGGTGCCTTTCTTCGCGACGCGTCACATTTATAAAAATTTTAGACATTACTTTGACATAAAAATAATTTTTTAAATTTCAATAAATATGTTATGTTACTTTTTTTAGAAAGTTGTAGACAATTATAATTTTGGTATATTTTATAATGCTATATAAGGTATCAAGATATAAACAATAATTTTTCTATCTTTTGTAATTCAATTTCCGTGTCATGCAAAATTTAAGAAAAAAATTGAATTATCCAATAGTCTTATTCGTCAGTAAATTCCCTTTAAAAAAAGCATAAGAACTTCAAAAAACCATAATTATTTCGAGAGTAATTAAATTTTGTCTAAAAAACATTAAAGATTCCATTTTTTTAAACATATTTCAATTTAAAATTGACTAAATCACTTGACTCAGGTCTTATTTTCCTAAAAATTTCATCTACTTTGAGGAAAGAAAGACAGAAAAATATGAATTGTATTTATCAGACTTACCATTTTTTTTTAATCTTTAATTCATTTCTTAGAATATTTAATCTGTCGAACTTTTATTTGGCAGAATGTTTAAATTCGCTAATACATATTTCTCAGAAATTGTATTCATCTGATTGATTGTTTGATTGAATATTTAACTAACTGAAAATTAATTTATCAATGTCTTAAACTTCCTAAATACCAAAATTCCAGAATGTGCATTTGCCTGACTCACGGAATGTAGAACTTCTAAAAAAGTTCTATTACCGGCCAATCAGCGTGCTTTTTTAGAAACTCTAGATTCCGTGAGTCGGGCAAATGCACATTCTAGAATTTTTGTATTTAGGAAGTTTAAGACTTTGATAAATGAAGTTTCAGTTAGTTAAATGTTCGGACAAATAACTAATCTGATAAAAAATACAATTTCTGAGAAATATATATTCGAGAATTTAAAAATTTTGTCAAATAAAAATTCGAGAGGTTAAGGAGGTTCTCTCGATTTATATAATCTTAAAATAGAAAGTCGTTTGTTATCCAAAATAAATATTATTGAAATCAATTTCACCAAATTTTAAAAGATCCAGTTGTACATTTATCAAAAAAATTTAGGTTGAGCTAAAATTTATTGTCAGATAATAATTATTTAAAATTTTATGTTTTTTCTTTAAATCTAGTTTAAATCTGTCATTTTCATTCAATTTTCACAAATAATAGCTTTATTTAAATTTATTTTATTTAAGAAAATTTATGTAAGGTTTATGTAAGAAAGAAAGAAAGAAATTTTTCTCGTTGAAACATTCTCTACAATTTTATATGTTGGGTTTCGTCAAAAAAATTTTGTTTAAAAGTTATTAAACAAATAAAAATTTTTTACTTACTGTTTAAACCAAATAATATTTAACAAAATCTAACAAACAAATTTTCAACGAGAAAAATGAGCTATTATTTGTTAAAATTGGATAAAAATCACGGATTTTTACTGGATTTAAAGAAAAAGCATAAAATATTAAATAATTATTATTTAACAACAAATTTTAGCTCAATTTAATTTTTTCTGAAAAATGTACAACTAGGTTTCAAAATTTAGTGAAATTAATTTTAATAATATTTTTATTCGGTGGGAAAAGCCATTTTTTATTTTGAGGTTATGTCAATAAAGAGTACCTCCTTAAATATTCTGAGAAATAGAGTTTTCATAGTTTAAATATTTGGACAAGTGGTAAATCTGATAAATACAGTTTCTAAAAAATGCAAAATCGAAAAATTAAGTATTCTAAGAAATGGAGTTTTGAGAAATCAAATATTCAAACAAACGGTAAGTCTGATAAATACATTATCTGCCAAATGCATTTTCCGAAAGTTAAATAATCTGGCAAATAGAGTTTTGGTTTTTTAAATATTCGAACAAAAATGAAGTGTGATAATTACAATTTCTGGAAAATGCATGTTCAGGAAGTTAGATATTCCGTCATAAATAAAGTTGGAGAAGTTAATGAAGTTTAATGATAAAAAAGTTTGAGTACTTAATGAAGTTTTATTTTTATTAAAAAAAAAGTTAGAGAAGCTGATGAAGCTTTATTATAGTCCAAGTAGTTCTTTAAACAAAATTTATTATCTTCTTGTAGGTATAGCACCAAGCCCAGGTAACACAACGAATCACAATCATGCCACGGCCGTAACCGGTGGAACGGGAGTAGGAAGTGGCGGTAGTAATTTTAAAAGGCAAAATACTGTTGACGCAGCAACGATCAAAGAAAACAGCGCTCGTGTCGCTGCAACGAAATCCTTTGCTCCTAAAAACAGGCCTGGACAACTCGATACCAGTGAGTTTTTTTTTTGCTTTAAGATTCTCGTTCTACACGAGAAAGTTTTGTCTCTTATTCTCTGTGGTAAAGGTATGCTAGCTTTTTCTTTTTGTTGCTGTCCGTCTAACCCTATATCCAAAACCATAATCTAACCGTCATTTATAAATTAACCCGCATCCCAGTTTAACCATCTACTTTCAACTTTCAATAATCACTTTTACTTTCCTCTTAATAAATTAAATTTCCACAAATATCCGCAAATTTGCTCTCTACAAATCTCCATTAATTAAAGAACTGTAAATAGCATCTGAAATTTAATTTTAATCTTCTTTAAAAATTATTTTATTTTGTACTTGTCAAGTGCTAAAATAAGAATTTATTATTAACTCGCATTCGATATTAAACTAGTTATCAAGTTAAATGAGATTTTTGGATTGATCAGATAACTTCTCATGTTATTTAACTTTTCTCGCATGAACCATTAGTATAATAATTATTTATTAATGATTTTTAATTTATAATGTTATCAATTAAAAAAAATTTAATTACTTGAGATGAATATCTGGGTTGCGGGAAAATTTTCCTCCCTTGCACCAATCATCTCATCATTCGTTTGAAAAAAATTTTTTGTCTTTTTTTATTACATCTCATATATCCCCGCTTTATTTTGTGTTGGATCATATCTAATGAGTCTTGCAGTGTCAATGTTTATTCAAGGCGTCGGAACGAGTCCTGGAGGAAAGACGAAAGTGGAAAAGAGCAACACGATGAACTCAGGGGTTGGAGGTGTTCGAACATCCAATACCCCTGCCGCTGGATCAATTGGTCGACGCAGTACTATCTCCTACGATCAAGCTAAGACTTCATCCACAGAAAGAACTAACGATGTACCCAGGTATGACAAATTACTGTTTCTTTTATTGTCAAAAAATAGCTTCTATAATATCCAAATTTAGATTCTATAATATTGAAAGATAGATTCTTTAAAAATCCAATTTTAGATTCTCCTTCTAATGATAATCTTTTTTTAAGTAAATTACTGAAGGCAAAATCCAAAAATTATGTTATATGAAAACAAAAAACAACAACAAATCTTAGATAATGTCTTTTTTGACAAACACTTATATCTTCTAACACGTTTGATTTTACTAACATATTAGGCAACTCGTTGAACAATTTAGGAATTGTAGATTATACAATAAAGAAATGAAAATAACCGTAAAACAGAAATCTGTCGTTGAAGCCAAAGGTTATTTGTTTGCTGCACCGCTCTAAGCATGGTGACTGCCGCTTGTGACTCGTTGATTGCAGTTTACTGACATTTTAAGGCTGACAGATGTATAGAATAATAATTTAAGACATTTTACAACAGATGCTTCTTACTATTAAACCATATGAGTTGCATTCACACAACTTTTCTCTTTGATCTTCAATTTAGAATTAGAGTTACCAACACTTTACAGTCATTGACATTGTCATTCATTCATTTATTCATTCATTAATATCTGATATCATTTTTTAGTCAATGATCATAATCATTAGTCGCTTAAGGGAATCGTGTTAGAAATTAAATTTTTTCAAGGTATCTCGAAACTTTACCAAGTTTTACGGTGAAAAACTGTTTTAAAAATATTATCAAATTATTTTCAAAATGTGTTTAAAAACACGGATAATATTTTTGTATTATAGATTGACAACTCAAAAAAAGTTGTATTTGTTATTATTAAATAATTTAATATATTGTTTTATGATTGAGATATTTATCTAAAGATAATAAACAATTTTTTCAGGATATTTCAAGTTACTTTGGGAAATTTCAAAATTTAATTGAGAAACGCTTTAAATATTTAAATTTGAAAATATCCAAAGATGAACCTATTCAAATTTTGAAAAGTTTTAAAGTATATTCAATTTTGGGTGCATTAAAATTTGAAATCATTCAATTTTGAAGCGATGAAAATTTAATGCATTCAAATTTGGAAGCATCCAAAGTAAAAGTATCCAACTTTCGAGAAATTAATTTTAGAAGGGATGAAATTTCGGTAAACTAAAATATGCAAAATTTTCCGAAATGTCTCAAAATGAACGAAATTTCTTGAAATATTCAGCGTTTTTAAAGAATAAAAAGTATTTTGAAATATTTAAGATCTTTAAGTCTCAATTTTTATCTTCTTCAAGATATTTTAATTTAGATAATTTATTTAATACTTGAATTTAATTTTTTTTTTAAAGAATTTACCAAAATTGTACAGATAACAGGGTGCTCAACCAAATTTTTGTTTTAATATTCCCTGACGTTTCCTTGACTTTCTTTTCTTGACTAAAAAAATTTATTTTCCAATCTTTTTAAGTGTTTTATTTTGTTAAAAGCTAGATACGGATTTCCAAATTTACCAGTTTGTGAATTGCATTTTTTCCGACTTCGTTTTTTAAATAATTTATCATGACTTTAAAATATACTGAAAATTGTAAAAATATAATGAAATTTAATAGAAAAATTAAAAAAAGTGATCTTAAAAAGAAGATATGTTTAGTTTTTATTTTAAAAAACTTATAATTTGCTCTATTTTATAAACTTATAAATTACTAAATATAGGTCGAGACTAAACTGCTGTATTGATTAAAATATTATTTCCAACTTCAATATTAGTTAAGAATTAAAAAATATTAGATAATGAGAAAAAGTGAAAAAATTGATAAAAAATACTGAATAGAAATTAGAAAAACAGAAAAAATGTTTTAAATAATTTAACAAATTATAAGAAAATAAAAATAAAATAAATATTTAAATTTTATGATTGAATGCGAACATTAAAAAAATCGTTGAAAATTGACTAAAAACTGAGAAACTGTAAAAAAAATAACAAAATATAGAAATATCAGAGAATGTCTACAATAAAAGCAAAGAAATTGTTAATAAAAAAAAAATTATTAAAGGAAATTTAGAAAAAAGAATGAAAACAACTTTCAAAGAACGAAAAAATAAAACCATTTTATAAAATTTAAAAATAAAATCTAAAAGAAAATCGAAAAACCATGTGATAATGTAAAAGAAAATGGTATAGTTAGAAAAATGAACTAATAGAACACAAAAAGAAAAAAAATGACCGAAGTCTAAAAAAATCGATTAAAAAACAAGATTTTTTTAAAGAGTTGAACGAAATATGAGGAAATAAAAAAATTACAAAGATAATATTTAAAAAATCTTTTGAATAAATATAAAAACAAAAAGCGGTTGAAATCTACTAAAAATTGAGGAAACGTAAAAACAAAAATAGAAAAATTTTAAAAATAAAGTAAAAAGTTTACAAAAGAAATTAAAAAATTCGTTTAAAAATAAGGAAATTAAAAAATTTATTAAAAATGCTTGAAGAAATGAAAAAATCTTCAAATATCGAAAATTTAAGAAATAAACATGAGTTAAAAAATAAAAATCAAAAAAAAATATGATGTAATTTATGATAAAATTGTTGAATTATACAAATACAATTTTGTATTATTAATTTTGTTTACAATTTGTATCTTAATTATTGTTAAAAATAATGATTATTATTATTATTACTTGTAATTATTATTAATCTTTCAGTTTTAGTAATTTTTTCTCTTTTGGTGCATTTTCAATTATTTTTGTTAGCTTCGACATTTTTTCTAAGACTGTATCATGGTTTCTTGAATTTTTTTCAGAATTTTTTTTTAAATTTTGTAAAATTGCTAATTTTTTTTTCGTTTTTTAAAAGTTGTTTTCATTTGTTTTCAAATTTTCTTTAATTTTTTAATGTTTAACGATATCTTCATTTTTTTATAAGATTTCTTCTTATCTTTCTATATCTGTTATTTTATTTTTACATTTTTTCTGTTTTTAGTAGATTTTTTCCGATTTTCTTATTTTTGCATTTATTTATTAAGTTAGCATTTTTTTTATTTTTCTTATTTTCTCATTATTTGTTTGAGTTTTTGAAACATTTATTCTAGTTTTCTAATTTTTTCTCAGTGTTTTTTAAATTAAGTTTTCTCACCTTTTGTTATTTTTAGTTTTGAACTAAATTACAATTCAGTTATGTTTGGAAGTTCGGAATAATAATTCTATTTTTTATTTTATTTATTTATTTCTCGACTTATTTAATAATTTCTTAGTTTAACAGAAAAACTTGTATGTTTTTCTAAATAAAAATTAAACATATTAATTTTTTAAAATCACTTTTCATCATGATTTTTCTATTAAATTTCGTGATATTTCAAAGTCTTTAATCATAAAAAATCATTATAAACACAAGAGAAATTTACTTTTATGAATTTATAAATATTATTTTGCACAGAATAAATTCCGAATTATTCTAAATTATTTATTAAACAGTACAAATTTTCCAAATGTTTCTGCAAATTTCCGTTATTTTTCACTAAAAAACTTTAATTTATTCTACCTTTTTCAAATTTCCTGACATCCTCTATTTTTCCTCACTGGGGTTGGCACCTTGTTTAAAAAAAAACGCAAGTTATTTGTCCCACGAATTTATAATTAAATAAAACTATAAATCTTGTAAATAAATTCTTATACAATTAGAAAATTGTAATTTCTTTTATTATGCCTTTTAGCCTAGTATAGTAAAAGAAAATAGTTAAAAATGTAAAATAGTAACGCAGGGATGGGTCGTATTTTGACTAGTTTTGTACACAGCTTGGGTGAAGGCACTAGGCCGACAAGGGGTCACACCAAATCTGCAAGCATCAGTGCAAGTCACCGTTCCTCGAGTGGGGTTCCCCCGGGTGATCATTCACTACTGGATTCTCAACCACGGAACGCTCACAACTCCCTCCTGGTCAATGCTGACCCCCTTAGGCAGAGGTACAGGCCCCCAATCGTATAATCTGTCTTTTTTTTTTTTTACTTTTTTTTAAAAATTCCTTTGTATACCTATTTATGTATTTGAAAAATAATTTATTTACAATGCTTTTTCTTCAAGGGCCACTAACTTTCTTAGGGTGCGCGAATCCCATTTTATGACTTGTATTTTCAACTATTAAAAGCACTTAATTTGAGCCATCTCTTGTCACGATGATTCAAGGGGGCTTTTGTTATAGTTTTTTTTGTTTTTTTTTTCTCAAAAAAGCATATCATCCATTTATAAAGTCTCCTAGGATTGTTGATGGTCATTTTCATTCTTCGAAGATTGGTATGCATGATTAACGGATATTTATTTCATTGTATTTTTGGGGCGTATGCTTCTGTTCTAAAATTTATATTTCTTATTTTTTAAAATTTGATATAATTTCCTTTTTGTCGAATTTTAATGTTTTGAAGTTGTTTTCAGGGGAATTTAAAAAAATTCGAATTTTTGCTTAAGGTGGTTAGACCACTTGACGTAACCTAAAATTTTAAAGTGGGTTTTCAATTGCAAATGGAACCATAATTAAAATGATTTTGACAAATTTTTAAAGATTTGTACAATTATCAAAATAATTTAGGCTGAACCGAAATTTATTAACCTTTTTATTTTTTTTCTAAACTGTCAGTAACCAATTGTAATTTTCAGCCGATTTTGACAAATAATAGCTTATTTTACTCTTTAAAACATTCTCTACAATTCTACTAGTTGAATTTTGTTCCTAATATTTTGTTCAAAAGTTATTACTGAAATAAAATTTGTTTTTTACGCAATTTTTTAAACAAAACATTCTTAAAAAATTTTAACGAGGAGAAATGAAGAAAATGAATCAAAGAGCAAAATGAGCTATTGTTTGTCAAAATTGAATGAAAATTCTAGATTATAGCTAGATTTAAAGAAAAAACACAAAATGTTTGATAATTATTATTTGCCAATAAATTTTCGTTCAATCTAATTTTTTCCAATAATTGCACAACTCAATTTTTCAAAATTTGGTGAAATTATTTTAATTATGGTTTCATTTGCTGTTGAAAACTTTTTTTTAATGTCAAGTGGTAGAACCTCCTGTAGAAAATTTCTTGGGCACTGAATTCACATTTAACAGAATCTTTATTTTAGAGAACTTATTTTTAACCGACGTTTTATTTCGAAGAATTGGGATTTAGATAAATTTTAATTTAGAAGAGTTCTCATTTAATTAAATGATTTAATATAATTTGAAGTGAGTAGAATTTAGAAAAGCCAGAATATTCATTTGATTGAATTTGTATTTGGATAAATTGATATTTAATAGAATTCTTGAAACACCAAATGTTTAATTGTTTAGAATTAAAAATAGTTGAACAAACTAACGAAACGATTTTTCGATAATTTCTGATCAATTATTTTGAAATTCCCATCAAAATCTTTCTGGCGGAAATTTATTCCGTCATTTGCTATTTTGGACAAATAAATATTTGATGATTTAAGAATTCTATTAAATTTTCAAATCGTGCAAACACAAATTTGGACAAATGAAGATTCGGTTAAATTCGAATTCTTTTAAATAAAAAGCCGGATAATAATAATTTAGTAAAATGAAAATTCTGTCAAACGAAAATTTTGATTAATATGAATGCGGGGGTTATTCAAATTCCATTCAAAATAAATTCGTAAAATTGAAATTCGACAGAAGGAAATTATTTCTAATGAAATTTTATAAAATGAAAATTCTAAATAATGAATTTTAGAACTTCATCTTTCGCTTCGTATTTTTTTCTTTTTTTTTTCTTTCTGAAGTCATCTTCATTCGTCTTCATTCATTTTGAAAACAATTTTAGTAAATTTGAGAAATGTAGTGTAGTGTAGTTGAAATATTTTTAATCAACAGTTGGGCATGTATTTAGTTACTACTAATCAATGGTAATTGTTACATTTTAGTTGACTTTTGTTTAATATTTTGATTATTAGTCGATCTTGGGACCAAAAAGGGTCCCAAATTTTTTTTTTAACGAATTGTGTGGTTTCTAGGTTCTACTTCTAAAAGCATGACATTTTTTCCTGACTCTAATCAATTTTTGTAAATAACGTATTTTATGGAAATATTTCTACTTTTATTTTCATGAAATTAACAAACTATGAGACAAATAACAGATTTTCATATATTTTCATAGTAACGACGAACTTTTATTCGTCAATTATGGATTTTTATTCTCTATTTTCATACATAGTTTCATTTGAAAAATAGGTCTCAGTTCTTAATTTAGAAAGCAAAAAGTACTTAATATGTTCTCATTTTTAGCTTGGATATTAATTTTCAATAATCTCATTTCTAAAGCATGTGACCTTTTGCTGATATTCAGAATGTAATCTAATTTTTGAAATAATCTATTTTACCACCTTGTTTCTCTATTTGTAATTAATGTAATTTTAACTTATCCGCCAATTGTTAAATTGCTCGGTTTTCCGAAAATAAAATTTAAATTGGATAATACCTTTTCCTCATAATTAAAAATAGAATATTCTGTAAATAATTAAATATTATAATTAAAATTTTAATGTAATAATTTAATGTAATGTTTTCATTTAATTGAAAAAGGTGTATCTTGAATAAAAATTGTTATGTGTTTATTATGAATATTTTCTAACATTTTATTTCAAATTGTAAAAAATGTTGTTTTTAACGGTAGATTTTAATAAATTGTTTTTTTATCAGCTTGGGAGTATCTCCAAGTAACAGATTGGCAACACCTACCACCCCAGCATTTCCAAGGAATGTTCCGAGTCGTAGCACTTTCCATTCTGGACAAAATAGAGCCCAACGAAATCATCCTCAGGTTCATATTTTAATTCTTTTATTATTTTTATATTTATTATATGAATAATAGTATTTTCACCTCTAGGAACAGTAAATATATTTAAGCAAATAAATATATTCGAAAAGTTATATAAATTTTTAAGTGTTTCATGAGTTATGAAGTAAATTAATTATATTTCACTTCGACTAATTTAAAAAATATATAATATTTCAAGAGAATAATTTTATATGCATGTTGTTTATAAAAATGTTTTTTTAAATTTGTTTTTTGTTTCTTTAAAAAATTAAATCTTTACAGAAAACAAATTTTTTAAGCAGGTCAGATATGAAAAATTAAAGGTTGATAGTCAGTTGAAAATATTTGCAAAAACAAATAATTACTTCTAAAAGAATGTAAAACTTGTTTGATATTACTTTAGATAGTTTTTCAATTTTAAGTTTAGTGACATTTTTTCAGTTTTTTATTCATTAAAAGTATTTACTAAAAGAATTATTTAATTTTCAGAGCCACACTCATACGCAAGACACAAATGCGATAAGCCCGCTAGCAAGGCCGTCCTTTTTCTCCAAACTTTCTTCGAGGTTTTCTAAACGGTAAGTTAACAATTTGATTATTTTATTATTCTTATTATTATTCTTATTATTATTATTATTCTTATTATATTATTATTACTATTATCTGAGAAATTTATAAAGGCATGCTAGGAAGTATCCATTTTGAAACACCAACACTATCTCATCTTGCTTGTCTCAAAACTCATAATTGGAGCATTTATTCTTTTCAGTTATTCAAAATTTTTTAAAAATTGACAATTAAGTCGGAATTATTAATTATAATTTGGAATTTGACATAATTATTGTGATACATTTATATTATGTGTACGTTTATGTGAAAAAGGTCCATTTTGTCGAATTTATTTTATTTTAATTTATGGTTCAAATTCTTCCTTTTTAAAAATTGTTTTTTTATTTTGTGAAAACAAATTACTGTATTTCTCATATTGAATTTAATTTTCATGCTTTTATTATCATTAGGAAAAATTAATTTTATGTTTTTGATTTCTAAGTAGTAATCTCGAATTTTTGTTGCGTTTTTTTCTAACTTTAAAATTCTAGAAAGTCTGAGATTTTTTCTCTAGGGAGGTGTAATTTTCCAAATTTAACCAGAAATACACTTTTATAGATAAATATCAGAGTGGACTTTTTTACGTACACGTACATTATATTTAAATAATAAAATAATGTTACTTTAAAAAGGTAAATACAAAATTTAATGAAATCTTTCTCCTATTTCTAAAAATACGTATCTGAGTTAAATATTGTTAAGGAATTTTAACAAAGATTAATGAATTAATTCAATATATTTTTGAATCTAGTTTTCATGAAACGTATTTTATTCTTACGGAAAAACTAGACAAACAATCGAAAAAGAAGTTAATCCAACTCCATATTTTCGTATATTTTAAGTATATAAAGTATATAGATTTTAAGAGTGTTTTGCTAGAAAAGTAAACGAGTCTATTCTAAAATTTTGATAAGTTCAAAGTTGCTTTTTTATAACAATTACAATTTTCTGTTTATTGGAAACGATTGTCAAATTTTGATCATTTTACCAAAAACGTTTTCAATAATCAAATTGTAATTTTTATACAAATATAACTTTGAATTGATCAAAATATTAGATATAAAATATTTTACCCTTTTATCAAAACGATTTTAAAATTTAGATAATTTTTTTACTAAAAATATTAAAAAATATGGAGTAAGACCAACTTTTTTTCCAGATTTGTTCATCTAATTTTTCCGTGAGTGCATCAAGCGTAAAAAACAGTAAGATTCGCAAAAATCTGAAAATTCGCTTCAAATACTTTGAAATTAATTCTTTGTTAAAATACCTGCCTGAAATTCTGAAGATTTTTAATTACCTTCAGATGTTAAACATTAATGAATATTTCTAAATACTGAAAAGTAGTTAAATGCTCTTACCATAAAATCTTAACCAATCAGTGTCTGCTTTATAAACTTTAATATCTACCTGTTACTGTTTGCATGCTAAATAATATTTCTGTTTTAAGGATGCACAATGACTATGTAATTCTGGAAATTGTATAGTGATGTAATGCCTACATTAAGATCAACACAGGGTCTTTTTAATCAGTAATTCGATGAGCCAGCAGCGACCATTATCACTGAAAGCCGTTAAAATAATAATTAAAACAATTTTTACACTTTATTACACTTTGTTAATTTGTACACACGATGTACATTCTCGCGTTTATTATGTCTCTATGTTTCTCTAATCGTCCCACGTGTTTTACAATCTATTCATCCTTTTATTGTTTTTCAAAAATATCAATTTTTCCCTTAGAAAAATCCTATTTTAATGTACACACAGTTTACTATTTTTTGAAACTATGTATTCAGTTCTATCATTTTCCCCTTTTCTTTCATTATTTATTTTTTGATTTTTGTTTATCTTTTTTTAATTTTTGAGTTAATTTTACTGTTCCCATTTATTTTCTCGTTATCTTTTTTTCAACAATTTCGAGAAAACAATTGTCAGACCTAAAAAAAACTTGCTTGCACTTTCAACTTATTTGAATTTTTCACACTCAGTAACAATTTATGTCAGAAAAAAAAAAGCAAGAAACTAATAACTGCTTGGCAAGTTGCTCAATCGTCCTCGCATATTCATTGTGCATCCCTTTTGACATGATCGTAGCGAGGCAAATCCTTATCTAGACATTTCCTCCTCGGCCTTAGTTGTTGTTACGTATTTTTCACTATATTGTAATAGTATACGACGTAATTCTGCGCACGTGAATACACTTAGACTTCGCGAGATCACAGAATAACGAGGGTCAAGTCTTCGAGAATATAAGTTACAAAAAAAAAAAAATTGATTATAGAAAAAACTAAATAAATAAAGAAAATTGTCTTTCATGAAATGGTCACTGTAATCATCGGTTTAAAAACATTTAAATTAAAAAAAAAAAAATTAAATCTACACGGGGAAAAGAAATTTACTACCAAGTCAAGAAGCATAGCCATTGATGCATCAATGCGTATTCTTAACAATTAACAATAATCCATATCGGTTATTATATTCTGTGCCGCAGGACTTGAACCAAATAACTTGGCTTCATCTCAAGTAACAAGATGAAAGGCCATAGAGAAAATGAGTCTAAACAACAAGTAAAGAGTATCGGATTATCGATACTGAGTGCAGCATTCCTGACCCATCTAAACTGAAATAAAGAGCAAGCTTTTCATCAGCGGCACATTGATTACAAGTTCGATGGATTGATTTTGAAAAGGCTCGACTCCGTTATTCTGTGGTGTCTGTTTATCTCAACAAGAAGTCTCCTTTTCCCAAGATCGTCACTCGTATTGACACAACAACTCGATTATTTAAAAGCCCAATCTATGATTATCAATTTAACATGTGTAAATCATCATTGATAAAATTCATGTCTTCCGGCAAGGAAGCCGCCTTGATGCACTTAGAGATAGCACTTAAAATCCGTGCCTTTTCCCAAATTCTACCTGAACCCTCACCACCCCAACCCTTTCTCACACCCTGCTAAAAAAAAATAAATAAATAAATAAAAATGCACTTTGAGTCTCTCGTCGAGAGTTGAAAAAAAGTTTCCCGCATATTTTTCTACTCTTTCCAAAAGTAAATTCGAATAGGACTCGCTGTACTTAGAGAGCGTCAAGTCTCAAGTAGACCTTGTTTTGTGTGGTTTTTTAATTTATTCTAAAAAAAAGTCAATTTTATGGTTTTTGCGAAAAAATAGAAAATTTTCTTTTCAAAAAGTTGTATATATTTATTATAATTACTATCAAAAACTTGAAATGTCAATATTAAACGCAAATATTCTGACAATGATTTCAAGTATTTGAGAAAATTTCAAATATTTATTGATAAATTGCTACATTAACATTTATTTATATATTCTTGATTTTCTTGTTCAATTTCTGATTAGAATTTTAAGTATAATATTTACGAACATTTTTTTTTGTAAAAGTTTTATTTTGTCGAAAGATTTTTTAATTCTGAAGACTATTTACTGAAGAAATAAATTCGCAATTTGAAATAAATTGCCCATTTTTTAGACTAATATTTATATTATGGTTTTAATAAAATACCGAATTCTGGTCCTATTTCTCAAGATAAATATTATCTTGCCAACTTTCATATTTTCAATCAGAAATTGTTTTTAGACAATTTAATATTTTTCTCCTTAAGGAGGTTCTCGCCATTGACATAACCTCAAAATAAAAATTGGCTTTTCCAACCAAACAAAAATATTATTAATACTAATTTCACTAAATTTTAAAAGACCCAGTTGAACATTTTTCGGAAAAAAATATTTGTTGTTAAATAATAATTGTTTAAAATTTTATGCTTTTTCTTTAAATCTATTTAAAATATGAGATTTTTATCCAATTTTAACAAATAATAGTTCATTTTTTTCGTTAAAATATTTTCTACAATTTTCGTTTAGTAGATTTTGTTAAATATTATTTTATTTAAACAATACGTAAAAAACAAATTTTATTTGTTTAATAAGTATTAAATAAAAAATTCTTTAACAAAACCCAACAAATAAAATTGTAGAGAAAGTTTCAACGAGGGAAATGAGCTATTATTTGTCAAAATTTGATGAGAATTACAAATTTTAACTAGATTTAAACAAAAAAGATAAAATTTAGAATATAATTATTATTTGACAACAAATTTTAGCTCAATCTAATTTTTTCTGGAAAATGTACAACTGGGTCTTTCAAAATTTGGTGAAATTAATTTTAATAAAATTTTTATTTGGGGTACAAAACGACTTTCTAGTTTGAGATTATCTAAATGATAAAAACCTCAGTTATATTGACTATAAATTTATAAAATTTTTCAATTGACATTTTTTTATTTCCAGAATAAAGCAATTGAAAAGCTTAGAAAGACTGGTATCAAATTTTTACCAGATTTAGGTAACAAAATCATAAAAATCAAAGTTTTTTGCAAAATAGTCATAGTTTTTAAATTATTTAAATAAATTATATTTCAATAACGAATTGAATTAATATTGTAAGTTATTTATTATTAAAATATGTTATATTTTGCTTAATATAAAATAATTAGTTTTTCGAAATTGAAATAATTATGAATAATTGAAATACTTGGATAAAACTGTATTTCAAATATAAATTTAAAATATTTTAAGTTATTAATTTGACAAAATTATTGTAAGATATAAAATTAAAATTTATTTAATTTTATATTTTTATTTAAATTAAGTTAACCTAGAATTTTTTGAGCAAAAACTATTAAAATGTTTCTTTTTAATTGTGTTAGAAAATCGCAAAACAAGGATCTAGCCTTTTAACAGCTCAATCCTTTAGGGTAGTTTTATTACATAAGCCGATTTTAACTGCGTTATTTTTATTCGTCTCGAGAAAAACACTTTTAAAGTGTACAACAATAATCTTTAAATTATTGGAAAGATTTTTAATGAAATTTATTAATTTATAAAAATAATTGGTAAAAATAATAATTATTAATAATAATAATTTATAAATAGAAATATTTTTACGTCAGTTATTATAAAAATTCGATATCTTAAATACAACCGAGTGATAAATTTATATAATTTTATTATAAAAATTGTTGTACTAAATTCAATTTGTTTTTCTCTCTGTAAATAGTAATATGTAAAATCATAAAATATTTTTCATCCTGCGCAAAATAAGCGACAGTGATTCAAAATTGGTATCGATATTCGACAATCGATCGTTTATGTGTTAATAAAAAAAGATAATATAATTTTTATCGAATATTGCCTACCATTACCTTTAATTCTCTTTCACTTTGTAAAAAAAATAGTATTTCCTTTTTCAAATTCAATCATTCTATAATTTAATTTGAGGCAAATGAATATTTCTAAAAAGTGCCTGTCGTTTTGAAATCTATATTTTTAAATTAATCATCAACAATTATTGTAAATTCTTTTCTTTAATTTCATTCTATTCATATATACAAAAGGCATAGTGAACAATTGTTTTACTCATCACACTATTTTTTCCTAGGAAGAAAACATACAAAGATTTTTTTTTTATATTTTAATAACACTTGCAGTAAAAATAATCTCGATTTTAAACAAATGTAAAATAATAGTATAATGGAAATTAATTTATTTTACAAATTTACAGGAAAATTCTAATTTTTGTGTATCTTTAACATGAAATAAGTTTCTCAAGTATATTTTTTCAATTTTTTTTCTTTAAAGGTACAGTTAGGAATAATTTTTTTTTTTTAACTCAAAGATCATTTAACTGCAATTTTTCTTTTGTAAGTTATAATTTTAACAGTTAATTACGCTGCGAAAGTGCTCTCTAAAATTTCGCAATACGCACTTATTTAAAAGTGTAGTTAGTATAATTGAAAGTTTTTTTATTACGTAATTGTCATGGTTGACAGGTTTACTAAATGAAGGATGATATTTCACGTTGTTTTCCGCGTGAAATCAGGCCGAGAGTATCACGTTAAATACTATAACCATCACATGCGAGCCGCCGATATTTTATGTTTTCAACAGTATGTTAACCAATAGTAATAGCGTAATAATGTTATTTACAATAATTAGATATATTCCGTTTTATTAATGTGTCTTAAAATTTAAAGCTCGATTGACAAAGAAAAATATAGTTTGTTTAAACTAGAGCTCATCGACTCGTTACAACAACCACAACAACAACAACAAAAAAATACTTGGATATAAGTACGATTCTCAACTTCGCATTTAAAACAATAATAATAATTATTGTTATTATACATTTAATATTGTGTTAAACTGCTAGTTCGGCCACGCGTAATTGTTTAAGACGACTGTGATCCTTCCTTTTTTTTGCGCCGATTATACTATCTGTAAATATATTCATAAAGTGTAACAATCAGATTAAAAAAAAAAAAAAAATCCCGCATTTTTAAACTGACTTTTTAATTTAGCTTTCGATCAGTTTAAAATTTTATTATTTTCAATAATTATTTAGCAGAGCAATTTTTTGACACACATGAATTTTATTTTTAAACAAAGTTTTAGCATAAGAAGGAACAATAAAAAAATTCAAATTTAATTTTATAAAGTGTGCAATTTCACAATTTTTTTATTATGATTATAAAAAATTGTATATTTCTACTGGAAATATCGAATTTAAATATTGTCTGCACTAATGGATTAATATAATTTTTACTTCCACATAAGATAAATGAATAAGATAATGAAAAATATTTTTCTCTTTAATTGGCGTTGGTTTTGATTTCATAAAGATTACTTGCTCATAAATTTCCTTACTCACAATATTGTCAAATTATAATCAATTCGAATTTTTTTTTTTAGATAAATTATTGTAGGTACATTTAAAGAAATTATTTTTCTTTCTCATAAACGAATCTGAATTTTATTGTAAAATAAAAGCGCATTTAATTTCTAAAAGTTTTTTTTTTTAAAGAATGTGTGTTTTTAAAGGAATTGGATTGAAATTTAGTTTTGAAATTGCTTTATGATTTTTGTAAAATTCTTTCCTTAAAACTAGCATTTATTATCCAAAGAATATGTTATATTCTTTTAGCAGCTTCGAATTATTCAAGCAATGATAATTATTATTATTATTACTATTATTATTATCATTATTATTATTATTATTATTAATATTATCTTTGATTTTGTGCAAAACGTAGCGGGTGAATGTAAATGTATATTTTATTACTTGATAGTAATCTTAAAATTAGTAAGTATTGCATTCGACGTTGAATTAGCATGAAATTATAGAATTCAGAAAAAAAAAGTTAGTCACTGAAATTGCGTGAATGCGTATTGTAAATTAGGAAAAAGCGTCCGATATAGACTTATGTGAAAATTAGGAAAGGCAAAAAGAAATTTAAAAAAGGAACACACATTATTAGAGTAAAATAAAAAAAAAAAGAAATTAAATAGACACATTTATTATTCTAAATATGTATAAATATGAGCTTTGGTATGCTTGTGATATACGCGCTGTTTGCTGTTTTCCACTTGCTCATCTGAACACACTTTTTTTTTCTGTTTTAAATGTATTAGAATTTTTGTCGTCAAAGTGAAAGTATTTTTTTTTAACTCACCGTTACTTGGAGAACAGTAAACGGCCCTAAGAAAAAAAAACAACTATCTAATATAGAAAATAATTATTGTTTTATAATTTTAAGAAGCAATAAGAGGAATAATTTCATAAGCATAGTAAATAAATCTTTTAAAAATACCTCACACACGTCTTACAAATTTATTTCTAGAAACCTGTACAGTTTTGCAAAAAGCTACCTGCGATCATGATTTTAATGCATGTATATCCCTTTCAGAATGCACACACGGCTTGCAAATTATTCATGCGATCGAAATATTTCTCTTCATGTTCTAAACGCTACAGATATTTTATTTATGGATATCAATTATTTGCAAAGTTCTGTATTCAGTGTCTTGGTTTATTTATTTCATAGTGAAATTTTACTTGTTTATTTACTGAATTATTGTTTTACGAATTTATTTTCTGTTTTTTTTTATTTATTTTTTATTTTTATTATTGATTTGTTAAATAATTTCTTTATTTATTCATTTATTTTGTAATTTGTTTTTTAACTGTTTTTTGGAATTATTTTAAGTTTATATTATTTAAATGAAATCTTTCTTTTTCAACTGGCTCTTTATTTGAAGAATTATTTTCTCAGAAAATGTAAACATGAGTTTGTCGATTATTTTAAAGGAATATTTTAATCCAGAAGCAGACTGGGTGGTGGTTATACGAATAATTGATCGACTTTAGTGTTTGTTAGCAATTGCCTTTGTTTTGTTATTTCAGCCCCATGGACCCATCCGTTTCCCCAAAGCACCCAGTAGTGAGGTACGTTTACATACCATAATACCACAAATCCATCTTTCATTTTTTTTACATCTTTTGTTCGATCCTTAACTTTGTTTCATATCGAGAAAGTCACTTCTGTGCACGTTAATATTTAGTACATTTTTGCTCAATTATTTATTTGTTCTTTAAAATTACATAATATAAATATTCTTTCATATTTAGTTTATTTTCATAATGTTTACACAGTTTTATTATATGAATAAAAAAGAAGGAATGTTAAAAGTTCTTCTGTTTTATTTTTATTTTTTTAAATTATTTATATATTTACTTTTTTTTTTATTACAAACAGTTTGAAATTTATTTTGTACAGAAAGCACGTTTGCATCGTTCAAATGTTCAAAGGAATTGTTTGAGAACTTTTATTTAGAGTTAAGCTTAGACAAGAAACAGAAACGAAATTTGTTACAATAGTTAATCATTTTTGTGAATTATCTTAATTTTAGTTTTTTCTTTCCTTAATTTAATTATCGTTTTTATTTTACGTTTCTGCCTATTTCGCAGTAGATATTAGAAAAAGAATAAAATCTGTTTTATAAACTTTACAATTTTCTTATGAATATCGACAGAAATCTTTATTTTTGGACTTGGTGAGTTTGAACTTTCTGCAACTACATTTTGCGGCATTAATTATTAGTAAACGCTTTGTATAAACTATCATTTTTTAATAATAATGTAGGTTTATCGAAAATTTATCAGAATATGATGACTGATTCAATAAAAAAAAAAAAAAAAAACAATTTTATATGAGGATTACGATTATAAATTTGCATGTGCCGCATGTATCTTTACATTTTAATCTTTATATTATATACATTAATTAATATATAAGCTTTGCAGAATGTTTCATTGCTCAGTGTCGCATCTTGAAAATTATATCATTAGTATAAATTATCTCGAATCTAAGTTTGAAGAATATCATATTTACAATTAATATCATACTTACAAGTTTATAAATTTTAGAGAAAAAGTTTTCACTAATTGTATTTTTATATATATATATATATATATATATATATATAATTAAAGAAAAAAGGAAAATTTAGAGTTAGGTTTCTGTTTTTCGTTTCATCCTTATCTCCACTTTTAGTTTCATTTTTATTTTCATGCTTTTCTCTTTGTGACAATTATTTTATGCAAATTTATATTACAGTGGAGCAACAACTAACGACGATCAAGTGAAACCTCGTAGTTTACGATTTACTTGGAGCATGAAAACCACCAGTAGTCGAGATCCTACTGAAATTATGTCCGAAATTCGAAAGGTAAGAGTAAAAAATTGAATTAATAACAATTAAATTGACGATTTTTAAACTTTTATTATAAGAATATAAATTGTAATAGTTTTTAATGAAGGATTTTTGAAGTTACAAAGTTTTAATTATGAAGTTAAGTTGGATTTTTTTATTTGTACAGGTACTGGATGCTAATGAATGTCAATATGAACAAGCTGAACGATTTCTCTTACTTTGTGCACACGGTGACCCAGCAACGGATAGTCAAGTTCAATGGGAAATCGAAGTTTGCAAACTTCCACGTCTTTCTTTAAATGGAGTTCGATTCAAACGTATATCAGGTAAATTTTTCTTTTTTTTTTAGTACGATTTTGTTAATGATTTTATTTTGATTGTATGGAATGAAATTAGTTTAAAATTTTATTATTTTTTTATTACTTAAACACTAGATTTTGAGTTATTTTAACTTTTTAATTGAGGTTGAGTTACCAAAATTTTAGTTAATCTAACTAGAATTAATGTAACCAAATTGGGTCGAGGACATTTCCACCAAAACCCAATTGACCAAATTTGTAATTGGCCGAAATTTAATTGTCCGAATTTGTAATTCTACAAACTTGCATTTGTCAGAATTTGCAATTCCCCGAACTTGCGTTTGTCCGAGCTATTAACTTCCCGAATTTGTATTTGTCATAACTTCCAAATCATCAAACTGACATTTGCCAAAACATTTAAATCGACGAAATTGCATTTGTTAAAATTTTTAACTCCTCGAACTCGTATTCGTCTGAACTTTTAAATCCACGAACTTGCATTTGCCAGAACTTTGAAATCACCGAACTTGCATTTGTCAAAATATTCAATTACTAGAATTTGCATTTGTCCGAACTTTGAAATCACCAAATTTGCATTTTTCCGAACTTTAAAATCACCGAACTCGCATTTAGCAGAATATTCAACTCTCCAAATTTGCAACTGTCAGAACTTCTAAATCCCTGAATTTTCATTTGTCCAAACTTTAAAATCACCGAACTTATATTCGCCCGAATTTTGAAATCTCCGAATTTGTAATTGTCCCAACTTTGAAATCACCGAACTCACGTTTGGCCGAACTCTTAAGTCTCCGAATTTGCATTTGGCCGAACTTTTAAATTACCGAACTTGCATTTTTCCGAATTTTTAAATCACCGAACTTGCATTTGTCAAACTCCTTAAGTCACCGACTACTCGTGTCCCCGAATTTGCACGAGTAGTCGGTGACTTAAGGAGTTTGACAAATGCAAGTTCGGTGATTTAAAAATTCGGAAAAATGCAAGTTCGGTAATTTAAAAGTTCGGCCAAATGCAAATTCGGAGACTTAAGAGTTCGGCCAAACGTGAGTTCGGTGATTTCAAAGTTGGGACAATTACAAATTCGGAGATTTCAAAATTCGGGCGAATATAAGTTCGGTGATTTTAAAGTTTGGACAAATGAAAATTCAGGGATTTAGAAGTTCTGACAGTTGCAAATTTGGAGAGTTGAATATTCTGCTAAATGCGAGTTCGGTGATTTTAAAGTTCGGAAAAATGCAAATTTGGTGATTTCAAAGTTCGGACAAATGCAAATTCTAGTAATTGAATATTTTGACAAATGCAAGTTCGGTGATTTCAAAGTTCTGGCAAATGCAAGTTCGTGGATTTAAAAGTTCAGACGAATACGAGTTCGAGGAGTTAAAAATTTTAACAAATGCAATTTCGTCGATTTAAATGTTTTGGCAAATGTCAGTTTGATGATTTGGAAGTTATGACAAATACAAATTCGGGAAGTTAATAGCTCGGACAAACGCAAGTTCGGGGAATTGCAAATTCTGACAAATGCAAGTTTGTAGAATTACAAATTCGGACAAATTCTTGTTAATTTAAACACAAATTCGATAATCACATTTTTAATAATAACAAGAACGTTAAAAAGTAATAATAACATTAGCAATAAATGTTCATTAAAAGGAAACATTTTTTATCGGATTATTTTATTGTTTTATTAGTTGGAAATTTATTTAATGTTCAGGAGACGTTTAGGATTAGTGTGTAGCATTTTGTTAATAATATTATTTTGATTGAATGGAGTAAAATTAGATTGAAATTCCAAAGTTTTTTTTTTTTTGAAATTAAACACTAGAATAATTCTAGTTTTTTTAACTTTGTTATTGTGGTTAGATCAACAAAAATTCTGGTTACTTTAACTATCATTATGATTGAAGTAACCATAATTTTAGTTAATCTAACCAGAATTAATGTAACCAAATTCTCGTTAATTTAAAAACAATTTGAATAATTGCATTTAAAATAATGTTAAAAAGTAATTACATTAGAAATAAATATTAATTAAAGGAAACACATTTTTATTTTATTATCTTGATATTTTATTACTTAAAAATCAATCTAATGTTCAGAAAACAATTTTGTAGACTATTTTTTTTGTAGTTTTCTTACATTTTGTCAGTATTATCATTCTCGTGTGATTTTTTGTTTATTTTTTAATATTACAAGGCTTAAAAAATTTTTTTTTAATATGCAGTTTCCATTTATTTTTAAATTTTCTCGTTTCTTTAAGATTCGTTTATCTTTTTTGTCGCTTTTGTATAATTTTTTGTTGTTTCAATATTTTAATTTGTTTATAATTAATCTTCTAAAAATTTTGATTTTTTTAAATTCTAGTTATTTTAACTTTTTAATTCTGGTTATGTCAACCAAAATTTTAGTTACGTTAAGCATCATTTTGACTGTAATAACTGCAATTTTAGTGATTCTAACCAAAATAAATTTATCAAAAATTTCCATCAAATTAAACAGAATTTCAAACATTGTTTTTAAAATAATACCAAGAACGTTTAAATGTATTCATAACATTAGGAAAAAATGTTAATTACAAGAAAAGATTTTAAATTTCATTATTTCAACAATAATAATTTACTGTTTCAAAATCGATTTAGTATTTAGAACTCAATTTTTGCAGAACTCTGTTTATAGAAGTTTTTTGTGTTGATCTTACTTTTAATCAGTTATTTTATTCTTTCGTAGTTTTAATTCCTCAGTTTAATTCTTTTTTAATTCTTTAAAAAATTTTTATCCAGCATTAAATTTTCTTTTTTTTTAATTTTATCACTTCTTTTGGATTTCTTCATCTTTTTTGCTTGTTTGGTCTAATTTTTTTACAATTTTTCGTTCTTTTTTTGAGTAATTTTTTTCCTTTGTTTAAAATTAGTTTCATTAGTTTAATTTCTTAAAACTTCTGTTAGTTTAAAATTATAGATATTCTAAGGTTTTAATTGTATTTGTTTCAAACAAAATTCTGGTTTTATTTAAGTAGAATTAGTTTTAATGTTTACGTTTAAAATCAGAAAGTAAAATAAATTGTAATAAGAAGTATTTCTTTCATTAAGAATTAGGAACATAAGATCAAGAATAAATATTAATTAAAATAAAAGATTTTAATTTTCCCTATTTTTAAAATATATATTTTTTTTATTTAAAAATCAATCTAATGTTCAAGAGTTTCCTTGCAGAGTTTTTTTCTATTGTTCTTACGCTTTACCAGTATATTCATTCTAGCTTAGTTTTAGATTTTGGATATATTTTTAAATTTCACTACTGCAAGGTTATTTTAAACCAAAAAATTTTCATTTATTTTTTAATTTTCTGATGTTTTTTCATAGATTTGCTAATCATTTTGTTAATTTTGACCTTTTTACATTTTTTTGTCATTTTCTTATTTGTTTATAATTTGTTAAATTTCTTATCGTATTTGATGCATTTTGAGAACATGTTTTTATTCCATTTATTCAATTTACTTTTTCTTATTCCTTGAGAAATTGTGACTTCTTAAATTGTTTTACTTTCGCATAGGTTTCGTCACACATAAAGATTATAAATAAAGATCTTTTAAACAATTTTTTTTTTTTTTTTGTCAATTGTTTAAAATTAAATATCTTTTAAATATATTTTCTCATTATTTTCATGTATTTTATAATTTTTCTATAGTTTTAAAATTTTTGTAACTACTAGAAATTTATAATTAACGAATATTTTAGAACAAATTTTAGAACTCTTTATTTCAGAAATGGATAAATGAATGTAAACAGTAAATATAAATAGTAAATAATTTCCTTTTCCGTCTTCGAAATAAAGAGTTGTTTTGAATTTTGATCCATAACGCTGACTAATATCAATTTTCAACAATTACTTTTGAATAAGATTTAGTTTGCTTTAGTAAATTCCTTTGTTTTTTTCTTGAAGATGTACTATTTTTCTTTTTTATATCTATGGTATACTTTTTTTAATTTTAAAATCTATATTTTGACAAGACAGTTTCGTTTTTTAAAAAATCTGTATTTTTTTTCACCTGTTAAAAAAATTTAACAAATTAAAAATTTCTAATTTTACAAACAGTTAAACCTTAAATTTTATCTGTAGTCCAAATTTTAATACAGATATAAATAATAATTTATTTATAATATTAATTTATTTTCTTTTTTAATTTTGTTAAATAATAAATATTATTTATTTTACAATAAATAAAAAAATATATATTGCATTTCTTTCATAATTTCTAAATTAAATATTTATAACAAAACTCAACAATTTGAATTATCGAGAATATTACAAAGGGCAAAATAGGCTATCAAATGTCAAAATTGACTATAATTTACAAATTCTCTCTAGATTTAAAGAAAAACCACAAAATGTTAAATAAATATTATGTGACAATAAAATTTTTTTCCGCATGATTTTTTCTGTAAAATGTACAACTTGATTTTTTGAAACTTAATACAATCAATTTTAATAATATTTTTATTTGGTTTGAAACATGATAAACAAGATAAAAGCTGGGAATTTTTAAAAAGATTAGAAGATTTTTCAAGTGTCTCGGGAATTTTAACAAATTTTCTGGAATTCGTAGAATAATACAGAAAAATTTAATTTCAATCGTGTATTCTTCAAGAATTTGAAAAATTGAATTATTTAAAATGGTCCAGAGTACGATCTCAAAATTTTGACTAAAAAGAAAGTAAAAACATTGAATTTTAATAACTTCATGTCCAACTTAGTAATTTTTTATAATTTAAATAAATCCCAAACTCCACTGTTAAATCAAACTTTAATTTATTGAAACTTTTAAATTACAATTATTTCACAATTCAACAGTTAAAAATGAAATGTTTTATTTTTCATTTTGACTTAATTTAAATATTTACAACTTTTAAATTTTCCAACTTTATTATTTTTTTTAATGAATTTTCTAATGTAATAATTATTGTTTCTATTTCTTTGAAATTGTTAGAGCTATAATTTTTTCGAACAATTAAATTTTCTTCTTATAATTTATTATTCTTCATAAAAGTTTTTCAGTTTCTTCATCTATCTGATTGTTTTCTCCTTTTTCTTTTGTAATATTCAAATTTTTTTTACATTTTGTCTATTTTTTCTTAAATTTATTCACTCTTTGATATAATTTTTAGATTCTATGGCTTTTTAATATTTGTTTAAAAAATTAAAATCATTTTAATAATGAATCTACATAGTGTTTGAAAATGTTTTTTCTTTTATTTTGTCAAGTTATATACAAATTCATTTTAATTCATTTTAATTTTATTCTTACTGTTTTTTATTTTGTAGTTTATTTTGCACTATTTTTATATTTTTTAATACTTTTTATAATAATTTGGATGACTGATAATCTCATTGTTTGTTTATTTTTATTTTATCTGTTCAAATATTAATTGGTTCCAATTTACTTATTATCCGAACTTTAATTTATCAAATTTTCAATGAATTCAAATTTTAATCGATCCAAATTCCCATTCTTTTTGATAATATTTTTAGCTTTTGTAAAACAGAAAAAGAAATTAAGAAGGTTCTCTTTATTTACATAATCTCAAACCTAGAAAGTCGTTTTTCACCCCAAATAAAAATATTTTTGAAATCAATTTCACCAAATTTTGAAAGATCTAGTTGTATATTTTTCAGAAAAATTTATTTTCAGCTATTATATTTTTTCTTTCAATCCAGTTAAAATCTGTATTGTTTCATCCAATTTTAACAAATAATAGCTCATTTTTCTCTGCAATTTTATTTGTTATATTTTGTTAAATTTTTTTTTGTTTAAACAATACATAAAATCAATTTATTTGTCTAACATTATAAATAAAGTTCATATATTAATTAAAAATGTTTGGTCCTGAAAATCAATTATGGAGTATAATTTATTTATCTTAACTTTCAAACTTTTTAAACTAACTTGAAAGTCCCCTATTTTTATGTATTCAATATAATTATTTTCCCTAAAATATTCTTCACTGTCACTGTGAAGCCTGCAATGTGAAAAATATCTTTTTATGTGTAAACGAAATGATAAGACCTGTTTTTGTAGACGAATTTAAATTTTGTTTTTTTCTGAAAGTAATGATTAATTGTTGTTTCAGGTACTTCGATCGGATTCAAAAACATTGCAAGTAAAATTGCAAATGAACTCAAGCTGTGACTGCCAGCCTCAGGCGCTTTAGCAACTCGCGCCAATCCATAACCCCCTCGCGTTTTATGCCACCAAGTGGCGGCGACGTCTTTCTTCTGGGACTCTGGCTCTGACTCTGAATCGGAATCGGAATTGGACACGCAAGAGATATTCGTTTAACGACGCCCTCTTCCCAGTTTAAAAAAGAATATCGTCTCGAAGACACCTCGAAGACTTTTCAGTGGAAATCCTGATAACAAAGAAAACAAATGAAAGAAAAATACTCTTGAGTGCCAAAGTTCGTTCTGAATCGTCAATCGCGCAGACTGACCGAAGAAGAAGCTGGAATTATTATTTTTTTTATATATATATATTTCACCGAGTAAAAGAAAATCTTACTTTCACCTTTACAGAATTGTATTATTATTATTTTAGAGATAATTTTACTGTCAGAGCTCCAAAATCTTTATTTATTATTCGGCAGAGTGAATTTTGATAAATAATTTAAAAGTTTTCTTCTGGAGAATTCTTTTTGTTCAAGTAGAACACGTTGGTGAGAGATCTCTATTTGATGTGCATAAATTATATGTGAAGGAGTATATATATATATATGATATTCGATAGAACTGAAGGCAGTGCTTCTAGAGCTCGGAGGAATTGTTAAATGTGTAAAAAAAAGCTGTTTCTTTATTACATTTTATGGATCTTTTTGTCTTTTAATGATAACTTGTCAGAGAGGAATTCAATACAGTGAACTTTTAAAACTTTTAACACCCAGAAAAAGCTTATAAAACAAAGTGAGTTTTTAAAAATCATCATTGCAGTCACGACACTTTGTGCCGGTACCGCAGCGATATTAATGTTCAATTATTTTTATGAATGCTTTAATTTTTAATGGACACAACGTAAAAAAAAGCATTAGAAGTTTAATTAATTAATTACAGGCTTATAAAAGCTATTATTGTATTATTGTTATTATTGATACTGAGAACAATCGGCCGACGTATTGTTGTATCGAAGAAACCACGCAATTAAATTCATTCAAGTCTTTCGACAGTTGATTACGTATATTTAAGATCATTGAAGACATAATATTATCAAAATAGGTATTATTAAAATTGGCCACTATATTGTTTTAGCGACCGATGTGCGTGTGTGCGACTCTCGATGTAAATAAATTCAATATTAATTTTAGAAAAAAAAAGATGAAAAGAAAAAACAAGGTACACGCTCACATCGTGCACATAATATTTTTAAGGTTTATCGACTAAAGAATCGCTAGGCAATGACTAATTTATTAATTTTATACTTCCAGTGCGACGAAAAAAGTTAATTAAAAAAAAAGAGAAAAAAAAAAGAAAAAATTCAATGCTGCGAATCGGTAAATGACTGATAGCGTATCGAGTCCAGCTTTGATCGGAAATAGATTCTGGGCGCAATCAGGGGCATTGGGACTTACTCTCATCTCTTCCCCTCGAAACCGAGATCATGGAAAATAATGTATGTATGATCTAATAAGATGACAATGTAAAATAAAGATTATCCGCGACTAGTTATATTAAAGAATTAAAATAAATTCAGAGTCCTTTTATGTTAATTTACTATCGTTAGGAAATAAAATGTAACAAATTGAAATTAGAAACACCTAATAATAGTGATTACTGTCTCTAGTAATGTTAATACACGTAGGTAAATAATACATCACCCTCTGCTTTAACAACTGAATGTATAAATATTTTCAAAATCGACTGTCGACGATCGATTCAAAATTTTTAATAATAAGTAGACAGACTCGAATCGCAAAACAAAAAATGAGACTCGAATTCACATATACACCTCATTTTAGATAGAGCTTTGCTTGGTGATCGGTTAAATATGTAGCGAAAATCATTTTTAATAAAAATGGTAACATTATTGTTTCCTAGAATAATTCCTTCTGCAATAATGTCATTTACTTAATTTAAGAGTTTCTATTATTTAAGTAAAGGTAAACTTTCATTTTGCACAAATGATTTCTTGCTCTTATTATTAATTTCTACAAAATACAAATAATTTGTATTTATTTAAAAATAATATCTTGGATTTGTTCTTATAGAAATTATAAAGAAATATTCATCATTAAACTTCCTTTTCTATCTTTGTAGAAAGATAGAATTAATAAATTAATTTAGATTTTCTATCAAAAATAATAAAATTTGCTTCTCTTGTTTCCAATAAAATAGACGTTAATTTCTGCTTTTGTTTTTGCTTTTAATTTGAAACTAAATTCATTATACTTTAAATTTTCGTATCAAGGACAAAACTAAAATTACTGTTTGTTTTGTATTTTGATTTAAGAGATTCATATTATTGATATAATTTCAAACTAGAAAATTATTTTTCATACCAAATAAAAATAATTTCAATTTTGGAATTGATTTCACAAAATTTTTGATTTCATTTTAAAAAAAAAATTAGGTTTGAGCCAAAACTTGTTGACAAATAATAAATATTTAAAATTTTGTGCTTTTTCTTTTCATGTAGTTAAAATTCGTAATATTCGTTCGATTTTAACAAATTTTCCACAATTTTATTTGTTGGATTTTTTTTAATAATGTATCATTCAAAAATTATTAAACAAAATTTGTTTCTCATATATTTTTTTAAGAAAATATTATTTAACAGAATGCAACAAATAGAATTGAAGAGAATGTTTCAAAGAAAAAAATGAGCTATTATTTGTCAAAATTGGATGGAAATTACAGAATTTAACTAGATTTAAAGAAAAATCTCCATGAAAAAAAAAAACAAAATGTTAAATAATTATTATTTAACAACTAATTTTAGTTCAACTCAATTTTTTCTAAAAATTGTATAAACCAATTCTTTAAAAATTTGGAGAAATTGATTTGAAAAATATTTTTATTTGTGGTTATTGGAGGTTATGTAAATGTAAAGAAAAAACAAAAAATTTTAAATAATTATTTTGACTGAAATGTTGGTTTAATCTAATTTTTCCTGAAAAATGTACAATTGGATCTTTCAAAATTTGATAAATTCAATTTTAATATTTTTATTTGGGTGGTTTTCGGCAAGTAATTCGGAAAAATTTGAAAAGTGTTTTTATGAAAGGGTAAATAATTTTATTTTTAACATTTTGATCGCAATTTAAAGTTGCATTTAATTTGAATGAAAATGACAAGTTTCTGTTTACTGAAAATGATTGTCAAATTTTAGCTTAATTTATCTAAAACGTTTCCAATAAACAGAAAATTGTAACTTTTACTTAAATGTAAAATATTGTCTGATTTCTCGTTAAAAAAAAAAAGATTTGTTGATCAATCTTTCCAAATTGATTTTCTTTGTTCACAGATAAAGCATTATAATGAATTAAGCATATCATAAATACCATAAAAAAATTTTAATTAATCTTAGAAGTTTAAAAAATAAATATAAATTTTATTGAATGAAAAAACACAGTATTATTTTACACAAATAAATGGTTTTATTAATCAATCTTTTTAAAATGCTTTCTTTACAAAGTGTATGATGTGTACATAAATCATAAAAATACTAAATAAATCATAATATGTCAAACAAAATTCTTAACATTTTTTTGCATATGTCGAGATGTTTTAAATTTACAATTTAATTCAGTTCGTAGGATAATACAAAAATTAATATATTTATTGTTATGCACTTGGTTCAACTTAAATTAAAGAAAATTGTTTTTACTCAAAGAGTCGCAGGTACAATATTTTAATGGCGATATAGCAAAATCTTATATTTTCTAAATTCAATTGTTTTATTTATCATGACTGCCTATATATAACAAAATTAGAATCATTTTTTAATATTCAATTTTTTCGGGATGTTTTGAATTTACAATTAATTTAATTAAAGTGTTTCGCAGTATAACACAAAAATTAATCCTATTATTATGCACATTGCTAAATTTGACTTAACATTATTCTTTGTTTTCAAAAAATACGATGTATGTCAAAAACAAAATTTCCAAGTCAAATTATTTTATATATCATGTGTACATAAATTATAAAAATAAAATTATAAATCAGATTTTCAGAAATAATAGAATTATGCACATTGTTGAACTTGAATTATCAAAATTCGTTGTTTTCAAATAATATTAAGTATCAAAACCGAAACTTACTAAAATCAATTATTTTGTCTATCAAATATAAATCATATAAAAAAACAAAATTGTAAATCATATCAAAATTAATAACATTTTGTTCTCGTAAGTGTCGAGATTTTCTAAATTTACAATTAATTTAATTTTTCACGAGATACCGAACTCAAAAATTAATATTTGAGGATCTCTTATTAAAATTTATTATTACGATCACAAGAAAGTGATGTTTTTAATTTGTAGTCGATATTATGCAAACTTTTTAGTTTTTTGTAAAAAAAGGAAAAATGACTTTTTTAACAACTGTTAATAAGATTTTTAGTTATATATTCGTGAGAATTTCTCAAAATTTCCTGCATTTCAGAGTAATCAGCTAAAATACAAGCCTCGTTAATTGGAAGCCATTTGAAGTCTTGATGTTCATTGGACAAGCTAACGTCTTTGTTTTTATTGATCAACTCTGCTAGCCAATAAATTACAATTTTTGGTCTTCCTTTTACTAAATAAGTGGTTTCTTGTTTAGCTTCGGTAAAAATTCGCAGATCATCTTTATCAAATCCTGCCTCTTCAGCTGTTTCTCGAAGAGCTGTGTCAAAATCACTTTCTCCTCTATCCACATGTCCTTTAGTTTCAAGGTTAATAGGTTAAGAAAGTAAATAAAAACAAGTTAGTAATATTGTAATGCAAGGAAAATTGAAAAAAAAAATTTAGTAAATTATAATAATATTTTCTTATTTAGAATTGTTCTCTAATGAATTTGCTTTTGCATTAAGAAGAAAAGTGTCAAAATTACTTGTTAGAATTCAAGTTAATTATTATTTTCTAATACCTTTTGGCGGAGTCCAGTGTCTTTTTCCATAAGTTGCTTGCATCAACAGATATTCAATTGAATCGCTGAATCTTCTGAATATCACGAAACCACACGCTCTCTTCCCCATTTTGAAATATTTTACTTGAAAATTTTGACTGCGTTTTTACTCTAAAAATTTCGGAGCAGACTTTCCGCAATGATAACACGTGCTTCTGAGCAAGCGCACGTAGAATTAAATTATGAGTACAAGTTCTAGTAATTCAAGCAAAACTTTACAATTTATAAAATTTTACAGTTGAATTAATTTTTATATTTTACAAACCAGTATGCAAAACGATCAAGTTTTGATTAATTGAAATTTAGAATAACTGAAATTTGAATAAATTAAACATGTTGCCGCCTAAAACAATCGACTGTCGGTAAATGTTTATATATTTAAAAATATATATTATTTTTCCTAAACTTGATAAAATTTTCATAAACATAAACAGTACCTACTCATTATTTTCTCTTTAAGAAAATTAATTCAAATTTAATCAACTCAAAATTTTTGACAATTTCAAATTGTCATTATTTTAAAAAACTTACACTTTAAAAAATACATTATATTCTTAATTCAAAAACAAATCAATTCATCTCAATAAAGATTAAAATTAATAATCTGAATTAATAGCCTGAACTTCCAAATATATATCTCAATTTTCATTTCTTTCTATCATTTTGCAATAATTTTCTCCATCTTTTAATTATTTTAATTACTAGCAAAATAAAACGCGCGCAAGCGCGCGATTAGATTTTCATGCCTTTTAGAAATTATAAAATACAATAATAAATATAGCAAATCGGTAAATAATATTTATCTCATAAGAAGAAATAAATATTTTAAATAGGGTAAGTGCGGGTAATTTCGGACAGTACCGATAGTCGGACACTTTCAGTTTTGAAGTTAAATAAATAATTATTTACTATCGGAATCTTCTCACAAAGTTATTTTATCAAATTTGTCAGAATTATAGAATATAAAAATTACCGTCAACGCCCTCTGGTGATTTGTAAATTAGTTAAAATTCAACAATAATTTACTCAACCGCGATGTTTTGACATTTTGTCTGATTTCTTATTCCAGCCGTTAAGGAGGTAGAGATTTTTATTACTACGAAATAAGGTTTTGTAGGTTGTAATTATTTTTGAAAATGTTACAAAGTGATTATGAAAACACTAATTTTATGTTTAAAAGTGAAAATAACATTAAAATTACTTTAAATTTACAAATAATTGACGTAATTGACGTGACCGACCTAACCTGTCAGATTTTAGAGTGTTTGTGTATAGTCGGACACTATATTACTTGTATTATATCTCGTATTATTTTAGATGCTGAAAAAGTAAATACCATAAAAACAACTACTTATAACCTATAAATTTGTTAACTTTCTAACATTTTCTGCATCAAAAGAAAAATAACCTAAAATTTGATTTTATACGAATTCCTCCTTTTCACTGAAGGATCACAAAAGAACTTGACAGATTGTCTTCAAAATGCCATAGTGAGGTATAAAATTTTAAAACTAAAAAACTTTCTTTTTTTATTTAAGATTCACCACATGGGTTTACAAATTTAAATCGTGCTGCCTGAGGATTATTTCTGTAACTGAATTTGATAGATTTTATAACATAAAACCAAGAAATATTTTATTATTTTAAAAAAGAAAAATGTCCGACTACTGATACAGTTGTGTCCGACTTTACAAGCAACTGTCCGACTACTGCTGATATTCTGATTTTTTATTAAAATAGCTATATTTTATTAAATATTGACATGTTTGTAGCAAATTTATATGAAAATTAATCATGGGTGACTCATTTAACGGTTCATACAAAGCAATATGTTAAAATACTTTTTAATTTTAAGAAAAATATCATTATTTAAGATCGAATCCTTAAGTGTCCGACTACCCCCGCATTTACCCTATAATATTTAAAAATTAATAATTATAAATAAAATAAATATTTATTTAGGAGAAAATTTATAATATTTTAGAGTTAAAAAGAATTGCAAAAAATAATTGAAATTAAACAAAACAATTGCAAATTTTGCAACTTAATTGAAAAAAATAATGCAATCAAGTAATTTAAATTTGAGAAAAATACTTGAGAATCTTAAAAGTAAATTAAAATAAAATTGAATAATAAAAAATTAGAGAAAATAATTGAAAATTGAAAAAACATGATTAAAAATTGAGATAAATAAATTAAAATTAAAAAAAATGACTTAATTTTGAGAAAATGATAAAACAAACTACATAAAATATTTTAAATAAAGGAAAGTTAAACAAAATTTGAGAAAAATACCTCTGTCTTTCAGAAGTACATTGAAATAAAAGAAAATAATGAAAAATTAGTGAAAATAAATGAAAAAATGAAAAAGATAAACATAATTTAAAATTGAACAGAACAAGTTTAATTTAATAGAAATAAGTAAAAACTTTTTGGCAATTATGAAAAAGAACGAAAAGAAGAACGAAATTAATTGAAAATTGAAGAAAATAATATAAATAATGAAATAATTGATAAGTCAGATAAATGGTTAAAATTTTTGAAAATATGAAACAAATGTAAAGAATTAAAAATTGAAGGAAATAGATTTTGGTAAATAATTGAAAAATGTTTTAAAATTTTAAAACTTGACGAAAATAATTAAAATAAGATATAAACAATGATAAGTTGTAAAAAATAAATGACATTTAAGTGTGATAATTGAAAAAATTACAGAAATTTTTTAAAAAAAGAAAAAATAATTGAAATTTGAAAAAATAAATAAAGATCTTAGAAATCAATTAAACAAAAAGAAAATAACTAAAAATTGGAGAAAAGAATTGAAGAAATAAGCTAAAAATAGGTAACTGAAATTTACGATAATTAATAAAAAAAAATTGAAATATTGAAAACAAAGGAAAATAATTAAAAATTGAAGAAAATAATTATTGAAATTTTAGAGAAATTCTTAAAAATCTTAGAAAATAATTTTAGAAAATGAGAATAATTAAAAATTAGAGAAAAGACTGGAGGAATGCTAAAAATAATTGAAATTTACGATAATTAATAAAAAAATTTGAAATTCTGATAACAAATGAAAACTAATTAAAAACTGAAGAAAACAATTGAATATTTAAAGAAATTCTTAAAAATCTTAGAAAATAATTTTAGACAATAAAAATAATTAAAAATTGGAGGAAAGACTGGAGGTATGTTAAAAATAATTGAAATTTACGATAATTAATAAAAAATTTTGGAAATTCTGACAACAAATGAAAAATAATTAAAAATTGAAGAAAATATTTGAATTTTCAGAAAAACACTTTAAAAAATTTAGAAATTAATTTTATAAAATGAGAAAAACTAAAAATTGGAGAAATGTCTGAAAGAAAGCTAAAAATAATTGAAATTTACGATAATTAATAAAAAAAATTTGAAATTATGAAAACAAAGGAAAATAATTAAAAATTGAAGAAAACAATTGAATATTTAGAAAAATTCTTAAAAATCTTAGAAAATAATTTTAGAAAATGAGAATAATTAAAAATTGTAGGAAAGACTGGGGGGATGCTAAAAATAATTGAAATTTACGATAATTAACAAAATTGTTTGGAAATTATGAAAACAAATAAAAATAATTAAAAATTTAAGAAAATAATAGAAATTAATTTAATTAATTTAATTTTTAATTTTATAAAATGAGAAAAACTAAAAATTGTAGAAAAGTCTGGAAAAAAGCTAATAATAATTGAAATTTACGATAATTAATAAAAAAAATTTTGAAATTCTGATAACAAATGAAAATAATTAAAAATTGGAGAAAATATTTGAATTTTTAGAAAAATACTTAAAAATCTTAGAAAATAATTTTAGAAAATGAGAATAACAATTAACAATCGAGGAAAATAATGGAAAAATGATAAAATTAATTCAAAATTGAAAAAATAATTGAAATATGCTGAAAATAATTTAAATATGAGAAATTGAAAGCATTCAATAAAATTTGAGAGAAATAACTGAAAAAATTATAGAATATATGTTTAAAAAAAATAATTATTACAAAATTACTTAAAAAATTTTAATTAAAGAGAATAATTAAAAAATCGCAGAAATAATGAAAATTGATGAAAATAATTGCAATATCGGATAAATAATTAAAATATTTAAAAGTAATGCCAAAATAATGAATATAAAATTATAAATTGATGAAAATCAAGAAGAATTGCAGAATTTATTTTTAAGCAAAAGAAAATAATTAAAAAATCGTTATATAATGGCAAATTAATTACAATAATTTAAATTTGAGATAATAACTGAAAATTTTGGAAATTAATAGCGTGTGTATATATTTTAAACTTCTTCAAAAACCATAATAAATTTTTGAAGCATTTTTCGAAACTTTTTTCTTTACACAAATTCTTTCAATTCAAATTTCAAAATATTTACTGATAAAGAGAGTCAAAATTAATAAAATAACAGGGACTAACTTCACTTCAGTTTTTAAAACGTGGACAGAAAAGATGAATAAATATAGAAATACGAACTAACTTCAGGAGTTTACGGAGATTATTATTATTTAATTAATTTTCCATTAATTTCCTAAATTTTCAGTTATTATATCAAATTTAGATTATTATCTTCAATTTCCAATTTTTTAAATGATATTTTCTATTGCTTGAAAATAAATCCTGTAATAATTTTCCTATAATTTTCTCCATTTTTTAATTATTTTATTCTTTTGGCATAATTTTTAATAATTTCAATTATTTATCTGAAATTTCAATTATATGCATCATATTTTAAATTTATTTTTAAATTTTTAATTATTTTTATCATATTTCAATCAATTTTTTCAATTTTAAATTATTTCTATTATTTTTCAAGTATTTACCTCAATTTTTAATTACTACTCTCAATTTGAAAAATGATTTTTTAAGCTTTTTAAGTATCTTTCTCAAAATTAAGTTTTCTTTAATTTTTAATTATTCTTATTTTGTTCAATTAATTTCTAAGATTTTCAAGTGTTTTCCTCAAATTTAATTTATTTCTTTCAACCTATCATTGTTTTTACCATATTTCATTTATTTAATCTGAAATTGTAATTATTTTCATCATATTTCAATTATTTTTTCCAATTTTAAATTATTTTTATCATTTTTCAATCATTATTTCCCAGAATTTTTAATTATTATTCTCATTTTGTAACATTATTTTTTAAGATTTTTAATTATTTTTCTCAAATTTTAATTATTTATTTTTATTTAAAAAAAATTCTGCAATTTTTTCAATTATTTATTTTAAATTTTATTTATTTCTTTCAATAACTTATCATTGTTTTTATCATATTTCTATTATTTATTTGAAACTTTAATTATTCTTCTCATATTTCAATTATTTCATTCAATTTTAAATTATTTTCATCATTTTTTACTTATTCCCCTCAATTTGTAATTATTATTCTCATTTTGTAAAATTATTTTTTAAGATTTTTAACTGTTGTTCTTAAATTTCAATTATTTTCATTTGTTTTCATAATTTCCATAAAAAGTTATTAATTTTCTTATATTTCAATTGTTTTAGCTTTCTTCAATTCTTTTTTTCAATTTTTAATTATTCTCATTTTTTAAAATTAATTTTTAAGATTTTCAATCGTTTTTCTCAAATTTTAATTTTTTTTTTATTTTAAAACAATTCTACAATTTTTTCAACTATTTATTTCAAATTTCATTTATTTCTTTCAACTTATATTGTCTTTATCATATTAAAATTATTTATCTAAAATTGTAATTATTTTCATCATATTTTAATTATTTTTTCCATTGTTAATTTATTTCTATTATTTTTCAATTATTTCCCTCAATTTTTAATGATTACAATTTTTGTAATTTTTTAAATTTTGTAATTAAATTACTTTGATGTTTGCAAACGAAAAGTAATTCCAATTTGAAGTTATTTGATGGCCCTGAAAAGGGCCGATTGTAAATAATACCATTTCGTATTATTTAATGCGTATTAAATAATACACGTTTGAAGTTGTTTGGTGGCCCTGAAAAGAGCCGATTGTAAATAATACCATTGCGTATTATTAAATGTGTCTGATTTTACTTTTCGATAGTATTCATGTATTTTGTAAGAGCTTTGGTACCTTCGGAGACACCGTGTTTGGAAAGCTCCCCAGGAAGAATCAGTTTTGAAGCAAATTCTATTTCTCGAGCACCGATGGTTTTCTTCTGGCTGCTTTTAGCTAACATAGCACTCTCAGCAGCAATTCTCTCGAAGATATCATTCATGAAGTTATTCATGATTGTCATCGCTTTGCGCGAAATTCCCATATTATCTTGAACTTGCCTCAAAACTTTAAAGATGTAAATACCGTAGCTTTCTTTTTTCTTTTTCCTCTTTTTCGAATTTCCGTCAGACTCTCGAATCTTCTTCGGCGTGGCTTTCACCACCTTTTTCACGACAACTTTATTATCGCGGGGTTTTGTTCTAGCTGGCATCTTGCGAATAACAACTAAATCAAACTGTGAATATTTCACGATTAACGTGTCCTTTTAAAGATCTGGGCAAGTTGAACTCGATCCAATCAGATTTAACGAGAGAAAACTCGCTATTCTATTGGTGCTTACAAAATAGAGCCAGTATCATTTTGACACATGACTTAATTTTAGATTGTTATATTGTACAGAATGGAAATGTTATTTTGTACAACTGCTAAATGATATTTTGTACAATTTTGAAAAATGAATTTGTTATTTTGTACAATTCTTTAAAAAAGCTAAAATATTGTACTTCCAATGTTTTATTGCTTTTTTGAAAAATTGTACAAAATAACAAATTCATTTTTCAAAACTGTACAAAATAACATTTAGCAGTTGTACAAAATAACATTTCCATTCTGTACAATATAACAATCTAAAATTAAGTCATGTGTCAAAATGATACTGGCTCCTTTTTTCCCCTGGTATGTGTCACATTTGCTAACAAGGATATTCAAGTTGGGTGGGTAGAAATTCAAGATGGCGGCTACCTGGATGACAGGTTTGCATTGCAGCCAACCCAGTAAGAAGGAGGAAATTGAAAAAGATTGGAATTTTATGATTTTCGAAGAAAAAGTCAAATTATGTAATCTTTTTTAATACGTTTTCTGTCCAATCCATTTGTATCTGGTGATAACACCTACTTTTATCCGCAAATCAATCTTTATTAATATGGGTTCAAATATTTGTCAATCCATATTAATCCCTTTATAAATACAGAAAATAAAATGAATATTTTTTAATGTCCGCAGTTCAGGTTATTCAATACAAATGAATCCCTTTATAATGAAATTAAAATTTCTGAAAAATCAATATTTTTGAAGACCTACAGTTCAGATTTAATTAATCCAATTGAAACCTTTTATAATTAAAAAAATGATATTAATATTTTTTAATACCTACAGCTTAGATTATTCAATACAAATAAATCTCTCTATAAGAAAATTGAAATTAAAATAAAACTAATATTTTTAAATACCGACAATTCATTTCATCTCTACATGTGATTGAAACTTAATATTTGATAAATTTTTATTTATTTCAGATGAACTTATTTATAATGCGTCTTCGGCGCAAAATATTCGGCGCAAAAACTCTTCCAGTTATAAATACTTGAAAAAATCGATTTTCTATGGATTTCCTTTAAATTGTGAGAAAACGTTATTTTATATGTGCCTTCTATCTGATTAAGATTTCAGGACCCTTTACCGTCTAAAATTTGAGATATTCTTGTTCGAAATTTCAATTTTTTATCATTTAGCATGTAAAATTGAAATTTCGAACAAGAATATCTCAAATTTTAGACGGTAAAGGGTCCTGAAATCTTAACCAGATAGAAGGCACATATAAAATAACGTTTTCTCACAATTTAAAGAAAATCCATAAAAAACGATTTTTTCAAGTATATAACTGCAAGAGAAATACCTTAATTGTGGGTTAAAAAGCGAAAAATACGTAAATTTGAAGATAATTTTTAGTGATCTTTATAATTTATTAAGACGTTGATGAAAGTTTCTTAAAAGTGTTCATCAATAAAATTTTTTTTTACTTAAATATTATTCTTGAATACATTTTTAAAGAATTTAAATTAATCATCTTTTGAAGCTTTTTAAATCTGAATTAGTGGTTTTCTACTATTGAATTAGTGAAAGGTGAGCTACTATTAAATAGTAATAATTTTACTAATTTTTTAGTAGAAAACTACTAATTGAAGAAGTGAAACTTTAACATTTCAATTAGTAGTTTCGTAATATTTCAATTAGTAATTTTTTATTAAAAATCAGTAGTTTTCTACTAAAAAAATTAGTAAAATTATTACTAATTTTACTAATTTTTTATTAATTTTTCCACTTTTCAATAATTCATTAATAGAAAAACACTAATTCAGATTTAGAGAGAAAGTAATTAAATTTTTTTTTAGACTTTATTAAAAAAAACTTTTTTGAAATCTGTTATTGACAGTGTGTAATTTTTAAAAGAAAAACACAACTTCAATGTATGCCTCGATGTATGCTCAGTCAACATCATTCTTCAACTTAAACCTAAGAATAAAATAACACAAAGATGATGTTTATGAACCACCTAATTAATGGACTGCCTGTTTTGAGGACCATACTTTCTATTTTAATAAAGTAAAAATTGAGGCAAAAATTTTAGACAGAACGGGAAATTATAAAAAATGTATGATCCTTGAAATGAATTAACGGATACAACAGCAGTTAACGAACGTAATGACAGTAACAACTTTTCTGTTTTTTACCAATCAATTTTATAGTTTTAATCTCAGCAATATTTCTGTTTATATTTTCACGAGTATTTTCATTTACATCGTCACAAAAATGTTTCCCGAGGTCTCTAAAATCTTGACCCCTTCAACAATGCACCCACAAAAACAAGTTTTTTTTCCTATCGAGACAACTAAAACTTTTCTTGAACCCTCGCTTGATCCTTTTATGACTTTTAACATGTGTTTCATCTCAACTGTCACTTTCTTTGTAAACTCAGTTTTCGTTAAATTTTGATCCGGTCAACACGTACCAAAAACGCTCATTCAAAACTAAAAATTAAATTATACTGACACAATTTTTTTCGGTTTTCATTATAAAAACTATAAAAACGGTTGTGAAAGTGCTATATGGACTGCCAGATTTTCTGGATAGAAAAATGGATACTATTACTATGTAAATTTCAGGTATATATTATTTTCGTTTTTTACACCACAAATTATTAGCAATAGTTATAATATTTAATAGTTAATTATTTTTGTCTTATTGTAATCTTTCTCTTAATTATCAATTATTTTATTGAAATTTCCATTTAATTCTTTAATTTTCAATTTATTTCTTCAATTTTTAATTATTTTCTTTAATTCTCAAATATTTTCTTTAATTTTTAACTATTTTGATCGATTTTCAATTAATTCCTCAATTTCCAATAATTCCCGGACTTTTTCAATTATTTTTTACACTCATAAAAATTGTTTCAAAATTGCAAATCAATTATTCAATTCTAGAATTCTTCATTTCTCAGTTATTTTCTTCAAATTTAAATTCCACTTTTCAATTTTCAGTTATTTTCTTTAATATTAAAAAATTATCGCTTTTTTTCTATTATTTTGTTCGATATCATTAAGTTTCTTTAATTTTAAATACAATTATTCAATTATGTTCTTTAATTTTTAATGACATTCTTCAATTTTTATTTCCAATCTTCAGTTGTAATTTTTTTTCAGTTATCAATTATTATTTTTTAAAATTTTAATTTAATTCTTAAATTTTCGATGTATTTCTTCAATTCTCAATTTATTTCCTCGATTCTTTAATTTTCAATTTATTTCTTCAATTTTTAATTATTTTTTTCAATTCTCAAATATTTTCTTTAATTTTAAATTATTTTTATCGATTTTCAATTAATTCCACAATTTCCTATAATTCTTGGACTTTTTCAATTATTTTGTACACTCATAAAAATTGTTTTAAAATTGCAATTATTCATGTAATTTTCTTAATTTGTCAATTTACAATTATTTTCTTTAAATTTAATATTTCTTGTTTAATTTTTTCAATTATTTTTTCAGTTGTCTATTAATCTAGTTATTTTTCGAATTTTGTTTTCAATTGACAATTATTTTCGTCATTTTTTTACTATTTCCTTCAATATTATTAATCATTTTCCTCAGTTTTCATTTATTTCCTACAATTTTTCAATTTTCAATTATGATCTTAAAATTTTATAACTATTCTTCGGTTTTTTAAGTTATTTTGATCGGTTGTGTATTAATCTAGCCATCTTTTGAATTTTGTTTTCAATTGTCAATTATTTTTGTCATTTTGTAATTTTGTTGTTTATTATCAATTATTTTTTTCAAATTTTCAATTTATTTCCTCCATTTTTATTATTTTCTTCAATTTCAATTATTTTTATTGATTTTCAATACAGTTGTTCAATTTACAATTAGGTATTTCCAACAGTTCTTCCTATAATTTTTCAACTATTTTGTTTAAAATTAAAATTTATTGTTAAATTTTTTAAACTATTCTTTTCAATTGTGTAATTATGTAGCTATTTTTCGAAATTCGTTTTCAAATGTCAATGTTTTAAATGACCAATAATGCAAAGGTTGTCGCGCGCTTGAGCGCGCATTAATGTTGCTAGTAAATAATAATTGACAGTCAACAATTTTTATTTTTCTAACCATAGGCCATTAATTTGTAAAATTAGGAAAAAGTTGTGTCTTTCCAGGTGAATTTGTGAGTAATTAAACATTATTAACAATAATTTGTTTATAACAATTGCAATTGGTTGTTGTGGTTAATTTTACTGAACAAGTTATTGTTTTAAAATATAAAAAAATAGTCAAGTCAGAAAAGACTACAACTCGCTAGGTTTATTTGGATATTAGTTATAAATTAATAATTACATAAATTGTGTATAAATACCCCCCATTTATGGGAGTTGTTTATAACCCTATAAATCGAAATTAATGAAATTAATTTCAAAAATTGAAATTCTTTGTTACTTCTTTGTTCTTTGTTTACACCTTACAGGGATTTCAAATGTGCTCTTTTAATCTGAATTAGTGAAAAACGGTCACTAATTCGAATTAGTGTAAGTTTCTACTAATTTTTAGTCAATTTTCACTAAAACTTTAGTAAAGAATTTAACAAAATTAGTAGAAATTTATACTAATTTGAATTTCTTCAGTGACTTTTCACTGATTTATTTTTAAAGAGATGAGTATTTAGAACAATGGATTTGGTTTTATTTATTTAAATTATAAAGAGATTAATTTGGATTGAATCATCTGAACTATGTGCATTCAAATATTAAAATTTCATTTTTTTCATTATAAGGGTATTTATTTTGATTAAATAAAACTTAATCGTGAGTATTTAAAATGTGCATTTTATATTTTTCAATTATAAGGGTATTCATTCGGATAAATTTTCATTTTATTTTAATTGCATTTTTATTATAAAAATATTCATTCAGATTGAATAATCTGACGTGTGGGTATTTAAAAATAACTAGTTTATTTTTTCATTATAAAGGGATTCATTTGTATTCAATAACCTGAACTGCAGACATTAAAAAATATTCATTTTATTTTTTTTCCATTATAAAGGGATTCACTTGGATTGACAAATTTTTTCAACCCATATTCATAAGGTTTGATTATCGTGTAAAAGTAGGTGCTATCACCGGATACAAATGTATTGGACAGAAAACGTATTCAAAAATATTAAAATTTTTTAATATTTTTTAATTACTCTCTTCTTACTGGGAATGGGACGAAATCAGTTTTTGTACATTAACTTTTAAAAAACAAATTTTCGAACCTATGTTTATTAACAAATTATTTTTCATTTATCGAAAGCTATTTTTTAAAATAATAAAATTGTGGAAAATTTTTATATGAGTTTCTATTATTTTAAAAAATAGCTTTCGAAAAATGAAAAATAATTTGTTAATAAACATAGGTTCGAAAATTTGTTTTTTAAAAGTTATTGTACAAAAACTGATTTCGTCCCATTGACTGCAATGCAAACCTGTCTTCCAGGTAGCCGCCATTTTGAATTTCTCCCACCCAACTTGAATATCCTTACTTGTTAATCGCGAATGTTATATCAAAATTTTAAGGAAACTTAGGAAAATTAAAAATTGTTTTCATTAACTTAACACGGATAAATAGAAATTGAAAAAAATATAATTTAAACAAAGTCAATTGAAATTAAATTGAAATAGTAGAGTAAATTGAATAACATCAGTTGAATTAATTTTTGAATAAAATTTCAAACGGCCTTTTTTAGGGCCAACAAATACGTTCAAATTAAAGAATTCTTTTTCGTTTACAAACATTAGATTTATCGAATAGAATACTTTTTACATTTATTTTATACTAGCCAAAAATTTTTCAGAATTGCATTTTTCATTGATAGGTATAATTTCAATACAAAAAACAAACTGAACTTATTTATATTAAATTAATTATACTATCGAATTAAATTTTGTAAATTAATTTTTATTTATTAAAATGTGTTATAAATAATTAAATACAAAGAAATTTTAGAGAATAACTCTGATTCTCTTTCTAAGTTGAAAATAAAAAGTTTTTATAGTGCGTTACAAAAATATTTTTTTATAGTTTTTTGAACAAAATATTGTTTAATAATAAAATTAATACAATTTTCTATACAAATTTTATTTATTCCAAACCTCTATTGATATGTAATCTTTATTTTTAATTTTTCTTTAAACAATACGAAATTCGATTTATAACAAACCATTCTTAAAAATTTCTATTAATGTAAAATTTAATTTTTCCAAATTAAAAAATTCCAAACTTCTATTAATTTAAATTTAAATTATTTCAAACTTCAATTATAATCAAAATTACAATATTACAAAAGTTTTAAGATTTTTAATTTAATGTAATTTGTAAAAGTGGAAAATTGAAATAATTTGAATTCCCTACATTAGGAATTAAAACAAAAATGAGTTAATTTTCTTTTATTTCAATCTTTATCTAAAAATATTTTAAAATGTTGGAAACAATGTAACCTGAAATCATTTGCAAATTTAAAAACTATTAATTTCAACTTCTAGAAAATTAGAAATTTAAAAACTATTAAGGAGGTTCTATCGTAAAGAGAATTAACATTACCATTTTCATCAAATTTGGTACACTGATAGACAAAGGTTTTATAATGATGCAGTTAAAATTTTGAGACTTCAATGTACTTGTGAAAAAAGTTATAAGCGTTTTTGTTTTTTAATATTTTTGAACATTTAGCATTGAGTCTTATGGGAAATCAGTAGTTTTTCATATATATTTATTTGCCACAAAGTATTTAGCATTACCAAATTAATGAAACTTTTTTTAATACATCACAGATGTATAAGGATTAAATATCTGATGAAAAAAGTGTAATTATGTACCTGTGAGAGTTGCAATAAATTAATTTGTACAAATATTTCACGTTTTACACGATACAGTTCAGACGTTCTGACATTTTAAAATGATGATTTTGATCACACATGAAAAATAGTCATATTTAAAAAGTAAATAATGTAAATAAAGTTAATAAATACAATTGTTTAATTATATATTCGTAAAATTAAATTTAAACCTAACCTCAAAATAATGGTCTCTGTTTTGACTAGTACCGTCATACCATAGAACCTCCTTAACATTAAATTATTTCGAATTATTTATACATATGTTTTCATGAATTTACATATTATGTTAAAAGTGTTGTAAATATTTATTAAGAACTGTAAAGTAGATTACAGTAAAATATGCGTTAATATTTTAATACACTATTGTATAAATAAAATATAAATTTATTACTTAATTCAAGTTTTAAATTACAGAGAATTAATAAATAAATAGGTAAAATTAGAAATTCTACAATAAAAATACATTTTTTTAAAAGGTATTGATTTAAAACAAAAAAAAACATGTATAGGTGTGAATTAATTTTGATCTATTAAAATTTGTTGCAAATTATTAAATAGAAAGAAATTTTAAAAAATAAATCAGATTTTCTTCCCTAGTTAAAAATAAAAAAATTTATTGTATGTTACACAAAGTAAAAATATTTCTTTTTCAATAGTTTTTTGAACAAAATATATTTAAACTATTATGCAAACTTAATTTACTCCAAACATCTTTTGATAATAAGAATTCCTTAGTCTTAAAGTTTCTTTACAAAATTCAATTGATAATAAACCATTCTTCAAAATTTCTATCAATATTTTTCATTTTTCCAAATTAAAAAATTTCCAACTTCTATCTATTCAAATTGAAATTATTTCAGACTTAAATTAATCAAAATTGAAATATAACTAAAGTTTTAAAATTCATAATCTGTTATATATATATATATATTTATTTCTGCCTAGTATACACTACAGTGTTTGTACAAAGAATATTTACATTAATGAGTGATAATAATAATAATAATAACATTGAAATATTAAAGAAAATACAACAAAAAGGTTAATAAGATTGTCTATCCTGTTTAATTGTCTTTATCTGCCTCTTTAGCAAGTTTTTCGAAAGACCTCGCATAATCACACACTGATGGTATGGGCATTTCCTTTAATTTTGAGCACAGATTATTCATTATATCCTGGTGATCCATTTCGTCGATGCCTCTGATCCACTCTTCTACTGACTTCACCAAATCCTCCTCTACTTTTTGCTTTCCAATTGAGCACTTCCATATGTGTGCGATGTCTTCCTCTTCTTTTTTACATAATCGGCAGAGGGTATCACCTTTGTATCCTTTGTTTCCGGCTTTACCCACATTGCCACATCTCAGTCTGGACCATTGTTCTTTGTCCCTTCCTTTAACATCAGCCCTGGCCCAATACTCTTCTCTCTCTATTTCTTTCGAAATTCTTTTATATAATCGGTTGTATTTCGAGTTATCTATCTTTGTCCAATCTTCTTGGCAGTCCTGGTCGAATTTTTTCATCACACTTCTGCCTAAGCTTTTTGACACTTCTTCCAATTCCTCTTCCTCCCAAATCCTTTTCAGGGTCTCTCCATCTCCTACCCCCTCTAAAGCAGTTGCTACCTCCTTTATCCATCTTGAGGGATTATTGTTTTTCCACCCTCTTATTTCTTCTGTTAGACAAATTTTTGGTAATCTGTGTTCTTCCATATTTAAGATCCTGATCAAGTAATTGCTTGCTCTCTTTCTAGCCTCAATTTCCACACTTCTTCTTCCTGACTCGATCTTCCAGATATAGGCTGGGGTATTTTGGTCCAGTCCCATTATCATCTTTATATATTTCCCTTGCACCTTCTCTATTTCGTCCCTTACTTTCCACCCCCAAATTTCCACACCATATAATGCTCCTGTCTTCGCCAGCACATCGAGTAAGTAGAGTCTTCTTTTTAAAGAGTTAATTGAAGCTCGCTTCATCACTCCCCAAGCCGCGTTAATAGATTTCTGAGCTTTTCCTGCTATCATACTTAGATGTTTGGCAAAAGAGCCACCTGAAGAAAACCAAAATCCCAAATATTTGTATCTGTCCACTGTTTGTAAAGTTTCTCCTTTAAATAACCATTTTTCTCCTTTTTTCATTCTTCCCCCTTTCTTGAATACTACTACTTTTGATTTTTTGACATTTACTTCCAAACCATTTTTGTCCACATACTTTTCTAGAGTTTTAATCATTTCCTTTAATCCTTCCGCTGAATCAGAGATCACTGCCAAATCATCTGCAAATTTTAGGCAAAAAACTTTTGTTTTTCCAATCACTGATCCACCTTCGTTTCTCCTGGTCCATTCGTCGTCTATGTCGTCCAAGAACACGTTGAAAAGAGTTGGACTCAACGGGCATCCTTGCCTCACTCCTCTCGTTGTTCTGAATTTTCCTGAGATCCCTTTCTTCGTAACTATCTCGTTAAACGTACTCCTGTATATTCTTTCAATCATTTTTGCCATTCTGCCTTTGATGCCATAACTCCCAAGTTTTTTCGAGAGAATTCGTCTGTCAATTGTGTCAAAAGCTTTGCTGAAATCTATAAAAGCTACGTATAGCTTGCCCCCTTCTATTTTCATTTTGTTATTAATTAGAGAATTTAGGACGAAGATGTGGTCTCTAGTACTTCTGTGCTTTCTAAATCCCGCTTGAGTGTCTTTCAACAACTTATTCTCTTCTATCCATTCTCTTAACCGTTTGTCGAGTATAGCTGTTAGTATCTTGTATCCCAAGTCTAGCAATGACACGCCTCTATAATTCCCTGTGTCCAATTCATCCCCACTTTTAAAAATAGGTACAATTCTAGCTGTTTCCCACCCACTGATGATTTCTCCCTGCTCCCATAAAATGTTTAAAATTTCGTGCATCTCTTCAGCCCATATCTTTGGTAGGCCTATAATAAATTCGAGTGGAATACCGTCCTCTCCTGGTGCTTTCCCTTTCCTCATCTTTCGGATGGCACTGCAGAATTCCTCAAATTCAATTTTACCGTTGAACCGCTTATCTGCTTCCTCAGTGTTTCCTTCTTCTACTCTTACCTTCTGCTGTGAATCTTTATTATCTTTTTCAGTTTCATTTGTATCACTGTCTTTGTTATTGTTCTCTCCTTGCTTCTGAGGTGTTCTCTCAATATGTTCTCCTGCCATTAATAGTTGCTGAAAATGTCGTTCCCATTCTTCGATGTCGATGTCGTCTGCTTTTTCATTTCCCCTTTTCTTTTGTCTAAATTTTTTAATTGCCCTCCAAAAATCTCCTGACCTTCTGCTATTCTCGACTGCTTTCCAATCTTTTTCTTTTCTTTCCTTTTTCTTTTTTCTATATAATTCTTTTAACTTTCTTTTTTCAGTGTTCAATTGGTTTTTATTTTTTTCGCTAGTTGATTTTAGGAATTTCTTTAACGCTCTCCAGACCTTTTCTCTTTGCTCCTTACAATCTTCGTCGAACCAGTTTTCTACCTTTTTTACTTTTCCGTCTTTCCCGCCAAATGTTTTTGTCATACCAATTTCTTTAGCTACTATTTTGATACTGTTTATCATTATTTGCCATCTTTCTTCTATATCGCTCAATCCATTGTTTCTCCATCTTTTCCGTATAACTTTCCGCCATTTCTTCCTTCCAAAGTAATTTTGTAATCACTGGCATTGGACTACTGAACTGGTACAACTTCTGTTTTGCATTTGGTCTTTTGCAAGCAAGCCGAAAAGTGACTGGCAAATGGTCAGACTCAATCCTTGGCTCGATTTTTATCTCTTTAATAGGATTCACACCCTCGTCTTCTTTCACAATAATGAGATCCAACACTGATCCTCCACTTTCGCATAAATGAGTGAATTTTCCTTCAATGTCCCCTCTAATGCAGCCATTCATAATTTTTAAGCCATATTCCTCACAAATATTTAGAAACTTTTTCCCTTCCTCATTTAACATTGAATCTTCCGAGTTTCTCACATTTTCTGTTTCATCCTCATCCCTTTTTCTTGTATCGATGTCTTTTGATCTTCCCACTCTCGCGTTCCAGTCTCCCAGTAAAATCAAACAATCGTTTGCCTTATTCGCCTGGTCAATCTGTTTGCTTAAAGCTTCTTTTATTTTTGAGATGCCTACGTTGTTATAAACCGATATTAATTTTATCCTTTTTGATTCGCTTGTAAACTTTTTATTCGAAATCACTATGCCAAACTCCCATTCTTCCACTATCCATTCTTCTCCTAACCATTCTTTCTTAATCCCTATCATGTGAGCTCCTTTCGCTCTCCCTTTCTTGTGGCTTCTGTTCGCTGGTTTTGTTATCCAAATATAGTCCCTGTCTAAATTTTTTAAAACTCTCACCTCTGATTCTTTCTCCAACCATGTCTCTTGCAATACAATGAGTTCAAATTTTTTCAAAAATTCCCAAGCCTGTCCTATTTTTTGAATCCCCGCGATGTTCCACGTTACTCCCCGGATGACCTTGGTGACCTCAGACTCGAAAAAACTTCCAACTTGGGCCCCCTTCCTCTTCGTTCCAGTAAAACCAATCTTTCCCTATTTTCCATTTCATGTATCCTATTCTCGTTGAAATTCCTTGAGCTTTTACTTCATTAACCTCGTTCCAGATCCACTCTTGATTATCTGATCCACTTCTCTATTAGTTAGGTCGTCAGTTATCCAGACATTTGATCCTCTGAATTTCGCTTTTCTTCTCATAATTGCCATTTTAACTTTCCATGATTTTACTTTCACTAAAATCTCCTTCTCATTTACTCTCACATCCCCTAATTCTCCTCTCACTCCAATTGATTTTTCTAAAAAGTGCTGTAAATTTCTTTCCGTGTTCTTTCCTGTTGATTTAAAGCCTCTTATGATCACATGGTTCTTTCTTTCATTTCTTTCTTTCTTTTCCTGTTCGAGTTCTTCTATTGACAGCTTTCTAGGAAAATTCTTCGTAGTTTTGTTCTCCTCTAGTCTATGTTGGTGTCTCAAAAAATTTTCCTTTTCTTTTTCTGAGCTTTTACCTTCCCTTATCATTTTGTCCGTGTTCCGTTTACCGTTTGTTAAGTTATCATTTATATCTTGACTATGGTTGATTATTTCCGGTTCTGTGTTAATATTCTTGTAAATTTCTTGCTGCGAACTATTTTTTTCAATATGAGATATCCTTGCTCTTAAGAATTGTATTTCTTGTATCAATGCATTTTTCTCCTTTAACCAGCCTCTTTCTTTTTCTCCTGTCTCCTTCAAAATCGAATCTAGTGAGTTTTTAAGTTCACGCACTTCCTTTACAGTTTCTTCTATCTCTTTTTTTCCATTTGATTCCCACCATTCGGTTAAAAGATTAAAAATTGCTTTATTCCCACTCATCTCCTGATCTACCCTAACCTCACCTGTCACTTTTGTTACTTTCTCATTGTCCAAAAAAAGAGGTGTTCTTTTTTCTTGAGAGTTTTCCTCCTTATTACTTTCCAATTTCTTGTCAAATTTCTCTTTCTCTCCTTCCTTTGAAATATCATCGACTATACCCAGTGGGCACACATGTCCAAAAGACGTCCCTATGTCGGCTTTTATGTCCAAAAGACGTCTTAAGGACGTCTTTTGTTTTTTCTTGCTCACTGGGTAGTGACACTTACCTTATCTTTGTGTAAATCTGAAGAGTTTATCGTATTCTTTCCCTGGTTTTTGATGCTTGTATTTTCTGATGTGCCTAAATAATTCAGTAGGAGTTTTCTTGCTCCTTCTAAGTTACCTTTAGCATCTTTTTTCGACCTGGTTCTCCTTTTGATTATGTTTGTGTCTTGTTTGTTTACGTTGCGACGTTTTACCTTAGTATTTGGAGTTTCCATATCGACTGGGTTAGTTGAGCCTATGTTGCTATCTTCCCACGCTGACTCCTCGCTGTCCCGATGGATGTCGCTGTCTGTCTGTCGTTGTGGGAAATAATTATCAATTATTTATAATCTCGGGTTTCAGAAGGTAATCCCACTGAATTCTGACTCCACATTTAATTTAACACCTTATTTATTAATAACAAAAATGAATCTACATAAGTATATAAATTATATATAAAATGTCAGTGAACGAGTGTTTCACAAGTGACTGCCGGATTAATACTACTTTAATCGATATCATAAGGAATCACATGATTACACATACATTTACTCCTCACGCATACATACACAATTCTACCACTCATTCAACCATGGAGCGGAAACATCGTCTCTCGCTTTAGGGTAAAACCACATGCTACGAACGCGGGAAGCAAGGATGGAAATGTTGAGCCTACGAATCCCCACATACTCCCCCCCTAGTGACAACGAATAAATATCGGCGGGAAAAAAATAAAAAATTTAAATATCACAATATTTTCATAAGCAAGAAAAGAATCCAGTTTAAAATTACATAGTCTAATATTTGGTTCCCTAGGACGAACTATCTTTATACATTGTACAATTAACTTATTCGAAAAACCTACGAGCTAAAAAAAACATAATATTCATTAAATTATTTAAAATCATAAATAGAAAATTACAATACGCATCATAAAGTATTTGATTTAAATTAAAATAAAAAATCTAAACACTACTGAGATCTTAATTTGAGTAATCTAAGGTAAGTTAAATATAACTTTTCTTTTTTTGTTAACATAGGTTTTTAATACTGGTTTAACGTTTAATACTGTTTCGGGATTCGTAGTAACACGAGTAGGCAACGAAGAATTCGACGGTACATCAGATACGGGCTCGATCACAGGCTCATTTACAACATCTGCGGCGTCGCGAACAAAAAAGGCAGGCTTTAAGTTCTCTACGGATACTTGCTTATTTACGCCGTTCACATTAATTTCAAAAACTTTTTCAGACGTGCGATTCACTACTTTGTGTGGACCAGAGTATGGGCATTCAAGCGACTTCTTAGTGAACGCTGCTTTCAAAAAAACGTGTGAGCATGACTTTAAACTTTTATGAACAAATATTTTTCTTTTATCATGATGATCAACAGGTACCGGTCGAATCAGACGCATGTGCTCTCTAAATTCCTCTAGAAAATACTGAGGATTTGGTGCAAAATCTTCTGGCAAAACAAACTGGCCAGGAATTCTAAGCGGAATCCCAAACATGTATTCAGCCGGTGATGCTCCCGACTGTAAAACGTTGTTGCGCAATCCTAACATAACCACAGGCAAAGCCTCCGTCCATTGCTGGTCCGAATGACACATCAATGCGGCCTTCAACACTCTATGCCAGCGCTCCACCATACCATTAGAGGCAGGATGGTACGCTGTAGTTCTGACACGCTGACAACCCGTGAACCTAAGCAGAGCCGAAAACAACTGAGATTCGAATTGGCTTCCTTTATCTGTTGTTAATATTTCAGGTGAACCGAAACGAGAAATCCAACCACTAAAAAACGCGCGACAGACAGTAATCGCATCAATACTCTTCATAGGAATGGCCTCCGGCCACCGAGAAAACCTATCAATAAGGGTGAGACAATACCGGAATCCATCACACACCGGAAGTGGACCAATTATGTCCATATGTACATGTCGAAATCTACTCTCAGGTGCCACGAAATGAGACGGTTGCGTCACGGTATGACGCGTGACCTTGGATTTTTGGCAGGGCAAACAGCCTCTGCACCACTCTTTAATATCCCGGTTCATCCCCGGCCACACGTATGACTTGCAAATTACCCTACACGAAACCTTGGCGCCAGGATGTGCAGGATCATGCAGAAGTTGAAAAATGCGTTTACGAAGCGCAACAGGGACGAAAGGACGTAAAACTTCTCCCGAAAGATCGCAAATAATGGCGGTGTGATCAGTACCCCATCTAATGCTTTTTAAATTGAGAGAACTACTGCCCCCCTCCAGTAAAGATTTCAATTCTGGATCGTCCCTTTGGGCTGTGGCCATTTCGGCCAGACTAACTTCAGACGCAAAAATAACGGCATTTACGCGGGACAGAGAATCCGCGACGACATTTTCTTTTCCGGGTAGATATTCGATATCGGTGGTATATTGAGATATTAATGATAACTGGTTAAGCTGGCGAGGAGATGCCTTCTCCGATTTTTGCTGAAAAGCATAGATGAGAGGTCTGTGATCCGTGATTATTTTAAATTTTTGGCCTTGCAACAAATGTCTAAAGTATTTTACCGACTCAAAAACTCCGGTCAACTCCCGGTCATACGTACTATATTTCCGCTGGGTGGGGGTAAAACCACGAGAAAAAAAGGCCAACGGTTTCCAAGTACCATCTCGGAACTGTTCAACTGAAGCTCCCATGCCAGAATCGGATGCATCAGTGACCAAACGGGTCTGAGCCTTTGGATCAGGGTGTGCCAATCTAACCGCGTCAGTAATACTATGGCAGACCTTCTGGAAAGCTTCGCAAGCCTCTTGAGACCAATCGATCTTCGTCTGATCGTTTTTCTTTGAACTACATAAATAAGCGTTCAATGGACGCTGAGCTTCGGCCGCATGCGGCAAACTACGTCGATAAAAATTCACCAGACCCAAAAAACGTCTCAACTCGACCACGGTAGTCGGTTTCGGATACTCAGCAATTGCCCTAACTCTCTCTGCGGTAGGACTAATACCATTGGCATCTACAATGTGTCCCAAAAATTCAAGTTCGGTAACACCAAATGAACATTTTTCTAGGTTAAGTCGAAGACCAAATTCCTTCAACCGTTCGAAAACTTGCCTCATATGACTCTCATGCTCTTCCACACTGGATGACGCAATGAGGATGTCATCAATATAAGCAAAAACAAAATCTAAATCACGCATCGCCTGGTTGATATAACGCTGGAAAGTCTGAGCCGCGTTTCTAAGACCGAAAGTCATAACAAGGAACTCAAACGAACCAAAAGGTGTTGTTATCGCCGTCTTCGGGACATCTTCAGGCGCAACCGGGATCTGATTATATGCTGCGTGCAAGTCTAATTTGGTAAAAATTGTCTTCCCGTGAAGATTTGCGGTAAAGTCCTGCAGATAAGGCACCGGATAACTATCAGGGATTGTTTGCGCGTTAAGTCTACGGTAATCACCACACGGTCTATAACTACCATCCTTTTTAGTGGCCATGTGCAATGGCGATGCCCATGCACCCCGCGCTGGTCTGCACTGCCCCGTATCCAACCAAACTTTAAATTGCTTTTTTGCAATCTCCAATTTCTCCGGTGATAAACGGCGAGGACGCTCAGCTACTGGAAAACCTGTGGTTTCTATTTGGTGGAAAACACCACGTGCTGCAACACCAGAACCTTGTTCCAACCCAGTAATGCTGGGAAATTCGGCAAGAATCTTTGCGTATGATTTCGATTTGTTCACGGTGCTAACACCGTTGAACGAATCAAAACCAAGAACGCATACCGAACCGACACCAGAAAGAGCATCGATAACTCTTCGATTACGTAAATCGACATTAAGTCCGTAGTGGCTTAATAGATCAGCTCCTATGATTGCATAGGGGACTGATGCTATACAAAAATTCCACATTATAGGACGTTGGAGGCCGATATTCAGTGAAAGTCGACGTTCACCGAATGTGTTTATTGGCGTATTATTCGCCGCATAAAGCACCAAATCGGCTGGCCTTCTCTTAGATCTACCATCGGCAGGAACAAGAGAAATGTCAGATCCAGTGTCAATCAAGAATTTTATGCCAGAATTACGATCTCTGACAAAGAGACGCTTTTGATTGGCCGTAGCATCGATAGTCTCGACTCGGTGCGGCGAGCCTAGTTTCCCGCATCCGATTTTGGTTTTAAATTAGGTTCCAGTTTCTTTTTATACGAGCAGGGTGGTTTACAAAATCTAGCGTTCTCTCCGAACTTAAAATGATAATAGCATTTACCCTCATAGCGATTGTCCCTCGAACGACTGCGCGAATTAGCAGAACGATCCTGAGAATTAAAACGATTTCTGGAAAATGATCTCGAACGTGATTGGTTCTGAAAATGGGATTGAGTTGACATCGCGTCGATTCTCTCAGTGAGAGCCTCAATCTTCTTTAAAACCTCGTTATCTGCGGAAACCGCGCTAACCGAACTCCCAGCCAATGAAATGTTTTCTACAATTTTGTCGGCTACAAGGGCCAAACGCGAAACATCCTCAACCTCCGACAGGGACAAAATTGCTCTGCAACTCTCCGGAAGCTGCTCTAAGAATACCGCTTTAATAACCTCTTCGGAACAACTACCGCGACTCAAATGCCGAATCTTACTCAAAATTAAAGATGGCTTCCCGTCAGTAATAATCTCGCCACGAAGAATTGAACGAAGCTCCTTTTCAGGAGAAATACTAAAATTATTAACAATCCGATCTTTAATCTCCGAATAAAGTCTTGGTCTCGGGGGATCCGCGGTTAATAAATCACTAATTGTTTGGACAATTTCAAAATCCAATACCGAAACAACGGCACCGGCCTTTTGGCGTTCGCTTCTAACACGATTACATTCGAACATCAGTTCCGCCTGAACAAACCAAAGCTTTGGGTCAGACCGAAAAAAACAAGGAAGTTTAACATTTCGCAAATCATCAACATGTGCCTCAACAGCAGGAGCACCACCGGCTGCCCCGTTCATTATGGCTGGAGGAGCCCCACTACCCCCGGCATCGGCGGACGTCTTATCCTCCTGCTGATCAACCATTGTGAAATATTTTTTTTTAAACAAAAAAAAATTAATGTTAATTTTGTTTTAATCAAAAAATGAAAGTTCCAAAAAAAAACAGAGGCAATGAGAATCCCGGAATAATAAAAATATTCCCAAAAAAATCGCTCGAATGTCCACACCGAAAATCAGCAATAAAATTTACCGCAAAACCTGACAATTATTGTTCGCGCGCATTCACGACGTGTACTCAATTAAAAATTCTTACAATCCCAAAAAAAAAAAATTAAAAATCATTTTGATTAGACAGGATGACGACATAAGGAAGCGTGTAAAAAAATAAAATACACAAAACCATACGAAGTTGTCGACGAAAACTGGCGTTGTCAGTACAATCCGCATTTTAATTTCATGTCAAAATATAAAAAAATTAAATATATTTTTTATCAAAATAAGCTTGTTATTAAATTATTTAAACATTATCTGAAATCAAGCAATGAAATTCATGCGCTTAACGCAAAATCAAAAATTGAAAGCTTTAAGAAAACAATTTTTTAAATACTCGAAAATTCGTAAATATTTCTTTAAAACAAACGCGGAAAAAATGTTCGTATTAATGTTTCGTCGACAAACCGAAAAAAAAACAAATAAAAGATTTTATTTTTCTCTTGTCAAAAATAAAAGAAATTCCAAATGTCGTCTCGAATAAAAAATCATTCTCAAAAAAAAATTTAAAAAAAACAATAGTTTGAGAAAAAAATATTTTTCTAAAAAAAAACTATTCGAAAAAAATATTAATAAAAAAATGTTTCGTAAAAAAAAATTTTTCGGAGACTTACAACAACATATATGCAAGTGCACAGACATAAATCATAAAAATTCCATAGGCGATGAGACGATCCTCGGAGAAGACACGGCAGGTGAATCGGACGACGAACTCCATGTCCAGTAGAACCTTACGTCAGCAATCCTTACAGTTTGGCAGGTCCCTGCATACACCACGGCGGCGATGAACTCTCACAGGAATGGCCAAGGACCGCATGAAAAAAGGGATCTCATAAGAGACAGCAGACAGCTCAAAGAACTGTTAGTTTGCAGAAGACATAAAAAAGATAAATACCTTAAACATGGGCAAGAATGTTCTGCCCATGCGCCGTTCAATGAAAGCGTTTGTTTAAAAATAGAAGTCTGGAACACTCGGAAAATGGTATGTCACATCCACACCAGGTTGCCTCTCGAGTCGTGTTTCAGGAAGTCAAGTCCAGATGCAAAACTCAGGAACAAAAAATCCAGAAAAATGCAATAAAATCCATGGCAGCAGACAAAAAAGACATCACAAAAAATTCCGTCAGGACCAGAACATGTGTGGTCGGTCAATGGAAGGTGTTAAAATTCAACAATTTCGTCCAAAAGTACAAATGCCGGCAGCGTCAGTGACCACATGGCACAAACACTCACATTAATATATGTGAGAAAAAAATTAAAAATTCCAAAAAATATTGGTGTCCAGGAATATAAAAAATTCCCCTGTATTCATTTCTCCACAAGAAATCCTTGGATGGCCGGTAAAATTACAGATAAAACTCGATTTAAAATTTTACACTCGACACGTGCTCGACGGCATCATTACATCACGATCACGTCGGGGTCACCAATGTGGGAAATAATTATCAATTATTTATAATCTCGGGTTTCAGAAGGTAATCCCACTGAATTCTGACTCCACATTTAATTTAACACCTTATTTATTAATAACAAAAATGAATCTACATAAGTATATAAATTATATATAAAATGTCAGTGAACGAGTGTTTCACAAGTGACTGCCGGATTAATACTACTTTAATCGATATCATAAGGAATCACATGATTACACATACATTTACTCCTCACGCATACATACACAATTCTACCACTCATTCAACCATGGAGCGGAAACATCGTCTCTCGCTTTAGGGTAAAACCACATGCTACGAACGCGGGAAGCAAGGATGGAAATGTTGAGCCTACGAATCCCCACATCGTAACGCCGGCTCTCCCCCTTCCTCAGCCATTTTTCCGTCCTAACCTAATTTCTAGCTATGTAGATTTTCAGTTCAAATTTCACAATCGCGACAAATCTTTAAGAGATAACACTTCCACACTTTGAGCCTATAATTCTGCCTCCACTGATACACAAATAAGTCGTGACCGACTAAAACTTTTAACAAAAAACGGACTGTTAGCCTGGAGCTACTTTAAGCGCGAACTCTCTGCTCCGCCATCTTTCGTTCCTTTTCTTCATAATCTGTTATATAGGGAAAAGTATATTTCAGTCAATCTTATTTTTTGTTCTTCCAATTGAACTAATTAAAATTATAATTGATCCTAATTTGAAACCTATAATAAAATTAGAAATTAAATAAGCTTATTAATTTACCAATAAAAAACAAGCATTTTGAGATAAAAAATACAACATTTATTTGGAGAAATTTAATTTGGTACGTATTTTTATTTAAAATAGGGAAGAAAGTTTTAAATTAAAAAAATTTGATTAAAAGAGGAATAAATTATAAAAAAGGCATTTAAAAGTCTAAAAAAAAATATTTGAAAACAGTGCTCGTTTTTTTAAAATTTTATCATGATATTTCCTTCTTTATTCTTATTTATATTATATTTTTTAGAAGTAATTAAAAGAACAAAATATTATTATGAAAATGATTCATATATTATTATAAATTATAATATAAAATATACATTAATTTTCATATTATGTTTAAAGTGTTTGGAATCATTATTAAAATCTGTAAAGTAGTTTTAAATAAGTCACGTTTGTATTGTAATACATTATTATTATTATTGAAAATAAAATACATAAATTTGTCAATTGATTTCAAATTTAGATTCAGGAGAATTAATAAATAAATAAAATTAGAAATCTTATAATTGACATAAAAATACATTTTTTCAAAAGTTATTAATTTAAAACAAAAAACATCTATTGTGCCAAACTTCAGGTGTGGACAGAATGAAAGAATGAAAGAATGTACATAGTTTACGATTATTATTATTAATAATAATAATTCAGAGGGGTAACCAGGAAAAAATTTCTGGGGGGGGGTTTAACTTTTTTACATTTCAGGGGGGGTTTTGAAAAAAAATTTGCGTCTAAAGACGCAAAAATTAATTTAAATTTTATTTTTTCTAAAAATTTCATTTTTACTGATTAGAAAACATTTTTAATGTTTTTTTAAAATTTTTTTTTAATGCCTTTGGCTCTTTGGCTTCGTTTTCGCCTCGTATGATAAAATTTTGCTCTACCAGGGGCGGATCCAGGCAAAGTTTTCGGAAGGGGCGATATATGGGATAGAAAGAGATAGCACTATATTGTTATCTCTCTCTCTCTCTCTCTCTCTCTCTCTCTCTCTTATACAAATGTAAGATTCTCGGGGGGGGGGGGATTCCTCCCAGTGCTCCCCACATAGATCTGCCACTGCGCTCTACGAAAAAAGGCTCATTTTGCCTCCTCGATTCACAATGTACTATTTTTGTAGTAATTGTTTAATTCGATTGAAAGCCTCTAACCGAAAATTTGTTATTATAATTATTTTGGAAGGATCTTAACCCTCAGTCTTTCTTTACACTGCAAAAACAGGTGTCTTATTGTCAGACATTTATGTGGTCATTTTTAAGACATCTTCGAGTGTCTTAATTTCAACCAATGAGTGTACGTCTTACAAAATTATTAACCAATGAAATAACTTGATATTATTGTAAGACGTTTTATAAACGTCTTATGACTGTAAATAAGACACCAGCAAGGCACCTGTTTTTACAGTGGCATACATTAATTGAAGACTTTTATAATAATCAATAACCTAAATCAGTGAACAATTTTTTTATTGTCTTAAAAAGTGTACATTGTTCCCCCAAAGCTTGAAAAAAAGTTTCATCCCCAAAGCTCATCTGGAAACCATGCTTTAAAAGAAAAAAATGCCCCCCAAAAATGGAAAAAATTATCAAAATGAACCTAAATTAGTGAACAATTTTTTTATATTCTCTTAAAAAGGGTAGATTGTTCCCCCAAAGCTTAAAAAAAGTTTCATGCCCCAAGCTCATCCGGAACCCATGCTCTAAAAGACAAAAATGCCCCCTAAAAATGGAAAAAATTATCAAAATGAACCTAAATTAGTGAACAATTTTTTTATTCTCTTAAAAAGGGTAGATTGTTCCCCCAGAGCTTAAAAAAAAGTTTCATGTCCCAAGCTCATCCGGAACCCATTCTTTAAAAGGAAAAACTGCCCACCAAAAATAGAAAAAATTATCAAAATGAACCTAAATCAGTGAACAATTTTTTTATATTCTCTTAAAAAGGGTAGATTGTTCCCCCAAAGCTTAAAAAAAGTTTCTTGCCCCAAGCAAATCGGGAACCCATGCTCTAAAAGAAAAAAATGCCCCCCAAAAATGGAAAAAATTATCAAAATGAACCTAAATCAGTAAACAATTTTTTATATTCTCTTAAAAAGGGTAGATTATTCCCCCAAAGCTTAAAAAAAAGTTTCATGCCCCAAGCTCATTCGGAACTCATTCTTTAAAAGGAAAAACTGCCCCCCAAAAATAGAAAAAATTATCAAAATGAACCTAAATTAGTGAACTATTTTTTTATTCTCTTAAAAAGGGTAGATTGTTCCCCCAAAGCTTAAAAAAAAGTTTTATCTCCAAAGTCATCCGGAACCTATGCTTTAAAAGGAAAAACTGCTCCCCAAAAATAGAAGAAAATATCAAAATCAACCTAAATTAGTGAACAATTTCTTTATTGTCTGAAAAAGGGTAGAGTGTTCCCTTAAAGATTAAAAAAAAATTTCATCCCTAAAGCTCATCCGGAACCCATGATTCAAAAGGAAAAACTGCCCCCCAAAAATAGAAAACATTATCTAAATGCACCTAAATTAGTGAAAAATTTTTTTATTCTCTTAAAAAGGGTAGATTGTTCCCCCAAAGCTTAAAAAAAGTTTCATGCCCCAAGCTCATCCGGAACCCATTCTTTAAAAGGAAAAACTGCCCCCCAAAAATAGAAAAAATTATCAAAATGAACCTAAATTAGACAACAATTTTTTATTGTGTTAAAAAGTGTACATTGTTCTCCCAAAGCTTAAAAAAAAGTTTCATCCCCAAAGCTCATCCGGAACCCATGCATTAAAAGGAAAAACTGTCCCCCAAAAATAGAAAACATTATCTAAATGCACCTAAATTAGTGAACAATTTTTTTATTGTTTTGAAAAGTGTACATTGTTCCCTCAAAGCTTAAAAAAAGTTTCATCCCCAAAGCTCATCCGGAACCTATGCTTTAAAAGGAAAGACTGCCCCCCAAAAATGGAAAAAAATATCAAAATGAACCAAAATTAGTGAACAATTTTTTTATTCTCTTAAAAAGGGTAGATTGTTCCCCCAAAGCTTAAAAAAAAGTTTCATGCCCCAAGCTCATCCGGAACCCATGATTCAAAAGGAAAAACTGCCCCCCAAAAACAGAGAAAATTATCTAAATGCACTTAAATCAGTGAACATTTTTTTTATTTTCTTAAAAAGGGTAGAGTGTTCCCTCAAAGCTTAAAAAAAAGTTTTATCCCCAAAGCTCATCCGGAACCCATTCTTTAAAAGGAAAAACTGCTCCCTAAAAATAGAAAAAATTAACAAAATGAATCTAAATTAGTGAACTATTTTTTTATTATTTTTTTATTTTTTTATATTTGAGAAAATTACTTAATAATCTTAAAAATAAATTGAAAAACAATTGAAAATTAAAAAAAATAATTCAAATTTGAGAAAACAATTATGAAAAAATTACATAATATATTTTAAATAATGAAAAGGTAAAGAAAATTTCAGAAAAAAAACAGCACGCACCCTGGTTTGCTGTATGTACGTAAAGCGAGCTAAATTTCTCAAGTTAAAAGTATTTTTCGATTTTTACATTTATAGTTATTTCGTGAACTGTTTTGAATTATTTTATAGGTGAATTTTGAAAATGTCAAAACGGACGTTTTTGAAAGGAAAAATTAAAATTTTTTGAAATCTATTAATGAAGGAATGTAGTATTTTCCTTCCTCTACATTATTCAAACATGAATTATTAAAAAATTTTATTATTCAACATGTTTTACGAGCAACGAAAAAAAGTATTGCACATCACCCCACAAACACCCTACATAGTTTAAAATTGAAAAGTATAATTTCTAATTAAACAGAAATAATTGAAAACATTTGGAAATTAATTCCGAAAAAGAACGAAAGTAATTGAAAATCGAAGAAAATAATAAAAAAAATCATATAAATAAGGGTCCGTATCATTTTGACACAAATTTTTTCGTGCAACTTGTTATATTGTACTCCCGAAGATGAATGTTTTATTTTACTCCTACAAAAATCAAAGATTTTTAAGTTTTAATTATTTAATAATTGAACTTACTGGATTAATTAAGTTTTTTTAATATTAATTTAATTTATTAAATCAATTATTTATTAAATAAAACTTAAAAATCTTTTGATTTTAGAAGGAGTAAAATATAACATTCATCTTCGGGAGTACAATATAACAAGTTGCACGAAAAAATTTGTGTCAAAATGATACGGACCCAAAAAAATGAAAATTGAAGGATAAAAGTTGAATTTTTAAAAAATAAATGCCATTTGAATGAAATAATTGAAATATTTAAAAAATTCTTTTGAATAAAAAAAAATAATTGAAATTTGAGAAAATTACATGAAGATCTTAGAAACCAATTGAAAAAAATGAGAATAACTAAAGATTGGAGAAAAGAATTGAAGAAAGCTAAAAATAAATGAAATTTACGATAATTAATAAAAAAATTTGGAAATTATGAAATTATGAAAGCAAATGAAAATAATTAAAAATTAAAGAAAATAATTGGAATGTTAGAAAACACTTGAAAATTTTAGAAAATAACAATCGAGGAAAATAAGTGAAAAACAATAAAATTAATGCAAAATTGAGAAAAATAATAGAAATATGCTGAAAAAAATTTAGGTTTGAGAAAAACAATTAAAATATATTGAATATAATTTAAATATGGAAGATTGAAAACAATAAATAAAATTTGAGAGAAATAATTGAATAAATCATAGAATATATGTTAAAAAAAAGAAAGTAATTACGAAAATACTTAAAAATTTTAATTAAAGAGAATAGTTAAAAAAATCGCAGAAATATTCCGAAATTGATGAAAATAAGAATTGAAATTTCAGATAAATATTTGAAATTTTTGAAAATTATGCCAAAGGAATGAAAATAATTAAAAATCGGAGAAAATAATATAAAATTACAGAATTTGTTTTTAAGCAAAAGAAGTTAATTAAAAAATCGTTTAATAAATTGCGAATTGAAGACAATAATCTAAATTTGAGATAATAACTGACAATTTAGGAAATTAATTGAAAAATAATGAAAATATTAAAAGATGGAGAAAATAATTAAAAAATGACAAAAATAACAGTGAATTAAAAAAAATAGTTTAAATTTGCAATTAAAAATATAAAATTTAGGAATAAATAATTAAATTGATTTAATGCCAAGGCAAAAATAATTAAAATTGAAAGAGATTGAGAAAACTAAACAAAATAATTGAAATTTTGAGGAAGGTATAAATTTAAGATTTAGGGAAACAATTTAAAAACAATTAAAATAATTAAGAATTGTATAAAATAGTTGAAAAATGATAAAAGTAGTACAAAATTGTATTTTAAGTAATTGAAATCATAATAGAAAAGAATTATTAAAAATTGAAGAAATTTTTTAATTGCTTCAAATTTAGTATTTTTGAAACGTGGATTAATTGAACTTTTAATCAATGCAAGTTCACAGTAACTTAAATTAGAGGAAATTAAAATTACTATAAGTTTAAAATTTGAGAACATTTTAAAAAGGTGAATTATAATTTAAATTTTTAAATGATAAAAACATCTAGTGACAAATGTCAGGTGTGGACAGAATGAATGAATAAATTAAAATTCCAAATTATTATGTATAATTAGGGCCCCATTTTTCTTTTTGTCCCAGGACCCTTGCTCTCCCAGTTACGCCACTGAAATAAATGATTGAAAAAATTGCAGAAATTTTTTAAAATAAAAAACAAATTTAAATTTGAGAAAAATACTTGAAAATCGTAGAAATTAATTGAAACAAATTAGAATAATTAAAAATTGAAAAAGAGAATTAAAGAAAGCTAGTAATAATTGGAATTGAAGACAATATTAATAATTTTTTTTGGAAACTATGAAAACAAATGAAAATAATTAAAAATTGAGGGAAATAATGGAAATATGATGAAAATAATTACAATTTTAGATAAATAAATGACATCTGATAAATATTGTCTTCAATTTTCAATTTTTAAAACGATTTTTCAATGATTTTTTTTTGCTTAAAAACAAATTCAGTAATTTTATATTTTCTCCGATTTTTAATTATTTTCATTCTTTTGGCCTAATTTTAAAAAATTTCAAATATTTATCTTAAATTTCAATTCTTATTTTCATGAATTTCCAATTATTTCTGCGATTTTTTAACTATTCTCTTTAATTAGAATTTTTATGTAATTTTGTAATTATTTTGTTTTTATACTTATATTCTATGATTTTTTCAATTATTTCTCTCAAATTTTATTTATTGTTTTCAATCTTTCATATTTAAATTATATTCAATATGTTTAACTTATTTTTCTCAATTCTAAATTATTTTCAGCATATTTCAATTATTTTTTAATTTTGAATTAATTTTATCATTGTTGAATTATTTTCCTCGATTGTTATTTTCTAAAATTTTTAAGTATTTTTCTAACATTTCAATTATTTTCTTTAATTTTTAATTATTTTCATTTACTTTTATAATTTCCAAAGTTGTTTATTAATTATCGTAAATTTCATTTATTTTTAGCTTTCTTCAATTCTTTTCTCTAATTTTTATTTATTCTCATATTTTTCAATTGATTTCTAAGATTTTCATGTAATTTTCTCAAATTTCAATTATTTTTTTTTTATTTAAAAAAAATTCTTTAATTTTTTCAATTATTTCATTCAAATGTCATTTATTTTTTACAACTTATCATATTTCAATTATTTTCTTGAAGTTTCAAATTGCAAAATCATTTTTCAATTATTTTCCAAAATTTATATCCTTCAATTTTCAATTTTTTCGGTTCTTTTATAACTTCAAAAATTCAAAAACTATTTATCTGAGATTTCAATTATTTATATGATTTTTTATATTATTTTCTTCAATTTTCAATTACTTTCATTTTTTTTCGTAATTTCGAAAAAGTTTTTAATTATTTATGTTTAATTAAAAATTATTCTTTTCAATTTTAAATTATGTTTATCTTGTTGCATTTATTTTCTCTAATTTTTAATTATTTTCTTTTTTTTCAATGAACTTTTGAAAGTTTCAAGTATTTTTCTGAAATTTTCTTTAACTTTCCATTATTATTATTCAATTATTTGAATCTTTTTTTTTCCATTTTGAATTATTTTTCCTAATTTTTCATTAATCAATTGTTTTTCAATTTATTTTTAAGATTTTCAAGTAATTTTTTTAAATTTAATTTATTTTCTTTATTTTTAAAACATTTCTATGATTCATTAAATTACTCATTTTTCTGCAATTAATTTGCAAAATTTGCAATTATTTTGTTTAATTTCAATTTTTTTTAATTCTAAAATTTTATACATTTTTTAAAAAGAAAAGGTTTATTAGGGTTGACTGAGAGCCACTGAGCTCAAGGGCTCCGGGACACTGCCCCACTTTGCCCCGTAATAGTTACGCCACTGATTTATTTCAAATTTCATTTATTTTTTTCAACTTATCATTGTTTTCATCTTATTACAATTATTTAACTGAAATTGTAATAATTTTTATTATTATATTTCAATTATTTTTCCCAATTTTAAATTATTTTTATCATTTTTCAATTATTTCCTTCAATTTTTAATGATTATTCTCACTTTGTAAAATTATTTTTTAAGAAAAATTTTAATTTAAATTGTAGATGTTTAAAAAATTTATTAAAATTTCTGTTGTATATTCTCTACATTTTTAAATAATGATTCCGTTGGAAAAAAGATTTTACATTTAAAATAAATCGATTTGCTACATACAATTTTTAAAATTTTCTGTTTGTAAACAAACAATTCCAGTTTGAATTCATTTGGTGGCCCTGAAAAGGGCCGATTGTAAATAATATCAGAGCGTCTGATTTTACTTTTCGATAGTATTCATGTATTTTGTAAGAGCTTTGGTACCTTCGGAGACAGCGTGTTTGGAAAGCTCCCCAGGAAGAATCAGTTTTGAAGCAAATTCTATTTCTCGAGCACCGATGGTTTTCTTCTGGCTGCTTTTAGCTAATATAGCACTCTCAGCAGCAATTCTCTCGAAGATATCATTCATGAAGTTATTCATGATTGCCATCGCTTTGCGCGAAATTCCCATATCATGAACTTGCCTCAAAACTTTATAGATGTAAATACCGTAGCTTTCTTTTTTCTTTTTCCTCTTTTTCGAATTTCCGTCAGACTCTCGAATCTTCTTCGGCGTGGCTTTCACCACCTTCTTCACGACAACTTTATTATCGCGGGGTTTTGTTCTAGGTGGCATCTTGCGAATAACAACTAAATCAAACTGTGACTATTTCACGATTAACGTGTCCTTTTAAAGATCTGGACAAGTTGAACTCGAGCCAATCAAATTCAGCGAGAGATTCTATTGGTGCTTACGAAATATATAAATACTTTTTTCCCCCGGTTATTATCACATTTGCTAAGTTGTTAATTGTGAATGTTATATCAAAATTTTAAAGAAACTTAGGAAAATTAGAAATTGTTTTCTTTAAGTAAACACGGATAAATAGAACTTGAATAAAATATTATTTCAATAAAGTAAATTGAATAACAATTGAATTAATTTTTGAATAAAATTTCAAGTGATTAAAAGTACTTACCTGAGATGGCAGGTCGTGGAAAAGGAGGATTGGGAAAAGTTAAATTGAAAGCTAAGATTTCTTTATCTTATCGATCTGGACTTCAATTTCCTGTTGGAAGAATTCATCGCTATTTGAAGAAGGGAAAATATGCGGACCGTATTGGAACCGGTGGTTCTGTCTATTTAACTGCTGTTTTAGAATATTTGACTGCGGAAATAATGGAGTTGGCAGGAAATGCAGCCAGGGATAATCAAAAATCCAGAATTATTCCTCGACATATCCAGCTGGCAGTTAGTAATGACGAAGAATTAAACAAACTTTTTTCCGGAACGATAATATCTCAGGGTGGTGTTTTGCCTTTTATCCAGACAGTACTTCTTCCGAAGAAAACGGAGAAAACATCTAAATCCTAATTATTTTTTAAAAATTTGACAATTATCAACGGCCCTTTTGAGGGCCAACAAATGTATCCAAATTAGAATTGCTTTTTGTTTATAAACATTAGAATAGGTCGAGAGGTCTTCAACTTTTCATATATTCCGAAATATTCTTAAGTATTCCCAAACAAAATAATTTAAAAATTAGGAAAATTATAGGAATAACTGTTGGAAATAATTCAAAAATTGAAAGACTGAATTAAAAATCAAAGAAAATAATTAATAATTGAAAAAAAATTACAAAAACAAAGGCAAAAATAATTGACAATAGTTGTCAATTGTTTAATTGAAAACAAAATTCAAAAAAAGGCTAGATTAATACACAACAAAAAATTTTTAGTAAAACAATAAATATTAAATTTCAAGAAAATAATTGCAAAATGAAAAATTATAAAAATTATAGGAATAATTGTTGAAAATAATTGTAAATTGAACATCTGGATTGAAAGTAGAAAATAATTGAAAATTAATGAAAACTATTAAAAATTAATGAAAACAATTATAAATTTAAAAAATAATTAAAAATTGAAGAATGGAATTGAAATTTAAAGAATATAATAAAAGATTGTAGTAACTGAAAACCGGCGAGAATTATTGAATATGAAAGAGAATTTTTGAAAACTGAAAAATGGAATTGGAATTTAAAAAAAAATGAATAATTTTTTTTAAATGAGTTTTTTTTAATGATTTTTTTTTATTTCAGAAAATATTGGAGCAATTGAATTTAAAATTAAAGAAACTTATTAATAAAAAATAAAAAAAATTAACGAGAACATAAAAATATTGATGAAAATAATTAAAAATTGAAGAAAGTAATTTAAAATTTTAGAAAAATAATTGAAAAAATATTTCAAAATGACGAAAATAATTGACAATTGAAAAAAAATCGCAAACTGGCAGGAATAATCGACAATAGAGAAAAATAACAAAAAAATCATTAAAGAATAATTCTAAAATTTTAAGAGAATAAATGAAAATTAAAAAAATCGTAGGAAATAATTAAAAGAAATAATAATTGAAAAATAACGAGAATAAACGCAAAACCCTGTTAACTTTTAAGTTAACAGGGAAAGAAACAAAATTCGAAGTAATAATAATGTAATTAAAATTTAAAAAAGATAATAAAAAAGTTTAAAAAGTAATTTAAAAAAGCACATAATTATTAAATACAGAAGAAAATAATTAAAAACTGAAGAATTAAATTGAAAATAAAAAAAAATAATTAAGAATTTAAAAAAATAGTTATAGAATTGAACAATTGAATTGATATTTTAAAACCATTTTTATGATTACTTAAAAATATTCAAAAATCAGATACCTAAATATTGAATATTGAAGAATTGATTGAAAATTGACAAAAAATAATTGAAAATTGAAGAAAATAATTTAAATTTGAAGAATGGAAAAATTAAAGAAATTTATTGATGTAGAGAAAAATAATTGATACAAGTCGAAAATTTTTTATTATTAAAGAAAATAATTGAAAATTTAAAAATAGAATTGAAATTTGAAGAGAATAATGAGAAATTGAAGAAAGAAGAAAATTAAAGAAAATTGTCAAAACGAAATTTTAAAACAATTTTTATGAAATTTTTTTGAAAAAGGCCTAGAATTCTTTAATATTGAAAAATGAGTTGAATTTTAAAAAAATAAATGTTGATAGTTGAAAAGAGGCGAGAATTATTGAATGTTGAATATAATAATTAAAAATTAAGGAAAATAATTGAGAATTGACGAAAAAAATTAAAAATTAAATAAATAAATTGAAGATTAAAGAATTAAATTTAAATATTAAAAAAATAGGTAATTAATAATTGACAGAAAGATTACAAAAATGACGAAAATAATTGAATATTAAAGAAAATAATTGAGAAATGAGTAAAATAATTGACAATATTAAAAAAAATCTAAAACTGAAGAGAATAATCGACAACAGAACAAAATAATTAAAAAAATTAAAATTACAAAATTTAAGAAGAATAATTGTAATTTTAAAAACTGTTGACAATTGTAGAAAAAATTATAGATTTATTAATAATGAAATTAAAATTATTTCAACTGATATTTTTGAATTAAAATTTTAATAAATGTAAATACATTTTTTAAAAAGTAGCTGGTTTAAAAAAAAAATTTAAGTGAAAACCTTCAGGTGTGGACAGATAAAATAAATGAAGGAATAGGTAGTTAGATTTACTGAATAGAATTTTTTAAATTTATTTTATATTACTAAAATACTAACAATACAAATAATTTAATGTATTTTTTTATTTTGTATTTTATATTTATTATTTTTATTTATATTTAAAATGGTTAAAATGTTGACATTTAAATGATATTTAAAAGAAATATAAACTTAAAAAAGTAACAGCTGAAAATTACTATCTAAAGATTAATATTTAAATTGTATTTTCAATCTTTTCAATTGCGCCTTTTAATTTTGCTATTTTTCTGTTTAATGTGAATTGTTGAAATTAATATTTTAAAGCTATAAAAATCGAGAAAGCTGACACTCGAAATTAGGAAAATTTCGAAAAGAACGTTAAAAGTCTATGAATTTACAAATATTTCCAATAAGACTGACCAATCAGATATATATATATATATTCATTTTCCCTGAATTGGCTAAATATTCTACTATTGTGGTGAAACTTTTCATTGAATTATATTATTTTTAAGTATATTCACAATTTCGCTCGTTCTTACCGTAAATTATTTTCCGTAATTGCACAAAAATTTCTAGTCCTCAAAATCCTGATGTCTGAATAAAGTCGACTTTTTCCACTGCAGATTTGATGTACTTTTAATATAAAGCATTCTAAATTTTTTTTTATATTTCAAATTAAATTCAAGCTTTTTTATTCGCATTTAAATGTGATACAAGTATCACATATAAAAAACTGTATTGTCTAAAATTTACAGAAGTTTAAATGTTTTGGATAAATTTTAGAAATTTATAAATTAAACTAACTGAAATCTGAAAGAAAATTGTTTGAAATTAAGATCTGAAAATTCTTGTAAAATAAAATTTTATGTTTTCTAAAACTTTTATTTTTACTGATTAGGAAACATTTTTTAAAAAATTATAAATAATTTTATTTATTTTTCCATTCCGAAAGGAAAATAATATTCATATTTAACTTTCTACCTGAATTGAAGTTAAATTATTTTATTATAAGATTTTTATATCCGCATAATTATATTAATTTTGTTAAAAGGCCCTGTAAAAATCTTTTAATTAAAATATTTTAGTTGTATAGTTTTTATAATTGAAAGAATATGAGACAAAAACATTCTATTTATATTAATAATATTTTTTTCTGTTTTCTAATGATGAGAAATGTAAATTTTCCATTCTACATTATTTCTGATTACTTATGTCTTTGAAAATATCATTCGAGTAATTAAATAATGTAAACACAAATCGTTAATCTTTGTTTGCATTTTCTCCTATTTCTTCTTAATCTGTTGAAATACAAAAATAAAAATAGAAAAGTTTCGAAATAAATATTAAACTACGAATATAATTCATTATTAAATAGAAAAATTAAATTTTAGTTCTTAATATATAGAAGAAATAAATTTCAATTATTATTGATTTTTACATATAACACAGAAAATAAATTATTCAGATGATTGAAACTGACTTATAATAAAATAACTGATGAAAAAAATAGTTTTAACTGAAAAAAGAAAAATTACAATTTATATTCTAAAATTGATATCTAAATTAACTAAAAATGTAAATATAATTTTAATTTAATTGCTATTATTTTCTATTTATATCTAAAATTAATTAAATAACAAAATTATTTTTAATTTAATTTATTAAATTTACTTTTATCATTGTATTATAAACTTATCCTTCTCTACAAAATTCTAATTGTAAGTAACAAAAAAGCACATTTCCACTTTTAGAAATAAAATAATGAAATATGTTTGAATGACAGAATTCCTCGTACAAATATTTGTGGCCCTGAAAAGGGCCGATTGTTAACGAGTAATTGTAAAACCTACAATTTAAATTTCCATAGTTTAATTTTCCTCTTTACTGCTTTGTGGCAGTTTTTGCAGTGGACGTCTTTTTTGTTACCTGTACTTTCAGAGATATCTTAGCTGGATTCTTCTTCTTCGTTTCTTTGGTCTTCTTGACTGGAGATTTTTTACCACCAGCAGTCTTCTTAGCATCAACTTTTTTCGAAGCGGCAGTTTTTTTCTCTGGTTTCTTCTCCACAGCAACTTTCTTCTCCGTGACGGTTTTTGATTTTGAAGATTTTGATGGCAATTTGAAAGATCCAGAGGCACCCCTTCCTTTTGTCTGGATAATTTCGCCTTTTTCCACCGCAGATTTTATATACCTTTTAAGAAAAGGAGTTTGTCGTTCAGCATCCAACATATATTCTCCCACAATGTATTTTCTGATAGCTTGAAAAGAAGATCCATTACGTTCTTTCAGCGTAGAAATTGCAGCTGTCACCATTTCAGCAGTCGGAGGATGTGTAGGTTTTGATTTTGGTTTTTTATTACTCTTTGTTGAAGTGTTCGACTTCTTTGGCGTTGCTTGAGCAGCCGCAGTCACTAACAGTTCTTGAGACATTTTTAATTCAAATTGCTATTAATTAGCAAACGTCTTACTCGTACGAAACAAGAAACTGAAATGATGGGCTTCTGTTTGTGCGACGTGAATATATCTGCTTAGCGCGGACGATGAAGAAAGGCCCTTCTTTGTTTCCAAATTTCCATCATACAATTTATTCCAACTTGCAAATATTATATATCTAATTAACTTTTTTTAAAAAAAGCGTGCATTTTAATCAGATTGTATTTTATTGAAAAATTATTTTAAGGATGTTTTTTCAATTTTTGGAGAAAACGGAATAAATTATTGTATTTAATTTTAAAGTGAAAGCTGAAACAACTGAAAGTCGTGTTTCTGTTTAGTAAACATTTGAAAAGGTAGGTATTTATTTTACATATTTTACATATAACGATTTGAGAAATCTGTAAAATCAATAAAGAAACTAACGAGGAAATTAATAAAAGAATTTTTTAATGATTTCCGAAAAATGTTTATCTTGTATTTTCTAAAAGTTTAAAAATTGAACTAAAAATGATTGAAATAGGTACGATGTAAAATTTTCTTATTTATTTGCACAATTTTGTAATATTATGTTTCTCATTTTTTGTAGAATAGGGAAAGGGGGAAATAAGAAAATTTTGTTTTTTAATTTTTTTTATTTGTTTTAAATTAGCTCATACTTCTGTAAATTCATTTGATTTAATAAAGACAAACAAATTTTTGATATTTACAGAATTTAAGATTCGGAGTGGGGGGTAATAACGTAATTTACATTAATATAATTTACGTAAAAAACTCGAAGTTACGCTTAACTTTAACGCAGGAAATTCTCACAAATATATAACTAAAAATCTTATTAAATGCTGTTAAAAAAGTATTTTTTCCTTTTTTACAAAAAAGTGACAAATTTGCATAATATCGACTATTAAAAACATCTCAATAATTAGAGATTATAATATATTAATTTTTGACGTATCTCGCTAAAAATTAAATTAATGGTAAATTTAGAAAATCTCGTCAGTAATAAAAATAAATCGTTATTAATTTAGATTTTATTTATAATTTTATTTTTCTTATACATGATTTATTTGATAGACAAAATGAAAATTTGTTTCTTATAGATCGTATTATTTTGTAGATCCCAATCATTTTCCTTATCCTTTTTTATATTTTGTCACTTATTTTGCTAATTTCTCACATTTAAAAAAAACCTAATTAGTTACTAAAAAACTAAATAGTAATAAGTAACAAATTTTTTCTTTTAAAACTATAAATTTTTGCAAATGCAATAAATAATGAAAATTACGAGAATAATTACAAAATTGAAGAAAATATCTGAAAATGACAAAGAAAAATTGACAATTAAAAACAAAATTCGAAAAATGATTGGATTAATAGGCAACTGAAAAAACTAATTAAAAAATTAAACAAGAAATATTAAATTAAGAAATTAAGAAACAAGAAAAATTAAGAAAATTATAGAAATAATTGTTGTAAATAATTATTAATTGAACAACTGGATTGAAATTCGAAAAAAATTGAAAATTTAAATTTAAAGAATACAATTAAAAATTGAAAAAAGTAACTAAAAAAGCTGAGAATAATGAAATATAGAAGAAAATAATTGAAAACTGAAGAATGGAATTGAAATTTGAAGAAAATAATAAAAAAAATGAAGAAAGAAATTTAAAATTAAAGAATTAAATTCAAATTTGAAAAAATAATTGATAATTAAAAAAAGGTGAGGATTATTGAATTGAATATTGAATAAAATAATTTAAATTTTAATACTGCAATTTCAAATTAAAAGTACTAACTAAGAAGTGAAGAAAATAATTGAAACTTGAAGAATTAAATAAAAGATTAAGAAATTGAATTAAAATTTTAAAAAATAATTTACAAATGAAAAAAAAACTAGAAAACTTTTGAGAATAATCGATAACAGAATAAAATAATTTTTAAAATTGTAGGATAATTATGAAATTTAAGAAAAATAATTCCACATTGAAAAATTGGTAGAAAATATTTGAAAATTGGGGGAAAAAATTGATAATTGAAAGAAATAATTGAAAAATGAGTAGAATTAATGAAAAATTGAAAAAAATATTTGAAAAATGACGAAAACAATAGACAATTGAAAACAAATTTCGAAAAATAACAAAATTAATAGATAAAAACAAAAAAAATTGAAAAAATTAAAGAATAAACTTAAAATTTTAAGAGAATAATTGAAAAAATTGTAGGAAATAATTGTAAATTGTAGAAAATAATTAACAATTTAAAGAAATAATTGAAAAATGACGAGAATAATAATTGGAGAAAATATTAAAAATTGAAGAAATAATATGCTAATAATAATACAATAATAATAGGAACTTTTTATACACTGCCGAACAGCTCATGGGAGACATTAAAACGCATATATGCTTATGATTATTATTGTAATCAGAAGCGGATTTTTTATAATTTTTTTATAATTTTGTTATTTTAATTTTAAGGTTCTGATCTTTTTTTTTTGTAAAAGGGTACTTTTGTCGCCCGTACATGTGGTTAAAAAAATAAAAAATAAATAAATTGAAGATTAAAGAATTGAATTTAAATTCTAAGAAAATAATATAATTAAAAGAAAATGACTAAATGATTAAAATAATTAAATATTAAGAAAAATACTTGACAATTGAAAAAAAAGTTCGAAAAATGTCGAGAATAATCGACAATAGAACAAAATTATTGAAAAAATTAAAGAATAATTATAAAATTGAAGGAGAATATTAAGTTGTCAATTAAAAACTGAAGAAATTACAGAAAAAATTTTAGAAAATAAATGAAAATTGAATAAGATAATTAAAGAATTGCATTGAAATTTCAAGAAAATGATTGATAATTGGAAAAAGACGAGAATGATTAAACATTGAATAAAATAATTGAAAATTGAAGAAAATAATTGAAAATTGAAGAAAATAATTGAAAATGGAGGGAATAAATTGAAAATTAAAAAAATAAATTTAAATGTGAAGAAAATAATTGATAATACAACAGAACAAAATAATTAAAAAAAAATTATAGAGTAAATTTTAAAATTTAAGGAGAATAATTTTATGTACTCTCTATTCATGATTTCAATCAATGAAATTTCACAGGAAATCAATTAAAAATGACAAAATTGTCATTAATTTTTTTTTTTGATTGATAGATTGAAATAATTTTCAATTTTAGTAACAGCATTGAAAAGTTCAATTATTTTCTATTGATTAATCAGGTAAAAGTCACCGACAATTCAGCAGTTTTCAATTTATTTCAAATAAAATATCACTGATTACAAATCATAAAAAGAAAAATTAATTTTTTAAAACAAAATTTTATAAAATTCCCTGACTTTTCCAGGTATTCCAGGTTTTCCATGATTTCAAAAAAATTCCATGACAATTCCAGGTTTTCCAGAACCGTGGCAATCCTGATTTATTAATGATTTTACTAGATTGTACATTTAATTAATCAAAATCATATATATAATTTAAAGTGTGTTGCCAAGAGAGGGAAAATGTTATTAACAGCATTAAGTTTCAAGTAGCAATACTTTATTACAACAAATTTTGGTACATAAATATACATGGAGCCTATTATTTTTGTGTAACTATGTGTCAATTTTTAACTATATCGCTGGTTTTGAGTTTAACTTCTGATGAAGTTCAAGTTTTATTTTTTTTTTTCGACTGTCAACTGCTTCGAAATTTATTATTTTAATGCATATTTAGATAGAGATTTAATTAATTGAAAGCTCGAGAATTGTACAAAAATTAAAATTACATAAAACTGTACAAAAAAGAAATCAGAATACTGACTACACCTATTTATGTAATAGGTTTCTAATAATTCAATTATATATCTTAATTAATTTTTGCTAAAATTCTTAAACTGTAAAAAAGATAACAAATGAATAAAGAAAATCTTAATGCACGTAAAAAAAGAGAAATAATAAAATTGAATAATTTAATAGAGAAGAAGAAATGGTAAGTAATTGTAACAACTTAAAGCAAAGCTAATTATTAAATCTATGCACAGTGACACTTTCTAATCAGTGCTTGGTGAATGAAAATGTAATTGAATCAATTTATTACAACTTCTATAAAAGCTAAATAAATAATTCTATAGAATAGTAACTAATTAAAAATATTTGCTCATTACATTAATCAGAGCATTTTTTAAATATTACATTTTTTAATCCTTTAAAATGCCAATTCTTGTAATTCTCCGAGACTTTCTTGTTTAATCCATTTTTAATAAGTGTGTTTTTTAAACTGTACCTCTTCGAAACATTTATTATGTCGTTGATAACTAACAAATTATTAATATCATATCCTCGAAGGATATAATTTTATGAAATTTTTATTTTAAACTTCTAAATTTACTTTGTGAAATGCTCTAAGTCTATTAATTTAAATTATTTAAAAAATTAGATTTTTGGAAAACCATACGAAGCTCGTTACAAGGAAATCTGTAACTTTATTTATCGGAAGTGAGTCCTTTCCAAGGACATTTCATGTCCTTGCAGGTAATCGCTTTCAATTTTCCGATTTAATCGTGTATACTTGCCGTAATAATCACAGTAATATCACTAAGTCTTTACCTCACTTTCCTCTTTTACGTGGGCCTGAAAAGGTGCAACGTTTGTAATGATGTTTTTGCTACTTTGAAGGCTTGAGTGGCTCGAAGAGCGGCTGTGACTTTGACTTCCGGCACCAACTGGAGTCTGGACAAGAGGCTGTGGCGGGGTTCGCGCCCCGGAACCATTACTAGTGTTAGAATTTGGTTGAAGTTGCATATGGTACTTATAAATATTTTCCGTGCTTTCCACGACACCTGAAATTTCAATATTTAGTGAGTTATAAATATTTTAAATATGAAATAGGGGAGAATACCCAACAGTAGATAGTAAAAATTTCCAACAGGTGTAATTATTTCAGGTTGAAGTAATTAATAACATTTTTAACACAAAAACGAAGCTAATGTATTCAATTAATTAATACAACCAGCAAAATGAGCCTAAAATTAACCACTTATTTATTATAAGTATTTTTATTATACGATAAAAATTTACTCAGGGTTGCCACAAATATCTTATTACAATTTTCTCTGACTTTTCCCTGATTTCCAGACAAATTGTTTTATTTTTCCCTGACCTTTTTTGAGTTCTTAAAACTAATTTTTTGTACATTTACCTTACAGGGCTGCCAGTGGACTGGCAGATTAAAAATAGCGAAAAAAATGACTTTTTAATTTAAAAAGTGAGTAAATAGTGAGCTTTTAAGTAAAAAAAAGTGAGTAAGCAATAATGAGTTCGAAATTACTAATATTAATTTATTTTGGGCCCGTCAGCAGAAAAAGTAATTCAAATTTAAAGAAAATAAATCAAAAATGGCAAAAATAATTGAAATATGAAAAAAATAATTGAAAAATGACAAGAATAATTCAACTTTGAAAACAAAATTGTAATATGATAAAACTAATTAAAAAATTGATTAAAAATCAAAAAATGAAGACAAAAATTAAAAATTTTAAATTTGAAGAAAATAATTGAAAAGTTTAAAAATAAATTGAAGCTACAACAAAACAATTGAAAAATGATAAAAAATAAATCAAATTTGAAGAAAAAATTGTGGCTGGTGTAAAAAATTAAAATTTTGAGTACAAAAAAAAGTTATAGAAGTTTCAAGAAAATAATTGAAACTTGAAGAAAATTATTTAAAAATGTCAAAAAACAAATTCACATTTGTAGAAAATAGTTAAAAAATGACCAAAATAACTGAAATTTGGAAAAAAATTAATGAAAAATGAGCAATATATAATTCAAAAATGAAGTAAAAAATAAAAAATGTAATACATTAATTGAAAAATTGTATAAAATGCTTGAAAAATTAACGATATAATTAAAATGTGAAGCAACTAGTTGAATAATAACATAAATAATTGAAAATTTGTGTTAATAAATTCATGACAATATTATAATTGTAATTTAAAAAAAATAATTAAAAAATGATAAAAATAATTGATAACTGGAGTGAAACTTAAAAATTTGAAGAATTCTTGAAAAATTAACGATACAATTGAAATGTTAGGAAACTAATTGAATAATAACAAAAATAATTGAAAGCTAGTGTAAAAATTAAAAATTTATAGACAATAATTGAAAAATATATTAGGAGTTTAAGGAAAATAATTGAAATTTGAAGAAAATAATTCAAAAATGGCAAAAAACTTTAAATATGAAGAAAGTAATTGAAGGTTGTAGGAAATAATAGAAATTGGAAAAAATAAAGTTTGAGAAAAATAATTATTGAATGTTGAAGAAATGAATTGAAGTTGGAGGAAAATAATTGAAATTTGAAGAGAATAATTGAAACATGATTTAAATAATTGATAACTGGTGTACAACTTAAAAATTTTAAGAATACTTGAAAAATTTACGAAACAATTGAAATGTTGAGAAACTTATTGAATAATGACATAAATAATTGAAAGCTAATGTAAAAATAAAAAATTTATGGACAATGATTAAAAAAAAGAAAAAATATATTATAGGAGTTTGAGAAAAATAATTGAAATTTGAAGGGAATAATTCAAAAATGGAAAAGTAATTACAGTTTGAAGAAAATAATCGAAATTTGTAGAAAATAATTGAAAAAGGTGTAAAAAATTAATAAATTCGTGATAATAATAAAAAGAATTAAAAAAATGATTGAAATATGATGAAGAAAATAATTTAACACTGATGTATGAAATTTAAAAATTCATGACAATAAAAAATTGGAATAAAATTATTGAACTTTGTAGACAATAATTTTAAAATGGCAGAAATAATAGAAGAATATGAAGAAAATAATTGGAAAATGACGAAAATACTTGAATAATGACAAAAAAAAAAAGTTTAAAGAAAATAATTGAAAAATAACAAACGTAAAGTGAAACTTCTGTAGAAAATTTAAATATTTCTGATAATAATTTAAAGATTGAAGAACATAGTTGAAATTTTAATAAAATAATTGAAAAATGACAAAAATAAATGAAAACTTGTGTAATAAATTTAAATATTCATGACAATAATTTAAAGACTGAAGTAAATGAAATTGATATTTGAAAAAATTATATTCAAAATCGCAAAAATACTTAAAAATTGACAAAAATACTTTTAAGTTGACAAATGTACTTTAAAAATGACGAAAATAGTTGAAACAAGGTGGAGAAATTAAGTATTTGTAGACTGTAATTAAAAACAAAAATTTGTAAAAAATTGTAATTGGGATATGAACAAACTAATTGATTTATAAAGTAAATTATTTATTAATCAGGCGCCAATATCAGAAGACCCCCTCCTCTTCCTCCCCCAGAGGGAATAGACATTTTACCCAAAAAATGAAAAAAGTGAGTTTTTTTAATAAAGTGAGTAATAGTGAGCGATTTTAAATAATTAAATAAAAAGAGTAAAAGTGAAAAAAGTGAGTCACTGGAAGCCCTGAATTTAAAATTGTGAAAGATAAATATTTTTCAGATTGCAAAAATTAATTAATTTTAGAAAAGTTTAAAATATGACTTCTAAACATTTATTTAGTAAATTTTTATACTGAGTAAATTACAGAAGAATATAGTTTTTCTTCCATTTTAAAGATTCTTGAATTTTTCCAGTAATTTTGATAAAAATCCCTGACTTTTCCCTGATTTCCCTGACTTGTGGCAAACCCTGTTACTGAAAAATTACCTCCTGCCAACAGTAGATAATCGTTTCCTATTTGAAGAATATAAATTATGAGACAGCTTTCTTTCCGTAAAACAATTTCTTGAAAAGTATTTTTCAAAATAAAATCAATTTTTCAACACAAAAGTTGTTTTTTCTTTAATAATTAAATGAATATTTTGTGGAGCAACTAATTCATTTATATAAGTGTTTTCTAAATTTTTTTTATTGATAATGAATTAATTTTGGTTAGTTGATATAAAAGTATTCAAACTAAATTAAAAAGTTTTTGAAAATAAGAAAATGCTATCAAAACATAACCTCAACTTCTGACAGTTCTATATAATGGAGATGATGGATTTTTTTTGAGTACTCAAAATCGACTTTTTCCATTTCTGCACGATGCTATTCATATTCTTTCAAAAAAACATTGTTAGGTTACCTTATTTTATTCCTAAAATCATATTATAATAAGCTGAATTAAAAATTTAAAGCAATTTTGTAGAAAATTCAAATTATCTACTATTGAATGGTCTCCCCTATAGTTTTTTTTTTAAATAATGTTAAACCCACCCGCTTGTAAATTTAAACTTCGTCCTCGAACACCAGCTTCTTTTGCCGGTGGACTCCACCAATTGACAAATGTTCCGACAACTGGAACATGCCTCAAAATTCCCTCTTGCCAAAGTTTTTCCGCGTTTTCTCGCTCCAGGTCAGTTTGCGCAGCTTCGATTCCTCTTTTCACTACTTCTGACATCGTGTCCAGGAGTTTCGAACTGGCCTCGACTTCCTGACCCACCTGGAGTACCAACGAGAGTAATTCTGCCACATCTGCAAAAATTGAAAATAGAAATTAATTAGAAATTCATAATTAAAAATTATGTATTATATTTTTTACAAATTCAGGATGTCTAGAGAATGATTTTCAAATTCCGGGATCGGAAACTATAATTTTTTTCGGATTTGTTATTTTAATGATTAATAACTGAATATTTAAAATATTGATTGGTTTGAGAAGTTTTAAACAATCTAAATATGTCGTTTTATTTAGAAGAAAATACAGAAACATAATTTGAAAAAGAACAACAAAAATCCAGAAAAATTATTAAAAGATTTAAGGTCAAGGTTCTTATTCTCATAACCTTAATCTAGAAAGTATATAGTTTTTCAAGTTTTTCATCCGGAATAAATTAAAAATATTCAATAATTATTATTTGACTCAAATTTTGTCGCAACATAATTTTTCCTAAAAAAAAAATTGGGTCTTTAAAAATTTGGTGAAATTAATTTTAATAATATTTCTATTTAATGTAAATTTGTGAAGTAATTTTTTAATAAGAGATAATGAAAAATAGCGAAAACTTTTCATCGAAATTAAACAGAATACATAGAAATGAGGAAAGTACAATTGAGGAAAAGCTACTAAAAAACTAATACTACTTCCTGAATCTACTAAAAAGTTTAAAAATGGAAAATATGTAAATGTAAAAAATAAAAAAATTAGAACCACAAAAAAAAAGAATGAAAAAATTTCCTTGGAATTAAAAAGGTAAGAAAATTATGAAAAGAAAAAAAAGAAAAGTAAGAACATCTACATTAGAATGAAAAACAAAAAATTAAGAAAAATATATATAACAAACTGGAAAATTCTTCTAAAAATTTAAAATTTCTACGGACTTTTCATCTTAAATTAAGAAAATAAATTTAAAAAGCAACGAAAATACGCATCAATTTGACTAAATAGAAAATCTTTAGAAAATCAGAAAAATAATGACGATTAATAATATTGAATGAAATAATCAATATTAAGGAAAAAGCAGAGAATAATTTTTTTGAAAATTTGAAATTGTGAATGAAAAAAGTTTAATATTTTTCATAAAATTAGGCAATTTGTTAGAAATAGAAAAAATGATGATTAAAAAAGAATTATCATAAAATAAAATAAAAGAAAGGCCTTTGAAAAATTAGAATAATGAAGAAAATATGAAAACAAGTAAATAAAAAAAACAAATTAATGTTTTTAAAAACTTAGAAATGTTATTAGGAAACAAAAAAAAATTTAAAGGGAAATCTTTTCTAAGAAATAGAAAAATGATGTCAAAACTGAAAACTTAATTAATAAAATATGAAGGATTGATAAAAACATTGTAAAACATTATAAAAGATTGAGCAAATTGAAAAAAATTTTAGGAGTTAAGTAAAAGCGTTGAAGAAATAAGAAAGACTAAAATAAAAACATATATCTAATAAAAAATAATATATTAAGTATTTAAAAATGCGCTTAATGAGCCTTTAATTGCGTAAAATGACTTGAGTTGGTTTTTTAAGAACTATTATTAATTTTTGATTATTAAAATTTGGATTAAATGAAACTGGAAAGTCTGAATAAATTGAAATATAAGTTAAATAACATTTGGAATTTATTTAAATTATAATAACTTGAATATAATAAAATTTAATATCTTTTTTGTCTTTTTTTTTTTTAACCCAAAACTTTTAGAACGCATTTTGACCATGTCTGATTCAATTCAAAATTCCCTGATCTTTTACCAAATTCCCGATTTCATCATGCTGTATTAAGTTCCTATCAATTTCTTGAATTTTCCGAATCGCTAGACACCCTGTCAATTTAAAAAAGTTTTAAGTTCGTGACGAGTTATAAAAAAGGTATCTTAGATGGACTTGTGAGATTTAATACGTTTTATTTCAGATAAAACATATTTTTAAAATGTTTTTATCTAGACTGACTATTTATGTTAATAAGGTAAAAAATTTAATTTACGTCCAACTTACATCAAAGATAGGATATTTAGTTATAAATAATTACAAAAACTATTATTTATTTTATTAAGTTTTACGGTTATAATAATTTATTTTCTTTGATTTGTAAACTTTGGTTTCTGTAAACTCCGGTTCATAAATGCGAAGTGCATGGGGATAGTGTTTTGTTTTCTTTAAAAAAAAGTCGTTTATCCGAATTTATAACCAGAATATTTGTTTATTTAAATATATTTATTTTAATTCATTATTAAATATCTCAAGAATATCCGTGGATATCCTATGAACATCCTCTAAATAACCGAACATCCTTGGCATGTTCGTTTAAGGTAAAAAATTAAACATTTTAAATCAATGTTTTTAACCTTTCAAATTTGAAATTTTTTTATATAAGACTAAAAACGTTAATTTAAGTTTAAATTTCCATAAAATTATTTTTTTTAAATAATTGTTCAGAAATCGAACATCTTGAATAATTTTAACTTAAAAATGTAATGTTGTCAAAAATCAGCACGTTGTCGAGAATCACCCTTATCGCCGAAGATAACATAACATTTTTTGCTTCTTAGGTCCCTTTTTTAAAATCGCATCACATTTGATAAAAAATTTCTTACCAGTGTCTTGAGTGACCATTCCGAATCGAACACAGGCCAAACCATCGGAACCTTCTCCAAGAGAAAAGGCAGCATCTGTACTTCTCAAGGAATCTACAAGCTGGGTATTAAGTTTATTAAGTTCCTCCTTTGTCTGATCAGTCATGACATTGATCCAAGTTGGTGGAGCGTATCGAACTCCACCTAAACCGGCCCATCCTGGCATTTCCACCAAATGCAGAGAATCGTTCTCCGTCACTAATTTAACAAAAGTGTCTTTATGCTGAACGGTGGCTATGAGAATTTCTATCTGCTGATCTAGACAGGCGACGACATTGTCAATGTCTTCACTGGTTGGCGGTTTTTCGACGCTTTCCAGCGGACATATACGAATCGAGACACCGTGCTGTTCAATTTCACAAAGCTCGATTTGCACATTCTCAATGTCTCTTTGAAGTATTTGTCCCAACCAGGAGTTTAGTTTATCATAATAAATTGGTACTCGCTCGACTGACTGAGAGTCGTAATCGGCAGGAACAAATTGAAAAACCAAGGCACTTGACACGACTTCAAACAGTTGGCTATTTACAGGACTTAACATTAACTCGTTCAAGGATAAGGTTCCTGATTCTCCGCCTGGAGGTTGACTCTAAAAAAGTGAAAATTTCGATTATAATTTACAATAATTAGTAGGGGGAGATCCCCCAACAGTAGATAGTAAAAATTTCTGATAGGTGTAATTATTTTAGGCTAAAGTTATTAATAGAATGCTTAATGCTTAAATGATGCTAATATATTCAAGTAAGTAATGCAGAAAGCAAAATGAGCCTAAAATTAACCTCTTCTTCATTTTGAAAGTTTTTTTAACACGATAAATAATCACTCGATAAGCAACCTTATGTCAACAGTAGATAATCGGCTCCTATTTAAAGAAAACTAAGTGTTGAGCAGTTTTTTATGCATAATACAAATTTTTGGAAAGATTTCTTCAAAATATAATCAATTTTTCCCGATAAAAGTTGTTTATTCTTAAATATTTAACTGAAATATGAGAAATAAGAGACTTTTTCACTTCTCTGAATCACGCCTACCAAACTTGAGAGCTTAAAAGAGAGGCAAATTTGAAATTAAGACAACTAAATTTCACATATATTCTTGTATCTCTTGTGTAGCAACTAATTTATTTATATAAGTGTTTTCTAAATTTTTTTTATTGATAATAAATTGATTCTGGTCATTTTATATGCAAGAATTCAAGCTACATTAAACATTTTTTCGAATGAAAAAAATGGCTTCAAAACATAACCTCAACTTCTGACAGTTGTGCCGCGATTCTGAAATGGATTATCTATACTGTTGATTATCTACTCTTAGAATTTATACTGATTTATAAAAAGTGCTAAAATATTTATAAATAAAGAAAATTAACATTTGGCAACTGCCCATATTGTTTCTTAAGATTTCAATTTTGATAATAACCCGTTTGTGAGCGCTAGAGTTGCAAAATTCTATTAGGCGAATCCGGTTACATTCTCGAGAATATAACCGAGAAATTAACTTAACATTACAAATTAACTATAAGTTAATGAAGTGTAAAAATTAATATTAAAACAATTATGAACAGTGTTTTATATAAATTATAAATATTGTAATTTCGTATATCAAACTCGATTAAACAACGTGCGATTAGTTTCTACACCTTTTGTTATCAACAATTGTAAATTTACAAATTAATTAAAAAAAAAAAAAATGAAAACGATTAAAATTGTCGAAAGTAATTTAAAAAATCATAGAAATATTTTAAAATTAAGGAAAATAATTTTAATTTTAGAGAAATACTTCAAAATCTTAGAAATAAATTGAAAAAAAATTAGAATAATGAATAGAATAGAATAATGAAAAATTGGAGAAAATAATTGAAAATTGAAAAAAGTGATTAAAATGGAGATAAATAATTAAAAATTTAGAAAATTAATTCAGAAATGATGAAAATGATTAAAAAATTAAGAAAATAATTGAAAAAATTACATAATATATTTTAAATAAAGAAAAATTAAAGAAAATTTCTGAAAAATACTTGAAACTTTTCGGAGTTGATTTAAAAAAAAAAGAAAATAATTAAAAATTATAATTTTTAATTGAAAAAATTACATAATATATTTTAAATAAAGAAAAATTAAAGAAAATTTCAGAAAAATACTTGAAACTTTTCGGAGTTGATTTAAAAAAAAAAGAAAATAATTAAAAATTATAATTTTTAATTATTTTCTTTTTTTTTTTTAAATTTTTAATTATTTTCTTTTTTTTTTAAATCAACTCCGAAAAGTTGAAAAAAAAAGAAAATAATTACAAATTATAATTTTTAATTATTTTCTTTTTTTTTTTAAATCAACTCCGAAAAGTTTCAAGTATTTTTCAGAAATTTTCTTTAATTTTTCTTTATTTAAAATATATTATGTAATTTTTTCAATTATTTTCTTAATTTTTTAATCATTTTCATCATTTCTGAATTAATTTTCTAAATTTTTAATTATTTATCTCCATTTTAATCACTTTTTTCAATTTTCAATTATTTTCTCCAATTTTTCATTATTCTATTCTATTCTATTCATTATTCTAATTTTTTTTCAATTTATTTCTAAGATTTTGAAGTATTTCTCTAAAATTAAAATTATTTTCCTTAATTTTAAAATATTTCTATGATTTTTTAAATTACTTTGGACAATTTTAATCGTTTTCATTTTTTTTTTTTTTAATTAATTTGTAAATTTACAATTGTTGATAACAAAAGGTGTAGAAACTAATCGCACGTTGTTTAATCGAGTTTGATATACGAAATTACAATATTTATAATTTATATAAAACACTGTTCATAATTGTTTTAATATTAATTTTTACACAAATAGAAAATTAATGAAAAAAGATAAACATAATTTAAAATTGAAAAGAACAATTTTTAATTTAAGGGCATGTGATGGATTATGACGTGCCTCTTATAGGTAAAATTTGTCCGTAAGCTTTCTCTAAAAAATAATAAATATTTAGACACCAAACTTTGTAAATTTTCTTAAAATATAATTAAAAAGGTCTGACTGACCCAAATTTATTTAAAAATTGCCTTAAAATTAATTTCTATAAAAATTCGCTGCTTTTCAGAAATTAAAAAAAATTAATTTAAAAGCAAAATTCAAACAAATTTGGGTCAGAAGGAACTTTTTAATGATATTTTAAGTAATTTTACAAAGTTTAGAATCAAAATATTTATTATTCTAAGAGAAAGGTTACGGACAAATTTTGCCTATATCAGTGACGCCATTTTCTATCACATGCCCTTAAGAAAAATAATTGTAAAAAATTCAGAATATAGGTACATAAAATACAAGAAAATCGTAGATTTAATTGAAAAATGAAAATTTCGGATAAATAATTAAAAACTCTTTGGAAATTATAAAACCAAATGAAAATAATTGAAATTTAAGAAAAATACTTCAAAATATTAAAAAATAATTTTACAAAATGAGAATAATAATTAAGAATTTAGGGAAATAAACGAAAAATGATAAAAATAATTTAAAATTTAAAAAAATAATATGATCAAAATAATTAAAAATTTTAAAAAATAATTGAAATATGATAAAAATAATTAAAATTGCAGATAAATAAATGAATTTTTTGAACATTGTGCAAAAAGACTGAAAATAATTAGAAATTGGAGTAAACAATAGAAAAACAACAGAATTTATTTTTAAGCAAAGAAAATAATTGATAAATCGTTAAAAAAGTTGAACATTGAAAACAATAATCTAAATTTGAGATAATAACTGGAAATTTAAGAAATTAACTGAAAAATAATTAAAAGATGAAGAAAATAATTGCAAAATGATAAAAAGAAATGAATATTGAATAAAATAATTGGAAATTGAGATATATATTTGAAAGTTCAGGAATAATGAAAATGATTAAAAATTGAAGAAAATAATTGCAAAATGAAAATAATAATAGTGAACTAAAACAATTATTTTCATTCTGCGATAAATGATATGAAATTTAGCAATAAATAATAAAATTGTTTTATTGCTGAAGAAAAAATAATAAAAATTAAAAAAGTGATTGAAAAAATTGAAAAAAATAATTGAAATTTGCGGAAGATAGATATAAGATTTAGGGAAAAAAGTGAGAAACAATGAAAATAATTAAAAATCGCAGAAAGTAATTGAAAAATGATAAAAATGGTTGAAAATTGTAGTTTAAATAATCGAAATCATAAAAGAAAAAAATTATTAAAAATTTCAGAAATTTTTTAATTACTTTCCAAATTTAGTATATATTTGAACCGTGGATTAATTAAACTTTTTATCAATGCAAGTTCAAATTAACCGAAATTAAAATTGCTATAAATTTAAAATTTGAGAACATTTTAAAAATGTGATATATGATGTAAAAATTTAAAACAAAAAAACATATAATGACAAACTTTAGGTGTGGACATTATTTACTTTTAACATTGAAATTTAAATCATTACTATGAAATTAGAATGACACTAGAAATTCTATTTTCGCACATTAATCGAGAAAATTTGACTTAACTTGATAAATAAATAGAAAAATTAAATTCTCATAAATTCTCGATTAGAATTTTGGTCAGTTATATTCTCGTTCTCATTACCGTTCTCCAGATAATATTACTTCTTCGCAACTGTATGTGAGCCCGGAAATATTTTTTTTTTCGTAAAAATCGTAAATATATGACAAGTTGAAAATTTTTTTTAACCTTAAAAAACGTTTTTTCCATTTATAAACGACAATTATTCATATTGTTCCAAAAAAAATTGGTTAGGTAACCTTATTTTATTCCTAAAATCTTATTATTATGAGTTAAATTAAAATTTTGAAACCGTTCTCTAGAAAATTGAAATTATCCACTGTTTGCCATCATCTACTGTTGGGTGGTCTCCCCTATATCAATTTAAAATATTTCCTCTATGAGGAAGCAAAACTATGGAACACTTACCAATATTCTTATGCAACTAAATTTTTTAATTTTATTATATAACTCTTCAATAATAAAGAAGCACTGCTTGATTCTATTTTGGATTCCGTCTCTACCAAGTGCTTGTAATGCGGTCCACAGTGGTAAAGTGGGTAACCGTCTGGACAAAGAATCCGACATCAAACCGGAAACCAAGGAAAGAGTTGTGTCTCTCGACGTAGGACGTGTTCCTTTTGTATCTGTCAGTCTGTACAAAGTCTATTAAAAAAATAATTAAGGAATCATATCACCAAATTGAAATCTTCTTTAAAAAATAAAAATTTGATGTTAATTGTTTTCTAAACCATGAGAATTTTTAAAGGATACAACTACTGGTAAGGATGGTATTCCAAGCCAAACACCAAGAGGCAAAGTGATGCTGTCAGCGATTTTGGAAGGCTGCAATGAAAAAAATTTAATTTATAAAATTCAGGTCTGCAATTAAAATCATGATTTAAATAAAAAAAAAAATTTACAATTATTCGAATGTCTAATATTGAATGTAAAAAAATGCAAACTATGAAAAAAGACCCAGAAATTTGTGGATAAATCTTGAGAATTTTAATATTTTATTCATTTATAAAAAATTAAAAAATTGTGCTAATACACAATAATAATAATAATAATTTTTATATCCTTAAGTCATTATAATAAATAAACGTCAATTGACTCATGTTCCAATTTATTCAAACTTTTAAATTTAAATTTAAAAGCATAATAATTAAATAATTAAATAAATATTTTTAATTAAATAATAATTAAAAATAATTAAATAAATTCGTTTCACGAAACACAGTAGTATTATTATAATTATGTTTCTGATCTCTGAACTTTCTGTAAATTTCTTGTAAATCAGTATAAACAAGTATGTACCTCATAATCAATATTGTAATTTGCGGCCTATTACTTTATATGTTATTATCAATTTTTAGAATTTAGTACATACTATCTTAATGGGTTTCTTACCCGTGTATATTCTTAAATAAATATTAAATACTGAAAATGATTATAACGATCACTCCGTGTCAGGTCAAAAAATTAAAAACAAATTTTTTATGTTTTAACGGCACAGCCGTCCTTTTTATAAACGTCAAAAGATCAACAAAATAATTTGAAAAAAATATATTTTTTAAAAGTTTAAAAATTGGTAAGTTATTAAACGTCTATAAAATGTTATTTGTGTCAAAAGTTATATATTGATATTTTAATGTTTCTGAAAAGGACGGCTGTGCCGTTGAAACGTCAAATTTTGTTTTTTAATTTCTTCACCTGACTCAGAGTGAAAACTGTTTAACTTTTTTCTTATAATTTCTTATTTTTAAAAAATTTTAAGATTTTTTCTTCTTTTAATTTTGATATTTTTTTTTGTATTTGTCTTTTTATTTTAGGATTTTCTTTAATTTTCTTCTTTTTATGTAAATTATTTAATATTATTTTACACGATTTTGTTTATTATAACATTCAGTAAACTTTTTATTTCGTTGATTTTCTTAATTATTTCCATATTTTTTCAAATAATAATGTGTTGGACTTGTTTTAAGTGTAATATTATAAAAATATGTATTTAATTTTCCTAAACTATTTTATTTTTAAAGCATTTTTAAATTTCTTTTGTGGACTTTTTATTCATCTTTATATACATTTTTTTATTATATTTTTATTAATTCTAATTTTTTAGAAGATTTTTACCAATTTTTTTCATTTTTTGTACTTTGTACATTCTTTTTCAGTTTGTTAAATTAAGAAAAAAAACATTTCTACATTTTCTTCCTATTTATTTAGTTTTCGTGTTGTTTCACAATTTTTTTAGTCCTTCCTTGCATTTTAATCAATTCTTTAATATTCGTCATCATTTTTCTATTTCTTAAAAACATTGTTTTTTCTTTTAAATTGTTTATTTATTATCATGTGATTACGAATGTTTTCGTCTTCTACTTTTTTGAAGAGGTTTCATCTTTTATTTTATATTATGTAAATTTAATCTTGTACCAAATACTCTCATTTTAACATCGTTCTTCTATTTCATAGAATTTTTTTCTTTTACAATTTTTTAAAATTTTGGTCTTTAATTTGTAGAATAATTCTCTCATTTTTCTAATTTTTGAAAATGTTTCCTTTTAAGAAATATATTTTAACGTTTTTTTAATTATCTTCTTATTTATTTTTTTAATTTAAAAAAAATGTCTGTAAATAGTTTAATCTTTTGAAAAGAGTTTCTAATTTTTATGTCACTGTTTCATTCTTGCGATGTTTTTTTAAAATGTTTCTTTATTTCTTCAATAATGTCCAGTATTTTTTTTATTTAAAAAGAATTTATTTGTTTTTTTAATAGACTATTTTCTTATCTTATTACGTTTTTATGTTGTTTTTTTCTTATAGTTTAATCTTTTTTCGTTGCTTTTGCCTATTTTTCGTAATTTTGCAATTATATGAATTTAAAGATATTTTGTTTTGAAATGTTCTCATTTATTCGACATAATTTGTTTGATTTTGATTAAATATTTTATTGTTAATTATTTCTTATTAAATGTTCTCAGTTTAAAAAATAAACTACTTACAAATAAACATTTGACAATTTTATATAGATAGAATGTTTATAGATAGAATAATGTTTTTTCGAAACTTGGGAAAAAGAAAATTAATTGCAAGAAAAAACTTGAAACAAGGCAGGACATAAATTAAAACTGAAAAGTAGTGAATAAATATGAAGGCAGTTGATTTGTAATGTCTATTGTAACTTTCGAATTTGTTTTAAACTTCAAGGTCGCTCGAAACCCGGTTTTCTAATAAATTTGTTTTTTATATACTATTATAAGGCTCTGTAAAAACCTTTATAATTACGATAATTTAGATTAAGTGGAATATATTTTTACCAAGTCTTTCGTAGAATTGCTTAAAGCCAGTGAAGCAAGGGAATGTCCTCTGAGATGCAACCAAACATTGTATTTATCACAAATTTCGCGAAGTCTGCTTATATTATCACAGTGTCCAGTTAGAACGGATCCTGCTTCTGCTAAAACTAATAAAGGTGTCACAGAATTTGATTGTGAGTCCTCTGCCAAGCGTCTCTCCAAAGCGGAAACATCCATACAGTAACGTGAACCAAACATCGTGTTTTGAGGAATAGGACGTATACAATTTAACGGTAGAGAAAGCTGAAAAAGTTAATTTTGATATTAAAAAATAAATCAATGTGTAAATTAATTTATAATCAACATTTTTGACAATAAAACTTGATTAATAAGAAACAAATTCTTTTTTTTTAAAAGAAAATAAGTATATACATATATACTTATACATATACCTCTAATATACATTAGAGGGCAATTTTTTTTTAAATAAAAAATAATGATCAAAATTTGAGAAAAATACTTAAAAATCTGAGAAATTAATTGATACAAATGAGAATAATTAAAGAAATGAATAAAAAAATTCAAGATACATATAATTGAAATTTAAGATAATTAATAAAAAATTTTGAAAATTATGAAAACAATGAAAATAATTTAATATTGAAGAAAATAATTGAATTATGAGAAAAATGCTTAAAAATCTTAAAAAATAATTTGACAAAATGAGGATAATAATTTCAAATACATAGAGGGGAATAATTAATATATGATGAAAATAATTAAAAATTTAGGAAATTAATTCAGAAATAATGAAAATGAATAAAAACTGAATAAAATAATATAAATAATTTAATATTGAAGAGAATAATTGAAATTTGAGAAAAATAACTGAAAAAATTACGTGATATAAATATAATATATTTATATTTATATTACGTAATTTAAATTTGAAAACAAATATTTTTAATTTAAGAGAAATAATTGCAAAAAATATAGAATATACATAAAATATAAAAAATCATAGATATAATTAAAAATTGAATAAAGTAATGAAAATGTCAGATAAATAATATTAAAAACTTTTTGGAAATTGTGAAAAAAATGTAAATTAAATTAATTTATTGAAATATCAAATAAATAGTTCAACATTTTGGAAATTATGAAAAAAATTGATAATTATTAATCAGTGAAGAAAAAAATGGGATATTTGAGAAAAATATTTGAAAATCTGAAAATTTAATTGCAAAAAATGAGAATAAGTTAAAATTAAAAAAAAGAAATTAAAAAGGCTAAAAATAATTGTAACTTAAGATACAATTAATAAATTTTTTTGGAAATTATGATAAAAAATGAAAAAAATAATTAAAATATGTGACGCTCCGCGAGAGAAGGGACCTATCGCTGAGAAAGCAAACTTTAAAGAATGGACGGGCAAAGAGGAGGAAGAAAAATCGAGACGCTTAACATGCCCATGTTTAAAGCTTTATAACAAGAAAACTAATTGCAGGAATCAAATTTCGATTTTTGGAACTCAAAAAGCAACTCAAAAACTATCAATTGTCATGAAAAAATCAAACTAATTAATTGTTTATTTCACGGGACGGTCGTTCAAAGAAAAATCAAAAAATGCGATATACTTAGTATGTCTAGGTTTGAAGCATTATAACAAAAAGTGTAATTACAAAAAAGAATTTTTGAAACATGGAACTGAAAGAACAACTCAAAAATTGTCTTTTAGCATAAAAAAATGAAAATTGATTTTTTCGGCGATAGGTCCCTTCTCTCGCGGAGCGTCACATATGATGAAAATAATTAAAATTTCAGATAAATAATTGAAGTTTTTGAAAATTATGCCAAAAGAATGAAAATAATTATAAATCGGAGATATTAATTACAAAATGAAAATAATAATGGCAAATTAAAAAAATTAATTTCATTTTGCTATAAATAATATAAAATTTGCAATAAATAATGAAATTGTTTTATTGCCGAAGAGAAGATAATTAAAATAAATTACTATTAACATTAAAATTCAAATCATTACTAATAAGAATGACACTAGAGATTCATTTTCGTACACTAATTGAGAAAATTTGACCTAATTTGAATAAATAAATAAAAAGCTAAAATTCTTATAAATTCTCGATTAGTTATATTCTCGTTCTCATTACCATTCCCCAGGTAATATTACTTCTTCGCAACTCTACTAGACACCCTGCATATGCAATAATAAGACAAAAAAATACATTTTACGATACCTGTCTACACAAATGTTGCACGACTCCCAAAGGAGCAGACACGCAACTGTAAATTAAAGGATGAGATGATGCTAAGGCTGAGAATCCATCCTCCATGTAACGTGGATATTTTTTGTGTAAGGCGAGTTTTGTAACACGAACGAGACCCTCGAGATGATCTTCATGAAATGATGATGCACAATCAACGAACCGAAAAATGTGACTTAACCATCGAGTTGTATCTGTGGCTAATCTCCCCGCCAGTCTTTGAGCATGATTTCTAGGTAAAGCGGCTGCATAGGCCGAAATTGTGTGAGCGATTAGCGTTAATTTTGCTGCGTCAGTTAAAGTTGGCAAATTTGCAATTTGATTTGTCGTTGTTTCCGTTTTCCCATCGTCAATTATCTGTGGAACGTCTTCATGTATCACCAAATCCTGTAATAAAATAAAATACATTATTTTCTGAACATTTTTCAATACTTTAAACAGATAAAAATAATACATAATATATTAAATTAAATTGAAAATTTAATACTTTGTTTATTTAAAAAAAAAAACTATTTTAAGATTCTACAAAGTTTTTTAGTTTCACAAATAGCAATAGAAGATATTTCTTATCCTTATCTAACTATAAAATTTTATCGAGTTGTAAACATTTATTTTTAAAACACAGCTGGAACATTAAATTAACATAAAACTTATCGAACAAGAATTGTTTCAAGTACAATACGAATTTTGCAGCAATTTTCGTATTTTTCCTTATTTATCAAAAAATAATTTACACAAAAACTTTCGTTTTTTATATAAATCTGAAAAATTATTACATTCCACTTATTTTTAAACATTACTATTGATAAAATTTGTGAATTCCATCGACATTCTTTAATGTTAAATAATAAAAACCACTCAATAAAATGTACTATTTTCTGTTCTCTAAACGCATATTATCAACCTTAAAAACAATATTAAAATCTTAATATTCCTTTGATTCAGTATAACAATACCTCATTCTTTTGAATCACAAAATATAATATGTAAATAATAAATTAATAAATCAAATAAAGACACGTGATAAACAATCAGTTATCGAGCTAATGGAAAGAGCCAATCACAACACAGAATGCATGCTTTCTAACCAATGACAAGTGAAGAATGGCTTATCTTAATAATATTTACCTGGATCAGCCCAAGAATTTCTTCCGGGTGTTTAAATTGTGTCAAAAATCCCGAAGGATTATTCCAAGCCGATCCTCCTGTTTCAGAACCCTTTTCAACTGCTTCCTCTAATCGAGATATCACCTGCGATGCTTGAAATTCGAGGGCACCCACTTCGTTATTCGCTCCGGCGACCTGTCAAATTTTTGTTTCTTTTTTTTAGTTTAAACATCTTGTCTACAACTTTTTTTATTTTAATAAATAATTCGTTTAACTTTAAACACTTGTCAACTAAAATTTGCACAAACCTCAATACTCGGTACATTTTCCATCGTCGTTTTTTCGTTTTCTACCTCATCGGCCATCGTGGCACACGCAGTGACGTCGCATGAAATTTAGGAACTAAAATTTTTTTTTTCAATTTTTGCTAAAACAGGGACAGAAAACGAAAATGGAAATATTCAAAAAAGAAAAGTATCAAGGAAAAAATATATTTAAAGGAAAATAATTTTGGTTTTAATAGAATGATATATTTGAAGAGGTGATTCCCCCTTTTTGTACGTTCCTATTATTTTATCGATACTCCAAACATTTTCAAAACACTTTTATATTTCAAACATATCACATTTCTTTCATTATAATCAAATAAGTAGGTAAAATGTTTATAATAATAATATAGTGTATAAAGAAAGAAAAAATATACCAAGATATTTGTTTTTATGTTTATTGTACAATTTTTGTTACTAAGCACTTGTAGAATAAAATGTAATTAAAAAAACAACAACTTATTATATTTATAAAATTTCGGCTATACCACCAGCTTTAGTTAACGCTTCTTTTAATTGGTCAGCTTCTTCTTTAGAAATATCAGATTTAACAACAACAGGAACACTTTCAACAAATTTCTTAGCCTGAAATTAATAGAATATAAAATTAACTATGGAATTAAAATAATTACACGCATACGTATATTAATCCGATTCTCGTAATTTACAAAAATATAAAATTAACTTTTCAAAATGATCATAAACAGTCAAAATCGTGCTTTAATTTAAAATACCTGAACAAGATTCGTTCCAGGGAGAAGTGTTTTAATTTCCTTAATGAGTGCAACTTTTTTACTGTCTTCAAAACTGACTAGTTTAATAGTAAATGCAGTTTGTACGGCTTTTGGAGCTGGAGCCTCTTCTTCTTCCTGATGAGTAACAGTAAGAAAAAAATTAGTTCGATTTTGTGAAATTTTGCATTTTTACTTTAAATATTGAACAATTAATAAATTATTACCTGTGCAGCGACTTGAAAACCTCCCATTGGCATAACAGGTGCATCTGGAAGGTTTAATCGTTTTTTCAAAACATCACTGAGCTCTGCAACTTCAAGTAAATTTAACGCAGAAATGTCATTTGCAATTTTGTCGATTTTGGCACTGACTGGCTTTTCCACTCCTTCTGGAATTGGAATTGTCATTTTTTCTGCCATAGCTGCAGAAACATCTGTCTGGCATAAAGTGACGCTAAAAAATATTTAATAACTTTAGAATACATTTTATAACAATTTATAAAATACAAATAGTATAATCGTCGGGTAACATTACAATTTCTTAGTGTAAAAAAAAGGTGAAGCAATTAAATTTCAAATATTTATTGATTCTTAGAAGTATTAACAATGGTAAATATAGGTGAAACTAATGTTTTATTTTTAAATACATTATTATTGATTTATTTTCAAATTTTACTAAAATTGACCTTAGGTCAACACGACAAATTTTAAATTAACTAAAAAAAATATACTGGATTTTATAAAGTAATTAGATTAATAAAACTGTCATAAAACTTGTTTCTGTTAAAAAGCGTAACAACAATCATCAATTTGTTTAAAAAATCTAAATTCCGGTTTGAAGAAACAAGAAAAAATATTGAGGTTATGATTGTTACACAAACTAAGCATTTATGTTTAGTAGCTTGCAAAATAGACGTTACTTTCCTTACCATTTGTGAAATTTACGCAATTGATGCATATTTTTTTGCATTAATACACGAATGGAATTCATTTTTAGTTTATTTTATAATTTATTGCAAATACAAAACTTTTCACCACACCGTCCGATTTTTTGAAGTAGATGGAGCTTCAAAACGTAGGGAAATGCGCATGCGCCAAGAATTGGCGCCAAATTTAAATAATAAAAATCTTTTTATTTAAACAAATTTAAATATTTGTTTATGAAAAAATAAACAATAATTTCTATTATTTTATATTGTTGAAAAAATTAATAAAATAGAAAAAAAAATTTCTGCAATCAATACGTTTTCAAAAGTTAAGGAATTTATTTTGTGATTTCAAGAAAAGTAAACAAATTCAGTTTTGGACATAACCCCTAAAACTATTTATAAACAATTAAATTATAAAGTGGAAAAACTATACGAAATTATTGATATAAAAATGTTTTTTGAATTTGCGGAGGTTCTCCGTCTCTCCATTTATATAAACTCAAACTATAAAGAAGTCGTTTTTCAACCCAAATAAAAATATTATTCAAATTAATTCCACTAAATTTTGAAAGATCCAGTTGTACATTTTTGGTAAAAAATTAAGTTGAGTTAAAATTTATTGTCAAATAATAATTATTTAACACTTTATGTTCTTTCTTTAAATCTAGTTAAAATATGTAATTTTCATCCAATTTTGACTAATAATAGCTCATTTTTCTCGCTGAAACATTCTCTACAATTTAAATTCTGTTAAATAATATTCTGTTTAAAAAATACGTAAAGAAAAAGCTTTATTTGTGTAACAACTTTTAAACAAAATATTATTTAACAAAATCCAACAAATCAAATTGCAGAGAAAGTTTCAACGAGAAAAATGTGCTACACTGCAACTTCACTTATTTAAAGTCTCGCTTATTTGAAGTCTCATTTATTTTTAACAGTTCAAAGTCGCACTTATTTTAACTTGTCAACCAATCAAAACTAACTAACATTTTCATTGGTTGCTGCGAATTGGACCAGCCAATCAGAGAAGTTCTCTATAAGTACATACATGGAAGTTAAAATAAGTGCGACTTTTGTAATGGATTTCGGTAGACCGGGTTAAAATAAGTGGAGCTTCAGTTTACTATTACCCCGGAAATAAAAACCTATTCACTTTTTCTGAATCGACCATGAGTTCAAGTGAATCTGCTTTCTTAAAAGGAATCACTTTCATTTTTCAATTGTTTTTTATTTTTTAGAAATATGTTCAACAAAAATTTTATATTTTTCATCAATTTTAAAAAGTATTATTAAATCTAACAGCTTTGCACATAATTTATTTAAGTCGATCAATTAATTAAAATATCCCAATTTTGTGTAAAATATGACAATCTAACCTCAAAATTTCCAAACCGATTCATAATTGTCAAAACCGATTCAATAAATTTTGTATTTATAATAGGAAATCAATTATTAAAAATAACTCCGATTCAAAACTATTCAGAATATCAATCATTAATCTGCTTTTTTAAAAACTCCGATTCACTAGAGGTCTAAATTTTTGGAAAATAGATTAATCAACTTTTGAAAACTTACTTCGTACTTAAAATTACATAAAACATAAAAGTTCAAAAAATACTAACTAAAGATTAAAATTAAATGCCTTATATTTAAATAACGCACAGTAATTAACGAAATGAAAATAGTATTTATTAATAAATTTAAATAATTACACATAGTATATGATTTCGATTCGATATAATTCATTATGTACAAATTTCATTTCTATACACATTTGAAGTTTAATAATCAAACTTCTTTTTCAAGCGATTCATCTCTGTTTTTGTTACATATTTTTCTTTCTTTTTTTTTTTTATATTGCACGTCTATATCGGCTATATTTGTAGCCCTTCCGACACAAGAAAGGAACAGGATGACGGACACAATTCGATTTAAATAAACAAACAGGGACAAACTGGACATCAAAAACCTCTTTCGCGAATTGTGAAACATTTTTTTCACACAAATACAGTTACACACACTTGTCGAAAAAGCACAGAGACGAATGCTGCAAATTCTACAAAAGCTGAACAATAGTTGCGTTGGAATTGACCTCTAATTTTCATTATTCTTTTTGATATCACTAGAAAAAGATTATTCAGTCTAGACTCATTAGTCCAAGTTTTTTTTTTTGCTTTTAATTTTTATTCTCTAGAATTTCTTTTTAAAAAAAAAAAAAGAATTGAAAATAATTTTGTTGAATTGTATATATAATTAATGTAGGTGGCAGGAAATTCGTAAAACTAGATTTTAGCTCACAAATAAATATTTCCTAACAAAGTGCCCTTTATCCATTTCTCTTTCATCAGAAATTCTTTTTCCATAAAATGTTTATAATAAACTATCCGCCATTTATCGAAAACAAGAAACTTAATTAAAGAGGCGCAAACATACTATAAATTCTATCTACAATTTTCTAATTAATAAGGCGATTTCGATGTCTGACAGTTTCTCAAAAGTTCGGCTGCTACGACTAGTTTCAAAAAGAATGTGTTATATTAATTATACTGTGTTATTTACAAGTTACGGTTTCGATTACTTTTTATTTATAGTACTCGAGATAATCGAGACTAAGTCTTTTTTATGTATATGTATTATGAAATCGAAATCTTGAAACAGATTCGCGCACATTATTTTTCATTGAAAGAATAGAGTCGCTGTTTATTACAAACAGAAATAATCAATTATAAAAAAAATATGTAAAAGTATATAGCAAAAAAGGGTTTATATACGAGGAATAACATACATTTTCAATAATTTAAGGGACATGCGAGAAAAAACAACACTGGAAATAAATATTACTCCCTTTTAAAAAATAGACGTAAAAAAATTAATTAATTATTTCGTTATGTAATTGTTATAAAGGAAGACACAAACATAAAGAGACAAATAAAGTCCATTATTTCGAAAATTGACCAGAACCATAGCGACTCTACTTTTTCAAAAACTATTTGAGAACACAGAAAATTCCCTAGCAAATTAGGAACAATTCTACACAATCGAATATTCAACAGTGAGAAAATAGGCGGCATTTCACGTATTTTCGTTTATATTTTTACTTACATTAAACAAAAAAATAAAAATAAAAACTCTATACTAGTGTCATGTTTGACCAATCGGGCCATACTTACAAACTGTACCAAAGTACAGTGACCGATTTCTTATCTACAGTTTGTTCAAATAAATACAGAATAAATCTACACGCGTTTAAATGTTTTTCGCTTTTCACAGGGACTTTACGTAAAAGTTTTTGGCTCAGTTCTTTCGGAAAGACCAATGAAATACAAGAATGGCCATTGGAATTCATTAAAAATAAATATCCCAAGTCTATCTGTGTCAATCGAAAACAAAAGCTACAAAAAAAAAAATCTCCGTTTCTTCCATTTATTTGTAATTTCCATGCTGAATTCTACTTTCGATAGTGACTTGCTGCTTTCTACATTCTGTTTTCGATTTTAAATTGTGTTTCTGATTGATAATTTTATTTTTGATACAGAATTCTGTTTTTAATACAGAATTCTTTTCTTTTTTGGATTCGAGTTTCGCTAATTGCAGAAACATTCTTCGATTCGCGGAAATAATTTCCGTCCATTCATCGATTAGTCTTTCGTATTTCTTTTACGAATAGGGGAGGCACGAGTGTAAATACTAGTGTGGTAAATCCATACTCCTTAAAAGGAAAAAACTTCTTTCCTCGAAACTTGGAGATTCAAAAGCGAGTTTTAGGGTAAAAACAAAAACTCAACTTCAATCGAATTCGATGCCCTCGGTTCTACTTCAACATTATTTCCTCCAACTTTTAAACTTCAGCTCTTCTCCTCACCACTTATTGGTCAATGATTACGAGCTTCAGGAGGTTTCAAGTTAAGCCCAAGTTTTGCCTTCCATGGGACAGAACAGTCTTTGAATTCGTTAAACCGAGATTGGGTTCGGTTTCTATTCTCTGTTGCCTTTAACTCTTCGAGTGTACATTCGTCTTCTGAGCCTTCTTCTTCCGTGCCGCCAGCATATCGTAGAATGGATTGTGGGATATACTTTGCCTGAAAATAGAAAAATCATTTTAGTAAATAATTAATAATTTAATAAAATAATAAATAAAAAGGAATTAATAAGATTTCGAAAGATTAATAAATTTCCAAGAGAATTAATTATAACAAAGCTAAAGCTTGCAATGTGTGCCAAAAGTGAAAAACTTTTCACATAACTAAAAAAAATTAACCGATCAAATACAAAGTTTTTGGCATCAAAATGAAGTTAAAAAAGTTTTTGTTGACATGAGATAAAACTTTTTGTGTATCTTTCTAAGACCGTCAGCACAGTCCTGGCCTCTTTTTACGATCGTAAAAGGGTGCATTATAAAAAAACTTGATTTTTTTATAAAGAGGAAACATTTTTTTTCTATAATTTAATGTAAGATTTCTAGTAAATTTAAAAGTGAGTACTTTTGTCTTAAATTTTCGCTTTTTTTCAATAAGGGATCCAAAAGAAATATTTTGCTCTTTGAAATATAAAAAGAAAATGTTAAAGTAATTTTTCTCGTTTGATAAATGTGCAAATTTTAATAAAAACAAACTGAAGAATCAAATCACATAAAAAAAAGACAAATTATCTCAATAATTACGGATAAATTTGAAATATAAACTTTAACAGAAAAAAAAATTAATAAGTGGTAAACTTTAATGATTGATATTTAGAATAATTATGTAATATGCTATAAAATTAAGTTTTTTGAATATTTATTCCTCAAATATATTGATTATTATTACTCCCTTTTTAATAAACTTATAAAAATAAAACATAATCTTACCGAACACATTTGATCCACTCGTCCTTTTCCTCATCAGTCGCAGCGGACATTCTGTAGACAGTATGCTTTCCTAAAATAAAAAACAACCATTTTAAATATCTTTACTTAACATGAAAAATGGTATGTTTAAAATTTGGGGAGTAAAAATAAGTTATTTGGAGTTTTTATTTTATAGAATTTCATTAGGTAGAATTTTATTTTGGCCGAATTCAAATAAATCCGAATTTTTACTTATAAGAAATTTTTGGGCCACTAAAATAATATTTGACAGAATCTTTATTTCACAGAATTATTCTCTTAACCGACTTTTTCTTTAAAAGAATACGACTTTAGTAGAATTTTCTTTTAGCAGAAATCTCATTCAGATAAATGAAAATTCTGTAAAATGGATAATAATTTAAAAAAGTCTAGGTACTCATTTAAAATTCTATTATATCATTGAAAAGAACAAGAATTCTGTCCAATGACAATTCGGTCAAATTATTTTTAACTAAAAAGAGGGTTTCTATAAAATGAAAATTCTAACTAATAAATTTTATAAGTTATTCTTGCGTTTTAAAAACTTTTTTCAAATCCAAAAAAAATCCATAAAATCATAGTAAAGTTTTTCTTCCTTTTAGTGAATAATATGCAGAACCGCCAGAGTTAAATTTTTTAGAATTTGGTGTTCCTAATCACCTCTTAGAAAGAAGAGGGAAAAAATCTAGTAGTTTTTTGCACATTTTATTGTTATTTTTAAAGTTCCTTTAAAAATTCTTTAGTATTTTTCACTTTCTAATCATTTTTCTTTATTTTTTTCCTATTTATTAACTACATATTAGGATTTTTTCTTTATTTCCAAATTACATTTTTGATTTCTAGATATTTTAAATAAATTTCTACTTATTTTTTTAACTTTCTAGTTATTTTTCTTTATTTTTAGTTCTTTATTTTCTACTAATTAAAAAAATTTGTTCTTGTGTTTCTTCTTTAATTTTTGCTATTTATCGTTTCTTTGTTTAAAATATTTTTTACTTTCTGTTAATTTTTCTTTATTTTTTAGTTATCTTTCTTGAAACCTAGATATTTTTTATTTTCTGTTTCTTTTAGAACATATTCTAATTTTTTACTTCCGAGTTATTTTTCCATTTATTCTATTTCAATTGCCTGTTATTGTTTGTACTTTTTAGTAATTTTTTTCAATTCTTAGAGGCATTTTCAACTTCTAGTGATTCCATTTTTCTTCTATTCTTCTAGTATTCTAGTGAAGTTTTTTTTATTTTATTTAAAAAAGTTATTTCTTCCTTTCTAAAAAAGTTATTTTTTCCTTTCTATTCATCCTTATTTTATTGTTCTGTTTTTCAATTGCTTCTTATTTTTTAAAATTTCAAGTAATTTTTTTTTCAATTCCTAGAAGTAAATTTAACTTCTAGTATTTTTTCTTTCAATTTTTGCACGTTTTTATTTTATTTAAGAAAGGTATGTTCTTACTTTTTAGTAATTCAATCTTACTCTTTAGTTATATTTTTCAATTGCTTGTTATTTTTGGCACTTTTTAGTATTTTTGTTTTCAATTCCTAGATGTATTGTTAACTTCTAGTAATTTTTTTCATTTACTGTACATTTTTATTATTTATTTATTTTAATTATTTCATATATAAACCGGAAAAACTCCTACACTATTGAAACAACAGGAAAAACACGGAAAAGCATCAATTATATAAGTTACCAGAGCCTGATGTAATTTTTATTTTATTAATGTTTTATTAATTCTGAAAATTACAGATTTAATAGTATCAATAAATCGTCATTATATTAAAAAAAAAAGTTATATTCTTTTATTTTTTGTACATTCTGATAATTTTCATTTTTTCATCAATACCTAGAGGCATCTTCAACTTCTAGTAACTCTATTTTCCTTCTATTCCTCTAATAAAGTTTCTTTTAATTTATTTAAAAAAATATTTCACCCTTTTCAGTAACTTATCCTTATTTCTTAGTTCTGTCTTTCAATCGCTTGTTTTTTAATATTTTTTAGTAACTTTTTTTTTAATTCCTAGTATTTTTAGTAATAAGATATTTTTCTACTCTATTCATAATATTTTCAACTTCTAGTATTGTTTTTTCTTTTTCTGTATATTTTTTTTTTATTTCAGAAAGTTATTTTCTTACTTTTTAGTAATTTATTCTTATTCTTTAGTATTATTCTTAGATTACTTGTAATTTTTTATACTTTCTAGTAAAAATCTTCAATTCCTAGAGACATTTTCAACTTTTAGGTACTTCTAGTTTCTTTCTATTCTTCTAGTAAAGTTTTTCTTATTTTATTTAAAAAAGTTATTTCCTTTTTCCAGTAATTTATCTTTATTTTTTAGTTCTGTTTTTCAATTGATTGTTATTTCATTAATTTTCTAGTCATTTTTATCAATTCCTAGATGTATTTTTAACTTTCAGTATTTTTTTTCCATTTCCTGTTTATTTTTCTTTTATTTAAGAAAGTTATTTTCTTAATTTTTAGTAATTTATTCTTATTCTTTAGTTTTGTTTTTTAATTCCTTGTTATTATTTGTAATTTCTAGTAATTTTCTTAAATTCCTAGATGCATTTTCAACATCTAGTAATTCTACTTTCCTTCTATTCTTCTAGTAAAGTTTTATTTTATTTTATTTTATTCAAAAAAAGTTATTTCTCCCTTACCAGTAAAGTATCCTTATTTCTTATTTCTGTTTTATAATCGCTTGTTATTTCTGAATTTTCTAGTAATTTTTTTCAATTCCTAAATGTATATTTAACTTCTAGTAATTTTTCTTTCATTTTCTCTATATTTTTATTTTATTTACGAAAATTATTTTCTTACTTTTTAGTAATAAATTCTTATTCTTTAGTTTTATTCTTAAATTGCTTGTTATTTTTGGTATTTTCTAGTAATTTCTTTAATTCCTAGAGACATTTTCAACTTCTAGTAATTTTAGTTTCCTTCTATTCTTCTAGTATTCTAGAAATGTTATTTTTTTATATATTCAAAAAAGTTAAATTTTTCTCTTTCCAGTAATTTATCCTTTTTTTTTATTTCTGCTTTTCAATCGCTTGTTATTTTTTTAATTTTCTAGAAACGTTTTTCAATCCCTAGATGTACTTTCAACTTCCAGTATTTTTCTTTCATTTTATTTATATTTTTATCTTTCCAGTAATTTATCCTTATTTTTTAGTTCTGTTTTTCAACAGCTTGTTATTTTTTTAATTTTCTAGTAACTTTTTGCAATAGTAGTAGTTAAGTGCTTGTTTTTTAAATATTCTAATAATTTTCGTCAATTCCTAGAGGCATTTTCAACTTTTAGTAATTCTAGTTTCCTTTTATTCTTTTAGTTAAGTTTTTTATTCTATTCAAAAAAGTTTTTTCTCCCTTACCTGTAATTTATCCTTATTTTTTAGTCGTTTTTCAATCGCTTGTTATTTTTTTAATTTTCTAGTAACGTTATTCAATCCCTAGATGTACTTTCAACTTCCACTATTTTTTCTTTCATTTTTTGTATATTTTTATTTTATTTATAAGTTATTTTCTCACATTCTAGTAATTTATCCTTTTTCCCCACTTCTGTTTCTCAATTTCTTTCTTTTTTTTTAACTTTCTAGTAAATCTTCTTTTCAATTCTTTGGTATTTTTCAACTTTAAGCAGTCTAGTAACATTTTTCAAGTTCCCGTCTTTTTTTCTCATTGTAGGGTTATGCTAAATAGTTTTATAAAATTCCATACTCTGTCATTTTTAAAGTAATACACCAAACTCTCCAAAAATTTCTCGGGGCACATTTAATACTTTAAGCTGCCATTAATAATTAAAATTTAATCACAGTCGGCGATATCAGTCTATAATTCAAAATATTAACCTATTTGCATTGTATTTAATAAACTAATTTCAATTGCAAATCTGTCAGCTTTCCATGTTTAAAAATCAAGTTTCCCTCAATTTGCAAAGAATACATTGTTCTGTGATTAGCATGAGATAGTTGGAAAATAAAACAGAAAACAGTTGGAGTGTGATGTGAACGCATCTCAATGATCTCATTGTTATTATTATCGTCATTATCATTACCCAGTTGTGGAACGTACCTTCAACGACCTTTCCTTCGCTGTCTGTCTTACACGCCTTGATGAATTCTGAGCCAGCGGCGTAGAGCTCAAAGCAATGGGGCTTGTGCCTGTCCTGTACTTCTCTGACCTGGATGTTCTCCAGCGGAATGATACCCCGAGGTTCTTTGTCGGTTGTATACTCGAAATAGTAAAGACAATTGTCGTTGAGAATGAACCATCGTCTTTTCCAACTTTTGTAACGTCCGCCTAGAACAATGAAATGTTTTTATTAGAGATTAGGTAACGGGATTAGACGGAGAGTTGGTATTTACCTGCTGTCTCCGTCAGGGCAGCAGAAAGGGACAAAGTGACATTGTTTTAATTTTTCAATTCAAACATTGCTTATAAACACCAATGATGAGTTTGATAATGAGACATTCACATCAAAAGCGACAGGCACTCGTAACAGTGACGTAACGACACAATTATAACTAAATTATAGTTAAAAAAAATCTTTTGTTTCTCCAACTAATGCTTTAAAAATTTGATTTTTGAGGTTAGTAAAATAAAATTCCAGTGACGCCAAGTTAATTTTGCAAAAATAATTCAAGATTTCTAAAATAAAATATATCGATCGATATTTGCTGGAAATAATTTTGAATTTGTAGAAAATAATTGAAAATTGGTGAACTTGATATAGAAAATTGAAGAAAACAATTGGAAATCGAAGAAAATTGTTGAAAAATCGAAAATGATCTAATGATGATAGGCTATATTTTCTTGATCAAATAAAAAAAAAAGTACAATTGATATTTTAAGAAAGAAAAAAAATTAGATAAAATAATTAAAACAACAAAATATTGAAAAATATAATTGAAATTTCGAAAAAAGAAGTAAAAATTGAAGAAATTAATTGAAGAAAGAATAATAAAAAAATTATGAAGCTGAATATTAAAAATAATTAAAATAATTAGGCTTGTCAAACAGTTAGTTGAAAAATTCAAGAATATAATTGTAATTTCAGGAAAAAATTTTGAAAAATGACTCATGAAACTGAATATAAAAGACAATAATTCATAAATGAAGAAATAGATAGAAATGGATAAAGAAATTGAAAATAACTAAAAAAATTGAAGAAAATAATAGACAATCAAGAGTAATTTTTTTTTTTTTAATGAGGAATATTTATAAATGAAATTTGAATAATTAATTCAAAAATAAATATTATAATTAAACATTGACTAAAATAATTAAATATTAAAAAAATTAATTGATGTTTTAAGAAAACTAATAAAAATTTATGTAATAAAAATCCTAGAATGTTAAAATTGAAAAATTAAACAAATAATACGAAAAACAATAATTAAAAATATGTAAATTAGTAATTGAAATTTGCATTAATAATTAGAGATTGAAGAGACCAACTGAAAACAGAAGAAAATAATTGAAAAATAACGGAAGAAAATAGATAATTAAAGACAATTATAAAGAAAGGAAAAACAATTTGATTTAAAAGAAAAAAAAATGGTTGAAAAAACTGGAGCATACAACTGAAAATCGAAGACATTTTTTTAATCCAACAATATAACTTACAATTGAAAAATCAGTTTCAAATTGAAAAAAATAATTGAAAAATTTACCAATACAGTTGGAAATTGAATAAAACAATTGAAAAAATCAAAGAACTTAACTTATAAGTCATAATTGAAAAAAATAATTAAATTTGGAGGAAAATTTAACGAAAAATCGATAAACATCATTGAAAAAATTGAAGAATCCATCGGACATTTCAAGAAAACACATAAAAAATTTTAATAAAATAATTCAAAATAAAACAAAAAAACAATACGATTTGAAATTTAAAAAATATAATTAAAATTTGCATACGAAAATAATTAAAAATTGAAGAATATAATTGTAAACTGAAGAAAATAATTTTAAATGTATGAAAATAGTTGAAACTACCAGAAACATAGAAAAGTGAAAATATTTGACAAATTGAAGAATTAATTTGATACTGAACAAAATCATTGAAAAAATTGAAAAATAGAATTGACATTTCAAAAAAAAAAAAAAAAAATGAATGAAAATCTAATAAAGTAATTAAAGTAAAAAACAATTTATTTTTAATATTGAAAAATGAAAAAAATTAATATAGAAGACAGAAGACAATAATTGAAAATATGTATTGAAAAATATAATTGAAATTTGAAGAATTTAACTCAAAAACCTTTAAATTAGAAAAAAAAAATGATTCAAAAAATGTATCGAAAAATTGAAAAACATATTTTTGTACTTCGAAAAAGATAATTGAAAAATGAAGAAATAAATTCAAAATGAAAGGACAATAATTAACAAATGACAAAATAGATTTAACATTGAAGAAGATAATAAAAACTAGTAAAATACTTTTAAAAATAAAAAATATATAATTACAATTTGCTGAAAGTAATTTAAAATTCTAGAAATTAATTGAAATATTAAAATAATTAAAAATTGAAAAAAATAATTGAAAAATGATAAAAATAATTACAAATCGAACTAAATAATTGAAATCCTAATAAAAAAGAATTAAAATTGTTAAAAATTATTAAAAATTTTTAATTTTTTAATTTTAATTTAGTACACTTAAAGCTACGATTAATTAAATCTTTAACCATCAATAAAAATTTGAATCGATTAAAGTTTGAATAATTTAAAAATTTAAGGAGGATTTTTTCATTTACATAGCCTCAAACTAGAAAGTGGTTTTTCACACCTTTCACACCAAATAAAAATATTATTAAAATTGATTTCACTAAATGTTGAAAGATCCAGTTATACATTTTCCAGAAAAAATAAGTTTTATTTTGACAAATAACAACTCATTTTGCTCGTTAAAACATTCTCTATAATTTTATTTATTGAATTATGTTAAATAAAATTTTGTATAAAAAAACAAAAAAATCAAATTTTATTTGCTTAACAATTTTTGTACAAAATATTATTAACAACATTCAACAAACAGAATTGTAGAGATTTGTTTTATTTAACGTGATTTCAAGGTAAAAAATGGTTAAAGAAGAATTCCAGGTTTACAAATTTTCCAAAATCTATAAAACTGTCAAAAGATAGCCACCCCGGAAATAAAAACCTATTCACTTGCATTCTTAAAAAGAAATTTCCGATTAACTCCGATTCAAATCATTTTGATTTTCCAAGTGTTTTTTACTTTTTAGAAATATGTTCAACAAAAATTTTATATATTTTTTCAATTTAAAAAAGTATTATCAAAACTAACACCTCTACATATAATTTATTCAAGTAGCTCAATTATTTAAAATTTTCAAATTTTGCCTAAAATAGGTAATTTCAAGATTACCTATTTCCAAAAAAAACTCAATATTCAAAACCTAACATAACTTTTCGATCAAGTTAAAAATGTTCAAACATACTGTCAAAAACATCAAATATTCTAAAGATTAATATTTTCTCGCATTAGTTGGAAAAAATATCGTGTAAAATGAAGAAAAGAATGAAAAAACACGTTGCTCCTGAGTAGATTTAAATAAAAATTTAAATTAATTAAATTTTAAATAAAATATTTTAATTAAAATTTTTGGTAACTCCAATTTGTAAACAAATTTTGTTTTTAGATGATATTAGATCGATTTTAAGCTAAAAAAGAAAATATTTCACAAGATGCGTTTTTTAAGGAGCAAAAAAAATCTTTTTTTTTTGTTTGATTTTCAAATTACTTAGTAATTATTTTTAGAACAATTTTTCTCCTGCCCTTGAGACGCGTTTTAAAACAAAGCTAGGATAGTTTTATGGTTAATAACCATTTTTAAACTAAAATTGCTACCAAATTTAAAAATCAAGCAAAAAAATTATTTTTTCGTCTTTAAAAAAGCGCATAATTACGTAAGACGTTTTTGGACTTTTTTTTACCCCCTTTCTTTGAAAGATATCGGCAACCCCCCCCCCCCCCCTCTCCATAGAAAAAATTACGAAAAATAAATAATATAAAAATCATGAAAATTAATTTCAAATTGTTTATTCATAAATTTTAAATAGATTTCTAATAATATTTTTTGGTGTTCTATTAGCGTTTTAACACTTAAACACAACTAAAAAATTAAATGACTGAATAAATAACTAAAATACATCCCTGGCGACAGTATCGGATTCAATTCCAATCAGTTTGAATAAGTTTTAATCAGAATTCTTCCGGGGCATTCCGAAATTTGTTTCCGAGCCAATCAGTTTTTATCTGAATCTAAAAATGGATGTAACTTGACGAAAAATTCTTTCCGAATCATTCCGAAATAATCTGTTTTATTCCGAAGCTCAATTTTAATCCGTTTGAATCCCGTTATTTCATTCCGAATCATTCTGTTCTAATTTTAGTCGGGTTTATTCGAATATGAAACTGATTGATTCGGATTGATTCGGAATGGAATAACGTGATCAAACGGATTAAAATTTAGCTTCGGAATGATTGGGAAAGAAGTTTTCGTCAAGTTACATCCATTTTTAGATTCGGATAAAAACTGATTGGCTCGGAAACAAATTTCGGAATGCCCCGGAAGAATACTGATTAAAACTGATTGAAATTCAATCCAATACTTTTGTCAGGGATTTTAAAGATTTGTTTATTTTGTAACTAATTTTTTGTTTTATCAATTAGTGAAAAATGACTAATTATTAGTGAAGTTCAACTGATTATTATTAATTAAAAAATAACTAAAAAATAGTTAAAATTTGATTATAATTGAATTAGTAAATAAAATTTTACTAAAATATTAGTTATTTTGATATAACCTAAAAATAAATTTCACAAATAATTAGTTATTTTTTACTAAAATATTAGTAGAAATATAACTATTTGAATTAGTAACTTCCCCTTATCTTAAGATTTTCCAAACCCCCCCCCCCCAAAAATCTAACGCAATTTATGGATTTCTCCCAAATAAAATATTTCCCTTTTCGACTTAAAATCGATCTTAAATCGTCTAAAAACAAAATTTGTTTACAAATTGGAGTTAAAAATTAATTTTTTTTTAAAAAAAATTATATTTAAATCAACTTAGGAGCAACGTGCAAAGTCTGTGACATGGGGTTAGTGAAAGGAGTTATGTTTCAATCTCCCGAGTTCTAACCCGTCTTCAGCTTGAACTTGGTAATTAATAATAATTATAAAAAAATTAAAATAGAACAGTTACGCCACTGTTTCCCAGAGTTTCGTCCTTCTTCCTCAACCGCATAACGTTTGTCTTGATATATAATGACTGGCGTGCAAAGTGAAAGACGCAAGTACGACGAAAGCTGTAAGCGTATTTGCAAGATGGATAATGACGAAATTACCTTGTTTCCAAAGCCAGCCCTCCTTGTCGGGATTGAAAAACGTGTGCATCAGATCGTTACCGTCGTCCTCCGGTATTTTGAAAGGCTCCGTTTTTATGCTCTCGTACAAACTCTGAAACAAAGAAGAGCAATTTTTTAATATTTGAAAAATTTCCTCAGCGCAATATTGAAATTTAATCAATTTTTGCTTCCACATGGGAAAAAGCTTTTTATTTGACATATATTCCTTGAATAAATACTGGCAAAAATTTTATAAATTGATTTTTAAATGAATAGAGCAGTTTACATAAATTTTCAATTGATTGTATTGGTGGATTTTATAAATTTAAAATTTTTAAATTCAGCAAAAAGTAATTGATTCAACTAGTGGATTGTATGAATTTTAAATTGATTCTGTGCGTGAATTTTTGGTTGATTTTATCAGTAAACTGTATGAATTTCTTAAATTAATTTTCCTCTCTAAAAATGAGCGACTTTTTGTTTCTTTATTTATAATATTAATTTCTGGGGCCTAGATTTTATAAAATACTGTGCAGGATTGTCGTGATATGAATCTATCATTAAAACAATGATTGAGAGAGAAGCGAAAATTAACTCCTCTGACACCCTGCTTCAAAGTAATTGCTTTATTTTTAGCCTAGAAAGAGCTTTTAACAATTTATAATATCTAGATAGTTTTTATAACGTATTTATAATATTACATTAAAAAAATATATATTTTAATTTAAATTATATTTATTTAAATTTAATTCTTTAGCGGACTTTTTTTAATTTTAGATAATTTTTTCTAAATTGCATTTATTTATTATTTATTTATTTTTCGATTAATTCAAAATAAAATGGATTAAAATCTGGATAAATTAAAATTGAAAATGATTAAATTTCGGATAAATAAAAATTTGAATTGATTGATATTTGGATAAAGTATAAAATCAAATAGATTAAAATTTGGATCGACTGGAATTAGAATAATTTTAAATTAACTTATATATTTAGATAAATTGATATTTCGATATATCAATTGAATTGTAATTAAAATGAATTGAAATTTATATATTTTATAATTTGCACAGATTAAAACTAGGATTTTTCGAAATTTGGATAAAAAAAATCAACATAATTAAACAAAAATTAAATGGTTTGTGATTTGGAAGAATTGAAATAAATATCTAAATAAAATGTTATCAATTAAAAAGAATAGATTAAAATTTGGATAAATTAAATTTTGGATTGATTAAATAAAATTGATTAAAATCTGCATAAATAAAAATTGAAAATGATTAAATTTCGGATAAATGAAAATTCGAATTGATTGATATTTGGATAAAATAAAAATTCAAATAGATTAAAATTAAGATAAATTAAAATTTGAATTGATTACAATTTCAAAAAGATAAATTTGAATCGACTGAAATTAGAATAATTTTGAATTAACTTAAATTTAGATAAATTGAAATTTCGATAATTTTAAATTAATATAATAGATTAATTTATAATTGAAATTTAGACTAATTAAATTTTCAATCGGTAAAAAATTTTCAAACTTGTAACAGTTGAATCATAAAAAAACTTTACGATATAAAATTACTCAATAAAACAACAAAAAAATGTTCTTTTAAATTACATAATAAAATTAAATGGATTAATTTTCCGTGAGATGAAAAATCAGTTTTATAGCGTGAATAAAAATTTTCTTGTCAATTATGTTTTGAATTCTGGCAAACAAGTTCAAACAATTTTAATATCTTCGTGTTATAAGTGAGCTGTTCTTCTGATAAAATGATTTATTTCAAACATAATCACTAGATCATGAACCTCATTGTCCCCTCTTGTATTCCATAATTATTTAACACGTCATTCTCGTTTCTTAGATAGTTTCACGTCGAGCTTTGAATGTTCAACGATGCTTTTTATGCGCTTGTAAATCACGTGATTAAGATTTGCAAAATAAATTCAATGCGATTTATAAGTGTTGCTTTTGACTCACTAGTTCTAGTTATCAAAATAATTTACTTTTACAAGTTTCAAATTCAAATCAATTTCAATCATGCGTTAACGATAAAATTAAATATTTAAAAAAGAAAATATTCAACTTTGTTAAAATTATATTTTTAAATAATTCTTTTTATTGAAACTCATTTTATAAAATTTCTTTTAAAATGTCAGCTTTATTAAAATTCCATCTAAAATTTTCCTCTTTGTTAATTTAATACCTGTACACTTTCTATTAAAGTCCGCGATTTAATTTTCTTTGATACAATGGATTTTTATTGAATGTTTGAAATGGATTTTTTCACAAGGAAACTGTTCAATAAAATGTCTAAAAATAGTTTTAAAACGTCATTACGTTGTTACGTTCTTTAAGAATGAGAATAGTTTACGTTCTGCGGATGAATTAATAATTTTTTTTGTTTCCTATGTACTCAACAATTTACAAAGTATCTGATATAAAGACAATTAAGAGGACAATAAGGAATTGACTTTGATTCACTCTATGACTCAGTCATCACAAGGATAGTATTAGAAGAAAAAAAATTAATTGAACCGAGAGATAAGAATTACTAAACAATTTTTTAAACCACTTAATAATACCTTATTGATATGTATTTTTCTTTAACAAAAAGAAAGCAGAATTTTATGATATGTAAAACTGTCATTTACAATTCAAGTATAAAAAGAAGAAAAAAACCAACAGTAGGCGTCTAAACGAAACAGTGAGTTCTTGTTTAAAATTTTAGAAATTCAAGTTATTATTTTAAGTATTGTAGAGTTTAGTATTCAATAAAAATGTATTTTATGTTTGAATAAATAATTTATATTCTAACATTTTTAAAATCTTCGTTTCAAGGCTCAGATTTTGTATCTCGAGAATTTACATAAGCAGGATTATGCAAAAACCGATGAATTTAATTGCAACGAAATTTGTTTATCATTAAAAAAATTAATATTTATGTATTCAAATTTCAGAAAATGCTTTTTTAAAACAAAAAGAAGAGTAATTGTCATTAAATTATGGGTAATAAAAGTAGACTTTTCAGAGCAAAACAACAAGGAAGTGTGAATGAAGCTGTCGTAAAAATGAAGAAGAAAATAATATTGGAAAGGTGCCAAAGTGATTTCTTTTTTAAACATAGGTGCGTCTGAGAATTCTTACAAATTTTACACACTCCAATAATTTCATTTCCTATACGCATACCGGAAATTTATTTTAAGAAGGTTAATATTTATAATAGCTTTGAGCATGTTACGATAGACATTTTTTTTAAAAAGAAATAAAAACAACGATTGAGAAACGATATAGCGCGAGGATTCAAATTGTATAATTTAAATTCATCGACAGAAGAAACCAAATTGCTGTTAGCATAAAATAAGTACTTGGGAATATATCAATCTGTTGCTGGTAGCATTTTAAGCAGAATTTTTATATATTTGTAATTTTAACGAACAAGAGAAACTCTATCTTGTATTATCTCCAGCGGAACAAATTTTAAGTATTATTTTTTAAAAATAAAAAATATCTCAGGGATCGCTTTTCTCTTGGAATATATTAGTTGTAGTCGGAAAATAGATCAAAACTGAATTAGTTAACATTTTTTGGAATTAATTTGAAATTGTTTGGAATTTTTTGTAGCTAGTTTTATTAGCTGTTTAAATTATTTTAAAGCTGTTAAAAATTAGTTCTAAACTGTTAAAATTAGTTTAAAACTGTTAAAAACTAGTTCTAAACTGTTTAAATTAGTTCGAAACAGTTTAAAATAAGTTTGAAACCATTTGGGACTAGTTCGAAACTTTTAAAAAATAACACTATTTAAAACTAGTTTAAATATATTCAAAATAGTTAAAAACTAGTTCTATACTGTTTAAATTAGTTTCAAACAGTTTAAAATTAGTTTGAAACTGTTTTCAACTAGTTTGATATCATTAAAAAAATAGTACTATTCAAAACTAGTTTAAATATGTTCAAACTAATTAAAAACTAATTTTTAACTGTTTAAATTAGTTCGAAACAGTTTAGAATCAGTTTGAAACTGTCTGGAACGAGTCCGAAACTTTTGAAAAATAACTATTTAAAACTAGTTCAAATATATTTAAAACACTATAAGTCCAAATTATTGTTTCAATTAGTTTAAAACAGTATAAAAATAGTTTGAAACTGTTTGGAACTAGTTTAAACTTTTAAAGAATAGTACTGTTTAAAACAAGTTTAAGTACGTTCACAATAGTTACAAAAAATAGTTACAAAATAGTTCTAAACTGTTTACATTAGTTCGAAATAGTTTAAAATAAGTTTGAAACTATTTGGGACTAGTTCGAAACTTTTAAAAAATAGCACTATTTAAAACTAGTTTAAATATATTTAAAATAAAATGGAACTGGTTCGAAAATAGTTTGTACTTGTTAAAAACTGTTCGGAACTTATTTAAACTAGTTTTAATTAGATCGGAATTATTTGAAAACCGTTTACAATTGATAAAACTAGTTTCAAAAATTTTGCATTATTTCAAAACAGTTAGAAATTAGTTAAAAATAGTTCTGATGATTTGAATTAGTTCGCAATTGTTTTAAACTATTTTAATTTGTTAAAGCTTGTTCTAAACTGTTTTTACCTTGTTGAAACTAATTTTAAACTTTTTGAAAGTTGTTGAAAATACTTCTAAACAGTTTAGATTAGTTCGCGACTATTTTAGACAGTTTGAAGTTAATTAAAAAATGTTTGGAATTTGTTGCAAATAGTTTTGAACTTTTTTTACTTGGTTCTAAATTTTTAAAAACTATTTGGAACTAGTTCAACACTATTTGGAACTTGTTAAATCTATTTCCAAGTTGTTGAAAATAGTTTTAGAATTTTGGAACCATTTTGAAACGGTTTTAATTAGTTTAAAAAACTAACTGTTTTAAAACTGATTCAAACATTTTTAGAACTTAATGAACTGGTTGTAAACGGTTAGAAATATTTTGAAACTGTTTAAAACTTCTGGACTTTAGTTCAAATTTGTTTAAAATTGGTGAGAATAATTCTAAATTGTTTAAACCAGTTTGAATCGGTTTAAATAAAATCAAAACTGGTAATAACTAGTTACAATTAAAACTAGTTTACATTTGCTTAAACCAGTTAAAAACTAGTTCAGAACTGTTTTGAACTAGTTACTAAATTTTTATGTCATTTAAAAAAAAGTTATATAACATTTAAAACTATTTTTAAAATGCTTTCAATTCTTTGGAACAAGTTTAAAACTGATTGAAATTATTTAAAACTAGTTCTAAACTGTTTTTAATTTTTTGTTAGTTCGCAACTATTTTAGACAGTTTGAAACTAGTTAAAAATATTTGGAACTTGTTGAAAATAGTTTTGAACTTATATTACTTAGTTCTAAATTGTTTAAAACTGTTTGAAAATGTTAAAAACTATTTGGAAACTAGTTCAACAGTATTTGGAACTTGTTAGAACTATTTCTAAATTGTTGAAAATAGTTTTAGAATTTTGAAATCAGTTTGAAACGGTTTAAAGTAGTTTGAAACTGTGTAAAACAGTTTACAACTGATTTAAACCTATTTGTAAACTAATTTAAAACTTTCTAAAACTTAATGAACTAGTTGTAAGCAGTTTGAAATAATTTGAAACAGTTTAAATCTTTTTGAAACTTGTTCAAATTTGTTAGGAATTGGTGAGAATAATTGTAAATGGTTTGAATTAGTTTTAAACTTGTTAAAAATAGTTCCAAACTTTTTTAATTATCTCTAAATTGTTTGGAACTTGTTGAAATCGATTATAACTTGCTGAAACTAGTCTTAAGCTTTCTAAACTAGTTGTACACTGTTCAAATTAATTTGAAACTGTTTAGAACTTGTTAAAAATAGTTCTAAACTGTTTTTATTTTGTTGAAACTAATTCTAAACTGGTTTTAAATTGTTAAAAATAGTTCAAAACGGTTTGGATTAGTTCGCGAAAATTTTAGACAGTTTGAAACTAGTTCAAAAATATTTGAACTTGTTGAAAATAGTTTTGAACTTTTCTGACTTAGTTTTAAACTGTTTGAAATTGTTAAAAACTATTTGGAACTTGCTGATTCTGTTTTGAATTGTTAAAAACTCTGCGGAACTTGCGGAATCTATTTCCAAGATGTTGAAAACAGTTTTAGATTTTTGAAACCAGTTTGAAACGGTTTAAGTTAGTTTTAAAATGTTTAAAGCTGGTTTAAAACTCTTTGTAAACTAATTTAAAACTTTTTAGAACTTAATGAACTAGTTGTAAACGGTCTAAAATATTTTGAAACTACTTGAAACTAGTTCAAATTTGCTTCTATCTGGTGAAAACAGTCCGAAATTGTTTGAAACTTGTTACAAATAGTTCTATACTCTTTGAATTCGTTCAAAACTATCAAGAACTGTTCGGAACTTGTCGGGAACTTTTTAAAACCAGTTCTAAGTTGTCTCAATGAATTACAAAATATTTAAAATCGTCTGGAACTAGATCGAAACTTTTTGAAACTAGTTCAAGTCTGTTTAAAGCTGATGAAAATACTTCTAAATTATTTGAATTCCTTTGAAACTGTTCGAAACTTGTTTAAAATAGTTCTTAACTCTTTGAATTAGCTCCAAACTTTTTTAATTCGTTCTAAACTGTTGAAAACTGTTTGGAATTTGTTTTGGAACTTGTTAAAACTAGTTCTAAATTGTCTCAATGATTCCAAAATATGTAAAATTGTCTGGAACTAGTTTAAAACTTTTTGAAACTAGTTCAAGTTTGTTTGTAACTGGTGAAACAAGTTCTAAATTGTTTGAATTCGTTTGAAACTTGTTAAAAATAGTGCTAAACTCTTGATTTAGCTCTAAACTCTTTGAAATAGTTCGAAACTGTTAATAACCGTTTGGAACTTGTCGGGGACTTGTTAAAATCAGTTCTAAAGTGTCTCAATGAGTTTCGAAATATTTAAAATCGTCTGGAACTAGTTCGAAACTTTTTGAAACTAGTTCAAATCTGTTTAAATCTGATGAAAATAGTTCTAAATTGTTTAAATTTGTTTGAAACTTGTTAAAAATAGTTCTATACTCTTTCAATTAGCTGTAAACTTTTTGAATTCGTTCTAAACTTTTGAAAACTGTTTGGAATTTGTTGGGAACTTGTTAAAACTAGTTCTAAATTGTCTCAATGATTCCAAAATATTTAAAATTGTCTGAAACTAGTTTAAAACTTTTTGAAATTAGTTCAAGTCTGTTTAAAATTGGTGAAACAAGTTCTAAATTGTTTGAATTCGTTTGAAACTGTTTGAAACTTGTTAAAAATAGTGCTAAACTCTTGAATTAGCTCTAAACTTTTTGAATTAGTTCGAAACTATTAAGAACTGTTCGGAACTTGTCGGGGACTTGTTAAAACCAGTTCTAAGTTGTCTCAATGAATTCCGAAATATTTAAAATCGTCTGGAACTAGTTCGAAACTTTTTGAAACTAGTTCAAATCTGTTTAAAACTAATAAAAGTAGTTCTAAATTATTTGAATTTGTTTTGAAACTTGTTAAAAATAGTTCTAAACTCTTTTAATTAGCTCTAAACTTTTTGAATTTGTTCTAAACTGTTGAGAATTGTTTGGAATTTGTCGGGAACTTGTTGAAACTAGTTCTAAATTGTCTCAATGAGTTCCAAACTGTTTAAAATCGTCTTAAAAAAAGGTAAAAAAATCCAAATAAGTCACATCCTGCAATCTAATGTCAAGATGTGAAATAAAGTGGAATTTTTAAAATTACAAAAATAGCTTATTATTATCCAGCTCACCACAAGAAGTTCTCGTGGAAGATCTCCACCATTATTAATCCCCCTATTCATCGAGATAAATTGCTCCACACTGGGTTTGTCTTTAACACTCGGATTATGCAGAGAGGTATTAAGCATAATTATTGCAAAACTGAGAACATAGCAGGTATCCGTATTTGTGAAAATGTTGGTATTAAGCTGGCAATATCGTTGGGCAAAACACTCCATCATTCTGTCGATTTTTTGCGCCTCTCCTGGTAATCTGAACGACCAGAGAAATTGCCGGAGAGCCTGCACCAAAATCAGATCCGTGAAGTCGTGAAGCTCGACAAAAGCTCGAAGTACCCTTTCGTTAAAGTCGTGCCTCTCCCCGAGATAATCGCCAATTGCAGTTTTATTTAATCCCTCGCCCTTGTAGAGAAATTGTGCGACATCTTCGGGTGTCGCTGTTAAAAGATTGTGCTCTATCAGGTACTCGATTCCCTTCTTCGGGTCCATATTGAATTTCTTTCGTCCGATCGACATTTGCTTCGCTTTATTTGAAGGCTTTGACTCGTCCGTCGCCAATCCCCCTCCTTCCATCGCCTCCATCTCGGCCACAACTTCACCCAACTCATCTTTCAGTTGCTGCAATGAAAAGAAGAAAAAAATTTATTAGAGATATTCAACATTTTTCATCTTTAAATATCATGTTTTCATCATTACATATATCAAATTTTTAATGCGGTTAAACTTTAAACTTGTGGCTTTTTAGAAGCGACAAAAATGTTTTTTTTTTCTTTTGTTAAAGGGGAAGTCAAGCTTCACAATGGCAATGAAGAATATTTTACGGGAAATAGGGAACTAAAAAAAAATGTTAAAAGATTTCTTCAGATATTATCAAATTTTTAACTTTTACGATAAAAAATAATTTATTTATAAATACTGTAATAATACTACAAAGCCAGAATTGTGAAACTACATATTTTAAATTAAATATAAAAAATATTTTTAAAAGTAATAAGTATGAAAACTTATTTTTTTCATGAAAGTTAAGAGAATTTTCAAAAAGAATGGGAATCTAGATCGATTAAATACATTTTTCAGAAAAAAATTAGTTTTAGCTAAAATTTATTGTCAAATAAACACTCGTTGAAACATTCTTTACAATTTTATTTGCTGATTTTTGTTAAATAATATTTTGTTTAAAAATTATTAAACAAATAAAATTGAGTTCTTTACGTATTTTTTAAACTGAATATTATTTAACAAAATCTAACAAACAAAATTGTACGGAATGTTTCAACGAGAAAAATGAGGTATTATTTGTCAGAATTGGGTGAAAATTTGGTTAAATTTAAAGAAAAAACATAAAATTTTGAAAAATTATTATTTGACAACAAATTATAGCTCAACCTAATTTTTTCTGAAAAATGTACAACAGGATCTTTCAAAATTTTTTGAAATTAATTTGAATATTTTTATTGAAGGTGAAAAACGATTTTCTAGTTCGAGGTTATGTAAATGGAGAGAACCTCCTTAAATACATAAAATAAAAATAAAGCAATACATTGAAAATATTTTAAAAAGTATTGAAAAATATAAAAACAGTGGAAAATAAACTACAAAATAAAAAACAGTAAGAGTAAAATAAGAAAATGTAAAAAGATATATAAAAATAAAAGAAATGACAAAATCCTTTAAAAATGAAAAAGTTTAGAAAATTATTCACAAAATAAAGAAAATTTAAACAGAATAAGTAAATAATTAAAAAAAATAAAAGAAACCAAATTTTTGAACATCAAACACATTTTTAAAACAATTTTAAAAATAAATATTATTAAAAAGTAATAAATTGTAGAAATAATATCAAAGATTGAATAAATTTGCGAAAAAATAGACAAAATGTAAAAAAAATTGAATAAATTTACAAAAGAAAAACAAGCTAATCTAAAAACAATCAGATAAATAAAGAAAAAATTATAATCCTCCGTCCCCTTAATTTATCAAAATAGGTGAGAAAATCAATGAAAAAAAAAATTCGAAACGTTATTTTAAAAAAAGATATAAAATAAATTAAAATAATTTATTGTTCTCTAAATCAGAATTAGTGGTTTTTTACTAATGAATTAGCGAAAAGTAAGCTACTATTAAATAGTAAAAACCTTACTAATTTTTTAAGAGAAAACTACTAACTTTTAGTCAAAACTACTAATTGAAAATTTAAAATCTCACTATTTTAATTAGTAATTTTCTACTATTTCAATTAGTAGTTTTCTACTAAAAAAATATTAAAATTTTTACTTTTTAATAGTAGCCTACTTTTTGCTAATTTATTAGTAGAAACCACTAATTCAGATTTAGAGAGTGCGGAATTAAAAAAAAACAAAACTAAAAGCGAAAAAAATATAAATCTTTAACAAGTGATAAGAATTAAGAAATTATGTCAAAATATTGAGAAAAAAACAAAATACTGAAGAACTGATTTGAAGTATAAAAACTTATAAGAAAACAAATTTAATTGTTCGAAAAAATGATAGTTCGTAAAAATTTTAAAGAAATAGAAACAATAATTATTACATTAGAAAATTTATCTAAAAAATCAAAGAATGATAAAAGAAAATAGTCAAGAAAAAAAATGTATAATAAAGTTAGAAAATTTAAACAAAGGGGTAAATATTTAAATTAAGTCAAAATGAAACATTAAACAATTAGTTATTAACTGCTGAATTTTGAAATAATTGTAATTTAAAAGTTCGAATAAATTAAAGTTTGATTAAACTGGAGTTTGGGGTTTATTTAAATTAAAAAATATTACTAAATTAGACATGAAATTATTAAAATCTAATATTTTTGACTTTCTTTCTACCCAAAATTTTTAGATCGTACTCTGAACCATTTTAAATTAAATCTCTCAAGTTATTGAACAATACAAGATTGAAAATAAATTTCTTTATATAATTCTACGAATTCGTGGAATTTCTCAAAAATTTCCTGATCACATAAAAAAAATTCTTTTTTTTTTTTTTTTTACAAAATTTTCAGTTTTTATCTTGATGTAAAATTGCCAGCAAATTCTCAAATCACTAGATACCCTTTTAAATAGTTTTTTGTGAAAAATAATGAACCTAAAATTCTGAATGTTCAAATGAACGAAATTTTGACATTTTTTAATTTTAAATTTAACAAAAAATAATGTTTTAAATATAC